>OZ020621.1:10644931-11264603 GCA_963971575.1 Liopterus haemorrhoidalis | reverse complement strand
TTCCCGCCTGTAGATTTTCTGCCAACTCTTTGATTTGCAGGATGCAGAAAGCAGTGCTGCTCGGGTCGCTCCACATTGTGCGGGCACTGGATCTGGCGTAATTTCCGCGGCTGCATATCGCCAGGGTTTGGGATGCAGTCGTGTGTATTTAGCTCCACTAGTCTCTAGTATGACGCGGCTCAAAAAGTTGCTGAAGTTTGAGATTAGTGGACGCTTGTCAAGACCTGACAAACCCCATAATAATAATAAATTTATTTTTTACATTGACATATGTTACAAATGTAAATAAGAAAATATACATTCTAATACCTACTATAATTTCTTAGACATAATTTTATAACTTTATACTATTTTTTTATCATTCTGTCCAGCATCACTAAGCTGAAGCTTGTCGCAATGCCAGGACAAAATAATAAACAAATTAACAGACTCAATGATAATAATTATATGTTATTATATAGTAATATATATATATATATATATATATATATATAAATAAAACACTATCTTGTATATATATACCTTATATATATATATATATATATATATATATATATATATATATATATATATTGAATAAATAATGCAATGGTTTCACTAGGGCATGTGCACAGGCTTTGATTATATATTAGGAATAAGGTCTTCCCCTATAGAGGATCTTGGTTTTAGTGTGTTGATAGTACGACCAAAACTGATTTGGGTTTGTAGAGATATTAGACTCACATTCATTTAGGTAATCTAGGTGTTTTATTTTTATTAATCTTTTTATTTCATTCTAATTTTCTTAAATTTTAAACTGTGGTCATCATGTTGATTTCTTTTTAAGCGGTATTTGTTTTTTAATTCCAGTTTGATTATTATTTCAGAATTAAACCATATCGGATATTTTGATGTTGACAGTGACCTGGTTTTTGACACGGAATCATCAAGTATTGTATAAATTATGCAATAAAATTTGTCAACTCCTGCGTCAGCATTTTCGGTATTATGGTTTTTTAGTTCCGCATTCAAACCAGTTGGAATAAGTGCCCCTTCTAGTTTATAATATTTTCATACATTTTTCTGTAAGAGCTCAACTTATTAACTTAATTCTGATACGCACTATTTCAGTAGCCGATATATTGAAAACTAATGAAATGAATTCAATCATTGAATAGTATAAATACTACCGTTTTTATTTTTCACATTAACTGCGGGCGAATCATGCGCGATGCACATTCAAAATGCAAAAGTGCCTCTAACTGTTTATTACTGTATTTACCTACCTGTGAAACCTGGGGTCAGCAGATCCTGGTCTTTTCTTGTAAGTCACTGATTTGACGGTCTTCTTTGCTCTGACAGGAGGAGGCGGTGGATCCGGCCAATGTCTACAAGCATTTGGAAATCTGTTTCTAAAATAGTACATTTTAATTAACACTATTTTGTACGAAATTTAACCGTACACCTTATATTTTATCTTAGGCGATAATAAACAAATAATTTACTTACACGAATCTAACGGCGTTCGAAGGACCGGAATTTGATGAAGTATTCGTGGAACTGTTAGATGGACTATCACCGACCAGTTCTTCTCTACCCCCAGGGTTTAGAAATAGGTGATCATTTTTAAATTTATCTAATGTACTAAAATATACGAAGTTATAAGTTGTTTAATAACAATATTCCAATTGCTAGTTTGTTTCTTTTGATTTGTAAGGCATTTCCGAACAGTGTCGTGAAAATGAGTGTGCCAGTGGGTCCATAGCAACAGGTGTCAAAGCAATGGGGGCGACGTGGTGATTTTTTAAAGTTGTCAGATCAAAGGTTGCACATCAAATAGATGATTTTTAGTTTTTGGCTGATTTTGTCGTCGGACTGTGAAAAAAATAAAACTGGAACTGCCCCTTTGCTTGTGTCAAATTATAGTGATACATCTTCTGTTTTATTTTGGCGTTTTCTTTGTTTAAAAATTTAAATAATTGTGAAATTTAAATGGTTACTGTGAAAATCAATACGTCGGAAATATGTGCAAGTTTCTTACACGTGTATAAACTTGATTAAAACGCGGCAGAAGCAATTCGTTACATAAACAAGAGATTTGGAGAAGATACCGTTACAATACGTACAGCACGAAGTTCGTAAAAAAATTCGTTTCGATAATATGAGCCTTGAGGTAGACCAGACGTAGTATTTAATGATGAACATCTAAAGGATCTAATAATAGCTGAGACTGACTCACGCCAAACTGTACAAGCACCAATGCCAATCCGTCTCTGGATGCGTTATTCGGTAAGAAGAACTAAAATGTATGCGCAAGAAAACGAACATTTTGATTGTGAAGTAAATATAAGAATGGAGGTTAAGTCATATTGTCACAACATTCTGGACTCTGGCTCAGAAATGGATAGTTAAAATATTGTTCTTGATGCGCTAATCAGTGGAGAGGAAAATTTTATATTTGAAGCAAATAATCTTGAACGTAATGTTTGGCCTCAAATTATCGTATTAGCAGAAAGAATAGAATAAGAATATTGCCGCCATCTTAGACCAATAATCAAGATGGACACCGTTGTTTACGTTAAAATGTGTCTCCAACCTTGTTTGTTTATATTTTCCTAGAATAAATCGTTGCCTCCCGAATATTTACGAAGACCATATGATGCTTATTGCCGAAGTTTTTTACGTGTTTGTTTATATTTAATCGCAATAAACATTTTTTTATGGTTCTTGGATTGTTTTTTTAACATAAATACATTACAATGGTATACATTATATGAATAAAAGTGATTTATCGCTTTATAGGTAAGTCAAAAGGAAATTTTATTGTAGACTAAGCCTTTAGTAGACTAATATTGGCGACACATTTTGGTATGGATTACATACAGTATGCGCTGTCTAATAATATTGCGATTCTTCAAACTGTTATTTATTATTTTTGTAAGAGAATAGTTCATATTATTTATTATTATTTATTAACGTTTTGCTTCTCTTTAATTGTGAATCCAAATTTTTAGGGGCACTGAAAATTAAGTTGTTCATTGCTGTCAAAATATTTATTGAGCAAAAATAAGTCTTCAACCAAAATTTTCAGCACTTCTTGCATCTTGTGCCCCAGGCAACTGACTGTCTTGACACCCCCTTAATCCGGCCCTGTGTCTTATTAATTATTTTTGTAATTTCCTTCTAATTTGTCAGAATTTAATTTTAATTACGTGCAATATTTTTTTGTTTTTTCATTTTTTTGTTCCTAAATTGTATTTTGTTTCAGTTTTTGACAATAAAATTTGTAATTAAGTTCTATTTCTTTTGTATGTTCAATTTTATAATTGAAAAATAATAATAAGAAGGGAATTTGGTAAATAAAATTAAACCAAAATTTATACCGGTAGATATTTGATGTTAGACTCGATTTTAACTTGTTATTCGAACCGCAACCGAACTGTAACTGAACCGGAATTTTTAGACGAACCGAAACCTGAACGAAAAACATTTACTTGGAACGAAACCGTAAACTGGAACGAAATAAATTGGGTTCGACTCTCTGATTTCTACACTATTTGAACTCTGGATTTGGCCTCATTTTTAAAATTTTTATAGCCTTTGCTGCTTTGGCAATTAGCCAGGACAATTATTATTTTTGAAAAATTCCATGCTTGAACGGGATTTGAACGCGAAACTTTAGCAACCCAGAGCACATGTGTTACCACTACGCTACGCCGGTCGGCTGGCCTCATTTTCATGACTGATATCGTCAGGGTTTAGAACGCAATCGTATCTATTTAGCTCCATCACTCATACGTTATGTTCAAGCATGAAGTGTGAGATTGATTGATGCTTGTCAAAACTTGGACAAATACAAAAATAATAAAAAATACCGTATTATTTTACCTGTTAGTGATTAATAATATAAATGTGACATCAGAGTTAGATAAAATGAATATATTGAATTTTTCTTTCGTTTTTTGTAATGTAGCTTATTGCAAATTTTCAAAAATATGTATCAGTTGTACAAACCTGGGAAATTTCAGTCGTTTCTCAGTATTATTATGCATTGTATCACCAACTGTAAAATGTCAAATGTCTGATTAAGTGACAGTTTATCAAGATTCATGATGACAATATAATTTGGATACATACTCATAATGTTTAAATTTAAAGGCCGAACTGTCATTTTTACTCCGCTTTCGTAACATGTAGATTTATTTATTTAATTTAATGATATAACAATTTTACATGATGATCATGACATTGATGGTCAATATTTTGATGAAAAATAAAATCATAGCTTACTTGATTCGTAAATATATGTGGAAAAATTAACATCGGTCTGCATTACTTAACTCAATCAAATCATTAATCAATAAAAAATTGAAAATAATGATTTATATTAGAAGGGTAATAAAAACGGATAATATTTTTCCTGAATTGGTGGCACACCAATCTGCCGACGAATAATATCATTCGGTGTGTGTTTCAGGAGAGAAATGCCCATGGACCAGCAAACTATGCGCATCTCCATTTGATGGACGTTCAGCGTTTTTTTTTTTTTTGGAGTCGGCCAAAATTCACTTCCGTAAATCGTGAACGGACGGACTATTGTCTTATATATTTTTGATTTAAGGTGGATGGGCATACGCTTGTCGCATAGAATGCCTCAGTATTATAGAATACTAGCCGAGTACCCGTGCTTCGCTATGGTAAATTGACGATCTCATTAATGTAAAATACTCTGTTTTTAAATATGTGTATGGGCAACCTTTGTAAGCAAAAACCTAGTCGATATCTCATTTGTCCTAAGAGATATTAAGGAATCCGTGAAAAAACATTTTACTCTTTTTCACCACATAGAGGTCGAACGTCAAAAAATCCTTTCTTAGTGGGTTCTTACGTCATACTGAATAAAAAAAAACTGTGTAAAACTTTTTAAATATTTTAAAAAGACACATATATGCCAAGAAGGAATGTTATAACTTAACAAAGATAGGAAAAACTAAACTATAATTCATTTCTTTAGGGGTAGATTGGGACGAAATACTGATTTTTTATTTTAAACATTTGTATGGGTGACCTTTGTAAGCATAATTCAAGTTGTATCTCATTGGTCCTGAGAGATATTGAGGAATTCCTGAAATCAGATTGCACCCCTTAAACGATTAAGTGGATTTTCCAAAAATCCCTTCTTAGTAGGTGCTTAAATCATGGAATATACTTACCGAATTTCATGTCTCAATATCCAAGGATGTTCTATCGAATAAAAAATTCTCTTGGGATGATTAAGAAAAAAAAAAAAGAAAAAACAAAAACGTCAAAACGCTTCCTAAAATTTTTGAAAACACACATATATGCTAAAAAGGAATGTTATAACTCAACAAACGGTGGAAATACGAAGGGTTCTCTAATTCACGCCGAATGTAGATTCACCCTTTTCGGGGTTAGTTAGGGCAAAATCCGGAATTTGTATGTTATTTAAACAATTTTATGGATAACCTTTGTAAGCAAAAACCAAGTTGATATCTGATTGGTTCTAAGAGATATTGAGGAATCCCTGAAATCATATTTCACCCACTTAGAGATCGACTTTCGAAAAATCTCTTCTTAGTGGAATATACTTTGCGGATTTCATGTATCTATCTATGTCCAAGAAACGTTCTATCGAATAAAAAATACCCATTTACCCTTTGAAGGGTGAAATTTAAAAAACTGTCAATACTATTTCGAGATATTTTAAAAAGACACCTATGTGCCAAAAAAAAAATGTTATAACTCAATAAACTCAGGAAATACGACGGGATGTATAATTCACCCTGAATGTAGATTCACCCCTTTAGGAGTTGATTAGGACAAAATCCTGAAATAACTTTTTCAGCATTTTTATGAGTAATCTTTGTAAGCAAAAACTAAGTCGATATCTTATTGGACCTAAGAGATATTATGGAATTCCTGAATTCACATTTCACCCTTTAGGGATGCAATTTTAAAAAACTATCAATACCATTTCTTGGTATTTTAAAAAGATACTTATGTGCCGCAAAGAAATTTTATAACTCAACAAACACAGGAAATACGTCGGAATGTATAATTCACCCCTTTATGGGTTGATTAGGACAAAATCCTGAAATAAGTTTTTCAGCATTTACATGGGTAATCAAAACTAAGTCGATATCCCATCGGCCCTAAGAGATATTAAGAAATCACATTTCACCCCTAGGGGTTGAATTTCGAAAAATTCCTTCTTAGTGGGTGTTTACGTCATGGACGGAATATACTCTCCAAATTTCAAGTTTCTAGTCCCAGGGGTTCATGCTGGGCGGTGATGAGTGAGTCAGTCAGTCAGTCAGTTAGGACATTCGCTTATATATATTATATAGATTTCACACAATTATACACAGGGTAAAAAAATACAAGATTTAATAAATAAAAAGTTTAATATATTTTTAAAATGCAGTTCGAAGATAAAATAACAATAATAAAGTAAAATTCCTTCTAAATTTGCTAATTTATAACACATGAGCAAATTTTTGAACCCTTGGGTTTTAACATTGCACATTCTGAGTGAAACACTCAACAAAAACAAAATAATAATAATAATAGGATGGAATACACACATCAAATAGTATCGTTTCGAGCGAGGATGCAAAAATAAAATTAAAAAAACAATTAAACATAAAAGGAATTTGCAAAAAAAAGTAATAAAAAAAAAAGTCAAACACTTGTTTCTTATCCTTTTCAATTAAGAAACAGACAATAATTTGTTTGATAATCACAGTTTTGAATTTTACAGGAACGAATTGCATGAAACTGAAAATTATTTCAATATTTTTTGAAAGTATTTCGTTCAATTCACTATTTTTGTTGATTCATTGATTATCAAATATATTACTGAATATTATTTAATAAGCCATATACAAATGAAGAGTACAGGGGAAGAAGGTATGTCATGAAAAATAATATATTCATATTACCTACTTTATTTTTTATTTTAACTAACTAAATCGTGCGCTTATGTTCACAATCTTGATTTTAATTAACTTCCTTCTTACTGACATAGCGTTTTCTTTCCCTGTACCATTCATGTTCTTAAATATGTAAGTTTTTTAAAGAATCCTTGCGCACTAGAACAACTTCTGAAGTACACATTTATATGGAACAGCGCACATGTACGACTAGTGCAGTGATGGCGAACGGAGTGACCGCGAAGACCCGCGGGTCACTCAGTAACCCGTATGACGATTTCAAATTACCCGTACAAAGCAGATCTTTGTAGTTCTGAAGATTCTAAAGAGAGATTCTAAGACAACTAAGGTTGGGTCTAAGCGAGTGCATGCACTCGGTCGGTCACGAACTAAGTGGTGGAGAACGACGTACTCGAACAAGCAGCTCGCTTACCGAGATCAGACCTTTGCAGTCTGCAATCAGTGAATACATACGGTGGCTTGACTCAAGGACGTTGTGTCAAGGGCATGTTTTGTATGTTGAATTGATGTTATGCGAACCGTGTCCCGCCCGATACTAATTTTTAAACTTTAAACGACACGCATTGAGCGGTTTTTTAGGATTTCCTAGGTATAATCAGAAATAGCTATACCATTTATGTCCAGCATATATAGTATCCTGCCCGATACTAATTTTTAAACGTCACGCATTAAACGGCTTTTTAAAGTTTCCTAGGTATAATCAAGAAACGTTTTTGTTTTGTTAATATACGCAGAATCATGCAAATTTTAATAATTGATTCCTGCTTATATTGATTTTTATTCGATATCAGTTTGCCAACATCGTTGGCAAGGGGTCTGCTAGTATGATAATAATCGCGAGATGGAATTCAACTATTAACTGTTATATACCTGTATTATACACGTCAAACACAAGACCGCTAGCTCAGGTAGAGTTAACGAGATAAACAGGGAGTTCCGCACAAATACTTATACTCTAAAATGTCAGATTTTTATTTACCCTGTACATATTTGACCCACGATTTAAATCTACAAAATTTAAAATTCAATTTATACTCTTCTGGAGCATAAAGTTCGCCATCGATGTACTAGTGTATAAAAGGCCTAAGAGCGGTGACCAATCTCCCGCTGCGGCCATGTAGGCGTGTACTTCACGCTCCCAATTTACATGTGTACTTCAGAAGTCGACTGGACGAATTAGTGCGCGAAGTTTTTGATTCTTCAATAATTTAGTTGTAGAATTCAGACAAAGCAGAAAAATAAATGTATATTAAGAGATTTTTTTTACAAAAGTTAAAAAATAGTAATATGACAATATTATAGAATTTGTTTTTTGATTTTTAATAATAAAGGTTTTAAAACGAACGAACGCCTTTGTGCAAGTTCCGGCCGGTGTCCGGAAGAAAATTGGGGTTCGTTCTGTTTTAGTTTGCAAAATTTCAGTGAATTCACAGGTTAAAGAGCTGACAATCATACACTTGGGCGAACAAATGCAACATAAACAACAGAATGTTTAAATAATCTATTTTGATTTAAAAATTACCGAGTTGAAAAGTTTTTAAGAAACTATGTCCAGAAATACACGTGGAACCCCTTCCCCTACAGTATCAGCGACCGCCCAGAGCTGAATGCCGCGCATGTATACAAAGGGACATACATTGAAGTTACCATATTATAATATAACAAAAAAAGACAAATGCTATGGACGTACGTTACAGTAAGAAGCAGAAATACGTTCTTGACATCTTACATAAAACTGTGTGAAATAGATATATATTTCTTTATCGGTTCTCAATCGATCAATCTGTCAAGTAAATTCTCCTTTACAATAGTAGATAATTTGGAAAGAAGTACATAACAATGCAATCTTCTTTGTTACACTGTCAATATTATTTGCGAACAAACTTTATATTTGTTATGTAACCTATTAATAATTTTGTTTAATTTAGAAAATGGAACTGAATAAAGAAATTTCTTTCTAGTACTGTTAGTATACAGATGTTGATTCTTCTCGTTCTACAGATAGAGTTGGCAAACGTATGACCCAGGGGTCACACCGTGATCTGTATAACTATTACAAATGACCCATACAAAAGAAGATCTTAAGATTTTGAAGATTCTAATGAGAGAACGTAAGATAACTAAGGTTGGGTCTAAGCGATCACATTCACGAAACAGAGTGGGGAAATTATTATATAATAATAGCAAGACGGAATTCAACTATTATCTGTTATATACTCGTCAAACACAAGGCCGCTAGCTCAGGTAGAGTTACCGAGATTAGCAGGGGTTTCCACACATATATTTACACCCTACACCGGCAGATTTTTATTTACGTATTACATATGACCCGCGATTTGAATCTACAAAATTTCAAATTCAATATTGACCCGTCTGGGGAAAAAATACGCAATCGCAGTTTTAGGTGATCCATCGAGGCGTTGCTGTTTTAGAGTAAACAGTTTCTGTTTGACTGCGTCCGTTGGTTGTTATTTTCGAGTTTGCAGTAAGCGAACACAAAAAACACCCGTAAGCCTTCAGAAATATAATTTTTACCGTAAAAATTATGCCAAGTTTAGAACAAGGTTAATTTATTTCTATTTCGTAGCTGTTTAGTTAGATTTTTTCAGTTGTTTTATACGTTACTGTCCGACAAATATTTCGTGGCCGGGCGTGACTTATTGTGCGCACAGAGAGGGCACTATGAAAGACAGTGTCAGATATAGAGTACAGTCAGAGAAACAAGTTCACATTCTTACACGTGTACATTATATTTATCAGTTAATTACGTCTACAAAGACAAGTTCCTCCCATCATAGTCGAACAACAAAACCATAGAAACGCAGCTGCTTGATTTAAGTGATTACTGCATTTGACGTTCACTTTGTCGACTTGTTTATTGGCCAGAGCACCCCCGTCCCGCGTCTTTTTCCAAAGTCCAGCAATTTCAAGTAGATTGTAAACAATAAAGGCTTACATTATATGTAATAATGTAATACAGATGTTTTCCCGCTAAATATACTTATATAACAATGTAAAATTTTTGACTATTAATAGCACGTCCACCTAGTTTGCTTTTTGTCTCCATGATTTTAAATATTTAATATATTTTGAATGTTGCATTTATGCACTTGACTGTAATAGCGTGTGTAGGAAATAATGCAATTCGCCAAAGTTATAATCCCCACTACAAATTTCACGCGCATTTTTCACGCCCGGCCACGAAATATTTGTCGGACAGAACTAATACATAAATGAATGAATTAATGTAGCAAGTCTTTAAATTTAACTACATAAAATATAATGGGGTATTCAAATATCCCACCACACCAGTTATGTGACTAAAAATCACTGTAAACCTGTTGAAGCTAAACTTATACCCTTTTCACACTAGATCTTTAAGATCGGATGTTTAAGTGAATGTATCTTTAAACGCTAATGTGAAACCGTACGGCCTCGTTTAAACACAAGCGATGTTTAAGACAGAGATCTGCGTCTTAAACTTCGCCCGCATTGCCAACTTAATTTCTATTATAAAAAAATACTCCTTGAATTTGTGCTGTCAACATTTTATATTATCATAAACAAGAATACTGTATTATATCCACGTTATAAGAAGTTTATACTTATTGTTATAATAAAATTATTTATTTTAATAATGTGTTTAATAAAATACAGAGCTTAAATAATTGAGATAAAATGTATCGACTTACATGTTAATACAGGTGTAATATATTCTTTATTGTAGTGCCTTTATTGTAGAATGAAATGAAATATCCTTAATTGTTTATAATAATTCAAAATGTGCGTCTGCGCAGACAGTTCAAAACTGGTATTTTCAGGACGGTAACTTAAGGACAAAATTACTGTAGCTGATGACAGCACCAGAGATTTAAACATCAAGTGTGAAAACATACCGATCTTAAACATCGGTGAACTTTATGTTCACTCGTCTTAAAGATCTAGTGTGAAAAGGGTATTAGATTCCCCTCAGATCTTACATCCTGCGCTTGCAATAATTATTTCTTCCTTTATCGACACCTTTTACGAATTCCAAATAGTAACAACCGAAATATTGTGCGAAAGCATTCTTTCTCAGTCGCTTTGTATAAATTCGGTATTAGACACTAAAAATATTGGCCAAGAATTTCAAAAGTAAAACATTGCACAATCTACAGCTATGGACCAATATTATGTCTCATATTACAATTTTAATTCCAGGCGAATAAATTTTATTATATTGTCATATGACTATGTCTTTACTTAATTTACAAGAATTTAATAATTTTTATATCTAAACAAGTCTTTAAAATCAGTCGAAAAACAATATATTTTTGAAAAAAGTTTGATATTTTTGCACACTGCTTGAAACATATTTCTTTCATAAGTAACTTATATTTCCAGTCTAAAAAACTGAAAATGGAAGAAATAATATGGAATGTAAAATGGAAGATCATCAAATATAAATGGGATTTCTAGTTTTTGAGATCGATAAAAATTACCCTTTTCATAATAGTAAAGGGTTTATATCCTAAAATATATTTATCTTTTCTTATTTGTAAAAATACTGTTTGTATAAATTTGTCAAATTTTTATACTGTTTAGCGTTAGAGATTTATAGAAGTACAGTACAAGGATTATAATTTAAAATAATGAGAAGAAAAAAATCTACAGGTTGATATACCTAATCAAACATTTTAAAAGCGAAGAAAAGTAAATATTATTTCAAAGCAGGTTGAAGACGTGACACATTTTAGCAAGCAAGTTAACTTTCAAATCAGAACATAAATATAACAGAAGGTGGGCATTACATTACGGTATTAAAATTTTTATTTCAGAAGCTTTATTGAAGTGTAATATTTAGGTGAGCAGATGTTAAATACCGGGCACGTAATTTCATGTGGTACATTAGAAGCTGAGTAACCATTTAAATTTACAATATCAGCATTCTGTTTGAAAACAAGTGCATTATCTTCATTGTCTCATGAAATAAAATTAGTTTTAGTTGGACAGGATCAACTAAAAGTTAAATCTGCAACTTACACCTGTGAACCAGGTGCAAACAACAAGTGCAAGCATATTAGTGCAGTTTTGTTTTTCTACAATAATCTCGCGAAAAATGCAATGAACAGTTATAGTTTCAGTTACTTTTCTGCCTTAACTTAAAACATTTTCCCACGCGTTTCTCCTGTCCATAATAAAATCTTTCCCCAATTTGGATTTAATGTTAACTTTGCCTCAATTTTTCTTTAGAAAAATTAAAAAAAAAACTAAGATACCTATCTTTGTCTCTTTTTGAATGACAGCCAAAAACAATGCAATTGGTTATGCTTTTATAGTTTTTCACAACTTCTGTCGACATTGTAATAAAAATTCAATATTAAAATACGTAATAAGTTCAAAATGTACTGCAGTATTTCACACAATAACTTGTCACTTAGCGTGTCACTTTTCAATAGTATTATATGAACTATAAAAAATTATAGAAAACACGATTAAGATTAATGAGATTGATATAAAAAAATAATGAAGTGTGAATTTTCACACATTTCAGGGTTTTGTAGGTATTTAATAAGTGTAAGCAGCCAACAGAATGCTGGATTTCTAACAATATTTTTTTGATAAAAAGTTTTTTGATAATTATTTTTATTCGTTATTTGTTCGTACGTTTCCGGCTCAAGTCAATGTACATTACCTATATTTTTTTCAGATAAGAACTTTTTGAGCACATTTTTTGCTAAAATCGTGTTAAAAAAAAAAATTTTAAAAAACTACTTTTTGTTACTTGATCTACGTCTTATTTTGATACCACACAATGAATTAAAGAAAAAATAAATAAATAACGACACAAAATATCGATATTTTTCGAAAAACTAATTTGATCAAAAATTCCTGTTTAGCTATTTCGGTTCCTATCAATCCATTAGGAGATTTTTTCAGATTTTTAGATCCAACTCTTCTAGGAGACAAGGTGGGGGGACAAAAGTTTTTTGACATATTTTTGGCGAAAATCCAGTAAAAAGATTTTTCAAAAATAAAAATTTGTTGATTCACGCATTAAGAAGTTTCATTTGATATGCTAATCAAAATTTAAAAACAAATGTATGTTTTCATTCAATACATATTTATTTATATTTGTCTTGGGATGAGTTTTTTTTTTTTAACTCTCAGTATTTTTTTTTTTTATATGTGGGTCAAAGGTTTGTATAAGCATGCCAAATATCAACTTTCTATGTTAAGCCCTTTGGCTACAATGTCTACCGAACAGACAGCCAGACAGACACATGAGTGAGGTTATAAGGGTTTTTTGGTGGTCATACCTACAAAACCTTAAAAAAAAACTAGAATAAATCTTGCCTTTCTTGTCCCGCGAGTCGTATTTCTTATTCATTTTTCTTCATTTACTGTACAGACACATGAGTGACGTTATAAGTTTTTTAGTGGTCATATCTACAAAATCCTAAAAATATGAGGTTTGTACGCGACTTAACATTATTGTTAAAATTATTTTCCTTGTACTGTTTACTTCAAACAATTTAAACTTTAGAACTTTAATATTTACGAATTTCATTTGTTTAAAAAGCCAAACAAATGAAATACTCTTTTACTGTTTATCGAAAATTTTAACTGGTTTCTACATTTTTCTAATATATTGATATTAAAAATATTTAGATAATAAAAATGCATCTTCATAAACATTACTACATAAACAAGAGCCTAGTTAATACTTTTAAGTACTGTTGGGGCAGTTAGAAGTCTTTAAGTTGGTACATCTTACTATACTAAATATTAAATATAAGTTACTCATGAACAATTTTACATCAATAATACATAATCAATATTTTTTTATATTCTTAATATTTAGATTGCTAAATCACATTTATTAATATTATTGGACCAATAATAAGGAACTTAATAATAAAATTAACTAACTACAATTGATTAAGTACTACTGATGGTCGTAAATTAAAAATTAAATTTTAGATCTTTTACATTTAAGAATACTTGCATTTTCATGCTTTAGAAGATCAGTTTTCACATTTAAAACAGTTTCAATACAGAACATTTGAAAATTAATTCATTTAATTTGTCATTTCGAGTTTTATTATTATTAATACTACCATATGAATAATGAAAATAAACAGAATTAAAATATAAAGTACAAGAGGTGGTTATACTTTATATTTTGTGTAGCTCTGATGAAGAAATAAACTATTTCGCAACTGGTCAGCATTATTTATATCCGCAACCCGTACAACCTTTTCCACAAATACTAATTTACGGACACGATCAACTCCACACACATTCTTGTTTATGAGTTGTCTAATTAAGAGAATCAATAGGCATTTAGGTTTAGTCCGTCAGATTAAATCCGAGTAATTTAAGTGCCCCCGAGCCGTTCGAAAATTCAGTCGGACCTAATAGCTTATTTTTAGTCCACTTGAGTGATCTGTCAGAGCACTCAGAGCGTTTTTAAACAATCCGATTAACTAGCCGGTTTGCTGGCATTAATTTTGTAGTGAGGGTAAGCGCGAATAAATTTGATTCCCACAGCCAATTTGAAATTGTGTCAACATAGCCAAACAACAAGGATGAAAAAAAATGCTGTGTGTGAAAACTGCGGTGTTGTTGAGGAATGAATTTTTTTATGTTTTATGCTTTTGTCTACTATCGCTTGAAACATACATAATATAATTTCAAGCTCTTCAACAAAAACATCTTATAACTCATTATATTACTTTATATTACATTCAGGGGTACAGCTCTTCGATTTATAACATCTTATCTGCTCAGTCGCATTCAGATTGTTGCACATAATTCGGTAAGAAGTGACCCTTGTTACATCAAAGCAGGAATTCCCCAAGGAAGTATTCTGGGGCCTTTGATAATTATCATTTATATAAATGATTTGCCTCATAATCTGTCATGTGATTCCTTTCTTTATGTCGATGACACAAACACAACAAAAATGACGACATACTATCAATTAAGGCTGCTGCCGCAAACTTGGAAGCGATCGAATGGTTTGAGGTAAATAATCTGCATTTGAACAAAGAGAAAACTAAGAGCATGATCTTCACATCCAACAGAAGAAATCCCAGGTCCGACACCGTAGACTTTCTGGCCCTATGTTTGGATTCTGGATTATGGAAATATCACATCGATAGATTAAGTGGAAAAACAAAGCTATTTATGCCATACAACGAGTAAGGGAGATATCGAATCAAAAATTAGCCCAAACAACATACTATTCGCTATTTCATTCAGTCATGGCCTATGAATTGTCAATCTGGGAAAGTTCACCAAAGGCAGAAATGATATTTCTACTTCAGAAGAAAGCAGTCAGGGCCATTGTAAATGCACCAAAAACAGTATCTTGCAGACCAATTTTCAAGGAGTTGAATATATTTACGCTTCATGCCCAGTTTATATTTCTGTAAGCCACGGAAATAAAGAAAATATGCGGAAGTCTTTGTATGAGCAAAGAATCTCATATTCAGACATAAGATCCAAAGAAAATTTAACTGTGCCACAATCACGACTGGAAGTTACAAGAAGAACAAATATTGGATTCAATATTTTCAATAAAATCCCAGCCCATGATAGAAACGTAAACGCGAAAAATTTCAAATATATTTTTAAAAAATTCCTTGACAAACAAGTCTACTATTCTGTTCAAGAATTTCTAAATGAATAACTTGTATTTATTGTATTTTTAAATAATTGTTTACTTGTAAACATTGTTTTCATATACTTTTTTTTTACATAACTTGTAAATTACTAAAGCCGCATTCAGAGCTCTTAAATCAATAGCTTATGCACTGTAGATTATAGACTATTCACTGTTATCAGAAAGTTTGTCATATGGTAAGACGTGAAACCGTTCAGACCTCCAAATTTAATACGCTGTTTGTTGTTGATTGTGCATAATTTTCTAAACTTATAGCTAGTGAGATGTTTTAATGACACAGACATATAAACACATTCTCTGTCGCATTCTATCGGTGACACCGTAGTTATCGAATGCCTTTACGTAACCTAACATAATGTCATAATTAACAAATCTTGCTCAAAATTACAAAGATGGACAGTAAATATGATCAATTTAGGTAATTAGGTAGTTAAAATCTAAGACAACAGAATTATAAGGACGATAATACATATAAAATATTTTACGAAGCTAAATAGTAGGTTTCAAATTTCACAGATGGCGGACTATTCGTAACGTATTAATTTCTAATTCGCTATGAACGCTATGAGCAACGTTAAAAAGAATACATAGAAAAATAAGTTACAGCTAACAAAGCACAGTCTACAACTTCTTAATTTAAACAGCTCTGAATGCGGCTTAAGTTGAATAAAAGATTAATAATATAATATATATTAATAATATAATAAATAATAACAATGTTGGTAATAAACTCATATTATATAGGAAAACGCGGTAGTAGTGCCAATCAACGACAGAAATTGGACAACATCATTTAGCGCCATTGCCACCAGACGTCACTACTTCACCTCAGGCTTAAGGTTTGTTCGTTTGTCTGCTTAGATCACATTAGAGCAAGTCAAGTAACATTTTAGGCGTTCGTTTGTGTTCGAATAGTTAATGTGTTCGTTTGTCCAGAACAACTTACGCTTGATCATATCAAGCAAGCTGAACTTGCTCGATCCTCAAAGCTGGAGTATGTAATTTTTCTTTGGCAAATATCCGTTCGTTTGTTAAGATCAAACAGCATAGCTCAAACTTGCTCTTGCAATCACATGATTATGATCTAATTGCTTGACTTAAGCAATCTAGATCACACAAACGAAAAAACCTTTAATATTGCTTACGAAAATGTTAACACAATTTGAGCAATTCGATCTAATATTGTGGCGTCACTAGATCAATCTGAGCAATCTTGTGGGTTGGTTAAACGTAAATGCCTATTATATCTCTTGGGTACACTTTAGGGACTATATAATATTTTTATTTGTTTCAGTTTACAGATGTTTGCCGCATTAAAGAAAATTCGAATTAGTTCAACCTTTCTTGGTCGACCAAGAAAGCGAAGGATGTCTGGACTAAGCAGGCTTGCCGTTCCAATAGTGACATTTCTTTTTCCTTAATGGTTTTGACGAGTAAACTTCATTGATACAATAAAGTTTCCATTAATTTAAAACCTTTCAAATGTTCTGCAATAAAATCTGCCGATAATATATTAGTTGAACTCGTGAATGACTATATTCCTTGACTATTACCATTTCTAAATATATTGTTTATCGTCACATACATGTAAAATAATTCTAAAAAGTTACGCACCTTGAATTATATATATTTACAAGTATATAGTGTAAATAGTATATATCTTGAGATTAACTATCTGTGACAATCATTGCTTTTATAAAAATAACAGCTATTTTGAAGGTTTTAGTGGAATGTTACTTTTTAGTTTAGCTAATATTGAATCCATCTGAACACATAACTACAATATATTACAAAGGCTCACAGTTTAAGTACAGTACCGTTACATTTCAGTTACGCCTCGTGCTCGTTTGAGTTTATGCCTATTAATGCTTCTGTCTGTTCCACTTCCGATTCCGCAATCCTATAAAAAAAATCTAGAATAAAACAGGCGTATACATTTGTTTATAAAAAAAGGTCCTCACTTCTAAAATATAAGTGATGACCTAAAAAAAAGTCCTCATTACTAAAATACAAAATTACATTACACTAATTATTTTTACATTAATTTAGCGCCCCACTCGCAGCGGCGCCCGCATGTCCTGAATACCCATTTTCGACGGCCCTGTATGTGTGTATTAAGATTTAACTAAATAAAAATTTTGGTTATAAAGTGATGCGGCATCTTTCAACGCTCAACGGCGGAGTGAGACTATTGACGTAGATCACGTGCAGCAGAGGTGTTTGGTTTCCGCGCCAAAATATAGTCCTGATACACTTCATATTTTTTCAATTTTAGAAACGTTTTTTCACTATTAACAATGTACTATTTGATTTATAAGTATTTCACTACTATAAATGATTTATTTGTCTTTAATGCCTTAAAAACAAGACGTATAACGATAGGCCCATGATCCGCCTGATGATCGAGTTCATGAGTTCATGACTCGATTCTCAGCTATTAACAATTTATTATTATATTTTATATATATATAAAAAAAATAAATACACTATCTTAGTCTGAATACAAAAAATGCATACCATTACTAGCCGTGAATTAAAAACATAATTAATTTTTGGCAAAAACACAAAAACTGCAATATTTTGCAAAACCGAAATCTGATAAAAAAATTCTCTCATACGTTTCCGGCTCAGATCAATGAAAAAAGAGGCAGGACTTGATACCACCCAATAAATTTAAAAAATCAGCTGTGGCCACCACAGGACCGACCGCCATCATAAAGTACTTGTATAAAATACATTCTAGCAACAGAGTAGAAATAACTTGGCCTAATATTTTCTAACAGAGATATTATTTATCATGACCATGGAAACGTTACATATAAGTATGAAAAAATTGAGACAATTTTTTTTTTTAATTTTACAAAAAAATTTCGTTTTATCAAAAAACGTCTCAAATAAAAGTTATTAGTTATTGCATTTATAGCAACTTTTGTTAAATAAATTTTTTCGAAATATTTTTCTGTTGCTAAATATTCGCAAAAATCTTAAAATCCCCATAAACGAGTAAACTCCCATTTCTAGTCAACCGATTGTTACCAAAAGTTGATCAACTCGTGCCATTGATGTCCAAAGCTTAAATATGCAGTTTCATAAAAATCCTTTTAGCCGAATTTGCTCTGAACGTGTACACAGACAGACAGACAGACGGACGACGGACAGACGGACGGACGGACAGACAGACAGACCGACAGACATCATGCTAAAAATAGTCAAAACGTTATGCAGGGACCTCAATTCGTGGAGATCCATCGAAATCTCGAAATGTCAAAATCGATATGATCACAATACCTCCCTTATATATGTTGACGGTCGGTAAAAAAATAATTGTTTTTTCCAACGAAACAAAAAAAAAAAAATCGATTTTTTTCGAAAAACTAATCTGATCAAAAATTCCTGTTGACCTATTCGGGTTCCCATCAATTTATATTATAGATTTTTTTCAAATTTTTAGATCAACCAATAAAACAATGTCTATTTTATCCTTTAAAATAATATATTATTGCTCTCACCGTAATGTTCTTGTTTTCTTGCAAATGCAAACATACCACCATTTTAACAATTCAGTAACAGGATCCCAGTTATCGAAATGCTGTAGAACTGTAACTGCGCAGAAGGAGATGAGCATCGGAATGGTGCCGACATAGAACATACATGGGTATGTTACTCTCTTCAAAAGTACATCTGCTACCATAGACATTGGAATCGTTAGACTAATTGCTAGAGTTGCAATTAAAGTTGATGTTAAGAAACAACCCCTGGAATATAAAAACTATGTATGTAAAAATATGTATGACATAATAAAGAAAATGTAGAGTATGTAATGTCCAATGTATTCTTGGTTATTCGCGACTTAAATTACCGAAACGGCGCCACTATCGCCTTCTGAACATTTGACACGAAAAAGGATAGTAATCTGTCAACGTATGTAAACAGTATTGGTTTATAATCAATATTTGGTCAAATTTACGTTTTCTTGTTGCATACAGTATATTTTAATTGTAACTGTGTATTTAAAAAGTGTACAAATATATGTGAATCTATTTTATGATAAAATTTGCTGTTTGTAAATGAATATTTTCAGAGGTTATAATGTTGGTGCTAGGTTATACTCCCAGAGAAAATAAAATATACTTTGAACTTAAAACATTTATTTGAATACTTAATATCTACACATTTCTCTAGAAATTTTATAAAAAGAGAACTGGTAATTTATTCTACACAAGAAAACTGTCAAATATTTGCAAACTAACACACTCACGGAACACCCACATGAAATAACAAGGGGTTTTAATTATATTAACAATAGTTTAGTCAACATTAAACGATTTACTTGCACATGTGAAACAGGGGAAATGCAAAATTCAACGTTAAAAGCTTGTTTAAAAACATCTGAACAATAGAAATTCCTTTCAATAAATATAGCTCAGTCGCTGAAACAGCGCAATTCGTCATTTTGCGTCATAACTTCAATGACAAACTTAGTGGCGAAAAAATAACTAAATTGATTTTTTTGCATGTGAATTATAGACTAATATTGCTCTTTACTCTTTTATTTTACTAAAACATACCTTTGGGTCATTCCATGTCAAGTGGTCTAGGGGTCCCTGCTCGACCATCTCCAATTTTGCTGAAACTTTATGGGTGTATACATATATGTTTGCAATGATGATCTGTAAAGTTTTAGCTCCATATGTAGTATAGGTGGGGCACCAGGGGGTTGCCTATGGAAGTCATTCGGCCGTGGTGTGGCTCGTTCGTCAATAATCGGCAAAGTTTCACATGCTTCTGTTGCACAACTAAAGCAGCTAGCACTCTGAAATTGCATACTCTTGTTCAACTTTTTCTGCTGAACACAAAAACTATAGTATCAAAGCTTATTAATGTGTGTACTTGACACAATATGACCTGGAAGTGGCCAAAAATATTCATCGTAATGAGTTTAAGCCATACTTTGACTTTCCATAACTTAATGAGAAAAGCTTTTGACAGCTTTATTTCAAACCAGCTTATTATTCATATGAACATCAAAGCATTGCTTAAGTATTAGCTTCCATGTTCATTTGCTTGCTAAGATATTTGCCTGCAAAAATGCCACCAAAGTCAAAATGAGCAAATCTAACCTATTTTCAGAGCTAAATATCACAAAATGGGTCACCTTCGATTTTATTTTTTCTACCACCATTGGATAGAGCAGGTTTTTTGCTGCTAGAATAAGCTTTTTTCATTTTGGAGTCTTTCTGTTTAAGATGCAAAATGCTCATATTCGCGCAAAACGGAAAGTTCGGAAAATGTACATTTCACATGCCTTCATTATTAAGACCACTCTAACCAGCAGATAAAAATTTGGCAAACTAATTCAAATTTGGGGGGTCAAACACAAAAAATATGTGGGAAGATTACAGAGCCATTCATCTGTCACAGTGACATTTGAATGTGAAACCGCATGGGAAACTTCACCGTGATTAGCATAAGCCATGCTTTTTTGCATCATAAATTTCAACCCTGACCAACCAGTTTATATTTTGAGGAGAATTTTAGAGGAGAAACACCAATAGCCGTTAAACTGGCATTCAATTTTTCAGAAACCTCCAGTTCCTCACCACAGTTTGATTCCGATGAAGCTGATGCTACTGTTGATTTACTTTCTGTAAACTGTTTTCTGCAGGAGGGACATAGTTTTTCACCAGGCCTTATGTCACACATTGTTAAGTCCTTCAACTGATTTGCAGTTGACAAATCAATTGCTCGTAAACCCTTCTTCACGATGTGATTCTTCTTTTCAAAAAAATTACAACATGACCTTTGCAAAAATTCAAATTTTGTCAAAAGCAAAGCTTCATGATGCAGACAAATTTCTGATGTTTCGTCGAACTTCAATCCAGAACGCTGGCTAATTAATAATTGCTCATTTAATTCAAAGTTTTTTATTAATTTCAACTCTTTTCTGCTTGAATAGGATGTTAAATGGCAAGTGGAATTCTCCACACGGCCGATGCTACAAGGAGCAAGATCGCCTCCACAATTTTGTAATTCCATAAACAAAGGTTGCAATAAAACAATATATGATTCAATAAAATATCCAATATTCTGAAAAACAAATAATTGTTATATTCAAAATAATTTTGCACGATACATTATATTAAAACAATTATTAAAATTTGTTTGACAGCAAAAAAATTTACCCCACACAAGAAACAGGAAACGTTAATTATTCCTTTTGTAGGATTTGATTTTGAAGCTCAAATTTTGACAAAGTTTAATTGAAAATGTATCATTACGCAACTAAGCCTAAGAGTTTCAACTTAAAACAGTTTTAAAATGCAACAGGGCTCATAAATTGGCCAGACAACTAATTATATAAGATCTTTTATTTTAAAATTGTGGTTTTAGAAAAGTTGGGCTTGATTCTACAGTTATGAAGCTCCTTCTGCAGTTTCACATGTCACTGGGACAGGTGAATGGCTTTATCTTAACACACTATTTTTGTGTTTGACCTCCCAGATTTGAATTAGTTTTATCTGCTGGTTAGAGTGGTCTTAATAATGAAGGCATGTGAAATGTACATTTTCCGAACTTTCCGTTTTGCGCGAATATGAGCATCATGTTTAAAGTCATTTTTTGCACCTTAAACACAAAGACTCCAAAATGAAAAAAGCTTATTCTAGCAGCAAAAAACCTGCTCTATCCAATGGTGGTAGAAAAAATAAAATCGAAGGTGACCCATTTTGTGATATTTAGCTCTGAAAATAGGTCAGATTTGCTCATTTTGACTTCGGTGGCATTTTTGCAGGCAAATATCTTAGCAAGCAAATGAACATGGAAGCTAATACTTATGCAATGCTTTGATGTTCATATGAATAATAAGCTGGTTTGAGATAAAGTTGTCAAAAGCTTTTTTCATTAAGTTATGGAAAGTCAAAGTATGGCAAAAACTCATTACGATGAATTTTTTCGGCCACTTCCAGGTCATATTGTGTCAAATACACACATTAATAAGCTTTGACACTACAGTTTTAGTGTTCAACACAAAAAGTTGAACAAGAGTGTGCAATTTCATGGTGCTAGCTGCTTTAGTTGTGCAACAGCAGCATGTGAAACTTTGCCGATTATTGACGAACGAGCCACACCACGACCGAATGAGTTCCATAGGCAAGCCCCTGGTGCCCCCCCTATACTACATATGGAGCTAAAACTTTACAGATCATCATTTCAAACATATATGTATACACCCATAAAGTTTCAACAAAATTGGAGATGGTCGAGCAGGGACTCTCTCAAAAATTAGACCACTTGACGTGGAATGACCCCTTTTGAAGTCATATTTAGTTTGTGTTCGATAATCATTTTGAAGATTTACAAATTTTAAAACTGTTTATTTAATATAGGGACATTTGTATTGGTATCCCGAATAAAACGATGTTTACATTTGTCATTTAATAATACGTCTGTTGTATTTTGATACTGACTTGTGTTCAAATATCTAACTTATAGTAATTTCTAAAAACCTTTTTTATTTAGTTTGTTGTTTCTTGAGCAGTTTTGTGTTTAGTTATATATTTTCTTATTTGATTTTGTGTGTACTGTACAGTTTTTAGGTTATATTCAACTTATTTTTATTTTATTTTCTTTGATCATATTTTGGATCACATCAGTCCTTTGTAGGACTATTTTGCCTATTAGAATAGTTTATTTGTATCTATTCTGTTCTTATTCTTATATTTTCATTTCATTTCGATACAAGTGACAGCGTACAAATATTACATTCGTTAAATAGATGAATGTAAACGTACTAAACCTGACGTCACGTTTTTTTGTGACGTTTCAAGTGACGCAACTGCACTGTTTCGCCGATTTCCCTATAGAAACAAAATTTTAAAATTATTAATAATCTTTCTTCTTTACTTGTAGCAAAACATAAGTATAAAAATATTTTAAGTTACTAACTTTTAAGGAATATTTCTCGTTGGTATTAAAATTAAATTGCAGAACTAATAAAGAAACTTTGTCATACACTATAATTTTTCTAATAAAATTCATCTAATATTGGAAGATGTTTTTTTCTCTGAATGACAACCATACACACAACAAGGAATATTAATTTTTTTCTTTCTTAAATTTATCACTTTAAAAACGGAGTAAGAATGAGCAGAAAAAATAAAACACATGCTGAACTATACGTAAACAATGACAGTATACTTTTTAGAAGTTTTCGCTTTATTGCCGCTAGAGGGATACGCGTTAATTTGATTCAACAATACCTACCCTATAAGCTTTAAAAAGTATTGCAATAACAGGTATTATTTTTACTCACCATAGCCAAAGTACTTCGGCAAGAACAGTTCCTATCAGACCCTGTACAATTATAAATGCCATTTGATGTTTACTGGGCAACTCAAAAACTTCCCAGCTACTGAAATGTAGAAAGAAGAACAGTGGCCATAACAATATTAAATTAAATAATCCCACGAAACCTAAAAAATAAAATTACATAAGTTACTTGAAAAACAAAAATATAAAACAAAATATTACCAAAAAACAAGGGGATATCCATTTTATCTTCATGATCTACCTTCCGTCTCAAAAAAGTGAGATATATTGCATAAAATAATGCACTTACGAGTGCTAAAAATACTCCCATCGGGACATGAGATTCTATTGAGATATCAGATAGACTAACTAACACCTAGAATAACATTAATGTTACTTTATTTTCAAATTTAGTATATAACTTGTAACAAGATAGAAGAATCACGAGTTTACTTTGATCTGAAGTACATATGTACTCCCTCCGTCCGAAAATATGGTATACATTTTGATTTTTTTAATATCTAGTAAAACGAAAGAATAATACAAAAAAATTAATTTCACAAGAACGTGGCTGTCTCCACACCTTGTATGGAACATGATAATGTTGTTTGTAATCGTCCCTTACGATGAAGTTTTGCCTTAGAAATGTGCGGAATCTTATAGGAATATCCTCCTTTTGCTAACACGGTTGCTTCTAGACAAGTTTGCAATGTTAGAAAAAAATTATCAAGGGTTTGTATGTTTAATGCATTTTGTATGCATTCAATCAGTTCGTTGACTGTATTCGGTGATGCTGTATGTTGTAAGGATTGTATAGAATGGAAAAAGCCAAGGTCCATTACATTAAAATCTGTACAATTTGGCGGTTGTGATTTAAGTCTATTTGGAACTTCTTCCTTGCAATTAAACACAATTTTCATCAAAATTCGCCATTTTGTTAGAACAGTGGGTATCACTTTAATTTGTCTAAAATACGCGTTTATGTGAATAACTTTTGACATATACAAAAGTAAATGCACGCCATTTGTTTATTAGTTGCATAGCAACCACTTATTTAGAAACAAAAACAAAAAAAGATAATATAACTTTCGTTAATGCGACTTTTTTTAAGTAATGTATACCATATTTTCAGGCAGAGGGAGTAGATTTTTTTGTAGGCTATATGAATATTGATGAATATGAAAAAAAGAGAGATATAAGATATTTCATTTTCTAATACGAAACTAGATCTATTGATTTTGATGACTTTTGTGGTGTAAACAGATTTTGACGTATCCGTGTGAACCAATAATATTATAAATTTACTGTAAATATACAACATGAAAAATGAACTTTCCCTGTTAGTTACGTATTATAAAATGAGACAGATAATATTACATTTTAAACTTATTTTTTAAATAGAACTGTCTGCATATTATATACTAAAAGAAGCTACAGTCCAGTGTTAGCTACAGCTTTTCTGTTCCAAACGGTTAAGCGGAACTAAATTTTGCAATCTAGTTACTTTCATCGTTTAAATCGTGCTTTTCGACCGTTTTGTTTAAGCTTTGTAAATCATACTTACAATACACATTTTTTGGTTAAGGTTAATATCATTTTAAATTGTCATTTTCTTTATATTTTGATTTTTTGTGTCATTCTTAATACAAATTTCCCATTTATTAATTTTTTTGTCATTAAAATATATAAAAAAATAATTTAATTTTGACATAGGTCATTCGTTTCCATGGTTTCATTGTTGTAATTTTAAATTTTGACAGTCCAACATGAAAAATGAAATAACCCAAGCAAGGTCCCTTGTCGTGACAACCTAAAAGAACGAAATTCCCATTTAGTTCCGCCTAAGCGTTTGAAACAGACTGTATGTTACTTTAACTTCAAAAAAGTTTAGAACTTACCCCCTCTAAAATTCATATCAGATTTGTGGACTAATTCCTCAGGGAAATAAGGTATGGGGCAAAAGATTTTTGACACAGTTTTAGCGAAAATCGCGTGATATTTGTTTTTTCAAAAATAAAATTTTACTCGCGTATCTACGCATCAAGAGGTTTTATTTGATATCCTACTCAAAACCAAACAAAACCAAGAATAAATTTTAAAGTGCGGGAGTTCTAAACTTTTGGAAGATAAGTAATATATCATCTTTCAGTATAATAATACGCCATGATTCTATTAAAAAAAGTGTAAAATTTGATATATCTCCTAAAATTTCTAGTGTCTACTAAAAATATTATATATTTCATTTGAACTTTTTTTTTTGTATCTTCAAACACATTAGAGAAAAATAGTGTTCCCTCAATCTTGTTACACCCTGTAGTTGTGTTACTTACAAGACCACTTATACTAATGCAAACTGCGACTAGTTTTGAAATAGTAAATTTGTCCCCATTGTTCGATGGGAACGCTGCTGCCAACAGAAGAGTAAATAAACTAGAAGTTGAGGACAACACCGTAACAGTTCCTGTTTCGTGTTCCGATATTGCCAACTGATACGTGTAATTTGAGAAAAACCACTAGAAATAAGAAATATTTGTTAGTTAAATATAATCTTTACCTAAAATTTCGAGATTTGATCAAAATTTTCGCTGATTAGCCTCATAAAACTATTAATAAGAATTTATTTTAAGTTTAAATTATCATCTTCGAAATACTGACCATCTGCGGCTACACGTTGCTGTCAGCGTCTTTTCTACTTCTAGAAACACAGCTTGTAGCCATTTTTTAGAAACGCTGTTAGATCAGTATTCGAGTTTTTTTTTTTATCGTTTCATCACTTGAAATCGGCATTGTCTTAACTAACTCTTTTTTCGTTTACTAAATAAAAGCACCGCGGCAGTAATGTGTTGCCTACGCCAAATAAGAAAAATAAACTTATTTTCTTATTGTTCGCCGGGCCGTATTCGTCCTATGGACCACCGGTTTAGAGTGTTTCTTTTTACTTCACAAATTATTTTATTGTCACTAGACGTACATTTCGGCTACGAAGTAGCTATCTTCAGTAGTTGAATAAAACGAAATGTACGTCTAGTGACAATAAAATAATTTGTGAAGTAAAGAACCTCTTTAAGTTTACCTTATCCTAAACTTCACGTTAACTCAACAATTAATATTTGTTTCGTTTTGTTGTATGTAAAAGTATGCTTGTATTTAAAATAATTAGAGCAATTTTTATTGTTACTTTATGAAAATAAGTTGCACTAACTATTGCAGTAAAACATATTGCATCTTAAATATGAGAATTATGATTCGAGAAACTTTCAAAACAAATTGTTCATATTGATGCACTTTCTAAATTCAAGAACACAGGTCTTTATTATTGGTTTTTGTTAATGTATTATTCATAGCAGATAAAAATTATCATGGCTGTATTCAAGGTGTCATATTTTTACACTTTAATATAATTAATTTTATTATCTACTATAAATCAATAAAATTATATTAATTAGAAAATGAATTGATTAAATATTCAGGGTGTAAATGTATAACAGCGATAAAATTCTACAACAGGAATTACGAACCTACGACATGTGTGCCATTGAAAATTTTGTTAGAAGGCAGCCGATTTATAGATGTAGGGGAAGCCGGGGCTAACGGGTTCCTCTTTTTTTTGCTGTTAAAGCATGCCGCCATATTTGGGTGTAATTCCAATCACGTTCAGTACTTCGCTTGTGTCTTCCGAGAGTGGTTGTATGATTGAGACCTGGCGTTTACATTTTGTAAATTGGTGAAACGTGTTGCTCTGTTGATATATTTTTTACACATATCCAGAGGTTGATTGCTCCAGTGCAGAGCATGTGGCAAGTAGGCACATTGTTCTTGCGCTGGAGAAGATGATAACCATAGAAAAAAGTTCTTTTTGAAGATGATGATAACGATGAGGAATGCATTCACGTGTGTTCATTCTACGCCAGATTTTATTTCTACGCCCGTGCTCATTTCACACAAAGAAGCTTTTTTTTTTATATCGGTATAACTTTAATTTTTACTGTCTGTAATAATTAAACAATAAATCATCTTACGAATAAAAGTATTTCGAAATTTTTTACGATATTCCTTAAGATTTTATTAAAGATAATCCTTAAGGTGCCCGTTATGCCCCGGGTTTCCCCTATATATTCGAAGTTTGAATAAAAAATACGTGGACTGCACGCGTTGCGCAATACGTAGTAAGTGGGAGACGGGGAATAATAACTTGATATATACAGCTGTCTTTTATGAGAGTGGTTTAAAGTGCATGGCCGACTCCAAGAAATAAGCGGACAATACCGAAAATTTCTTTAAATGTCGTCTAGGGATTTTAAATTTTTATACAATTCCCAGGCTTCGTTTTTCGGTATTTTATTATAATATTTTCGATTTTGAAATTTTCCGTTCAATGAGCCAATAGGTGAAACAGTAAATAAACATTTTTAGCTTGGGGTTTTGAATCTGTCTGATAGCTGAAAAAATAGGTCACGGATGTTGCGTCACGACAATGCACCAGCTTAGATTACCTTTATGGTTCAGTAGTTTTTGCTGAAGAACAAAGGTGATTATTGAACGCGGCCCTTGGTAGAAATATAAAAAAAAAAAAATTCATGAATGCGGCCCGCGACTTGAAAAGGCTACCAACCCCTGCTTTAGATCTTATTTTGCAAGCAAGTACTCTAATTTCGATAAACTGGTAACTAAAAAGTTTGGAAGCAGGAAATTAAAAATATATGTACACATTTTGACCAAGTCAATGTAAATTACCACATCTATAACAATTTTAGACCGTTTAAAATTTACAGGTAGTCTTTTAAATAATAATATACCTACAGTTGAACAGATAAATATTAAGAAAAAACTTCTGACATATACGCATCTCGTCGGCCATTAACTGTCGTACGCAGCGCCGCCAACGTTAGTTTGAGTCGCGAATTGTTTTTAACTTTTGACCAAGTAATTTAACATGTATTATTCGACAGCAAAAAGCGACCAAGTAGTTTTTGGTAAAAAAAAGATCAACAAATGGTATATTTTTCTTTTTATATTGTACCTCGTTTAACGACACTAATAATAATAATAATAATAATAATAATAATAATAATAATATTTATTTGTGTTCGGACATATATCCATACAAAAGAGTTTGAGTTTAATTAACATTTTTTGTTTATATAATATAATAGTTGGAGACAGAGGTACACCATGTTTCATAATTTTTATTTAAAAGTAACATAAAATATATATAAATAAATAAATGAATAAATAAATAAATAGATAAATAAATACTCATAAACCAGTGCATCGATTTACTCACATTTGTGCTCTCCCACTTAGTAACATAAAAAATATATAAATAAATAAATACATAAATAAATAAATAAATAAATGCATAAATAAATAAATAGATAAATAAGTACTTATAAATTATTACATCAATTTTCTCAAAGAAAAAACATGTATAGCACATTAGCTTTATTTTGTACTAGATACTAGGTACTTATTTAATATTTGTATAATCCTCGGTATTTGTTCGTACGTATAATTTTTTATATAAAACTAACATAAAATATTTATAAATAAATAAATAAATAAATAAATAAATAGATAAATAAGTACTTATAAATTATTACATCAATTTTATCTAAAAAAAAAAAAATTAACGACACTAATAAATAACACTATTTAAGTCTAAGGCCCGGTCTTTCCACCTTCAGATAAAGTTCCAGGTAACTATCTGACAGATAAGGTTATTTATAACTTCATCTGCTGAATAAATGTCAATACCAGTCAGTGAATCCAATACGTCAGTCTCATTAACCGTTAGATAACTATCCGATAGATACATTTGTATAGAAAGAAGGGATGACATTTATTCAGCAGATGAAGTTATAAATAACCTTATCTGTCAGATAGTTACCTGGAACTTTATCTGAAGGTGGAAAGACCGGGCCTAAGTCCAACAAAGTAATTTGTCATTACTTTAAATTTTTTGGGCAGTACCTGAACTTATAATGTAGTTTTCTGAACTTTGTGAATATAAGACTTGGTCAGTTTTCGCAGAAAGCCCACAATATAAATACAATTAAATGAAAACTACTTACCAGTAAACAAAATATAAATGCGATTTTTGCCACTTGTACGATAGGTAGTTTAGTAGCAGCTCTTCTAGCAATCTCACCGATGCGAATACTGGCTTGATATGATAGTCTTGCTAACAAAGCATCTGTAGCATTCGAGTCCGACATATGCCTGACTTCAGCCAGTTTATTAAATCGTACAGATCTAACAGATGAATCATCACTCTCCGTTCCAGAGTTACGATCAATATTTTCTCTTTCCGGTGTTTTTACTGGTACATATGTTGGATTACTCTAGAAAAAAAAAAAGTAATTAAAGATTATGTGGTTAATTTATATAGTAAGTACGAAAATGATCTAATAAAGAAATACTAATTTATAGTCAATATTTGTATTGACCACGGATGCTATTTGTTACAATCAATTAGTAGGCGATTACACATTCGCCTTAAGTAACGATATTTAATCATAATAATGCTGTTTTGATAATAATGCATATTTCTACCAATACTTTTTAAACAATAATAATCGTATTTCTAACAAAGATGAGGAATTTGTCGTGTTCGTAGATGTACGAATCTGGTAGGAATTTGTATGGGTTTCAGACAGCAATGAAAAGCAATGAATCTCATTTTTAGGATTATGTAGGTATTAACAAAAAACCCTTATACCGTCATTTTGTCGTCTGTCTGTCTGTTCGGTAAAAATTGTAGCCAAATGGCTAAACCTAGAGAGTTGAAATTTGGCATGCTTATACAACTCTTTGACCCGCTCATAGAAAAAATACTTAATCATCTAAAAAACATATTCCCCCCTAATAATATAAACAAATATGTGCTAGAAATTTTTTTTTTTTTTTATTCTGAGTAGGGTATCAAATGAAAGCCTTTGCCGACCGGCGTAGAGTAGTGGTAACACATTTGCTCTGCTTTGCGAAGGTCTCGGGTTCGAATCCCGTTCAGGCATGGAAATTTTCTCAAATAAAAATTGTCCTGGCTAATTGCCACAGCAGCAAAGGCCATTAAATAAAAAAAAAAAAAAAAAATTAAAGCCCTTAGTATGTGGATTAACGATCAAAATTTTGTTTTTGCAAAATAAACTATTTAATAAAAATAAAAAAAATAAATAAAAAATTTAAGTTATAGTTGAAAAAATTTAAGTGTACATTTGTGTGAACCGGAATAGTACAGTAATAGTAACAGGAATTTTTGATCAGATTATGTTTTCCGAAAATAACGAATTTTTTGTGTTTTTTGGTTGACGATGTACAAAAGTTATAGTTATGTAACACACTATACTAGAAGGCGTATCCTGGTCTAATGGTTAGCTTGCTCGCTTGCTACGCAGCAAACTAGGGTTTGCTCCCGTGCAAAGGAGACAATTTAATTTTTGTTTTTATTTTTCATTTTTATTTTGTTTAGATTATTTTGGCAAACGTTGCATTTAATTTTTAAGAGCGTAAATTTAATTACCAATTGGAATTGTTGGAATTATATTTTCATTCTATGTGTTATGTATACGAAGAGGGGCGGAGTATATGATTTAAAACAACCAATGGATGCCATAGGCGCAATTTTCAAAATCTTAATGGACATTGCTATATAAAAAAAATACTGCACATATTTAGAAAAAATTGTTTTTAAAGCTCTTAGATTAACAGACGATAAATTATTTTAAAAATATCGTTCATTTTGCCGTGATTACTACAAAGCAAAATTTGTCCTACACACTCAACATGCCGCCTTCACTTATTATATACCTGCGAAACCCTGCAATGTGTGAAAATTTACACTTCACATCACTTGTTATATTTCATAATTTATATTTTATATTTACTACAGACTTATTATATTTTATTTTACTTACACTCAATTTACATATTACACATTATTATTATATAACTTATTTATTAATTTATTTACTATACTCTAATCTATGTTATTCTCTATTTATACTTATACTTGTCCTATACTATTGAAGTTCTGATGAAGAATAAAACGAATTCGAAACTTGTCAGCTGATTTAGTTATTTACATTGCTGTCCGAAACCCGTACAACTTCCTACCAGATTTCTAACAATGTATCTCTATATTTATACACCGATTCTCTGTCGATCAATCGGCATGTAAAATCTCATGAACCATATACGGCTCATTCTAGATAAATGCCATTAGCCTGCCTTACATGAGTAAACTTTTTGCTGAATTCGATCCATAGCGGACCGGCTCTGTAAAGATTTACACTTGTGTGTGGATCTGCAAAGAAATACACTCGTGTGTGGATAGCAGCGGTCCAGTTATTTCGTGTTATGTTCTTGGTGTAAATTGCACCGGTCCAAATCGACGGATCTGATCCGTATGCTGCCACTAAGGTACTAACAAACGAATTTCAAGCTGCATAGCTCCGTTACCGGTTCTGTGAGATCCACTGGCTTTTCAAGACCACGGACTTGATCAGCTCGGCCAGATTCCTCTAAAGTTGGAGAATTTACGGTCCATAAACGAAGAGACCCGATCCGCTGGCGGGCCTGTTACGCTGTAAGCGAGGAATCTTTATTTTTGCGCTAGTGGATAACGAAAGACCGGGCCCGACAGATCAATTTCGTCGCGGACCGAAGCATCTGGCCCGTGCGAACTGATCAGATGAAAAGTCCGTTGTGTACGGCAGGCTATTAACGGGCATGGCTTTTAGTTCTTTTTTGTGGTCACAGGCTATTTAAACTGTTGTTAAATAATTATTAGTCACCTTACTGTATGTTGAAATGAACTATATATTATTTAGTTTGTGAAAATAATGTACGGAGAATTGATTGGAACGGTGAAATCTATGCATTGTTTAATGAACCGTTCATTAGTAATAACACGAAACCGACTAAGATGTCTTGCATATCTGGAAATAATGGACGTGAACAGATCATCTAAGGAGTTTCAAAGCAGAATATCAAGAAACGACAAAAAAATGTTCGATAAAGGGAGGGTGTCCCAAAATAATATTACTGGATAATGTTACTGTCAATTTAGAATAAATTGGCATAACAAATTGACGAGATAAATCCAAAAATAGAGCAGAACGAATGAACATTTATGTTTGAACTAAATTTTAATTTAATAAAAACAGAATTACATTTTATATACTTTAGTTATATCTTGTGCAATATTATATATACATTATTTAAAAATACTGTCATCAATAAATATGATCAGGCAATCTTGTACTAATGTCTAATGGCCAGTTGCTAAAGTAAGAATTATATTGGGTTGTTCGGAAAGTCTCCGCCGATTTATAAGGTAGATTAAAAATAAAAATGTCTAACAATTAAGTTTATTAAATAATGTATTCTCCATTTTGTTTTATAACAGTTCGACATCTTTCTGGCAGTTTCATAATCCCACTCTCATAGAAAGTCCCCGAATTAGAGCTAAAAAACTTCTCCAGGTTCTGTTTGCAGTCTTCCAGAGAACTGAATGATTTTCCGTTCAACGAATTTTGTAAAGAGCGGAACAGGTGGTAATCTGACGGTGCCAAGTCGGGACTATATGGTGGATGAGGCAACACATCCCAATCAAGTTCCAACAACTTTTGTCGGGCGACCAAAGATACGTGTGGTCTAGCGTTATCCTGATGGAAGACTACTCCTGTACGATTGGCTAATTCTGGGCGTTTCTGTTCAATTGCTTCCTTCAAATTATCCAACTGACTGTAATATTTCTCAGAGTTGATTGTCTCGTTACGCGGCAAAATAAATAATGCCCTTCCAATCCCACCAACAACAAAGCATAACTTTCTTTGCAGTAATGCTCGTTTTGGGGGTGGTTGATGGCGTTTCATTGGAATAACCCCACGATCGTTTTCGCACTACGTTGTTGTAGAGGATCCATTCCTCATCCCCCGTTATCATACGTTTGAAAAATGGCTGGTTTTCATTACGTTTAAGCAACAAATCGCACATGGAAATACGGTCCAACAAATTGCGTTCGCTTAATTTGTGGGGTACCCAAATATCAAGGCGGATAGTAAATCCAAGCCGCATCAAATGGTCGTGAATAGTTGAATTTGATACTCCGAGTCTTTCTGCTATTTCACGAGTGGAAATACGTTAATTTGTTGCAATTAATACCTTGATTTGATCGTCATCAACCGTGGATGTCCTACCAGAGCGTTGCCGGTCTTCAAGAGTAAATTCTCCCCGTCTAAATTCCACAAACCATTCACGCACCGTTCGTTCACTTACAGCCTCGTCTCCGTATACACAACATATCTTTTTCGCGGCTTGAACTGCATTCTTGCTCTTGCGGTAGTAAAAAAGCATTAAATGCCGAAAATGCACTTGGTGGTTCTCCATGTTTAGACCAACCCCAAATCAACACGATTCAAAAATATATTTATAAACAAAAAGTAAAGTAAAGGCGAATATGTACCCTTTCAGAAAGTGTATAACTTAAAGAGGTTATGTTATTCACTTAACCTAACTAAACGCTGATACGCGCAATGTATTAAAAATCGGCGGAGACTTTCCGAACAACCCAATAATTTGTTTTTGTATATTGTAGCATACAAAAAATAAAAAATTTATGTGAAGTGTGAATCTTCACACATTTCTGGGTTTTGCAGGTATTTAGTAACTGAATGATGATTATTTGGGATGCCAAAACAATACCATTATTTAAGTTTCTAAATATGTACAGTATTTTATTTATACAGCAAGGTTCAGTAAGATTTTTAAAATTGCGCCTATGGCTTCCATTGGTTGCTTATATCATAAGTCCCTCCCTCTGATTTCGTCACAGAATTAAATTATAATTTCAACACTTCCCACTGGTTATTAAATTTACGCTTTTAAAAAATAAATGCAACATTTACCAAAATATAACGAATTTTGACAAAATAATTTAAACAAAATAGAAATGCAAAAAAAAAAAAACAATAAAATTAACAGGATTCGAACTCTGCAACGTTCGCACTGCAATTTACAAAGTGCGTTACGAAACCATCTGAGCTACCAGAGTTTCTTATCTGAAGTGTTACATAGCGAATTATATATTTAACATATTTTAGATAAAAACACAAAAAATGCGTTATTTTCTAAAAACATAATCTGATCAAAAATTCCTGTTGTACTATTCCGGTTCACACCAATGTACATTACTTAGAATTTTTTCAGATTTTTAGTTTAAACCATCTAGGCTACAGGGTGTGTAAAATAATTTTTTTTGCAAAAATAAAATTTTGATCGTTAATCCACGTACTAAGGGCTTTCATTTGATACCCTACTCAGAATTTAAAAAAAATATTTTTTTTTTTGATGAGCACATTTTAGTTTATATTTTTAGGGGGATATGTTTTTTAGATGTTTTAGTATTTTTCCTATGTGTGGGTCAAAGAGTTGTATAAGCATGCCAAATTTCAACTCTCTAGGTTTAGCCGTTTGGCTACAATTTTTACCGAACAGACAGACAGACAGACAGACAGACAGACAGACAGACAGACGACAAAATGACGGTATAAGGGTTTTTTGGTCATACCTACAAAACCCTAAAAATGAGTTAAATTGAGTTAAAGAAAAGTCTTACGTTAGCAACCCGCCATAAGTCATTTTACGTTTTAAACATTAGATTATTATATTATATAAATAAAGATAAAAAGCTTCGAATTAACAATAATTATTATAATAAACTCCGACTTATTTAAATAAATAAATGTTAGTTAAATAAACGGACTATGTTAGTAGTGCTTTCTGGTTAATAACCAGAAAGTTGTGCGCTAAAAATTTTAATTACCTCAATTATTTGTATTTAATAAACTATATAATTTGTGAATACGAAGCCCATAATACAAAATAATTTTTAGTTCAGGAGAATTCAACCAAAACAATTTAATTGTCTCTAGTTTATTTATATTTATATGTACAACGAACATAACTGTTTATTATTAATCTACTGATTTATAAACAAACATCAGCTGTGGCCACCATAGAAGATACCTTCACCACAAAGTACTTAAACAAAATACCTTCTTATAGTAAAAAATAATAAATAATAGGTTCCCAACACCTAGAAAGGCGCATAGGGACAGAGAAGGCAAGTTCTCCGTTTCTAGCCGGCCATAGATATGAAAGCCAGTGTGGTCAGTGTGACGTTTCGACCGAAAAAATCCTGTATCAACCAAAAATTTGACCGGAGGTAGTTTTGGATGACAGTTGTATACTTATCAGTCGTACCAACTACCAACTTTTTAGTTTTTGTTTACAACTTAACTTTTAGTAGTTTATTAAGTTGATAAGAAGTTTATTTAGAACATATAATTAAATATAAACTTAGCACGATTAAACAATATTTATAAATTGGTTTACTATAACCAAATTGTTGTCTGCCATCTGAACCTAAAAAATTTTAAGTTGGCAATGAAAAGTAATAAGAGATGGAAAGTATAAAATATATCAGTCTCTTATTTCCCCCCCCCCCCACCACCACTATATTCTGTAGTATTAGACCATTCTACATTAAGTCCATTCTACATTATACTTTTTTCAATACTATCCAACTCTGACGTCATTTCAACTTTTGATATAGACCGGGAGCTCATGACATTTTTGGTCTCCGATTTCATACAGCATGCCTTTTGGAGGAGAGAATATTTACCCTGTGACAACAAAAAAGGGATGGTACTAAACCCCTGCACGCCAACCGGTCATAGGGAAAATTGCATTTCCACTTGCACAAAATTTGTGTTTTTCTCTGATTTAATATTGCTTGCCCTTTTGTCAAAAGAAAGTTATAACAAATTTAAAGTCTTTTAATTATAGGCATGCTGTATGAAAACGCGGAAAATCATATTTTTTTATTACAAGATCACATGACCGTTTGAGCCCTTTGGGACCCTCCGAATCGCATGCATATATTTAAAAGACTTTAAATTTGTTATAACTTTCTTTTGACAAAAGGGCAAGCAATATTAAATCAGAGAAAAACACAAAATTTTTGTGTTTAAGTGGAAATGCAATTTTCCCTATGACCGGAAAGCGTGCAGGGGTTTAGTACCATCCCTTTTTTGTTGTCACAGGGTAAATATTCTCTCCTCCAAAAGGCATGCTGTATGAAATCGGAGACCAAAAAGTGTCATGAGCTCCCGGTCTATATCAAAAGTTGAAATGACGTCAGAGTTGGATAGTATTGAAAAAAGTATAATGTAGAATGGACTTAAGATGTCAAACTAGAAATAAATACTATTACTATTACGTCACAATGTAATTTTACAATGTAAAAGTACAGACTATTCCAAATGTTTAAGCGGAACTAACTGGAATTCCCATTTTTATAATTTGTCATGAGCTCTTCTTGTAAAGTTTGAAGTGGGCTTTTGTTAAACAAAATGATCAAAAGCCTCACTTAAAAGGTAAAAGTTACTAGAATTGAAAATCTAGTTCCACTTAAACCAAATAAACAGGCTATTGAGAACTGACAATAACTGAAGTGACGCCTAGTGGAATATTTTGGAACTTAACGGAATAGGATTTTGTTGGATGTGGATCATTTAATTGCATTGTTTCTATGTGTTAAAGTGAAGAAAAGTGAATAAAATATCGCAACAGAAAATTAACTGCAATGTGAATTCTTGTGTATCAAATGGCAAATGTCAAAAATCCTATTCCAATCGCCATTTTGTAAGCGAAAACAGCGGCTCTATAGGTAATGTCACTTCTCAATATGTATAATTAGTTTTTACCAAAATCATAACAAAATTTAAAAAAATAAAATTACCAATGTGTTTGAAAAATGCTTAGTATTCATAAAAAAACTAAATAAAAAATCAGTCTATGGGTCTATTGTACAAGTACATAATCGCTACCTTTAAGCTACCGATGGCGATCTATTTAATTGGTAGGCAGCTAAATTTGTATTGTTTTATTATCGGAATAATTTAATCATATGGTAAAATTATATTTCAATAAAAAATTACAACTGATAATTTATCAATAAAATTGCCTATTCACTATACTTTTGAATACATTTATAAAATTAACTAAACAGGAAATTATATTTGTAATTAAAAAAAAATCGTAATTATGCATGTGATTATATATTATTATAGTAGTTATTATTTAAAAAGTAGTATTTAGTTGTATTACTCACCAAACTTGTGTTTGCGTCAGTATAGAAGTTTTCATCTTCTGAATTTGGATCTATAAACTAAATAAAATAAAATTAGTATTCTTTCCAGAGAGTATTTAAGAGGATCCTGCATTGTTTATGCCGATTTAGACCAAATTTTGAACAGTTACTGTTTAGGACCCTGCTGAACTAATGTTGCAAAATAATCGGTTTTTAAATTATGTACATGTTTTTAGGGCCTACCGATGGAATAAAGTCGGAAAAAATCTGGCGTGCGGAACATTAAAATCGTTACGACGGCTAAACTGTAAGAAATATATCGAAAATAAATATGACAGATTTTTAAGATTTAATATTACTACAAAAAAGTCCGGGAGAGCATACATCGCAGGTCAATAGATAACTCAATTATCACAATTATCATTTATAAGTTTTCATTTTCGGCAACGAAAATTATAACGCTCAGTTTGCTGTGGAATATCGTCGTTACCTTTAAAGATTTAAGCCGCATTCAGAGCTCTTTGAAATTAACACGTTGTGTTGCTATAGATTGTTTTAACGAGGGAAATTGGTATGATCGGACAAGCTCGTACTATATCGTTTAACAGTAGTATAGCAACGACAAAGCACGAGCATGTCCGATCATACCAATTGACCTCGTTAAAACAATCCATAGCAACATAACGTGTTAATTTCAAAGAGCTCTGAATGCGGCTTTACGAAGAAAAATTACTTTAATGGCAAGAGTATTTACTGACCAAAAATAAAAGCCATTTGACCCATGCACCTATCGTTTATAAATCAGAAGTAATCACAGAAAAGATAACATAGTAAATAAATTAATCTGATGCGTGTATTGGTAGATGCTACTCTGATCGTTAGGTGGGAGGGAGGGGTGCCGACGGGTTAACAATACTGCTGGTTCAAAAATTTAAGTTGTGCTTAGCTGAAGTAAATTTTAAATTGTTTTTTGATTATTTGTTATTTGTATATTATTGCATTGATCATATTAAATATAGTGTTAAATTACACTAAATCTTTGCTTTTAATTTTACATATTTATTTTTGCGCCCTTACTTCCTAAGCGCCCTGACATCTGGTAGCAATTTGTGGAAGATACGAAAGTGACATTGTTTTGTTCAATGGAGAAATACGTGTTTTTTTGTTGTTTGTATTTTATTTTTCAATCAATTTAATTGTGTGCCGTAATGTAAATCGTGAATAAGGAAGAATCCTTCTTAAACATTTCATAATTTACCTAAATCGAAAAAAATATCAATTGAAACGACGTTTGGAGGCAGATTGAAAGTGGATCGTAGGTTTTTATGGACCCAAAATATAAAAATGGGCAAAAATCCAAGCCCATGCATGCATGTTTGCTCATTGCATTTTATGGAAAGTGATTATTTACGTCCAAGAAAAGACTGAAAAAAAGCATTTATCCCACCCAAAATTTGCCTAAATCATCACTTGATATATTAAAAGGCTCTTCTACTTTTTCAGGAAGAGATATTAATACATATTTTTGTTGTTATTACATTGACACAGTCAAAAACAATTAAAAATACAATGAAAAACAAAAAATGTCCTTGAAATTTCTTTAGAATAGTATATTCTGTAACAAGGTTGGAATGAGAAAATTCGATGCGAGTGAAACATTCAGAGCGCGAGCCGCAGGCGAGCGTGAGGAACCACGAGCAACGAATTTTCTCTTCCAACTGAGTCACAGACCCTACTTTCTCCACGACCACCAGAAAGAAAAAAAAATAACAAATAATTATTTGAACAAACATTTTATCTTAACAAATAATTTATATTACATAACAAATTAGTCAATTAATTAAACTATTTTTTTTATTTATTATTTGTTTAATTTTAATTTAATTTGCCGCACATCGGCCACTATTTTAGGTTAGGAAGTTATGTTGCATTTATTTGATGTAAACGTGGCATATATCTTAATGTAACCCTACAAAAACAAAAGACAACAAGTATAGAATAGTTATTCCATAACAAGTGATGGAATGAAATACACGCAAAATGCATAAGAAGATAAGTGCTTTAGAATAACATTCCAACTCTTGTGTTCAAATATTAACTTTCTGTAGTCAAAATTGGTTTTAGAATTGGTAAATTCTATAGTGGTCGTGGAGAATAGTATATTATTACATATCTTGAAAATCGTAGATTCCCATTAAAGTAAAAAAAAGCTCGGAAAACAGGAAAAATACAACTCGTGTTCATTTTCACCATGTAAACAAATACACGAGTAACAGTTTAATGTCACTTTCGAGTGTTCCAGCTTTGCCGCATATGGCGATGCGATCTTAAAAAGGTTCCCATATAGCAGCGTTTCCCAAAGTGTGGGTCGAGACCCGGCACCGGGTCGCAGAAAAATTTTGCCGGGTCGCGAAAAAAATTGTAGAAACACAAAAAAGATTTTTTTTGTACATATTATTTTTTTTACGTCAGTTAATCACTAGAATAGTGTGTATTTGTGATCTTTATTACTATACTATATTCTTTATTACTATACTATACTCTTTATTAATATTTATTACTCTTTATTACTATAAAGCTACTATAAAATTTGTTTTGTAAATAAATGTTTTTTTTTTTCATAGGGTGGGTCGCGAAAAATTTTAAAACCTCGTACCGGGTCGCGTTCGAAAAAGTTTGGGAACCGCTGCCCTATAGAATTGCCATCTTAGCAATATTGAAATCTTTAAAAGTAGAAATATTGTTAGTGCCGAATGAGTGCTGTTTACATGTTACACGTACCAATTGATGAGAGATTGTACATTGTTAAAACCCTACATAAAACTATTTTGATAAATTAAACATTTTTAAATCAAATAAATAAAATCGAAGGTAATGTATGTTGATATTTAACCCATCATTGAAATAATTAAAATTTTTTGATTGTGCAACAATCATTTATTTTTCTGAATTAAAATATTTTTGATAAATAATTATTTTTCTTCCGAGCATAGCCGGGTATGTTAGAAACTCATAAAAGGTCAAATAAATAAAAAGTTTAATCTCATTTGTCAAGAATTATATAGTAACATCAAAAAGTGATCAACTTAAGTAGGGGACCACCTTACGTAGGTGGTAACCAGGTTTTAATGTAGTGATTTTCTTGCGTAAATAGTGCAGAATCCTCTTAAATCCTTTAATACAGGGGTTCTTAAACTTATGTAGTCCGAGGACCCCCTTTTGAACAACATTTTTATTTGCGGACCCTACCCCAACCCTAGGCATTTTACATCGTTCTTGAGACTTCATTTCTGGCTGAATAATCTCATAGGCACTATGTTATAATAAATATTGGTAAAAATGTATTGCTAAAAATGTATAAATGGTCCTGCGCATTTATAGAGATGAACATTTTTATTAGCATATAGAATAAAAAACATAAAATTAATAAAAATAGTAGTAAAAAGAATCAAAAAAAGTTACAAATTATGATACGGTAAACTCATACAAACATTTCTTGGTCCAATATTGGTCAAAATAGATCTTATTATAATATGTTTTCTGTAAATAATTTGCAGTTGAATAAAAATAAATAAATTTTTACTAATTATTGTTTAGTTATGTCAATAACTAGTTGGGTAACAACAAATACAAAAAGTCTTGACCATGTAGAATTTTTATTAAATGAGTTATTTCAATAAAATCGAAAAGTTGGGGGATATAAATCATAAAGTTAATGTCAAAATTGTTTCGCGGACCCCCAAAGTTCCGCGGACCCCACTTTAAGAACCGCTGCTTTAATATATTTTGGTTTTCAACCTGATCGACTCAGGAAAAGAACAAGACAAAGTGAGAAAAAGATAGATAAGGACAAAATAGAGTAACTAAATTATAAAAAATTAAGATAACTATAGAATATGTTATATAAAAAAGATTAAATTTAAATATAGCACCGAAAATAGTAAAAAATGATATAAAAAAGTATCAAGGTTAGTTCAGATTACAGGAAGCTGACCATGATATTTATCTTAAATAATATTTATCATGGTCCATTAATGTAAAAATATTCAGCAAAAATATCTAGTTATATGAAACAATAAATCCTATAGGAATGCCCTTTAAAATCACACCCTTTTCTGTTTGGCAGAATTCCAAAAAATATTGGCATGATGAAAGTTTTCACAGTTTTTTCAATAACAGGAAAACAAGTTATCAGGTCATGTTTTTTAAAATGTTTTAAACGAAGAGGGCTGTAAATATTCCGTAGTTGCTATAGAGATAATTTTATGTAATTGTAAACAATCTACGATTGTTCTATTTATAGCTCTCTATGTATAATTGTGAATTAAAAATAAATTACCATGTATGTAGCCGGTTTATGAAATTGTTCTCTCCACGGTGGCCAAAAGCAGAGCCCCAACAAATATAACGTAAATAAAGATGTCTTAACATATGTGTTAAAGAACGGCTTCCCAAACTTTTCATTGTGGTACAAATACTGTAAAATAAGGTTATGTTAAACAATATTCTATAATACTTTATTAAAAAAATTACCTTTGTTAACTCAGATGAAGAAACCCAAATAACATCAACTAACAATAAAACAAATAATCCAAGAATAAGCCTTTGTGTTTTGGTTAGCATACTCCCAATACTTATATCCATGGCTTAGGGGGGCCAAGGTAATACGCCCCACATATAAACATACCCCCTTAAATAATTAAACAAATCTTATTAATTATATTAATGTCAATTTTATCACAGAGTTGTGAGACATAGAGTCGAAATTATCGCACTAGTAGACACAAATCAATTTAAACAAATACATTATTTAATAAAGCTGGGTTTATTTTATTTGTATATTTAATAATTAACACTAGACTTATTCTATAAACTACTGTACGACTGACAATCGTACGCCATTTTTGAACTAATGCAGGGGCGGAGGTATTCATCACTTATTTAGGGACAGTATGCATTGAGACCAGTGATGGGCGTTTACACGTAAACTTTAATTGTTTACGTTTACGTGTAGACTTATGTAAACAATTGGTAAACTTGTCAACAATGTAAACAATGTAAACTTTGCAAACTGTCAAATAATGAGGTTAGTTTTAGTTATTTAATACGAATAATAGAGAGTTAATGAACAAGTATATTCAGTTCAAAACAATAAATTTATTAAAAAAATGGTGGGAAGAAACCGAAGGAATAGTTCTGAGGAACTAAGTTTTGTTTTAATTAAAGAAAATGAAAGAAAATATAGGGCGTTATGCAAAATTTGCAATGAATCTTTTCGTTATTAAAAAATATAAGCTGATTTTCTTAAAGGTGAAATTTAATGTATTTTGTTATTAAAAAAATTAGACTGAATTTTTTAAAGAAAAAAGTTTTTTCTTTTTCATATTCATATTTACTAATTTGTATGTAACACCTGTATAATGATGCAAATTCGATTTTTATTAATATGTATGTATATTGGCTTATCCTAATTTTATATACTTACTTTTTCATTTAAAATCGTTTCATTAAAATTTTATTATTTATAAAAATGTATTGAAAATAAGGTTCTGTAATTCAAAACAAGTGCGCATGTCTAAATCATTGTTTACAATGTTTACGTTGTTTACATTGTTTACAAGAGTTTATGTGTTTACTTTACATCAATTGTTTACGTGTCAACAATGAGGTAACTTACATCATGTAACTTACGCGCCCATCACTGATTGAGACGTAAAGAAATTGGTTTTGCATGGTAATTCGAATTAATATTTTAACGAGAATGTGTACTATTTAAGCTTAGAGGGATATATAAAACAAGAAATAACTTGTTTTATTCAATTGTTCAACGTTCATATTTTTCTTTTGTTGTTTATTCCTGATATACTTATAAAAATTGAACTGGACGTTTATGTTGCTATTAAAACGGTTTATTAGCTGTAAATTCCTTGTTTCTAATATATTTGATATTTGTAAACTATTAAACTATAAATTTTAAGTTTTTAAAAGTATATTTCTTAAAATTTGCTGTAATTGTCTCTTGTTTTAACAAATTTCCTTTACTAAACTTAGTATTTGAGATATAAGTATGTTAAATTTAGCGTTCGTGTTCCCTCTGTCATGTTTCTATTTGTGGCAAGTTTATCTGTTTAGTTTATTAAAAGTTTTTAGATTCCCCGCCTATGTGTTATTGTGTATTTCCCTTCCCCCAGTAAACGTCAGTTTTTAAATTTCCTGTATCTAAGCAACCCGATCAACATTATTGAGTATAAATAGTAAACCGATAAGGAGTATATTGAATTTAATTAAATCCAATTTAACTTATTATTGCAGACCGGCGTAGCGTAGTGGTAACACACGTGCCTTGCGTTGCTAAGGTCTCGGGTTCAGATTCTGTTTAAGCATGGAATTTTCATCATTAAAAATGGTTATTGTTCTGGCTAATTGCTTTTGTAGCATAGGAAATAAAACGAGAAATAAAACAAATTAAATAAAAATATAAGAAAAACTTATTACCTTACGAGATAGACGCCAAAAGTTTCTGGCTTAACTATGTTCTAGGGCTGACAGTGGTGAAATAAAACGACGGGGTAATTTTTACGACACTCTTGTCTGTCTGTCTTTTTGATGGAAATTGTGGTCAACCGGCTGGACCTTGAAAGTTGTAACTTGGCATGCTTGTACAATTCTTTAACCCACATATAGGAAAGCTATTGAGTGTTCAAAAAACTCACCGCAGGAAAGCTAAAAACATATATAATCCGTCTCAATTTGTAATACGAAACTAGATCTGGTTACTTTGGTGACTGTTGTGGTGTAAACAGACTTTGGCGTATGCGTGTGAACCAATACTATGATAATATTATAAATGTATTGTCAATATACAACATAAAAAATGAACTTTCCCTGTTAGTTCCGTATTACAAAATGAGACAGATAATATGTATTCAACGAAGAAATTAATGAATTTTAAAAATTGAGTGCGGTAATGAAACCTCTTAATTAGGGTGACCATTCGTCCCGCTTTTTGCGGGACTGTCCTGCATTTTGATCGGGTGTCCCGCATTATGATACGTCCCGCAAAAGTCCCGCATTTTAACTTTTCGTATCTTGACTTGTATTTGTGGAGATGAGGACCTTTTTATTTTTTTGCTCTTCACTTGGATTTTGGAGATGAGGACCTTTTTTTTGCTCTTCACTTGGATATGGGAGGTGAGGACCTTTTTATTTTGCTCTTCACTTGGATTTGGGAGGTGAGGACCTTTTTTTTTTGCTTTGTCCCACATTGCCTTCTTAAGAAAATGGTCACCCTACTCTTAATGCATGGGCAAACCAATGAATTTTTATTTTTGACTTACCAATTTTTTGGTTTTTTTTTGCCAAAATTGTTCCATAACCTCTATTTCTCAGAGGGGTTGGTCTAAAAATCTGAAAAAAATTCAATATTGTACATTGATGGGAACCGGAATAGGTCAACAGAAATTTTTAATAATTACTGATGTTTTTTCGAAAATTATCGATTTTTGTGACATTGAAAAAATAATAATTTTTTGAAAAATTTATTGTATGGGATCAAAAGAAAGCTGTTAAGGTGCAGATTAAGAACAAAAACTAGTTTTTTTATAATTTATTTATTTTAAGACGAGTTTTGCTAAAAACATGTTAAAACTTTTGTCCCATACCCTGTAACCCAGAGGTGTTAATCTGAAATTCTAAAAAAATTCGCAATAATTATGTCACTTATGGACATTTATGTGAACCAAAATAGTTCAACAGGAATTTTTGATCTGATAATTTTTTCGAAAATTATCGCCTATTTTGCAATACCGTGCTAACATTGTTTAACTGGTTAATTGGACTATTATCTGTCAATTTGTCATACGTAACTAACAGGGAAAGTTCATTTTTTATGTTGTATATTGACAATACATTTATAATATTATCATAGTAATGGTACACACGGATACGCCAAAGTCTGTTTACACCACAACGGTCACCAAAGTAACCAGATCTAGTTTCGTATTACAAAGGACAAATGAGACGGATTATAAAATATTTTCCGTAAAAAGTACAAAAATATATATTTTCATATAAAAAACACATTTTAAATCACACTTAAAAATATATTTTAAATTCGTATATAAACAATATGTACAAATATCAAAAAACAATATCACTTTTCCAAGAGGACAAGTTCCTAGGTCTACTCTCAATAGTGACACAACACTATTAAAAGTGCACTATCAATGAGTTAAAGAATACCAACAAGAGTTGTTGAAAATCGAAACTTTCAACAGGATACATAGAAACTAAAGTCACTAGATTATACAAAGTAGCGCAACGGCGGCCATACTGGGGCTAAAAATGTCGCCAACACAAACGATTTTCAGTGATTCCAACAGTAAAAAAATAAGAAACTAGTACTACCAAAATTTTTATTTTAAACATTGTAATCACGATTTTTTTAGTCAAAGATGCACTATAACAAAATTGTGGTACAATTTCAATTATTTTTTTAAATTTTATTAAATAAAATGGATATAATATATAAATTTAAATGAAACTAAACCTTAAATATTCAAACCGCTGACAAAGGAGGTTATTAAATTAGAGCGAGAAAGAGAGATGTGACAGCGCAGACGCAAACTTAAGAACGTAAAAATTGCTGCTTTAGTTTCCTTAATAGGGGAAGCAATGTTGCCAATCAAACCCTGGGGTCTGTCGGCTTCTTCAAAGGCTTGCGCTACTTTGTATAATCTAGTGACTTTAATAGAAACGATTGTCGGAAAGCTTATAGCAGTGGTTCTTAACCTTTTTGAAGTCACGGAGCACTTTTGACCATAAGGTAAATTCGCGGAGCACCAAAATCAAAAAGGCAAAAAAACAAACAAATACATCAAAACAAACACATCATTTTTATTATAAATTAAACATAATTATTACATACCAGGTATAAATAACATTGATTATACATTATACATAATCAATTTTACATGTATATATATATAGTCAATGCTCTACCTGGGTAATAAGATATGATTGGAGTCAACACTATAATTTGGATTTAAAAATTTCGCGAAGCACCGGTTCAGAACCAGTGGCTTATAGAATAGACCCCCCGGATCATGTTGGCATTAAGGTAAGGTGATCATTTTCTTAAGAAGGCAATGCGTGACGGAGCAAAAAAAAAGGTCTTCACCTCCCAAACCCAAGTGAAGAGCAAACAAAAAAAGGTCCTCATCTCCCAAAATCCAAGTGAAGAGCAAAAACAAAGGTCTTCACCTGCTAAATCCAAGTAAAGAGCAAAAAAAAGGTCCTTAATCCAAAATGTTAAAAGGCAGGACAATGCGGGACAAAATGTTAAAATGCGGGACGAATGGTCATCCTACATTACGGGCAATAAAGCTGCTGATGTAGCTGCAAAATCCGTATAGTGGATGTGAATTTAATTTTTCCAGATGTTGTTATGGACTTTATTTATTACGATAAACGACCACAGCAGTTCACGCGTGGTTCTTATGACAGTGGACAGTCATTTGACTAATGAGTTTCCAAGCAACTGACCTAAATTGGCGGGAGCAACTTTTATATTCGCCCACTCATAGATGGTGTTACCTGACACACCGTCGTTTTATTTTTCACCCCTGGAACATATTAGACCGCAAACTTTTGGCCTACCACATATAAACAAACCTTTACAATTCTAATTAAAAGCGCTAGCAAGCATACTATAATAATGAGATACAAATTAACAAACAGTTCAAGAACAAATACTTTTTAATTAAATTTTAATATTGGAAAACTATTTTATGTGTTTTTCAAATTTAAATGTAATTCTTTTCCGGTACTTTGAACTATAAAAATGTAGTTAAAATGGTGGAAATGTTAATTGAAATTTTCAATGGCTTTTAGGTTGCTAGGTTACGTTGTTTGTATTCACAAATAATGGTGGAGGTTATCATTGTATCCTAAATATTTAAATTTCATTTTGCAGTGTATTTGTTCGTGTTAGTTTGTTATTTTATTCCTTAAAATGTGTAGTTTTAAATAAGATATAAGTTGTATTATATTCTATACCATATTTTTAAAAGGTAAAGTAGCTATAGGCATTTTAGAATAATGAAAATTACGATCGTAGAGGGTTGTTTTGTAGCGTTATTTGTTTAATGCATTAAGTACTTTTTTTTTTTCTATTTTGTATTCATAAGAGATTTATAATGAAACTGAATTGAGTGTTATAATTTTTATGATTATGATACTAAACATTTTATTTCATATAATTAATAAAATGTGTACATTAACCTACAAATTTTACAAAACAAAAATTGACAGCTACCCTTAAAAATATAAAACTGTTAAATCAGTCCGGACATCTGCTACATACACATATAAGCTGTTCACTTTTGTAAGGACAAACCAGATCTAAAGTCAATTCCAAACGATTAAGCGGAACTAGATTTTCAAATCTAGTAATTTTTACAGGTTGATTGAAGCTTTTAATAATTTCGTTCAGGAAAAGCCACTTCAATATATAAAAAAATAGCTAATGACAGCTTACAAAAATGAAAATTCCAGTTAGGTCCGCCTAATCGTTTGGAATAGCGTGTAGTTATTTTGGTTACTTTCAATATCAATTAAAAATATTCCTTTTTAAATCGACTTTAGATTTATTGGTTCTGGTGATTATTAAGAAAGTGACATTTTTTATAATTTTTTAGTACCAACATGACATTCAGTTTCAAAGGTGCGGATAAAAATTGTTTTGTTTATAATCTCAAAATTGCATTTAACGATGGCGTGTCCATTTGAAGTTTCCACATTAGTTGTACAACGTTCAGTGATCCGGTTTTTGCTTTCTGAAGGTGAAAAACCTGCTAAAATCTTTTCTCGAATGATTTTACAGTATGGTGAAAGTTGTATGAATCGCGAAAGTAGGTAGAATAGTTCAAAAATGGTCGAACCTCAGTGACTGACGAGTAACGTCCTGGCCGGTCAGTTGAAGTGTCAAACCCTTCGCTAGAAACCCGCATTGACGACATTATTCGTGAAGACCGACGTATTACTGTTGAACAAATAGCAAAAAAAGTTGCAGTAAGTGTTGGCACAGTTCATCACGTAATCATTGAAAAGCTCAAGTAACGCAAAACAAGTGCAAGGTGGGTCCCGAAACAGTTAACGCAATGCTCGCCCTCATACCGCCAAGTTGACTAAGACCCATTGAAAAAATTGATGTGAAGTGTGAATTTTCACACATTTCAGGGTTTTGCAGGTATTTAGTAAGTGAATGATGATTATTTGGGATGCCAAAACAAATTTTATGTCGAAATATTTTTTTATGAATTTTAATTCGAATGCCTATTACCATTATTTAAGTTTCTAAAGATGTGCAGTATTTTTTTTATATATCAAGGTTCATTAAGATTTTGAAAATTGCGCCTATGGCTTCCATTGGTTGTTTTTAGTCATAGCTCCTCCCCTTTGATTTCGTGCACATTCTGTACACGAAACTCATTCGTGTATACTGTTATTAAATTTACGCTTTTAAAAATTAAATGCAACAATTGCCAAAATATAACTAGAATTTTGAAAAAATAATTTAAACAATATAAAAATGCAAAAAAAAAATAAAAAATAATATTGTCTCCTCTCGTAGGATTCGAACTCAATTTCTCGGGCAGAATGCAAGTATCTTAGCCACTGCACCAAGAAACACGTTACTGTTTAGCGTCTATATAACTATATAACTATAACATTATTAGCAAAAAAACACAAAAAATGCTTTTTGTTCCAAAAACATAATCTAATCAAAAATTCCTGTTGTACTATTCCGGTTCACACCAATGTACATTACTTAGAATTTTTTCAGATTTTTAGTTTAAACCATCTGGGCTACAATTTTGGCAAAAATCGCTTCAAAATAATTTACTTTGCAAAAATTTAAATTTGATCGTTAATCCACGTACCAAGGGCTTTCATTTGATGCCCTACTCAGAATTTTAAAAAAATATTTTTTTTTTCGATGAGCACATATTTGTTTATATTTTTAGGGGGATATGTTTTTTAGATGTTTTAGTATTTTTCCTATGTGCGGGTCAAAGAGTTGTATAAGCATGCCAAATTTCAACTCTCTAGGTTTAGCCGTTTGGCTACAATTTTTACCGAACAGACAGACAGACAGACAGACAGACAGACAGACAGACAGACAGACAGACAGACAGACAGACAGACAGACAGACAGACAGACAGACAGACAGACAGACAGACAGACAGACAGACAGACAGACAGACAGACAGACAGACAGACAGACAGACAGACAGACAGACAGACAGACAGACAGACAGACAGACAGACAGACAGACAGACAGACAGACAGACAGACAGACAGACAGACAGACAGACAGACAGACAGACAGACAGACAGACAGACAGACAGACAGACAGACAGACAGACAGACAAAACCCATTATTGGCAACCCTAAAAATTGGGTTGGGAGATACTACCTCATCCTCCCTACAGTCCAGAATTGGCTCCCTCTGATTTTCATTTGTTTGGTCCATTCAAGGAGGTATTACGTGGAAAAAAGTTCAGAGACAACGAGGAAGTCAAAGAATTTGTGGGAAACTGGCTCAAACTACAATACAAGATCAGGTATAAAAAAACTTGTTCATCGTTGGGACAAGTGTATTAATGTTCGTGGGGATTATGTTGGGAAGTAGTAAAAGTCCCTTTTTGTAAAAATACAGTTTTTTTCTACATCAATTTGTCTCTTTAATTATTGAATGTCCCTCGTACATTACAAAAACTGTACGAAGAACGAGTACTCCAGCATGTTTAATTAATTAGAGAGCGATATTGTTTGTGCATCTGGGCGGCCAACAACCCAAGAACGACCTGGCTTTACAAAAATTTTATAACAGTGTATAACAAGTAATGAACGAAGCTATATTTTGAGTCATATAATGTATATCAGATCTTTTGAAAGTACGCAATATTCCTCAGTGCTGAAAACATTCATTGAAATGAAATATTTAGAAATCTTTCAGTTGAAAATTTCCATTCGCACATCACTTACTTGGCTGTGTAAAGTGTTTTTTGAACTACCTTTTATTCAGTGTACGTTAAATAATTCGGGAGTAATTTTTCAAAGAGAATCTCGTTATCTTTTTGCATCTGTGAATGAGTTTGATTTTCTCAAAGTTAATGTTTTAGTTAATATACTTACGGTGAAAATTTTATTTTTTCCCAGTAGCGTAGCCCCATATTTTGCCCTCTCAGCGCAAATTTGTACTTCGCCACAAATATATACATAACATTCTATAATTTGTACCACTAAAATCTTTTTTCCTTGATTTTAAATTTGCAACATCTCTAATGGCATTATTTATTTCCATATTTTTTGCTGTTTTAGCTTCAATTCCTGATATGGAAAGATTATACAACCGTTGTTTGCCTGTCGAATTGCGTAAATAATTTTGAATTATCTCTGGTTTAGAAAATGATCTTTCTGCCGTGGCTACAGTGACGGGTAGCGTGAGGAACAACAATAATGCGGTAATAACATCTGCAAATATTGTAGCATATTTAATCACTAATAGCTCAGTTAATTCTTTTATGCTTACAATTTTAAGTATCTCCTGTCTAAGAATGGCGGCTACCATCAATATTTTTAAAGTATAAGGTTGCCTCGTAACTTGTAGTGGTGGGGGTAAATAGAGAGGCTACGCGTCATCCGTATGCTAACGGGACGTCAGTCTTTGTTTATCGTATATGTTAAATAGCTTTTTAATTATATTGTTTTATTGGCCATTAGTCTATACAACCATATTAGCCAGCTAAATACAAATTTATACATTATATACAATAAATACAAATTTATACATTATATATAATCTGTCTCAATTTGTAATAGGGGAAAAATTTTAAGATCGTAGCGCCACGCGGATTTTTTTTAAACCATTCTAAATCAGATACCACTTGACATTTACTAGTAAATAATAGCTAAAAGTGTATCAAAAAACGACAAAAAATAAATAATTGTATGGGATTTTCTGATTTTGTTTTAAAATTTTATAATCAAGAAGTATACACACGTATTGTGAGGACATTTTTTTTAAGTGACATTACTTGTAAACTTCTTAAATACTACTTTGTGATCTGGTTTTAAGTTATGGCGGCACAGTTTTCCATTGTCTATTATTTTAATTATATTGGGGTAAATAATAATTCCCGTGTTGTTTACGAAGGGGTAGAAATCTACAATGCTGGGCATATAATATTGTGTGGAGTCACTGAAAAAAACAGAGATTTATGCATTATGCCTACAAACTTATGCATTACAAACCCACACACAATAACAGGAATTTTCAAGATATACGATAATAAATACAAAATTGAAAATATTTTTTGTAGTCACTATCATTAAAATGTAATGAGCAAACTTTGATATAAGGGCTCACTCTTTTTTCAATTTTTAAATTGTTTATCTAAACATCGCGTCGATTCCTAACTTCTTGCTTTCCCAATTTTGTTTCGAACCGTACGGTGTCTGATATTGGTGGAAACAAATGAAACGATATTTCCGGGTTTCTTCTTTTCAATGAATTGCGCATAGGCGCACAACAATATGTATTATACATTTTTCAATGAGTATAATAAAACTTTAAAAACAAACTTCATACAAAACCAATACACAAAACGAAATGTTATATGTAGTACACAAGTTCATGAACCGCTCACCAGATGGTAGGGTGCTTAGCTGCAAATCCCTATACGAAACTAGATCTGGTTACTTTAGTGACTGTTGTGGTTAAATAGACTTTTGTGGAATCATGTGAACTTGTAAATCTGGCTTTTAAAAGTATGGTTAAGTTTCATCATATTGAGGTTATTACTAAATTGACATGTCAAAATTGTGATTGACATGTCAAATATTTTTAATGTAAAGTCTGTTCCAAATGGTTAGGCGGAACTAGATTTTGCAGTCTAGTTACTTTCATCGTATAAATCGTGCTTTTCGGCCGTTTTGTTTAAGCTTTGTAAATCATACTTACAATAAACATTTTTTTTGTTAAGGTTAATATCATTTTAAAATGTCATTTTCTTTATATTTTGATTTTTTGTGTCTTTCTTAATACAAATTTCCCATTTATTTATTTATTTTTTTATTAAAATATGTAAAAAATAATTTAATGTCATTCGTTTCCATGGTTTCATTGTTGGAATTTTAAATTTTGACATTCCAACGTGAAAAAAGAAATAACCCAAGCAAGGTCTCTTCTCGTGACAACCTAAAAGAACGAAATTCCCATTTAGTTCCGCCTAACCGTTTGAAACAGACTGTATATATTAATATTTATTTCATCGAACATTCGATTATTACTTGTATAATAGTAAAAAAATATTACGATTATCAATGAAATATCGTGATAAAATATAAAAAACAAAAATACATATTATATAATAATAATTTATCATTTTATTGTGCTGCCCTTAAAATCTAATTCTTGTTTTGCAAAATTTAATATAATAACACATTTAAACAAAAATATTCATTTTTTCCGAAACATGTAGTCAGTGGTTCTATCTGTTTTCTTATTATTACCTCTTCCCATGTTCGTCGGACTTAAATTTTCTACACCTTCATTTAAAATTTTTCTTACTTCTCCTTCAGATATCTAAAGAAATTGAAATGGGTAAATTATTTTATATTTCACAACAAAAAGGACACCAAAATTTACTGAAAAAATATCTGCCACAAGGTCTATAATTTCGCTTCTTTTTAATTTTGTTCCATTTTTTTCTAAAAGTTTTCCATACGCGTTATATCTGTGTTTTTTGTATATTTATCTAATTGTTGTCTCTTATGCATATTTTCTGATGTTATGTTCTTATTTTGGTTGTATAAAAATACTTTTTAATTAAAAAAATAAATTGACATATAATTTAATGTCAAATATGAATTGTCAAATGTTTTGAAAGGTGCCATTTCAGCAGTACCACCCTAAGATGATATTTTAAATAGACAACCAAAAAAATGAAATTTTCCTCTTAGTTTCGTATTACAAATTGAGACAGATAATACATTTTTTTTTTTTGATTTTACAGGTAGAGAATAATAGACACAAAAATTTGACTAATTTCATTCAGTGCATGATCTGTAAATTGATCACTTGTTTCATTTTAATTCGATTTAAAACGTTTATATTAATAATTGCAGTGTATTTCTGTATTTTGAGTACGAACTCTTGGCCTTCCAGTTCTATCTCTATGAGTAATGCTGTCTGTATCTTGGAATAAATCAATACACCTTCTAAGTGCGCTGTAAAAATCTCCTTCAAGGAAAGCAATATTTGGAAATTGTAGCTGAAATTTCTCTAAACATGACACCGTACTGTAAATCCATTCGCCGTTCACTCGAACATCATTTTGAAAATATTATTCAATCATACATTTTTTGTGTTCTATTGTAAAAACCATTATAATTATAGCTTAATTGAAATTTCAATAGAAACTTGACTATGACAACAAGAGTGATAACAGTTAATTAATTGACAGTTAAAGCTTGCAGTACACATTATTTTATTTTTCCACAGCCAACTCTTATGCAATTTCTGTTTAAACAAATGGTATAATACAAATACCCATCACCTTAAATTTTATATAAATCAGTATAAAATTTCTTAAGGTTTTTATTTATAATTTATTCAGTAGAACTGTCTTGAAATAAATATCTATTATGAAAATAGTCAATAAAAATATTTAAAAACGTGCAACATCTATATTAATTCAGTATGCTAGTTTGAACTACGCATACGTGTGACGTATTCCCTCTCACGCTCTGATTGGTCAGAAGTTACAAGACAACCTTTACTTTAATAATCTTGAGCTACTATTACCAATTTTTTTGTTACATGTTTTTAGATAAGAAAATTGTGTTTATAAATAAGGAGTATTGTATAAAAGCGTAATACAAGGTGTCTCAAAAGAAATTTTATATTTATTTAGCTTACTGCGTGAACGCAACGTATCCGAGGGGCGCGGGGGTTATGTCAATCGGTAGCCTGGCTCTTGGCAATTCAGTCGCTATGGAGCGCTATGTCGCGGGAGCAGACCACGCGTTATGCGTGCGAGAGTTTTACAAAAACGGTGATGCGGCGACTGTAGCGCGTAGAAAATTCTGCAGTATTCGAGGTCCGCGACTTAAATGATGCGCCAAGCATTCCTCTCATTCGACATTGGGTTAAAAAGTTTGAAGAGACTGGTACAACGCTGGATAAATCAAAATCCGGGCGACCTAGGTCATCAAGAACGGTAGAAAACGTGGAGAATGTTAATCAGTCTGTTCGTGACGACCCGAACCTTTCAATTCGGAAGCGCGCAAGTGCTTTAAATGTGCATAGATCATCATTACATCGCATTATGCACAAAGACCTAAAGCTGCACCCCTACAAAATTCAATTGGTGCAAGAATTAAAGCCCCAAGATGCCAGTCAGAGGCTTAATTTCGTAAATCAGGTGATTGAGCGATTTTCAACGTTTACCAACATTTTGTTTTCGGATGAAGCTCATTTTCATCTTAATGGCCACGTAAATAAGCAGAACTGCCGCTACTGGAGTGCAACGAATCCGAAACGCAAACATCAGAAACCCCTACATTCGCCTAAAGTGACCGTATGGGCTGCGATGTCGGCGCGAGGAATTATCGGCCCTTACTTTTTTGAAGACGAAAGGGGGCGTGCAGTTACAGTGAATTCAGAGCGTTATGTGGAGATGTTAGACAACTTCTTGGTACCTGAACTGCAAAACTTTCCTGGCTATAACCAAAGAACATAGTTCCAACAGGACGGAGCAACTTCACACACGTCCAATATGTCTCTGCCACGTGTTCGTGAAATTTTCTCAGGCAAATTGATCTCCCGGAGAGGTGACATAAATTGGCCTCCACGCAGTCCCGATTTAACCCCTATGGACTTTTTCCTATGGGGTTATCTTAAATCTAAAGTTTACGCCAATAAACCGACTTCACTGGCGCATTTGAAAGAAAATATCCGTCACGAAATGGCAGCCATCCCTGAGTCCACCTGCTGAGACGTCATAAGTAATTTTACTGTTCGATTAAATGAGTGCCGAGAACGCGAGGGTCTACATTTAGACGATATTATTTTTAAGAAATAAATCCCCAAAAAGTGTATTTTAATAATTAATAAACGTTTTTTCTATATACGGCTTACTTTTTTTTTAATCGATCCACTAAATATAAAATTTCTTTTGAGACACCTTGTACAATAGAATTACTGCAGTAAACTGATTAATGGCCGATTGCTAAAGTAATAATTATTCCTAACTCAGGTTAAAATCATTTGTTTTTGTATCTTGTAACATAGAAAAACAAATGATTTTAACTCGAGTTAGAGAAAACTCTTACGTTAGCAACCCACCATAAGTATTATGTACATCAAGGTGAAGAAGATCAGACGACATGAATATACTGACAGAGGTGGAGGAGAAAGGAACTGCATAACTGAATCTTATTTGCTAATTTTTGTTCTTTTGGCCACGCTTTCTTCACTTTCATCTGCAGGGTTTTTAATAAAAACCTGTCCAATGCGATCTGTTTCATCCTCCCTTTCACAATGTTTCTGAAATGAGTTCGGCAAGTGTCATTAAATAGCGTCGTCGAACGCCCAGTTGTAACTTATTCTGGTGTTTTTTTTTTAATAAGGTCTGAAACATTCTCCCACATTCCCAACATTTCGTTCATCTCACTTGTAGAGATAACCTCCTCCGCTCGTAATTCGAATTTTAGCTCTCAACTCAAAGCAAAACATCGGCCGAGAGACGGCTCGTATCTCGAATAACTAAGTTGGGACACTCGTAAGTCAAGGTACCACTGTATTATCATTATTCATGGACAATATATAATAATTACTTGTACACCTATAAGCTTATGGTTAGTCAAATGCCTGGCCATAACATGGTAATTTATAAGTATTTACAAGATATCTGTAAGCTACAGATTTGCGTAGAATTACAAATGTTTTACAAGTTCTTAAAGATCTTATAGATTCGATTTACAGACACTATAAGTTTACACATAATTCCACCATTAATTTTAGGACTCTACTAGTAGATTTTTTACTTTTCGAATTCTAGTCAAAATGTATAATTTATATTCAATTGTAATAAAATACTGTAACGAATAATATTAATCTAGAGCTAACACAGTGTTTTGTGTACTTGTATAGTGATAATTATAATTATATTGTGTTGCTAATGAGAAATGGTCTACTAAACCGCGAACTGTTTTGTAAACAGACATAATGTTTGTTAAAGTGTAAGTTTCAATTTGTCGTGGATCGAGTTTCGTAATTATTCGCCCTTAATGTAAAAACATATTTGTAACTAGTTGTACCCAGTGACGGACTAAGGAAAATCGGGGCCCTAGGCAAGGTTCTCATTGCGGGCCTTACTAGTTAAACAGAAACCCTAGTAGTGTCCACAGTATTGTTTTCTAGATCTAAATTTTGACAGACAGAAAAACACATATGAAAAATCTTTGAATTAGAAATAATAAAAATAAATATATGCAGATATATTTAGCTAGTTTAATGCAATTTTAAAGTATAAATGAGATTTTAAATTCAGTTTTACTTATGAAATTTTTTTAGGAGGACCCTGTCTCAGCGCCACCCTGTCAATTATTATTATTTTGGGTTTTTGTATCATTTTGTGTCCGTAACGTATGTTTATAAGTACTTCTGTCAAGAAAAAGGACGAGAAACAAATGATATTTTCTTGAAAGTTTATTTTGTGTACCGGTATACGGCGCTGTTAAAACTGTTGCCTATCTAAAAGGAAAATTAGATTACGTATTTTTTCGTACATCGCTGTTTTAAAAAAAGAAATTCCTAAAGGATATGTGTCAAATCTTATGTATCACAGGGGTTTTATTGAGTGCTTGTTTATTCAGTTTATTTAGTTTTTGTTAAAGCACCCTGACATTTTTGTATTTGCACTTTTTACAGCGTGCTTGCGGAGGTTGCAAGGTTATTTTATGTAATGTGTCATGAAAAGAGACAATTAAATATAGGGGAAACTTTTTAAGATCGCAGCGCTATATGCGGCAAACCTGGAACACTCGAAAGTGACATTAAACTGTTAATCGTGTATTTGTTTACATGGTGAAAATGAACCAGAATTGTATTTTTCCTGTTTTCCGAGCCTTTTTTTTAATTTAAAGGTAATCTACGATTCACAAGATATGTAATAATATACTATTCTAAAGAAATTTCAAGGAAATTTTTAGTTTTTCATTGTATTTTTAATTCTTTTTGATTATCTGTCAATATATTAATAACAAAAATATGGTAAATATATTAATAAAAATTAATATATCTGCCTGAAAAAGTAGAAGGGCCTTTAAATATATCAACTGATGATTTAGGCAAATTTTGGGATAAATGCTTCTTTTCAGTCTTTTCTTGGACGTAAAAAATCACTTTCCATAAAAAGCAACGAGCAAACATGCATGCATGGGCTTGGATTTTTGTCCATTTTTAGTTTTTAGGTCCATAAAAACCTACGATCCACTTTCTCTTAGCCTCCAAACGTTGTTTCAATTGATATTTTTTTCGATTTAGGTATATTATGGAATGTTTAAGACGGATTCTTCCTTATTCACGATTTACATTGCGGCACACAATAAAATTGATATTTTTTTCCATGATTCATAAAAATAAAACACAAACAACAAAAAAAAACACGTACTCGTATTTATCCATTGAACAAAACAAAACATGTCACTTTCGTATGTTCCGCAAATTGCCACCAGATGTCAGGGCGCTTAGGAAGTTTTTCCTATTATATTAGGTTAGATTAGTATTTTAGAAAAAATCCAAAGTTTTTAGAAAACATAGGGTGTCCTTAATACCTTGTTAAGCATGAGGATCTCGTGAACGGTAAGAGATACGAGGACGTTTAAATTAGACCGAAGTTGCCGCATTAAGGGACCATTTTAACGATGTCTTTGGTCTTCTAAAAAAACACATAGGTTCCTAGATGGGAACGAAAATGTAATTTTTTCGGTTTTTAATTTTTGCTCATAACTTCTAAAATTAAATTATTTTGTGAAGTGAAAATGATTTTAGTGTGCACTTTTTTAGGTACTTTTTCATGGTAAATTTACAGAGTTTCTCATTTTTTTTTGTATCCCGTCCTGTTTCAAGTTGTCGGAGTCAATTTTAATTTTTCATATGGAGCTTATAGTAGGTTATGATAATTTTGAATAGATCTTTTTTTGATATTCAACCATATAAAAAAGTACTGTTTTATGATACTAATGATTCTATGAAATAATATGAAAAATTAAGAAAAACGTTTTTTGTCTAACAAAATAATCGCTGTGTCATAGATAGCTATGAAAAATTGAGCTTATTGTACGAGGGTTACTTTCAGGGGGGTGAAACTCTAATGGCAAAACGAAAACCATATTACGTTCCATAACCCAACACGAATAGCGCCCCAGTCGCTATAGCTACGTGCATGTAAGATGTTGCCTGTTACGGCTTCTGTCATTAGCGTCAAAATCTGTATTTAGTGTCAAAATCGTCTTCTGTAATTTTGTAATTTCATTGTTTAATTCGGAAAATAGGTGTTAAATGCTTTGTTTTGGGGTGTGATAGTAGTGAACATACAAGATATCGCTTTCCAAACCCGAAGACACGTGTGGCTCCAGAATTGTATAAAACGTGGATGAGGAACATTGGAAATCCAAAATTGGATGGCTTGTCCATGGAAGTGTCCATAAATATTAAGTATTAGTAAATATTATGTTATATGTTAGTCTACTTAATAAATAATTATTTCTGCTAGTTATTGTTTTTCTGTTTCTGTATAATTCCTAACTGCTTGTTCTTAATTGTAAACATAATTAAATGTTATTATTAAATGATACAATTGTTATGATTTATTTTGTCTATTTTTAATATTGTTGTCGTTAATAATATTAAAAATAGACAAAATAAATCATAACAATTGTTTCATTTAATAATAACATTTAATTATGCTTACAACTATATCCACTGAAGCATTTGAAATACCCGCGAAAACCCAACCCATTCCTCCCCTACCAATTTTAGTTCCATAACCCAACAACTACAGCGCTAATTTGGTTTAAAAAAATATAACGGCAGTTTCGCATCTATTTCCTTCTTTATCTATGGTTACTTTTTATGTTTTTGTAAAATTTGACATTTGTTATTGTGAAATCAGTGGCAGCTTATAAATTGACCTACTAGTTTGTTGACAGTGAGCGTTTAAAAAAAACAAGTTTGTGAAAAAATGAATATTACTCGTGAAGGTTTTCGTCGGATGATTTTTTACGATTTTAGTAAAGGCCTAACTCGACAACAATGCATACATTCGCTTCGTTCAACTTTTGGTAATGAAGCACCATCAGAAAAGACTGTTTGCAGAATTTCGTCGTGGTTGTGCGTCCGTCAGTGATGAATCTCGTGAAGGTCAACCAAAATCGTTTGTGATTCAAAAAAACATCCCTGCTGTGCGCAAAATGATTGAAGAAGATCGGCATGTGACTCACCGTGTGATAGAGGCATCCTTTCGCATATCGCAGACTGCAATACATTCGATTTTACATGAACATTTAGCTGTGAAAAAGTTTTGTTCCCGATGGATTCCGCATAATTTGACCGAAGCTCAAAAAAATACTCGTGATGATAGGTGTAAGGATATGCTAAAAAAAAAAAATAAACCCTAGCATTGCAAAATACGTTTTAAAAAAATTAAGAACCTCGGTAAATTCACCATGAAAAAGTGCCTCAAGAAAGTGCACACCAAAATCACTTAATATTTTAATTTTGGAAGTTATGAGCAAAAATTAAAAGCAGGTTACTTTACATTTTCGTTCATATCTAGTAACCTATGTATTTTTTTTTTTTTTAGAAAAACAAAGACGTTAGGTGTGTTCGATTTGCACATTTGCAGTTACTGTTTACTGCCGCGTTAAAGCGTAACAGCCGTAACAAATAATCCGCAAGAGAAACAGCTGTAACTTTTTTGCAGTAGCGTCATAAACTGGCAGTAAATTACGACAAATTGAACAGATTTGCAGTTACTGCGACCAAATGAACAGATTTTTTTTAACGCGGCAGTAAACAGTAACTGCAAATGTGCAAATCGAACACACCTTTTGTTAAAATGGTCCCTTAATGCGGCAACTTTGGTCTATTTTAACCGACCCCGTATCTCTTACCGTTTTCGAGATCCGCATGATTAACAAGTTATTTGGGACACTCTGTATGGTAAAATATATACAGTGAATTTATTTTTTAATGCAACATGTACTATGTCATTACCATGGATACAGTTTTTTGCAGCAATATAAATCGTGTTCATTTTCATTTGCAACATAGAAAAAACCATATTTACTAGCAAAATCAAAATATTTTATTGAAAATACAAATAAAAAAAAAAATAATAATAAATGAATAACTAATAAAAACTTATAAAATGTTCAAAAGTTACTCCGTTTACTTGCATACGAAATGTTAAGCGATCATAAAAATGATTCAAAACATTCAGCAATTGCTCTTGAGGTATATTGTTGGATGCTTAAACAATTTTGTCTTGCAGTTCAGCAACATCTCTAAGTTCTCCATTATATACTTTGGCCTTTAAATATCCCCAATAAAAAAATCATTGGGTGCCAGATCCGGAGATCTCGCTGGCCAATTCATCGACCCTCCTCTTCCAATCCAGCTATTTGGGAATTCTATGTAAATATTCTTTAACTATTCTAGAATAATGGACTTGTGCGCCATCATGTTGAAACCATACTTGTCGATTAATATTCAGGTTTCGCAACGCAGGTAATATTTGGTTTTGCAAAAGGGCTAGATATTTTACGGCATTAAGGTTATTGTCAATAAAAAAAAGGCCCTATAATATTGGTTCCTATTTTCCCTAGCCAAACATTTAATCTTTGCGGCCTTTGAGTTCGGGAAGAATAAAACAAATGTAAATTTTCTCGACTCCAGTACCTAAAATTTTGTCGCACTTCACCATTTAGAGTAAACGTTGCTTCGTCAATAAATAAAATTCTTTGAAGCATTGTTGGGTCGGAATTAATTTTTTCAAACATTTTAAAACAAAAATCCATACGTACTGCTGCGTCCCTTTCTAACAATTCTTGATGATTTTGAAATTTGTATGATCGAAACTTTTCTTTTTTTAAGAAGTTAAAAATAGATTCAATACTGACGCCAATAGTTTGTGCAATTGATCTTAAAATATTTTGATTGTTTTCTTCCACTTATAATAATATTTCCAACTGCTTTTTTTCTGTAAGCACGTGGGATGTTGTTCTTTTATTATTATGTTTTGACTTAAGACATCCTTCGCGATGAAATTTATTAACTAGTCTTGAAATTGTAGAGAGATTTGGTATTGGCCGATCTGGATAAGTTGCACTAAATACAGCAGAAACTTCTCTTAAACTCATTTGGGAGTTATACCAAGTTACCATCATTATTTTTTCTTCATCGATATACATGTTGATTAATTTTTAAATCAGCAATGAGCAAAAGTATACACACTAACTGTTTATGTTGCAAATGAAAATGAACACGATTTATATAGCTGTCAAAAACTGTATCCATGGTAATGACATAGTACATGTTGCATTAAAAAATAAATTCACTGTACGTTTATATATGTTTTCGTTTCAAAAATAAAAATCTGCTTGTTAATCATGGCATTAAGAGTTTTCAAAATATTCATTTTTTCATTAAATACATATTTGTTTATATTTATCTCGTGATGCATTTTTAGGGTTTTGTAGGTATGACCAAAAAACCCTTATACCGTCATTTTGTCGTCTGTCTGCCTGTCTGTCTATCTGTCTGTCTGTCTGTCTGTCTGTCTGTCTGTCTGTCTGTCTGTTAGGTAAAAATTGTAGCCAAACGGCTAAACCTAGATATTTGAAATTTGGCATGCTTATACAACTCTTTGACCCGCACATAGGAAAAATACTAAAACATCTAAAAACCATACCCCCCTAAAAATATAAACAAATATGTGCTCATCGAAAACAAAAATATTTTTTTTAAATTCTGAGTAGGGTATCAAATGAAAGCCCTTAGTACGGGGATTAACGATCAAATTTTTATTTTTGCAAAATAAATTATTTTGATGCGATTTTTGCCAAAATTGTGCAAAAAAAATTTTGTCCCACACCCTGTAGCCCAGATGGTTTAAACTAAAAATCTAAAAAAATTCTAAGTAATGTATATTGGTGTGAACCGAAATAGTACAACAGGAATTTTTGATTAGATTATGTTTTCGGAAAATAACGCATTTTTTGTGATTTTTGGTTCACAAAGTACAAAAGTTATACCAATGTAAGACACTCACATGCAAGGCATGCGATAGCGTAATGGGTTAGAGCACTGCTGGAAACCGAAGGGTTTCGAGTTCGAGTACGGAGTGAATTTAATTTTTACTGTTTTTTTTTTTGCATTATTATTATGTTGAAATTATTTTGTCAAAATTCTAGTTATATTTTGACAAATATTGTATTTAATTTTTAAGAGCGTAAATTTAATAACCAGTCTTATTATATGATTAACAGACGATAAATTATTTTAAAAATATCGTTCATTTTGCCGTGATTACTACAAAGTAAAATTTGTCCTACACACTCAGCATACCGCCTTCACTTATTATATACCTGCGAAACCCTGAAATGTGTGAATATTCACACTTCACATTAATTTTTTTAAACTCCACTGGGTTTTCTTTCGAATTCATCCTACATTTCCGTTAGCAGAGAAAATTATCATAGGGTTGATAGTAAAATTGTTATAATTTCAGATTCAAGAAATCAGATTCAGAAAGGAGATTTTTTTTGTGTTTCCTTACAATGAGTTACATAATAAATGGAAAGCAGAGCAATATAACAATACCTAAAGGTAACAATACAAGCTTCTAACTGAATTTCCTTGATTGTAGTTCGTGTGGTTGTATTACAGATGGCTGTGTCGGCGGTAGCAGCAGCCGCGACAGTAGCTGGAGCGAACCGACCTCATTAGAACGCTTCAACTGGCTCATATACCAACTGCATGCCCGCGGGGAAATCTCCAATTGCAATCAGCTCATTGACCAAGAAATCAAAAACAGCCATGATAAGAATGATTATGCTTATTATCAGCAGGTATAAGGATAACGCAATTACAAGGCTCGGTCAAGTATAAACAGAATTTTCGCCGACCGGCGTAGCGTAGTGGTAACACATGTGCTCTGCGTTGCGAAGGTCTCGGGTTCGAATCCCGTTCAGACATGGACATTTTTTCAAAATAAAAATTGTCCTGGCTAATTGCCACAGCAGTAAAGGCCATTAAAATAAAAAAAAACGAATTTTCCAGAAACTCTTTATTCAAATATTTCTAATATACGAAACGGGTAGAAGTTATTTTTCTGCGTAGTTTTCCTCAACATCTAAGTAATTTCCCCACTGCATTACCAACTTTTTACCGACCGCCAATATATATAAGAGAGGTATTGTGATCATACCGATTTTGACATTTCAAGATTTCGATTGATTTTCACGAATTGAGGTCCGTACATAACGTTTTTACAATTTTTAGCATGATGTCTGTCGGTCTATGTGTCTGTCTGTCTGTCTGTCTGTCTGTCTGTCGGTCTGTCTGTGTACTCGTGCAGAGCAAATTCGGCTGAAAGGATTTTTATGAAACTTTATATTTAAGATTTTAACATCAATGGCACGAGTTGACCAACTTTTGGTAAAAATCGGTTAACTAGAATTTGGAGTTTACTCGTGTCGATTTTAAGATTTTAGCGAATATTTCACAACAGAGAAATATTTCGAAAAAAATTATTTAACAAAAGTTGCTATGAAAACAATAACTAACAACTTTTATTTGAGACATTTATTGATAAAATTTTATATATAATAAAATTTTAGATTAGTAAAACCGACTTTAGATTTATTGGTTATGATTTAAAGTGACATTATTTATAATTTTTTAATACCAACATGACATACAATTTCAAAGGTGCAAATTATTGAAATCAAAATTTCGTCTTACAGACTATTTCAAACGATTAGGCGGAACTAAATGGAAATTTCGTTATTTTAGGTTGTCACGAAAAGGGATCTTGTTTGGGTTATTTCATGTTTCAGATTTGGTATGTGAAAATTTAAAATTTCAAAAGTGAGACCATGGAAACGAATGACATATGTCAAATATTTTAATACATTTTTCATATTCTGAGACATAAAAATAAATAAATGGGAAATTTTTATTAAGAATGACAAAAATGTAAGTGCAATGAAAAGAACATTTTATAATGACAATCAATTTAATCTAGAATTTACAATGTGAGTATGATTTACAAAGCTTAAACAAAATGACCAAAAGTCCGAATTAATAGATATAAATTACTAGATTTCAAAATCTAGTTCCGCCTAAACGTTTGGAATAGCCCATAGTTTGTTTTTACAAAAGTGAACAGCATATATTTAAATGTAAAAAAGATACAAGAATTCAGATATTTTTTGCGAATATCGATATTTTGCGCGATATATCGCATTTCAAATATCGATATAAAAATATAGATATATCGTTCCCATCCCTAGTCGTGAGTGCATCAATACACCTAGGGATGTAAATAACGACACAGCTATAGATACTTTGTATTAGCCGCATTAAAGGTGACAAAGAATCGCATGCAAAAAAGAGACATTTTTTGTATATTCTGTTTTAAATGAACTTCCATCAATACCCTTACCCAATAAAAATATTATTATTATTTTTAAATTCCACCTACGAGGCTTAACAATTTTCAATAGTCAATTTTTATATAAAAAATAAATTTATTTTCAATGTTTTCATATTCAGAGGTTAATCTTCTTTAAAAATTGTTAGCACTGACACGTGTCGAATTTTTAAATGTTTTTAACTGTCAATTCAATTGTAAAAATAATACCAGGGACCATGACATTTTTCTAACAATACGAAATTTATGAATAGAGGATTATTAATGAACATTTTATTGAGGTGATGTTTCAATACATTTTTACGTATTTACTATACACTCGGCAACAACTCGGCTAAAACCGCCAACATATATTAGGGAGGTATTGTTAGGGTGAGCAACCGTACTCTTTAAAGAGTACATGTACTCTTTTTGAGCAAATAAAATTATGTACTCTTACTTTTTCTAAGAATTCAATAAAAGTACTCTTTTTTAAAAAAATTGAAGAAATGAAGAATTTTCAAAATTGTCAGCTGATTCAAAATGGATTAATTATTTTGAAGAAAGAAATCAAACAACTTCTTCAGAATTCCGAAAGATATGTTCATTTTTTTTTTTTCGCGATTCCAGCGCACAACGCAAATGCGGAAATGATTTTCAGCATGATGAAGAGTATTTGGCCTGCTGAAAGAAACAGACTCTTGCCAGAATCAATAAAAAACTTACTGATAGTGCAATTTAATTTTGAAAATTTTAATTGTGAACAATTTTTTAAATCTTGTGTGGACAATAAAAATTTGTTAAAAGATGTGAGAAGCAAAACCAAATATCTATGATTTTGCTGATCGTTTGTGACTAAATTACGTTTTGTTCGTCCTATAATATGTTTTGTAATATTTATATAGTTTATTTTTGTTTATATTGTTTATTTTGATTTTTTAAATACACGTATTTCTTATCTTAGCAATTTTATTATTTATTAAATATATAAATGACTATTGACGAAAATGATAAGACGATAGTTAGTAGGTATGTAGGAATTGCTATATAAAATATGGGTACGATTTTTTTTTTTTTAAAGCAATGTACTCTTTTTCAGCTGGGCTGAGTTGGTAACCCTAGGTATTGTGATCATACCGATTTTGAAATTCCGAGATTTCGATGGATCTTCACGAATAGAGGTCCCCACATAACGTTTTGACTATTTTTAGCATGATATCTTTCGGTCTGTCTGTCTGTTCGTCGGTCTGTGAACACGTGCAGAGCAAATTCCGCTAAAAGGATTTTTATGAAGCTTCCTTTTAAGTTTTTGACATCAATAGCACGAGTCGATCAACTTTTGGTAAAAATCGGTTAACTAGAAATGGAATTTACTCGTGTCGGTTTTAAGATTTTTACGAATATTTCAAACAGAAATATTTCGAAAAAAATTATTTAACAAAAGTTATCTTTGCTAAAGTTGCGCACGTCGTACGTACCCACACATACCACGTTAGGTGAAAACTACTGTATGGCTGTAGAATTCGCCACTGTTTATTGTTGTCATTTTTAGGGAATTATTCTTATGGAGAATGGAAAACTGCAAGAGGCGCTTGAATCATTTCAAAAATGTTATAAATTAAATCCAAAAAATGTAAATAATGTAAAACAAATAGGAACATGTCTGTAAGTATTCAATTTGTACAATATTTTAAACCACTGTTTCCAATACCCAAAACTGCTTGTCGGCGAATTCTTTTCACCCATTGTAGATAAAACACTAACTGCACAGAAAACATACGTATAAGACAAGTGAATAGAAGACGAGAAAAAATAAGAAGCAAACAATATGTTTGTTACAATGTCTTTATTTAATAATAATAACTTTATTAAACTAGACATACGTCTAATAATACAAAAAAAAGAAAGAAGATACATTGCAAACACATAGATATCTGACAAATAATATACATGTTATGGAAATATTAATTTATTACACAAAGCAAAATAATGCCTGATCATACTTAATAAACAATCAAACACTAGTTTATGGGTCATTCCATATCAAGTGGTCTAGTGGTCCCTGCTCGACCATCACGGATTTTGATGAAATTTTGTATGGACATTCACACATGTCCTCAACGAACATTGGTAAAGTTTTACGTTCATCCATGCAATACTTGCTGAGATTTAGTAATTTGTTTGACCCCATACCGCAGCCTTCTATGGTGTGACTCCGAGATTTCGACAACTTTGAGACACAGTATCTCTGCCAATATTTTGTTGAGAGAAACAAAACTTTGCCAACTTATACAACTTTTTGCGTTCTATTAAACAAAATAATAAACAAATCTTCATGAGCGATTCCCGTGAAGAAAATTTGGATCAAACTTGGCCTAAAAAATTTGCAACTCGAAAAAATTTTAAAGTTTGAGTTTTTATACCTCTGAAAGTAAAGGTACGATAAACGTGAAATTTTGCACATAATAACTTATCAATACAAGGTTAACGAATATAAAATTTCACACTCCTAATATTTTTCATTAGTTCAGGAATTGAGTGTAAAGTTGATGATTTTTGTGAAAATACTAAAAACAGGGTATATTTACCCCACTTTTACAAAAATATACCCTCTGGAAACTGTTTTAAATTATTTTCATTAGAAAGAGCATATTTTAATCCCCCTAAAAAAGTAGGATTGGTTATTCATCCCTGGTATATAAGGCCTTAGAAATAGGGACAAAGTTGAGAACGTTTCTATCACATGCTGCTAGCGCAATATCGCATGCATTCCATTATTTTTCATCTTGTATGTTTTATACAGGCATTATAAGTACCTAAATTGCGTTGATCCATGGTGACATTGTCACTACCAGTTCAGAAACTTGAACCAGTAACCCCATCGCCATAGGGTTCACGCTCGATAGCCGTGCAATACCAGCCACGGGTGGGTTTCTTGGTTAAGGATCCCAAGCCTCTAGTTTGGTTTCTTCGTTAAGGTTCCAAAGCCTTGTGTGGGTATCTGTCCGGTTCCCAAGCCAATGATTGGGCAGCTTATTCTAGGTTCCTAAGCCTGAAGTGGGTATCTTACATGGTTCCCAAGCCGAAGTCCATGATGTTTGTATGAATTGCCAAATTCCAACTATTGCTTATTTATTATTGAATTTAGTAGCCACTTTCTTCAGTGTCACTTCTTGGAATTGATACTGTCGGCCTGGTGACATAACTGATGGTGCTAGAAGGCCACAAATAAGGTGTTGTGATGGAACCCAACAAATATCTTTTCTTTCGGGCCAATAAAATGAATGAGCCAAGCCTCGCGGATCATAAATTTTACCAAAGCATCATTTTGTTCCAGAGAAATTTTTACAACATTGCCTACCCACCACTTATTGTCATAAATGCAGGCAACATAACAACCGGGAAATAGTTCGGCTAATTTTAAATTAGGATCGACAGAATTGGAAAGTTTGGCCACAAAGTTAACTGTGTCATTTGAAACTTTGCTGACAGAAATCGAATTCAAATCAACTGGCACAAACTGGTGATGATCTCTTGTGCCAGCTATTGCGGTGCTAGCTTTCCATCTTTCTTCTTGCAGCGTCCTGTTTTCTTGAATTTCTTCAGTCGGAACATATATATATATATATATACCTATATAATTCCGTGAATGTTTTTGTCACAAAAGTTGAACAGATCTATTGGCGTCAGTATTTGATCGGTTAATGGTCGCTGGAGGCCGGTCAATTCGGGACTTTCCCGGCCAATTCGGAACGTTTAGTCACCGACCGCCGCTGCTAACAGTACAGAATTCTATACCCAAAACATGCTGACGCGTGACAGCACTAACAAAATATTTAAAAAATGTCATCAGTGTAGAACCACCGCTAGCAGACTAACAGATTCATATAGCGTACAAAAATTAATTGTACACTGTAAACTTCAGCAGGAATGAAAGGAAAGTGACACAATGTAAAAAAATGCATATTGAAGTATATGACGTATCGATAGCAATATCCTCAACTTTGTCCCTATTTCTAAGGCCTTATATACCAAGGATGAAAAACCAATCCTACTTTTTTAGGGGGTTTAAAACATGCTCTTTCTAATGAAAATAATTTAAAACAGTTTCCAGAAGGTATATTTTTGTAAAAGTGGGCTAAATATACCCTGTTTTTAGCATTTTCACAAAAATGAGCAACTTTACACTCAAAGATATTTGTTGGGTTCCATCACAACACCTTATTTGTGGCCTTCTAGCACCATCAGTTATGTCACCAGGCCGACAGTATCAATTCCAAGAAGTGACACTGAAGAAAGTGGCTACTAAATTCAATAATAAATAAGCAATAGTTGGAATTTGGCAATTCATACCAACATCATGGACTTCGGCTTGGGAACCATGTAAGATACCCACTTCAGGCTTAGGAACCTAGAATAAGCTGCCCAATCATTGGCTTGGGAACCGGACAGATACCCACACAAGGCTTTGGAACCTTAACGAAGAAACCAAACTAGAGGCTTGGGATCCTCAACCAGGAAACCCACCCGTGGCTGGTATTGCACGGCTATCGGGCGTGACCCTATGGCGATGCGGTTACTGGTTCAAGTTTCTGAACTGGTAGTGACAATGTCACCATGGATCAACGCAATTTTGGTACTTATAATGCCTGTATAAAACAAACAAGATGAAAAATAATGGAATGCATGCGATATTGCGATAGCAGCATGTGATAGAAACGTTCTCAACTTTGTCCCTATTTCTAAGGCCTTATATACCAGGGATGAAAAACCAGTCCTACTTTTTTAGGGGGATTAAAACATGCTCTTTCTAATGAAAATAATTTAAAACAGTTTCCAGAGGGTATATTTTTGTAAAAGTGGGCTAAATATACCCTGTTTTTAGCATTTTCATAAAAATCATCAACTTTACACTCAATTCCTGAACTAATGAAAAATATTAGGAGTGTGAAATTTTATATTCGTTAACCTTGTATTGATAAGTTATTATGTGCAAAATTTCACGTATATCGTACCTTTACTTTCAGAGGTATAAAAAGCCAAACTTTAAAATTTTTTCGAGTTGCAAATTTTTTAGGCCAAGTTTGATCCAAATTTTCTTCACGGGAATCGCTCATGAAGATTTGTTTATTATTTTGTTTAATAGAGCGCAAAAAGTTGTATAAGTTGGAAAAGTTTTGTTTCTCTCAACAAAATATTGGCAGAGATACTGTGTCTCAAAGTTGTCGAAATCTCGGAGTCATAACATAGAAGGCTGCAGTATGGGGTCAAACAAATTACTAAATCTCAGCAAGTATTGCATGGATGAACGTAAAACTTTACCAATGTTCGTTGAGGACATGTGTGAATGTCCATACAAAATTTCATCAAAATCCGTGATGGTCGAGCAGGGCACTTCTCTGAAATCAGACCACTTGACATGGAATGACCCTTATGGACTTTTTAAAAAATACTGTTTAATTTTGTGTTTAAATATTTTACTGTTGTTTGATTGTTTAATGTCCGATGGTAGAGCGTTATATTCGTTACAACCTTTTATAAATAAAGCATTCATAGACGATTTTAGATTCGTTTTTTTAATATAAATATTATCACAGTTTCTTGTGAAATATGAATGAGTTTCATTATTATAAGCAATATAGGGATTTGCAGCTAAGCACCCTACCATCTGGTGAGCGTTTCATGAACTTGTGTATATCAGATAACATTTCGTTTTGTGTATTGGTTTTGTATGAAGTTTGTTTTTAAAGTTTTATTATAATCATTGAAAATGTATAATACATATTGTTGTGTGCCTATGTGCAATTCATTGAAAAGAAGAAACCCGGAAATATCGTTTCATTTGTTTCCACTAATATCAGACACCGTACGGTTCGAAACAAAATTGGGAAAGCAAGAGATTAGGAATCGACGCGATGTTTAGATAAACAATTTAAAATGGGAAAAAAAGTGAGCCCTTATATGAAAGTTTGCTCATTACATTTTAATGATAGTGACTACAAAAAATATTTTCAATTTTGTATTTATTATCGCATATCTTGAAAATTCCGGTTATTGTGTGTGGGTTTGTAATGCACAAGTTTGTAGGCATAATGCATAAATCTTTATGAACTCTCTGTTTTTTTCAGTGACTCCACACAATATTATATGCCCAGCATAGTAGATTTCTAACCCTTGGTAAACAACACGGGAATTATTATTTTCCCCAATATAGTTAAAATAATCGACAATGGAAAATCGCCATAACTTAAAACCAGTTCACAAAATGTAGTATTTTAGATGTTTACAAGTGTTGTCACTTCACAAAATCAGAAAATCCCAAACAATTATTTATTTTTTGTCGTTTTTTGATACACTTTTCGCTATTATTTACTAGTAAATGTCAAGTGGTATCTGATTTAGAATGGTTTTAAAAAAATCCGCGTGGCGCTACGACCTTAAAATTTTTCCCCTATAGTTAGACAAGTAAGCAGGTTTGCCATGTAAAATTTTATAAATCAAAATCATGGTATGAATACGTATATGAATTCTTACATTGAACCAATTGAGTGTATTTAACATATTTTGAATAGAAGTATAACGATTACATTTTAGAATAATTCTCATTCCTCTGTTTTGCAGTTTTTGTAAGGCATTAAGTGACGAATTATCTAATAAATACAAAATTGATGAACAGTATTGAAAATGAGGTTGTATGATAGTTTTATAAACAGTACACTTAGCCCAATAAGAAAGTTCAGCTGAAACTCGTAAAAAAAAGTATATTTTTTTTGAATTTTTTTTATGAATATATTCAAAATGACATTTAAAAGTTAAATTACAATCAAAAATTAATCCTAAATATTTCATTTCCTTAACAATTTCAATATTTTCATTGTCAAGTTTAAGAGATATGTTAGTGACATCAATTTTATTTAAATTAAATTTACTTGCAATTATCATTGCTTTAGTTTTATTTAAATTTAATTTAAGCTTATTACATTGAAAATAAATTGAAATTTGGCTAAGTTCATGTTGCAACTTGTTTACTGCAGTATTTAAATTAATATCAGAAATAGCTAGAAGAGTATCATCGGCATATAAGTTTACTAAATTGCAGTTCAATATCATTCATATAAATTAAACATTACTAAACATTTTAGCAACTACAACAAAATTGGAAATTATTCACCATGAGTACCCTCATCAAAATAGTCCAAATATATTTAGTGAAACATCCAATAAAATCAAGAAAAGTATTTCTGCGCCTGAGGCAAAGTACCAGTCTTACAGGGCGTAAGACCAAGGATGAGGGCCATCCTTGGTTTAACTAGAGCCCTGCAAATCCGCGTTTTCTGCAGATGCGGATATTTTATCATTTAAACCATGCGGATGCGGATAAAATTTTATATCCGATTATCCGCAATATCCGCGTGAACATTAAATCTTCGGTTACTTTCGGAGAAACACGCGATTGTGTTCTGACTACGCACTCCTCGGTTACCTTCGGTTATCTGTATACACATGTGATATTTTGTAGCATTCTGTCTCACTCTATGATATTGTTATTAAGACAATTGTCCATGATAGAGATTGTGTTGAGACAATCAACATAACTTTTTTTTTATTATTGTATATAGAAAATAATATTTTGGACAAAAGTTGCTGGGTCACTTTCGATGTAATTCTTCCTACCTCTGCTCTAATTCTTTTAAATCTAATAAACGCTTTTTTACATAAAACTAATTAATAAGTTTTATTTAAATACCAAAATTTACCTATATACATTTTTCCTCGAAAATTTTATTATGTAACCTGCCAATTGTTTTATACTACCCGAAGTAAAAAGTCTTGCTGATTCCAAAAATTGAAAAATGACACATTTTTCTAATTGAAAAAATATGAACCATCTTCTACCAAATAACTTTTCTTTTTTTTAATTTATAATATATATATATATATATATATATATATATTTATTATTATGCATTACTTTTTCCTCACCTTGGAAAAGGTAAAACTGAAGTGAGATGTTAGTTGACATTAATATGATACTTGATATCAAACTATCAACTGGGGGCTTAATCTTGCACTGACAAACACAAATAAATAATATAAAAAGTCTGTTCGAAAATTTGAACAGACTCAGGGTGATGGTAAGAGGCTGTAAAGGGGCCAATTACCATCGAATATCACACTCAATAACTAGGAACACATTAAAATAAGGTGCAAGACTTCACACATAGTACAATAAGTTCGATTCTCTCAGGAAGAGTATCAGCCTATCCATGAGTACCCTGTCGTCACCTAAAGCAACTAACAGGTCATAGCACAGGCCTAACCTCTCCCTAACATCCTCGAACTGTATACACTCAGTTAAAAAGTGTAACACAGACAAATCTGTGTTACACGTCTCACAGATAGGGGACGTCTCTTTACCTTGAAGGAGGTGTCTATGGGTGCACCAACAGTGACCTATACGGAGGCTTGTGTTGGCGGTTTTTTCCCTGCGGTTAATCCTGCAGGAAGAAACCCATGGTTTAACGTCTACCTTAATCTGTCGCAACTTAACGCTCTGTGTGCGGCTCCACTCATGTTGCCACATGTCTAAAACCAGGTGTTTCAGATTACACTTTGCGTCATCTGGAAAAATGAAACTCACATCAATCATAGGTCTGTGGGAGGCGGCTTTTGCAGCTGCATCTGCATCTTCGTTGCCTTTAATACAAACATGTTCCGGTATCCAAAACAGCTCTACCCTCACATTCAGAGCATTCAGATTGTGGAGTAGCAACCGGATCTTTAGTACAAGAGGATGCACTGGATATGGATTTTGGATACTGTTCAGAGCGCTCAGAGAGTCCGTCAAGATATAAAAAAAAGCTCATAACGCGGATCAGGACGTACATCGATCGGGAAGGCGACTACGTCGCAAAATTGTGTGATCTATTCCTAAAATAACTCTGTAATTAGTTTCAAATATTGATTATTTGAGTTTTTTAAAATTGAGCTCTCTTACTTTGTGAACATGCTTCCTAATAATAGTAAAATGTTAAAATAGTAATAGTTAAATATAAAAATAGTTAGGGACTTCTTGTAGAAATATGACGATATATCAAAACTCTTATCAGCGCATGGCTCTAACTGAAATCAATTAAAAGAAAATTATTCAATTTTTAACAAACAATAATATTCCTCCAAAATGAAGGTAATCGGATAGTGTACACAAATGGCTCTGTAAAGTTTTAATGCGCTTGAGTGATCCACAAACTTGTGAGATTGTAGTAGTTGATCAAGGCTTGAAGTTGTAGTTCCGCGAATTTCCCTTTAGAACGTTAACACCAACTTTTCGTACTAATGAAATTTGACCCTCGGGATAAGAAAAGCAGGACTTATACTCGTTTTTTAGGGTTTTGTAGGTATGGCCACCAAAAAATCCTTATAACGTCACTCATGTGTCTGTCTGTGTGTCTGTTTGTATATGTGTCTGTACGGTAGAAATTATGGCTAAATGGCTGAACATAGAAAGCTGAAATTTGGCATACTTATACAACTCTTTACCCACATATACGAGGGATGTTTCCTAAATTCTGGGAATTGTGCTATAATTAAATTACGCAGAACTTATAGGCAATGTTATTGGTGCCAGACAAGTCGACATGTTTATGCAACTATCTAGTGCAATATTGTTCAGTCTGATTTAGGTGTTCGACTGATATAGACGCGTTTTCATAGCACTGTTTTTGTAATCATGGAAGACGCAGCAAAATCTCAAACAGCAATACTTTTCTTTTTGTGGAAAGAAGGTGTGAAAACATCAGAAATTATTCAGCGTCTGCAAGGAGTATTTGGTGAGTCTGCAGAATCCAAAAGTACTGTTTATCGGTGGATCGATCGTTTTAAAACCAGTAGAACATCACTAGAAGACGATCCACGCAGTGGGCGCCCAAGCACGTCGGTAAATGAAATAAACTTTACTACCGTCGAAGACCTACTGAAAGAGTACAGGCGAATGACTATTCGTCAAATTAGTGTGCGCCTAGGGATAGGTACACGACAAGTTCATGACATCTTGCATGATTGTTTGGGCGTTAGCAAGGTTTCGCCGCGCTGGGTGCCAAGGCTGTTGGGACTAGAACAGAAACTCTATAGGAAAGTTCTTTGAGGATGGCTCAAAAAAAAAAGTTTATCATTGGGATAAATGTATTCAGTTAAATGGAAATTATGTTGAAAAACTACATTGTAATATTGACGAAAAATAACAAAATAATAAAAATTATAGCTAAATTCCCAGAACTTTGGAAATATCCGTCGTAGAAAAAATATAGAGAGTTCAAAAACATCTCACAATATAAATATAAACAAATATGTATTTAATGAAAAAATATATATTTTCAATAATTTTGAGTGGGATATCAAATGAGAGCTCTTAATACGTGGATAAATCTGCAAATTTTTATTTTTTCAAAATCGGCTTTTTTTATGTAATTTTTTTTGCGCCTAATATTTTCAAATATAAAAAATATATATTTTCAATAATTTTGAGTGGGATATCAAATGTGAGCTCTCAATACGTGGATAAATCAGGTCTAATGTGCTCCCCGACCATACTGTCATCTACACCTCTTCGCGAGGTGCTTTATATCTTCATCCTCCTCCCCGCCCATCTTTTCCTCCTGTTTCCTCCAATATCTATTTCCTCTCTCTTGATTCCCGCACCTTAGCCTCGCAATCCTCCTAACTCTCCCTCCTGACCTTTCTCTTTCTCCCTTCAAGTTGCTTGGTACCCCTATAGTTCTGACCTCCTTATATCTCCCTGCGCTCCTTGATTTGTCTATTCTGAGTGTCCTTTCTTGCTCCCCCACTTCCTTATCCCTCCTTCACAACTCCTCAGTCACGTTTATCTCGTCTTTTCTTCTCCTTTCCACCTCTGTCGCATCCACTCCGCATCTCCAGTAATACTCCTTTCTCATCTCCCCCCATGCGTACTATCTTCATTTCTGTTCCTCTCTGGCTCTTTCCACCCAGCATTCCCTCATTATTTTTTGTCTGTTTCTATTCTAACTTCCCCTCGTACTTAACCGCCCTATGATACGACTATGATACAACAATAAAATTTATTCAAGTGTATAAATTACATACATGTTTGTGGAAATTTAAATCTTCGGACTACAAAAATAAACAAAAATGTGACGCTGCATACGTTTCAATTGTGCAAGAAATTAATATTGATGGAATGAGATCAAGAGTGGAATGAAGAGCTTAGTATATTTTTTAATATGCGTTTTACGGTCCATGTTTCGGTACACAAAACTTACCTGTTTTTTGATCGAAAGTGAACTGACTCGCCACAAAAGTCGAAAAGGGAAGAATACGTATAAACACTCACTCGCCCACACCACTCTCTTGGCCTAGTGACATTTTGCTGTCTCGCCACTGTACTCGTTACGTGTAATCAAGGCATAAGTACGAGTCAATGAGTACTAAGGGCCGAGAGTTCCAGTTCCTAATAAACTCCCTAATAGTTATTAGACACATAATATATTTATGAAGCTAATAAATTTATTGGTGATTTCCAAGTTACAAAATCCTTCTAATAGTTTATTAGCAACATAATTTTTTGTTTTTGTATTGGTATTTCTTATGAAGGTAGTAACACGGTGCAAGAGGGATAGAGCTATACGTAAATTTGTAGAGCTAAAGTGAGATGAAATTTTGACATTGAATATTTTGACATTAAATATTTTGACAATAAATAGTTTGACTTCACATTCAATGACATTACAGTCTGTTTCAAACGCTTAGGCGGAACTAGATTTTGCAATTTAGTTACTTTCATCGCTTAAATCGTGCTTTTCGGCCGTTTTGTTTAAGCTTTGTAAATCATACTTACAATAAACATTTTTTGGTGATTTTTTTCATCATTTTAAAATGTCATTTTCTTTATATGTTAATTTTTTGTGTCATTCTTATTACAAATTTCCCAATTATTTATATTTTTGTCATTAAAATATATAAAAAAATAATTTAATTTTGACATATATACTTCGTTTCCATGGTTTCATTGTTGGAATTTTAAATTTTGACATTCCAACGTGAAAAACGAAATAACCCTAGCAAGGTCCCTTGTCGTGACAACCTAAAAGAAATTCCCATTTAGTTCCGCCTAAGCGTTTGAAACAGACTGTACGTATATTTTTTGTGTTACTTTTAAAATGACAATTAAACGGCGTTCAAAAAATTTTATCACAGAAAAAGAGGAAAATATAGATAGAATGAGGAGTTAATAAAAATAACATTTTATACAGTCTGTTCCAAACGGTTAAGCGGAACTAGATTTTGCAATCTAGTTACTTTCATCGTTTAAATCGTGCCTTTCGGCTGTTTTGTTTAAGCTTTGTAAATCATACTTACAATAAACATTTTTTGATTAAGGTAAATATCATTTTAAAATGTCATTTTCTTTATATTTAGATTTTTTGTGTCATTCTTAATATAAGCGGTTCACTTTTGTAAGAACAAACTAAGAGGGAATTTTGTTTTCAATAGTTTGCACCTTTGAAGCTGTATATCATGTTGGTATTAAAAAATGTCACTTTTTTAAAATGTCGATGCATTTGACAGATGTCATAATGAAAAATGATATCTTATTTATAATGATCATAACCTTATCAACCTAAAGTCGGTTTTACAGCGTAAGGAATATTTTGAATTGACATTTAAAGTCAGTAACACACCATAAAAGTAACCATAATAACCAGATCTAGTGTGTTCTTACAAAAGTGAACAGCTTATACAAATTTCCCATTTATAAGCTGTTCACTTTTGTAAGAACAAACTAAATCTGGTTATTTTGGTTACTTTTATAGTGTATTACTGACTTAAAATGTCAATTAAAAATATATTACGCTGTAAAACCGACTTTAGGTTGATAAGGTTATGATCATTATAATTAAGATATCATTTTTCAATATGACATATGTCAAATGGATCAACATTTTAAAAAAGTGACATTTTTTAATACCAACATGACATACAGCTTCAAAGGTGCAAACTATTGAAAACAAAATTCCTTCTTAGTTTGTTCTTACAAAAGTGAACCGGCTATATTTATTTTTTTGTCATTAAAATATAAAAAAAATATTTAATTTTGACATATGTCATTCGTTTCCATGGTTTCATTGTTGGAATTTTAAATTTTGACATCCCAACTTGAAAAATGAAATAACCCAAGCAAGGTCCCTTCTCGTGACAACCTAAAAGAACTAAATTCCCATTTAGTTCCGCTTAACCGTTTGGAACAGACTGTAATACAAAAGTGATTGTAAATAAGAAGACACCCATATTTTGCGTTATTTTACATTCCTTAAACAATATAAATTAAACTTATCAGCAATTTTCAGCCACACATCTTTATTATTCTGCCAATAATTGCGTCGGTCTTCTTATTTTCTATCATTTATATATAAATAGTAATGCTTAAAGTATTATTTGTAATGTATTGTAATCGTAATTAAAAGAAATACATATGTAAAAATAAAAGACAATGTTTATTTAAAAATATATATTTACATATTGTTCTTTATATACAGTCTGTTTCAAACGGTTAGGCGGAACTAAATGGGAATTTCGTTCTTTTAGGTTGTCACGAGAATGGACCTTGCTTGGGTAATTTTATTTTTTACGTTGGAATGTCAAAATTTAAAATTCCAACAATGAAACCATGGAAACGAATGACATTAAATTATTTTTTTACATATTTTAATAAAAAAATAAATAAATGGAAAATTTGTATTAAGAAAGACAAAAAAAATCAAAATATAAAGAAAATGACACTTTAAAATGATATTAACCTTAACAACAAATTTTTTATTGTAAGTATGACTTACAAAGTTAAACAAAACGGCCGAAAAGCACGATTTAAACGATGAAAGTAACTAGACTGCAAAATCTAGTTCCACCTAACCATTTGGAACAGACTGTACCACATTTACAATAAATGCCCAAAATATTCTAAAAACGGTTGTCTATAATTTATAAATTTATCCAAACAGATCGTCGATTTTGTCAAAATTCAACTAAAATGTATATAAAATACCATTATAGAAAAAATATGGATGTATTAAAACTACACATTTTTATATTCTTCTAAAATTATACTGTTTTTCAATTAAAATTGAAATATTAACACATTTTGCGAACTTGTTTTTGGTTATACATATGTCACTTTATTAAGCACTTCATGTTGCCTATAAGTTATTAGACAAATAAGCCTATTTATTAGCAACCTAATAACTATTTCGGGGTGGAACTCTCGGAAAAAAAGTTATGTTGCTAATAAATTTATAGGACAGTTTATTAGCAACTGGAACTCTCGGCCCTAAGTCAAATAAAATAACGTTATAGATACCCTTTATGTTTATTGTTTATTTACTTGCAACCTAACCCTATAACCTTACTATAAATTAGTTTCATTTTACGCCAGATCGGTTTACACCGGTTCTCATAGGAACGAAACTATATCGAGCTACCTATACGTCGATTTTAGTTTCCATAGCGTTAGCAACATATATTGCAGTCAAAGACATGATAAACATTTTTTTCTTTCGCAGTGAACGTGAAATTTATAATTCTTTCTGAATTTATAATATTGTATAATATGAAACGAAAACCTGATTTTCAGATATGAGATATGCTATGTAAGATTTCCGATTTGAAATTGAATAGAAAAAAGACGTTACTTTTCAAAAAAGAAGCAAATGGATTCTAACAAACGGGTAGAAACCCGTGTTTTCGTTTGAAATTCGTTTGAGTCAGCCAATTCTTTTCCTGTAATGTAAAGGCGTTCAAGAAAGAGCGCGTGCAAATGAAAAGAAATCATGTGAAAAATTCTTTTATTTTTATAAATTGATTCCGGTATCTGATTTTTATTTAATTTCTTTTGTGCATCAGTATTTAATAATAAGAGTTTAACATAGATTAATATATTGGAAAATTTGTTCATTTGTCAATAAATGAACCATGAATAATAATGGATGTTTAATAATAAATTTAATTCAACAACAATTGTAAATTACTTTGTTAAAAGAAGTGAAAAACAGAAAAGAGAAAATTAAGGAAAGGAGTTAAAGACAGCAATAAAAAGAGAAGGAGAGTAGATTTTAAGCCAAAAGGTGAAAATTATATAATTATTAATTATTATTAAGTTAATACAATATAAATTAGTTTATAGGGCATAATGTAAATATAAAATTTAAGATTTCAGGTGATGAATATCGAACATATATAATTAGCAAGTGTCTGTATGTAGTCTCGGTAACATTGTGATGTCAATTTTTCCTAAGGTTCTCGTGATTGGCAGACAATCCTATATCCTTTGACCGATATGCGGACAAAATAACATACAGAAATGTCTACCCTCGTAGACATAAATAAGAAACTCTAAACACTTCTATATTCTTCGATCGATATGAAAAATATTTTGCAGATTTATTCTTTAAGAATCTGCGGATAAAACAGCGTATAGAAATGTCTAGAATTTCGTAGGCATAAACAAGACACTCTAGACCAGCGGTTTTCAGAGTGGGGGGCGCGACCCTTTAGGGTCGTACAAGATTCAGCAGGAAGTCGCGGGTCGCAGGGTTTTCCACATTAGCTGTTATTAAAACAAAATATCGCGCACTGTTAATAGTGGAAGACGAAATAAGAGTGGCTCTTTCTTCATATAAACCGCGATTTAACGAATTATGTGCGAAGAAACAAGCCCATACTTCACATTAAAATTGATTTTTATTACACTTTTAATTTGTATTACATATTTAATATTAATATAATTTATTTTTATATGATTTTCGTGATTTATGTTGTGAAAATAAATATTTAGGAATTAGAGAAACTATTTACATTACATATTTTTGCTACTTTTGTGATTATTTATTTCAATAAAGAAATTATTTACAAATTGTTTATAAATTTCCTAAATAGGGGGGGGGGGGGCAGAGATGGAATTTTTTCTAAGGGGGTCGTTACTGAACAAAGTTTGGAAACCGCTGCTCTAGACAGTTCTATATCCTTTGATCGATATGAAAAATATTTTGCAGATTTATTATTTAAAAATCTGCGGATAAAATAATCTATAGATATGTCTAGGGTTTCGTAGGCATAAACAAGAAACTCTACAATACTCCTATATCCTTTGACCGATATGAACAGTATTTTGCAGATTTATTCTCTAAGAAACTGCGGATAAAATTACATATAGAAATGTTTAGTGTTCCGTAGGCATAAACGACAACGCCTATATCCTTTAACCGATATGAACAATATTTTGCAGGTTTATTTTCTAAGAATTTACAAATATAATTTTATATAGAAATGTCTAGGGTTTCGTAGGCATAAAAAAGAAACCTAAGACACTGTTACATCCTATGACCGATATGAACAATATTTTGCAGATATATTCTCTAAGAATCTACGAATATCATTACATATTATAGTAGAAAATAAATTTCTTATACAAAAAAAAAAAAAAAACATTTAAAAATTTATCATTCGGAACTGAACCGAAAACCGAAAAAAAAAACGTTATTTTTGCCGGAACGAAAACCGGAACCGAACCGATATTTATTTTTTTAATTGAACCGGAACAAAAACCGAAACTAACAAAATAACGGTTCGGAGTCCTGCATATAAGTAAAGAATGATCAATTTTATCGAAGCATTTACAAAAGTTGGTGTAAAAATGGTCCAATTGTCAGATAATACCCTTTTATTTTAAGGTCGCGAAACATCCACGTCCTGAAACTATATAGCACGAGAAGCAGGGTCGCTATCTCTGCGTTACCGAGATCTAATCCTGGCTATCCTTGTCTTTTAAACCAATACTTTAATAAATCTGCTTAGTCAAGTTCATTTTTATTGCTTGTGTTCATTGCACGCGCTTAGTCTTAATATAAAATGTTAAACTTCTTCACTTTCTAATATATTTCACTTTATATTATAATTGAATAAATATGAGATGTATTTTACTTTCTTTTCAGTTTATTATTACGAAGATTTAAACAAGCAATGGAAGCGTTTCTAGAGGCAGAGAAAACGTCAGAGAAACCAGATTGGGAGATAGCTCACAAACTAAGTAAGAATAACTATATTAAATTGTATTTTCAATCCTTCATTTTGTAGAATTCCCTTAGGTTAGACAATATTAAATTTGTAACTCGAATTAACTTTTATAAAATACCGCCACTATACGAAAAAGAATAAAATATCACTGGCCTAGATGCGAATTGGGTCAGCAGGACACTGGGTGAGTTCCCAGTAGTAGAGATGGGTGCGAGTCGTGAATTTTAACGGGTCATGATGGGGCACCACGTGACCCGCGTGAACGTGACACTTCAAGCCCTGAGCGAACGTGAACCTAAAAATCGCGTGACTCTCGATTAGTGATGAGAGTTGGGTAAATACTGAGTGGGTAGGTAAATATAACTATTTATTTATATATTTACTCGGGATTTACCAGAGGTATATTTATAGGTCATTTCTTTGATTTAGGCGGAACTATATGGGAATTTCGTATTATTAAGTTGTCATGAAAAAAGAGCTTGGCTAGGTTATTTATTTTTTCATGTTGGCATTTATTATAAAGTGACAGTTATTAGAAAAATAAAATAAATATTATCTGTCTCATTTTGTAATACGTAACTAACAGGGAAAGTTAATTTTTTATGTTGTGTATTGACAATACATTTATAATATTATCATAGTATTGGTTCACACGGATACGTCAGTCTGTTTGCACCACAACAGTCACCAAAGTAACCAGATCTAGTTTCGTATTACAAATGACGGATTATAATATAATTTGTCTCAATGGTTTGAACGCATGCAAAAATTTATAATTATTAAAGGTGAATATCACAACTGGGGCCATTAACAATTGGGGCGATGGACAATTCGGGCCGTACACAATTGGGGCTTTTGACAACTGGGGCCAAAACTATAAGAGCTAGAGTCTTCTTTTGTTTAAAATAAAAAATAATTATTTTACAAGTTGGCATAAATTAAATTGCGTGTTCTTCTGAAAAAAAAAAAAAAAATTGAATGGTTTGATAAAGTACATTTTGGTGGGAATTAGAATAAATAAAAAATTGTATTTTAAGGGTTGGCTTAAGTAAATTTTCGTGTTCATTTGATTAAAAAGAAATTGTATTTTAAGAGTTATATTAAGTAAAATTTGGTGCTCTTTTACTATATAAATAAAAAATATTTTTTAAGGGTTGGAGAGAAAATCAGTTATTTTTTGTTTGACCATTTGATTTTCCTAGTTTTTTTTTATGTATGATAGTATTTTTAAATATTCAAACCGCTGACAAAGGAGGTTATTAAATTAGAGCGAGAAAGAGAGATGTGACAGCGCAGACGCAAACTTAAGAACGTAAAAATTGCTGCTTTAGTTTGCTTAATAGGGGAATCAATGTTGCCAATCAAAACCTGGGGTCTGTCGGCTTCTTCAAAGGGTTGCGCTACTTTGTATAATCCAGTGACTTTACATCAACCTTTCAAACATCTTTAATAATATGTGAAAAAAACTTTTGTCCCCCACCTTATTTCCCAGAGGGCCTTATCTAAAAATTTCAGTAATCTACATTGATGGAAACCGGAATAGTTCAACAGTAATTTTTTATCAGATTAGTTCTGATCAATAAACCAGTGAATCTTTTATAAATTGAAATTTATGGTTATATGATTTGTTAGTCGAGCAAGTTGTACAGCGTATATTTCGAAAGCTGAATTGTTCTGATTATAGAGAATATGCAAAAATTAGAATGCACGTACGTGTGTAGCGTAGAAACGTAAAAATAACATATATTTCCATATGTTATTTTCACGTTTCTACAATTTAATGTGATTTACGTTACACATTTCGAGGTTTTCGCAAATTGTCTATTAATAAGTTAGTATCTTGCGGGTGTTCTGTAATTCTTTTAACAATAACTCTTTCAACTACTTTGCTAAGACGAAATGACTGACTAATTGGTCGGTAAGTTTTGGGATTTGATGAATTTTTACCCGGTTTGGTAAGAGTTCATTTACCATAACAATGAGATGACGTCACAGTTGCAAAACTTCCCATGTTGCCACTTCTCTAATTGTCAAAAAAGTCAGGTTATATCGAACTACTTCTAAAAAAAGATTGAAACCCAATATTTCCTTGCAATATATCGGGAAATCTTTTGGCTTTTTTCGGATTTAAAAAAAAAGAACATTTGTAAAACGAGATATTCCGTAGAAGTTTTAGACAAACGAAAGTATTTTATAGTGTTTCTTTTCCTCAGATAAATTTAAGGGATCACTCATACCACTCAGCTGCTTTTGTTTAATTCGAACTGATTTCCTGAAAGGCATTTGTATGTATTTTTTATTCACCTAAATTAATTTTTCACTTATTAACTTCTTGATCTTCAATTTGTTCTAGTAATAATTGGTTTAAAATAAACAGACTTGCCATGATTAATTCTAAAAATGGATTTTTTCTGGCTATTTGACGTATAGAGGTTAGAATTACAGCTGGTTAAAAGTTAACTCGCCATGTATTTGGCTGGAGTTAAAATTCCAAATATAACCTACTGAATAATAATTTTATCCACATCGCGGTTAAAATTTTGACGCCATAGAGTTACAGAATACCAAAATATTGTAAAGCGTGGTTAAAATTTTTTAACTTCGACCTTGAGGTTAATTTTTAACTTTTTAAGGTACAGAATAGACCCGTATATGAGAATGTACCTAAAAGTTAAAATTATTTTGAAGCAGTAATACCAAGATTGAATTCTAATACATTTAAAAACCAAATGAAAATAACAGCATTCAAATATTATATTCAAGTTTTTTGGTTACGATATTCCCGTTGTGAGGGCGAGCGTTGTCATGGAGAATGAATGGCCCAACCTTGTTTTAGTGTGCAATTCTGTGGCACATCTATAAGCTACAGACGATCGTATCTAAGGAGTTATTTTATGTGTTGTTATGGACAGTTTCGTATAGGTTTTGTCTATAAGCTTACAGATTTGCCACAGAATTGCACCAAAAATCATTTGCCAGAATTCGAAAAACTAACGTTGGTGGAATCCCTGTGGTTTCAAAAAGTTCCTCACATGTCGCACGACGATCTTCTTTAAGAGCTTCTGTCACAAGGTTCACACTTCATTCATCTGTTGATGTTTTTGGCCTTCTTGGTCTTGTGTCATCATTTATGTTCACTAGACCACCACAAAAACGATTAGCCCAACGAGAAAATGTACTACGGTTCACTGTTAATCTTAACTTACGACCTCTGATCGTCAATAGTCACAATACTCGAGACTCCTGTAGGCTCCATTTCTAGCTCGCGTTTGTTAAAAACAGAGTACGTTATAAATAAAAACCAAACACATGCTTCTTCCTCCAGTCTTCAACTACAATTGATATAATTGTCACTTTTGTTGCATCATTCAACCCGCAGTGTTGCCAACCTGTGCATTATTTATGAAATAACCCTCGTATACCAGGTCTACAAGTATGAAATGCGGATTTTTTTATAAATAAAACACATTAAACTCAAAAGAACAGTAAAAGTTTATTTATTCAAAGTATGCTCCATTAGAAGTTATACATTTTTCCCATCTTTCAGGCAATTTGTGAATACCTCGCCAGTAGAATTCTTCCCCTTTCCCCGCAAACCTTTCATCTAGCCATTCTTTCACATTTTCATATGAACAAAAGTGCTGCTCGGCAAGTGCGTGACCCATCGATGCGAACAAGTGGTAATCTGAAGGGGCCAAATCTGGTGAGTAAGCGGCATGGGGTAGCACTTCCCACTTGAGTGCCTCCAATGTGTTGCAAACTGCTTTTGCCTTATGTGATGGAACGTTATCGTGAAGAAAGATTACCTTGTGCTGTCTGCTTTCGTATTCTGGTCGTTTTATGAGCAGCGAATGGTTCAATTCGATCAATTGTTGTTGGTAGCGTTGGGTATTAACTGTTTCACCAGGTTTTAACAATTCATAATAGACCACACACTTTTGGTCCCACCAAGTACAGAGCATTGTCTTTTTCGGTTTTGCAGTTGATGTGGATGGTGAGCCTGGGTTCACCCATGATTTTTTTGCGTTTGGGATTTTCAAAATAAATCCATTTTTCATCGCCAGTAATGATACGATGCAAAAAAGACTTTCTTTTGTATCGTGCAAGCAAAATTTCACAAGTGTTTTTGCGTTTTTCCATCTGCCTCTCATTCAATGCATGTGGAACCCATCTGCCGACTTTCTGGATCTTTCTGGATCTCTGGATCCCATCTCTCGTAGGCGATTGGAAACAGCTTGTTGACTAACGCATAACTGCTCTGCTAGTTGTTTTTGTGATTGACTATCGTCTTCCTGTAGCAATGTTTCCAATTTTGTATCTTCATATTTTTTTGGAGGTTTTCCATGTTCTTTGTCTGTAAGATCAAAGTCACCACTTTTGAAACGGCGAAACCATCGTTCACACGTATCTTGCGATGGAGCATATTCACCATAAGCTTCTCGAAGCAGTCGGTATGATTCAGCAGCAGTTTTTTTCAAATGAAAACAAAACAGTAGTACTGTCCACGAATGCTCTTTATTTGGCACAAAATTTGACATTTTTAACACAGTAAAACAAAACTATATGATCACTTTTCAAATTATAACCTATACGCATTTGACACTTAATGATAACTTAACAAAACGCCATATGTGTTGAAACTTTGAACTATATACTCTGATTGCGCGGCAAGTTTGAAAAAAATCAGCATTCCATATTTGTAGACCTGGTATATATTGTGTATGTTTATTTTATTTTTTCTACATGAAGCGTCGACGATAAAAGTTTTCCCAGATCGATTTAATTTGTTAGTCCGCCACTGCACTGGCTTGTATTTGAAACCCTTTTGAAATGTGATTAAGATCTAATAAATGATTTTGCGTAACATGAACATGCTGATCACGTAACCTTATTCAACAATTGAATCATCATCAGTCTTATTGCTCCAAAGGAGTGTAGGGTAGCTTAGAGCGATTCAGAGGCTGTTTATTTGGTAGGCTGACCACACGTTCCATTTTGAACGGGACTGTACAGTTTTTTATTTTTTGTTCTATTTCCTTGGGTAATGAAATTTCAACAACTAAAATGCTACCCTAATAGAGAGCTAAGTTTTATTATTTTCAAAAAATTGGACAAAAGCGAAAAGTTTACTAAAACGACGGAACAGTCGGAGCAAGAGTTCATATACACATCAGTTTTGCCAGCGAAAGACCGCAAATCCCTTCGAATTCAAATGTACTATTAGGGTAGTTGAAATTTCATTTCCCAAGGCTAGGGTTACCAACTCAGCCCAGCTCAAAAAGAGTACATTTCTTTAAAAAAAAATCGTACCCATATTTTATATAGCAATTCCTACATACCTACTAACTATCGTCTTATCATTTTCGTCAATAGTCATTTATATATTTAATAAATAATAAAATTGCTAAGATAAGAAATACGTGTATTTAAAAAATCAAAATAAACAATATACTTATTAAAAAACATATACGACGAACAAAACGTAACTTACGAACGAAAAATTCCTAAGATACAAAATACGTGTAAATAAAAAATCAAAATACACAATGTAAACAAAAATAAACTATATAAATATTACAAAACATATTATAGGACGAACAAAACGTAATAGGGGATAGGCATGTTTTTTTTTAAATTTTTTATTATATTCCTCTTGTTGCATATAAACATAAAAAACAGTTTTTATTTATTTTTTTTTAATTTGAAGGCTTTTAAAAATCATAAATGTATGTAGCGCGCGAAAACGACGTGTGACGTCACATACCCTTCTAACTGACACATGACACTACTAGTCTACCCAGCGTACATAGGGTTACATGACGAAATTTCACTGGACAAAATTACACGGGACAAAATTACACAGAAGAAATTACACATAGACAGAATTACACAGGGAATAAATTACACAAGGACGAAATTAAACATACGAAAATTACACTAAGACAAAATTACACATTTAATTTACTTTAATTTACACATACGAAAATTTTCTTCTGTGTAATTTTGTCCCGTGTAATTTTGTCCAGTGTAATTCTGTCCTGACACCCGTACATAGTCTGTTGTGAACTTATTTGCTTGTATAACTTTTATAGGTTATGTAAAGTTAGAGTGATTTTAATTAAAATAAAGTTTAATTCTATAAAAACAATTTATACATGTTTACCGAATTAAATTTTATATTAAAATATATAAAATATGGAAGATCCAGGCCCCAGTACTTCGAAACATAGTCGAAAATATTGTTTAGTACCAATGTGCACAAATAGTTCAATTAGAAATCCAAAAAAATAATTTATATCATTACCTGATGACGAAAAACAACAGAAAAGCTATGAGGCGAAATAAAACCGATATTTCAGAAAAAAGTAAACTTTATGTTTGTGAAGACCATTTTAATGTGAGTACATATATTTTATAAATTATTTTAATAATAAATGCGTGAAAAATTGTTTAAAATCAAATACAAAACTCTCAAATAATACAATATAAACACGTAAACATTATGTTTTGTCTGTATCTGTGACGTCAAACCCTTACAGTCTCAGTCGTATCTACTCGGCAACCTACGCGGCGTGGTCGGCTTATTTCAAATTTACAATATTTTAATTAAAAAATTTGGCTATAATATTAATTAAAATGTGATTTTTGTTGTGTTAGGTGACATAACTAACATTAAAATATCAAAAAAATGTAGTTTTAAGGAAATATAAATTTTATGCGTATCCCCTATTAGTCACGAACGATCAGCAAAATCATAGATATTTGGTTTTGCTTCTCACATCTTTTAACAAATTTTTATTGTCCACACAATATTTAAAAAATTGCTCACAATTAAAATTTTTAAAATTAAATTGTACCATCAGTAATTTTTTTACTGATTCTGGTAAGAGTCTGTTTTTTTCAGCAGTCCAAATACTCTTCATCATGCTGAAAATCATTTCCGCATTTGCGTTGTGCGCTGGAATCGTGAAAAAAAATGAACATATCTTTCGGAATTCTGAAGATGTTGTTTGATTTCTTTCTTCAAAATAATTAATCCATTTTGAATCAGCTGACAATTTTGAAAATTCTTCATTTCTTCAATTTTTTTAAAAAAAAGAGTACTTTTATGGAATTTTTAGAAAAAGTAAGAGTACATAATTTTATTTGCTCAAAAAGAGTACATGTACTCTTTAAAGAGTACGGTTGGTCACCCTACCCAAGGCACACCTTTTTACCGACCGCCAACATATATAAGGGAGGTATTATGATCATACAGATTTTGACATTTGGAGACTTCGATGGATCTCGACGAATTGAGGTCCCTACATAATGTTTTGACTATTTTTAGCATGATGTCTGTCGGTCTGTCTGCCCGTCCGTCCGTCCGTCTGTCTGTCTATCTGTCTGTCTGTCTGTCTGTCTGTCTGTCTGTGTACACGTGCAGAGCAAATTCGGCTAAAAGGATTTTTATGAAACTTCATATTTAAGCTTCTGCCATCAATGGCACGAGTTGATGAACTTTTGGTAAAAATCGGTTGACTAATAATGGGATTTTACTCGTGTCGATTTTAAGATTTTTGCGAACATTGAATAACGGAAAAATATGTAACGTTTCCATGGTCATGATAAATAATATCTCTGTTAGAAAATATTAGGCCAAGTTATTTCTACTCTGCTGCTAGAATGTATTTTATACAAGTACTTTGTGATGGCGGTCAGTCCAGTGGTGGCACAGCTGTTTTTTTAATTTAATGTATTATTTATCAATTATATTAATTTTTTGTTCAATTTAAAACTGTCATGTAAAAGATTATTATTAATTTCTTAATTTCTTGAAAATTTCTCTATACATATGTATTTTCAATTAATATGCAATTATGTGCCGTTTTCATAATCATTTTTAATTAATTTCTTCTAATGTTATTTAAATGAATACTTTAGTACTTTAAAGTTGACTATAATTTTAACATGTTTTTATCCTCAACAATATTTACAACATTAAAAAAAGACATATAATTCTAAAAATTATTTTTCTCGAGATTTCTCGAGAATTCTCGAGAAAATAAGTCTAATTTTTCATTTCTCGACAAATGAAAAATGTCGAGAAATCAGAAACACTCATTAGAATTATAGGGATTTGCAGCTAAGCACCCTACCATCTGGTGAGCGTTTCATGAACTTGTGTACATCAGATAACATTTCGTTTTGTGTATTGGTTTTGTATGAAGTTTGTTTTTAAAGTTTTATTATAATCATTGAAAAATGTATAATACATATTGTTGTGTGCCTATGTGCAATTCATTGAAAAGAAGAAACTCGGAAATATCGTTTCATTTGTTTCCACTAATATCAGACACCGTACGGTTCGAAACAAAATTGGGAAAGCAAGAGGTTAGGAATCGACGCGATGTTTAGATAAACAATTTAAAAATTGGAAAAAAAGTGAGCCCTTATATCAAAGTTTGCTCATTACATTTTAATGATAGTGACTACAAAAAATATTTTCAATTTTGTATTTATTATCGCATATCTTGAAAATTCCTGTTATTGTGTGTGGGTTTGTAATGCACAAGTTGTAGGTATAATGCATAAATCTTTATGAACTCCCTGTTTTTTTCAGTGACTCCACACAATATTATATGCCCAGCATTGTAGATTTCTACCCCTTGGTAAACAACACGGGAATTATTATTTCCCCCAATATAGTTAAAATAATGGACAATGGAAAACCGCCATAACTTAAAACCAGATCACAAAATGTAGTATTTTAGATGTTTACAAGTAATGTCACTTCACAAAATCAGAAAATCCCAAACAATTATTTATTTTTTGTCGTTTTTTGATACACTTTTCGCTATTATTTACTAGTAAATGTCAAGTGGTATCTGATTTAGAATGGTTTCAAAAAAATCCGCGGGGCGCTACGATCTTAAAATTTTTCCCTATACCCTATCACTTGGTATAAAACCATGCTACTGAAATAGTGAGCAGAAAACCGGAAAATGTAAAAAAAAAAAAATCCAAACCCGAAATGCTTACCGGTTTGCGTTTTTAGTATTTTATTTGACAGAGACAATTTATGCGAGAGTTGATATTGAATATCAAAACATAGTTTGTTTTAGACGTTTTGTTACTATTTCAGTGACAGGTGCTTTTACTGACAACACTAACATTAAAGCAGGATGTGTAGTTAGGAAATATTATGGTAAAGAAGAAATAATACACGTGGCATTATATTTAGGAGTAGGGATGTAAATTCCCGACTAAAATTACCGAAACGGCGCCACTATCGCCTTCTGAACTTTTAGCACGAAAAAGGATAGTCATCTGTCAACGTATGTATACAGCTTTGATTTATTTTTGGTCAAATTTATGTTTTCTTGTTGTATACAGTATATTTGAATTATAATTGAGTACTAAAAAAGTGTAAAGACATAGGGTGAATCCATTTTATTATAAAATTTTCTGTTTGTAAATGAATATTTTCAGAGGTTATAATTTTTTTATTTTATTTTATTTAATACAAAAAATGACTTCAACAGTCTGTGAAAGCCACAGACCGATGACAGAAGTCATAGCATAGTAAATACAACATGCAATTGAAAAAAAAAAAATACAAATTAACAATACAAAATAGAACGAGATAAAAAAACACTTAAGAGTTGAGACACCGACAGGGAGAGGGGGGTGAAGTGGGCAAGTGTCATTTTCCCTTACTGTGAGCGCAATATATACAAATCTGGTACAATTATTATTTTTGAAAAGCATTTTACTCGTTAGTATTAAAATTAAATTGAACTAAACACTGATTTAAAATTTAAACGGATATAAAATGTTTAAATGGATGAATAAAAAAAAAAAAAAACATCTAACGGTAGATTATAACGAGTCTAAAAATATATAATCAAACTTAAAAAAAAAAACATATATTTTGTGCTCTAGCTTGAGAACCTGTGGTTTAAAAAATATTTTCTTCTATGAGCAGATTTCTCCTTTAGTCTCCTACAACTTTGTTATCTTTATATATAAAAGAGAATATTTGTGGATATGTCCGGAAATTCTAACCCACTTCCAGATATGGTACCGAGTTGAAAAGTCTCATTAGAAACCAGAAATTAATAATTTTGTTTTTAATTATATTGGACCATTGGAATATCTATTAAACCGTCAGTGAGAACATGGGAATTTCCCTTCAATAGTTGGTTGTAATGGCTCAAATATGTAGGAGTGGGGACGCATTTAATCTCGGTAGTTCGTGCGGGCAACATCGCTCCGAGTACAGTCGGTAGAAAATCTAGCAATGGTAAATATGCCTTTTAAAAGTAAGTTAAATGGTCGCGCTATTACTAGCCAAAGTCGCGAAACAATTTCTTATATTTTGACTTTTATGAGGCTGGGGAACCTATTATTCCTTTCAAATCAGTTTTTGCTTGAGTGGCTGCTGCAACAGGCGTAACAAGAATTTCAAAAAAAAAAAAAACAAAATCTATCAAGGTGAACCCTCGAAATTTTCTTCACCTAGAAAAAGTGTACAAAAGGATCATACGAAAAGAAATATAGACGATTTTGATAAAGGAGTTTTAAAGTGAACTATATTAGACCTGCATACAACAGAAAAAATAGTACCTACTCTGTCAACTATTTTACCAAAATTTTAAGATTTCACGGGATATGACGGGAGACTTTCCGATGTGAGAATTAGTATAGGCATTTTTAAAACAGTTTGTGGCCTCCAGAAATATGACATTTCACCTTGAAAACGCTAAAGAATTATCTCACTTAAATTATTTGTGAACAAGCACATTTTTATACAATGGTAGAGTAAAACAAAAAATATATAATTAGACCAAATTAAAACTATTCGCACCAAGTCTAATTTGAACCCATTCCGATATGGGCCCGGTATAAACCGGCTACGGCTGTATTTTTTCCGGTAGCGAAGCATCGGGTACACTGCTAGTTTAGTATATTTTTCTATTTTTAATAATAAAGAAAATAATGGCGGTGTCCCATTTCGCTGTTACACCTGTATACTTCTCTCGTATCTTTATTAGTTTAAGTATTTTGACACTAAGGTAATTAGTTAATTTATCTATAAATATCTACGGTCTATTCCCTTGTTTTGATCACAAGATTATACGAAACCCTTAAATTTTACTTATGAATGTATTTAGAATCTCAGTATATATTACACTACTATTATTTTAAACTACGATTTTCTGATAGCACATGTAACATATATATTTCATTGTAGGTGAATGCCTATTAAATTTAGGAGACCCTGGGGGCGCCAAGGACTACGCCCGTAGAGCCGTTCAGCTCGGCAAGCAGGAGATCAGCTACGCATTATTGATGAAAATACTCGTAGAAACAAATGATTTAAGATCAGCTGTTGCTGTTTCCAATGCCGCTCTCGAGTAAGTTCAATTTCACTCCTTAATCAAAAGGATAATGAATTCTAGAGGTCAATTAATTCATGAACTTTTCACAATTTTGTTATGTATTCATATTTAAAAGTCAATGAATTTTTTGACAGACTGCTTTTTATCACCTGTGCTTCTTATTTTAATTTAATTTATTATTATCAGGGTGATGAACCTATGACGCGCGTACCAATAGTTGCACGCGGGAAAATATTTTACAGCACGCAGGCGATTAGAAAAAAAAAAAAATAATAATAATGAATAAAATAAATAATTTATTACTTATTTAATATTGGTGAAAATAAATAAGCATCTTCGCCCAAAATTATGGGCTGCGTACGATTCGAAATGTACCGGAACAAACTTATAAAAAATATCGTTCCGAATAGTGAAATTATTTAAATATTATTAAAAAAACGCTTTCTAGCGTTTGTAATAATATCAATTAAAACACAAACGATCATTTATTACAACGTCTATTTACAATCTGTCACATATATGTCATAACATTAAAGTTGCTTACGTAACATATTACAAAGATGACCAAGAACTACGTATTATTGACCTAATTTTTTTTGGAACTTTCAACATATCTACTCGTAATTAGGTGACGACAAAGTCACTGAATTATACAAAGTAGCGCAAGCCTTTGAAGAAGCCGACAGACCCCAGGATTTGATTGGCAACATTGGTTTCCCTGTTAAGCAAACTAAAGCAGCAATTTTTACGTTCTTAAGTTTGCGTCTGCGCTGTCACATCTCTCTCTCTCTCGCTCTCATTTAATAACCTCCTTTGTATAATCTCCTTTGAATATTTAAGGTTAAGTTTCATTTAATTTTATATATTATATCAATTTTATTTAATGAAAATAAAAATAAAAAAAAATACTGAAATTGTACCCCAATTTTGTTATAGTGCATCTTTGATTAAATAAATCGTGCTTACAATGTTTAAAATTATTTTTTTTTCTTATTTTTGTACTGTTGGAATCACTGAAAATCATTTGTGTTGGCGACATTTTTAGCCCCAGTATGACCGCCGTTGCGCTACTTTATATAATCTAGTGACTTTAGGTGACGGGACAGAAGATAATACTATAAACATGTGAGAGGTCAGGATTAAACTGAACAGGATTACTTACCTGAGAACCTTTCTCTAAACAGTGTTTTTACTTTTACCATTCAGCGCTAGCAGGTAAATGTTGTACGTAAAGGTGACACGCGAACACGCTACATATAATTGCCCATGCAAGAAGCATCATCATCATCAACAATGTCATCGTCGGTTGTAAGTCTCCTCTAATTGTTTCATTCCGTTCTGTTCAATATTGCCATCCAGTTATGCTCTGCATGCCTTTTGATGTCGTCGGACCACCTAGTTTGAGATCTACCTATGAGTTGCTTATTCGGCAAGAAGTATGGTCTCCGCAAATTAACGCCAGCTATCTTCAGCTTCTAATTTATCCTACATACTCCCTATGTAGGATAATTAAATTGTACGAAATAAAGTAGGGGTTGGGTGGGAGAAGGATTTGTAAACTAGGTAGAGTATTTTGTTAGCTTTCTTGACAATCGAGACTACAATTTAGGGTTATTGTTACCGTTATGCCTTGGTCAATCAAAATTTCAGTTTGCTGAATGGGTTTTCCCGAGATGTTGTAAGTGTGTCTCTGGTTATTGGTCCCTACATGTAGCACAAGCTATTTAGGGATAGGAGCCACGTGTCACGCCATTCAGTGACAACGTCTATGTCCTTTTGTAAAAGAGGTTTATTCCTAATAAGATTAATAAATAAAACACTCGGTAAGTTTCACAAATATCAGTTTAATATACTCTATACGTATTTCGGCAGTGACGCCATCTACAGGAGTTCAAATTACAAACTAAACTTATTTTTTAACAAATACATTCAGTGGGAACAAATATTATGGTAGGGAATACAAGTGTAAGATATGGTATCTGCTAATATGGTTTACACTTGTATTCCCTACCATAATATTTGTTCCCACTGAATGTTAAAAAATAAGTTTAGTTTGTAATTGCAACTCCTGTTGATGGCGTCACTGCCGAAATACGTATAGAGTATATTAAACTGATATTTGTGAAACTTACCGAGTGTTTTATTTATTAATCTTATTTTAAATTGGTCTATTCTAATAAATCTACCATTTCATGTTCTGAAATAAAATTTGATAAAAATCTCTGTCTTGAACATAATGTTTCTGTATCTGATATATCCACAAATGTTGATGAGGTGCTGAGTATGATGGAAAGTCTCGATATTAGTAGAGGGGCAGTCCGGTTAGAATTCCTAGCATATTTGTAAAAAATTATGCTTCTACTTTAGCATTGCCATTGACTCTAATTTATAATACATCTTTGTCTGAAGGTGAGTGTCCTACTGCATGGAATAGGGCATTTGCTGTCCCGATATTTAAAAGTGGCAGTAAAGATGTAGTTGAGAATTATCAGCAGGTATCTAAACTCAATGTTTTTGAAAAAATTTTAGAAAAAATCATATACAAGACACTGTTCTCAAATGTAAAACAGCTTTTAATACCGGAGCAACATGGCTTCTTCCCTGGCAGGTCTGTGGATACAAATCTTACCCTGTTTACCGATTTTATTTTAGAGTCAATGGAAAATTACTCACAAGTTGATGCAATATACACAGACTACAGCAAAGCTTTTGATAAAATAGATCATCTAATACTTATGCGAAAACTTCAAAATTGTGGTGTCCACGGAAATCTTTTAAGATGGTTTTCATCATATTTAACAAATAGACTGCAATCGTTGTCGTTAATGGCTTCAGTTCTGAGTGGATACATTGCACTTCCGGTGTTCCACAAGGTTCACACTTGGCCCCATTGTTATTCAATTTGTTTATTAATGATATAATAAAATGTTTTAAGTTCTGCAAATATTTATTTTATGCGGACGACGTGAAAATTTTTTACCCGATAAGACATACCGATGATTGTCATAAATTCAATCTGATCTCGATAGACTCTATCAATATTGTCTAGATAATAATTTAACTTTAAACCTAAAAAAATGTCATAAGATTACATTTGGAAGGAATCGAAGCTTTTTTGATGTCAATTATCATATAGGGGGTACAGCCATTAGTACTGTTGACAATATTAGAGATCTTGGTGTCATTCTGGACAGCAAGTTATTACTTGATGTGCATATTGATACTGTAGTCAAAAAAGCATACAAAATGTTAGGTTTTCTTATACGTTCATGCCGCTCTTTTCAGAATCCTCTGTCTGTTATGACACTCTATAAAACGCTGGTTAGAAGTCAGCTTGAATTTGCAACCATTTGTTGGTCCCCCCAGTATTTTGTCTATCTTAACAGAATTCAAGCTGTACAAAATAAATTTATTTATTTCATGAACAGAAAATTTCCTACTTTCAATGTTAATTTACAGCAACTTGAAAAACGACGTAAAACAACGGATCTAGTATTCTTGTACAAGATTATGAATGGTTTGGTAGATTGTTCGGAACTAGTTCACAAAATCTCGTTAAGGGCACCTAAATACTCAGTTAGAAATTTTGAACTTTTTTCTGTGGCACCAACTCGGACTAACTATTATTTAAACTCTAGTATGAATAGAGTATCTATTTTGCATAACTTTTACTCTGATCTTCCTGGTTTTCCAGACATATTCAGCACGTCACTTGTAAGTTTTAAAAAGCAAATTGCAAATTTGATTTAATTATACATCAATTCTTTATGTAATATCTTTATGTAATTTTAATAAGATTCTAGCCTAATTTTTAATAAGTTTATACTACAGATAATTTTTTTGTTTTTGTCATTTTGTGTAGTATGTAGTGCCAAACCTGTAATTGGGACATCTTGTCCTGTTGGATTGGCCAAATAAATAAAATAAAATTAAAATAAAAATAAATATGTTTCACCGAGAATACACGGACTCCTCTGTCAATTAGGTTTATTCCCGTTCCCAAATAGTAAAAACAGAACCGGTCCTATCACATTACCTTGAGGTACGTCACTGGTGTCGGGGTACGAGTGCGAGAAGGATGCACCTACACGTACTCGGAAAGCGCGCCCCGTGGGAAAGGCAGTTATCCAGCGAAGTATCTTTCCACAGATACCATAGTGATCTATTTTAGCAAATAGTCTCCGAAAAGCGACTCTATCAAATACTCTATATTAGATTGCAATTTGCTGCAAATTTTGATGCATATATTGTTACTAATTTAATTTCAGCTGTTAGTTTAGTACGCGAAACTTGTGAAAACTATACGGCTGTGTGCCCCCTTAACAATTAAATGAGATCAATTCGTCATGTGAATTAGCATATTTTTGTGACAACGAAGAGGTAAGGAATTATTCATAGGTGAAAATTTACAACTGTATTATGGCAATTAACCCTAGAACTGTGGAGTCTGAACGTGCGTTTTCTGCAGTTGGATTGCTTTGTTCAAAAATCTGAAGTTGGCTTAATGACAAAACCATATATTCTTTAAGTTGCTTAAGACCATATTTTCAAAAATTAAAACTCATTTTAGGGTTTTGTAGGTATGACTACCAAAAAAACCGTTATAACGTCACTCATGTGTCTGTCTGTCTGTCTGTACGGTAGAAATTGTAGCCAAACGGCTTGACATAGAAAGTTGAAATTTGGCATGCTTATACAACTCTTGGACCCACATATAGAAAAAATACTGAGAGTTCAAAAAAACATATCCCAAGATAAATATAAAAAATTATGTATTTAATAAAAAAATAAATATTTTTTAAAATTTTTGAGTGCCATACCAAATGAAACCTCTTAATGCGTGGAACAACAAGCAAATTTTAATTTTTGAAAAATATTTTTTTTATGGAATTTTTGGCTAAAATGATTCAAAATTTTTTTGTCCCCCACCCTATGTTCCAGAGGGGTTGATCTACAAATCTGACAAAAATCTCCGTAATGAACATTGATGGGAACCGGAATAGTTCAACAGAAATTTTCGATCAGATAAGTTTTTTTTCGAAAAATGTTATTTTTTTTGTCGTTGATAATAAAAAATATATTTAAAAAAAATTTATTATGTGAAGGTGGTGGTCACATATCCCATCTTCTTTAGTTTATAACTTTATTATTTAATTTATTTGACGTTGTTTATTTAAGTGAATGTGTTAACTTTTACTTGCTATTTTATAAAAATAAAAGAAAAATAAACAAATAAGATTTATTAAAAAAAAAAAAAAAAAACACAGGTTAGCGTAAATCACGGTTAAGCAATAGGGTGGAGCGTCAGTATATGAAAGAAAAATAAAATCATTCCGATTAATCTTGAATACCCCCAAAAGGTTGTGTACGAACGAGTTATACACGAGCGTATTTTTATTTATTTTTATTTTTTACAGTAGGTGGCCAAATTATTAGGGACAGCACACCCCCCCTGTAATTTTCAAGTTTAAATGCATTTTGTGAGAAAATAAATTGTTTTTAAATCATTTTTCTTCTATATTCTTGTTGCTGGTATCATTATTATTTTAAAAAGCGGGAGATCTCCAAAGAAATCATCACCACCAAGCAGCAATTTATAGAAACCCTTATCAGAGAGTGGCATCACAACCCTAATCTCCGACACAACGCAAAAGTCTGCATAGAAAGCATGCCCAAACGCCTGGAAGCCGCAATCGCAGCAAAGGGTGGCAATACAAAATATTAAGATTTTACTTAAATTGTTAAATTAACACTTTTTAAAAAAGTCTCTATCTCTTACCTTTTTTGAGATAAGATTTTTTTTAAATTCCATTAAAATCAAAATTTTCCCTAATAGTTTTAGGTAATTACGGACCAAACATTAATTTTTTCTAGACAAAACAAGGTGTGAGAATTCCAAAAATTCAAACCTCAAGTCTCTATTTCTTACCTTTTATGAGATATGAATTTTTTAAAATTCCGAAAAAAAATCAAAATTTTCCCTAATAGTTTTAGGTCATTACGGACCAAACATTATATTTTTCTAGACAAAACAACATGTGAGAATTCCAAACATTCAAACCTCAAGTCTCTATTTCTTACCTTTTTTGAGATATGAATTTTTAAAATTACAAAAAGTTTCAAAATTTTCCCTAATAGTTTTAGGTCATTACGGACCAAACATTATATTTTTCTAGAAAAAACAAGGTGTGAGAATTCCAAAAATTCAAACCTCAAGTCTCTATTTCTTACCTTTTTTGAGATATAAATTTTTAAAATTACAAAAAGTTTCAAAATTTTCCCTAATAGTTTTAGGTCATCATGGACCAAACATTATATTTTTCTAGACAAAACAAGGTGTGAGAATTCCAAAAATTCAAACCTCAAGTCTCTATTTCTTACCTTTTTTGAGATATGAATTTTTAAAATTACAAAAAAATCAAAATTTTCAATAGTTTTAGGTCATTACGGACCAAACATTAATTTTTTCTAAACAAAACAAAGTGTGAGAATTCCAAAAATTCAAACCTCAAATTTCTATGTATTACCTTTTTTGAGATATGAATTTTTAAAATTACAAAAAAATCAAAATTTTCAAAAGTTTTAGGTCATTACGGACCAAACATTAATTTTTTATAGCCAAAGCAAGGTGTGAGAATTCCAAAAATTTAAAACTCAAGTCTCTACCTTTTACCATTTTTGAGATATGAATTTTTGAAATTTACAAAATAAAATCAAAATTTTACCAATTAGTTTTAGGTCATTACGGACCAAATATTACAGAAAAAACATCGTAAAACTAAATTTTTTAAAGATTTAAACCTTAGGTCTCTATTTCTTACCATTTTTGAGATATAGTTTTTGATTTAATACCCAAATTTCCAAAAATAACTACACTTTCACGAGACCCAATATACATATTCAATGTTAAAATACGTACAAAAAATAACAGAATTTATAAGAAAGACATTTTAATGTTATCTCGATGTTTTGTTAACCACAAATGAATTAGTATGGGATTAAAAAAATAATTAATCCTCTTAAATAAGTTGATAAGGAAATTTTATTTTTATATCATTAACAGGAATTACGTAAATATTTATGCGACGAAATCTGTTTATCTGAAAAAATATATAAACTGTGAATTTCCATAGTTTACAGGATTTCGTAGGCAGGGCTTATATTAAAAATATTTGAGAAGATAACATTCAAAATATGATTTATCACAGTAATAAAGTTTTGAAATTATTGTAGAAAACATTACAAACCAATTTGCAACAAGTTTGGAACCTAATTTTACGACCTACTTATTTTTAAGGTTCCAAACAATTAATTCAAATAAGTTATTAAAATTTTAAAGCGGTAAATTATGAAAAATCGATTTTTAAATTAGACAAAAATCACGTTTTGCATGAACTAAGTGGATAAATAATGGTTTAAATTGACCAAATAAGGATTAAATTTGATTTGAATGTTTATTATAATGTTTATATGTTTATGTTTGTTAATATGGATCTTACTAGCATATGCTAAATAAATAAACTATTATTATTATTATTATAGGTTTACATTATTTTATTTATTCTTTTTTTAATATTATTATGTATTATAATGTATTTTAAATATGGAAATGTCAACTTTAATTTTCCAAACAATCATATCTCAAAAACGGTAAGAGATAGAGACCTGCGGTTTGAATTTTTGAACTCCTCAGACTTTAAATAGTTTAGAAAAAAATTTGAGATTTAGTGGCTAGCACACAACTTTATTAATAGGCCATCAAATAAAATTGTCGAAAAGTACCAAAAATTGAAAATTAAAAAATTGATGTGAAGTGTGATTTTTCACACATTTCAGGGTTTCGCAAGTTTTAGTAAGTGAATGATGATTATTTGGGATGCCAAAATAAATTTTATGTTAAAATATTTTTTTTGTTAATTTTAATTCGAATGGCTAATACCATTTTTTAGGTTTCTAAATATGTGTAGTATTTTTTTTTTACCGACCGCCAACATATACATATACAGTCTGTTCCAAACGGTTAAGCGGAACTAGATTTTGCAATCTAGTTACTTTCATCGTTTAAATCGTGCCTTTCGGCCGTTTTGTTTAAGCTTTGTAAATCATACTTACAATAAACATTTTTTGATTAAGGTTAATATCATTTTAAAATGTCATTTTCTTTATATTTTGATTTTTTGTGTCATTCTTAATACAAATTTCCCATTTATTTATTTTTTTTGTCATTAAAATATCTTAAAAAAATATTTAATTTTGACATATGTCATTCGTTTCCATGGTTTCATTGTTGGAATTTTAAATTTTGACATCTCAACATGAAATATGAAATAACCCAAGCAAGGTCCCTTCTCGTGACAACCTAAAAGAACTAAATTCCCATTTAGTTCCGCTTAACCGTTTGGAACAGACTGTAAGGGAGGTATTGTGATCATACCGATTTTGACATTTCGAGATTTCGATGGATCTCCACGAATTGAGGTCCCTACATAACGTTTTGACTATTTTTCGCATGATGTCTGTCGGTCTGTATGTCTGTCTGTCTGTCTGTTTGTCTGTCCGTCTGTCTGTGTACACGTGCAGAGCAAATTCGTCTGAAAGGATTTTTATGAAACTTCATATTTAAGCTTCTGCCATCAATGGCACGAGTTGATCAACTTTTGGTAAAAATCGGTTGACTAAAAATGGGAGTTTATTCGTGTCGATTTTAAGATTTTTGTGAATATTTCACAACACAAAAATATTTCGAAAAAAATTATTGAACAAAAGTTGCTATAAAAGCAATAACTAATAACTTTTATTTGAGACGATTTTTGATAAAACGAAAAATTTCGAATAATTTCTGTAAAATTTTTCTAAATTTTTTCCAAGTCTCAATTTTTTCATACTTATATGTAACGTTTCCATGGTCATGATAAATAATATCTCTGTTAGAAAATATTAGATCAAGTTATTTCTACTCTGCTGCTAGAATGTAATTTATACAAGTACTTTATAATGGCGGTCGGTCCTGTGGTGGCCACAGCTGATTTTTTTTTTTTTTTATATAGCAAGGTTCGTTAAGATTTTGAAAATTACATAACCCCGCCCAGCCTGTCTCAATTTTTTCATACTTATATGTAACGTTTCCATGGTCATGATAAATAATATCTCTGTTAGAAAATATTAGATCAAGTTATTTCTACTCTGCTGCTAGAATGTAATTTATACAAGTACTTTATAATGGCGGTCGGTCCTGTGGTGGCCACAGCTGATTTTTTTTTTTTTTTATATAGCAAGGTTCGTTAAGATTTTGAAAATTACATAACCCCGCCCAGCCTGTCTCAATTTTTTCATACTTATATGTAACGTTTCCATGGTCATGATAAATAATATCTCTGTTAGAAAATATTAGATCAAGTTATTTCTACTCTGCTGCTAGAATGTAATTTATACAAGTACTTTATAATGGCGGTCGGTCCTGTGGTGGCCACAGCTGATTTTTTTTTTTTTTTATATAGCAAGGTTCGTTAAGATTTTGAAAATTACATAACCCCGCCCAGCCTGTCTCAATTTTTTCATACTTATATGTAACGTTTCCATGGTCATGATAAATAATATCTCTGTTAGAAAATATTAGATCAAGTTATTTCTACTCTGCTGCTAGAATGTAATTTATACAAGTACTTTATAATGGCGGTCGGTCCTGTGGTGGCCACAGCTGATTTTTTTTTTTTTTTATATAGCAAGGTTCGTTAAGATTTTGAAAATTACATAACCCCGCCCAGCCTGTCTCAATTTTTTCATACTTATATGTAACGTTTCCATGGTCATGATAAATAATATCTCTGTTAGAAAATATTAGATCAAGTTATTTCTACTCTGCTGCTAGAATGTAATTTATACAAGTACTTTATAATGGCGGTCGGTCCTGTGGTGGCCACAGCTGATTTTTTTTTTTATATAGCAAGGTTCGTTAAGATTTTGAAAATTACATAACCCCGCCCAGCCTGTCTCAATTTTTTCATACTTATATGTAACGTTTCCATGGTCATGATAAATAATATCTCTGTTAGAAAATATTAGATCAAGTTATTTCTACTCTGCTGCTAGAATGTAATTTATACAAGTACTTTATAATGGCGGTCGGTCCTGTGGTGGCCACAGCTGATTTTTTTTTTTTTTTATATAGCAAGGTTCGTTAAGATTTTGAAAATTACATAACCCCGCCCAGCCTGTCTCAATTTTTTCATACTTATATGTAACGTTTCCATGGTCATGATAAATAATATCTCTGTTAGAAAATATTAGATCAAGTTATTTCTACTCTGCTGCTAGAATGTAATTTATACAAGTACTTTATAATGGCGGTCGGTCCTGTGGTGGCCACAGCTGATTTTTTTTTTTATATAGCAAGGTTCGTTAAGATTTTGAAAATTACATAACCCCGCCCAGCCTGTCTCAATTTTTTCATACTTATATGTAACGTTTCCATGGTCATGATAAATAATATCTCTGTTAGAAAATATTAGATCAAGTTATTTCTACTCTGCTGCTAGAATGTAATTTATACAAGTACTTTATAATGGCGGTCGGTCCTGTGGTGGCCACAGCTGATTTTTTTTTTTATATAGCAAGGTTCGTTAAGATTTTGAAAATTACATAACCCCGCCCAGCCTGTCTCAATTTTTTCATACTTATATGTAACGTTTCCATGGTCATGATAAATAATATCTCTGTTAGAAAATATTAGATCAAGTTATTTCTACTCTGCTGCTAGAATGTAATTTATACAAGTACTTTATAATGGCGGTCGGTCCTGTGGTGGCCACAGCTGATTTTTTTTTTTTTTTATATAGCAAGGTTCGTTAAGATTTTGAAAATTAAATAACCCCGCCCAGCCTGTCTCAATTTTTTCATACTTATATGTAACGTTTCCATGGTCATGATAAATAATATCTCTGTTAGAAAATATTAAACTAAGTTATTTCTACTCTGCTGCTAGATTGTATTTTATACAAGTACTTTATGATGGCGGTCGGTCCTGTGGTGGCCACAGCTGATTTTTTATTAATAATTTTGTTTCATAGTTAAGCACGTTAGTTTTATTAAAATATACATTATATTTTAATAAAACTAACGTGCTTCATTCGATTTATTTTCACGTTTAAGTACTTGTCACAGGTGGAAGGAAGGATCTAAAATTATAACTAGCTCTCTATATAAAAATGAATTACAGATAAAGCAGGATCGAAAGAAGCAAGTAAAAAGACAATATTGGTATAGGAGAAACACAAAAATAATTCCAAGAAATTAAAAGCAAAAAGAGAACAAGTAGCTGAAAGTGAAAAAATATTCCTTGCCTTTATTCTAATGAAATATATACAAATATGTCCCAAGAAGAATGGATAATGTGTAGCATGAGGATTGCACTGACAATGAAAAAGGGTACAATACCTATATGTGTGACCTTTGCTGTTAATTTTTCTGCAATGACTCACTTACCCCGTAGAGTGGGGCAAGCGAGTCAATTGCAGCATTATAAGTAATTTCATATTTTTTGTATAAGATTATATTTTTTATTAATTGTTTTATGTTTACTGTAAAGACCAAAGATTAAAGTTTATTTTGCATCAAGTGTTTTTGCTTAATATTTAAAACTGTATTTAAAAAAAAATGTTTTCTCTTAAAGTGTCTCACTCGCCCCACCCTCCCCTACTAAAAAGTCGTATACGTGAAGGTAGAAATGAAATTTTAAGTTATAAAAACATGCGACATATGGTTTGTTTGTCTATTGTGTTTATGATATTTAGTGCGATTTGTTTTGAATGATTGGATAAAAGTCATTGTTTACATAAAGTATATTACAGTTGGAATATTACAAAGCAATAATTTTGTAATAAAATATATAAATGGTATTTTTTTTAAAGTCATCTTTATGATACGTATTTTAATAATCTTTGAAGGGAGGTAGAGAGCTGAAAGTAGGATCGTTATATAATAATGTATTTATTTGTATAAATATAAATAAAAATATTTCTCAAAGTCTGGAAAACGCTTGACCCTGTCAAAGGTGCGCGATCGCGGTGCACTATCAAGTAGGTAAATTAAATCCGTCTGAAAGCATACTACCATTGTTTCACTGCGTAGGCCATTTATTAAAATAATTGTTATCAGAATTACAAAAAAAATACCAATTTTGATATTTTCCAAAGCTGAAGATAGGAGATACAATCAATAAAACACTATTATACATCTGTAATTTATTATTATAAAATTAATTATACACAAAAGTAAATAAATACATACAGAACTTATAGAGGAAAGTTAAGACAGTACGCCATTGTCCATAAGTAACATGTATGTTGAGATTAATCAAAATCTCATTCATTTGTGGGGAGCTACGATATATAAATATGAAATGTCACGGTTGGCTGATTTATTTATTTCATTTGTACTTACTCTGTACATCCTTCAACTTTAGGTCTCCCTTACATTATGGGTTCCAAGACTTGCGAGCGGATCAAGTCTGGACCCCCCCTATTAGTCCGCTAGCTGGTTGCTATGATTCTTGGAAGGATTAAGGGTTGTTCAATTGAACTCAACATTTTAGCTAATCTACTTTAATTATGATACGATTTAAATATTTACACCAATTACACTAGACTTACAATTACGTCGATACAGCTAAATCCAAATGAGACACACATTCGCACACACTAGACACACTTTACACCAAACACTAATTTAACCACTACATGTTTCTAAACTGGTAGAAACTGGTCACTACACTAAAGTTCCATACGGAATTACATTGTTTCTTTATTTCGACTCGCCCAAACACTCTAAATGTCTCTAACCCATGTCTCTTAAAAACCAACTCCAAAACCATGGTCTTAACCATACGACGGCTTAAAATCAACTCTCCAAACATGACTTAACCACTACGACGGCACCCTAAAAATGCTTACAACGCCCAACTATTAAATGTCATTTAACACCTCTTGATTATCTGTCTTGTACTATCTTAAAATTCATAATTTATTGGTGATAACTCAGATAAATATCCCATTAGAAAATAGCCGAATCATAATATTTATATCTCAGACAAAAATTAATTATTATTTATGTGCTTATGGTTGACGTATATTTTTTTAACACAATAATTTACGATTCACTTTTTATGTTACATTGACAAAAGTGTCAAGTTGCAATAATAATCAATCTACCGTTATCTTAAACGCCCTTTCTAAGCAATAGATTATTTTTGTATCGTTTAACAGATTAAATATGTTACTCTAATTGAATGATTATAATGAATTTATTTATGAAATAATACCAAAATTACCTCCCTTACACATTCAATTACATAATATGATTAGAAAATACTTACGAATGACATACTTCTTTTAGTCTTTGTATTTTGCGTTTTTGCTCGGCCCCAGACAGTATAGCTAACCATTTTAACTTACAAATTTCAGGTTAAATGCGTAATTTTCTATTAAATTATAAAATAACTATAAACTATTTTAGCCCTGTCTTTTATTTATGATTTATAAATTATGAATATACTTTAAATTATCAAAATAGATGTTAATAATTACTAATCACTTTTTAATACGAAAACAACAAAATATTGGCAGCCATTGTGGTCGTTGGAATGACGTAATTTCCATCAGAAAAATTTGTATGTAAAAATTCATAAAGCCTTCTTCCTTTAGTCTTTTTCTTCAATGGTACAAACTAATTAAAATTTCCTCTTAGTTTGTTTTTACAAAAGTGAACAAAAGCAAATCAGAATTTTCAAACCTCGATCCGTTAATCGGTCCTTGGTATGAATGAATCTATGTCATGATAACTAGGTGACCTATTTTGTTTTATTTTTATGTAGGTTAAAGCTGTATATGACTGGTTTAATTATTTTCTGATATCACAATACATCATGTTGATTTGTTACGTAGTTTGATAAATTATATTTGATGTTTGAAGGTAACATTTATAAAATGCATATGCCCCAGTTAAATATGAGTTTTGATAAATGGACGAATACGCGTTATATTGATTGCTTATACTTCTATTTCATTATTCCAGATTGTATGTCTTTCTGTGTAAAAGCTAAACTTACGTAAAAACTTCCTATGAAAAGAGTGTGGTAACTGGAGAGGAATTATGTTGCTTAATAGCAACAAACAGTTCAAATCAGTGGGTGTGTCTCTATTGTATGTGCTATTGAATATATATAATATAAGTATTTATATAAAATATAATTAAATTGTGCTATACGTATAGATTCATCAACGCACGAGGTACAATAATATATATACCTTAAAATCGTAAGTTATCATTACCTACTTTAAAGTTTATAAAAACATTTTTTAAATGCAATTTATTCCATATATATCGTTACATAAATTGAAGGTCGTTAGAATTGTCACCGTGTTTTGTCCTGACATTCTCAGTGACGCTCGCGTTACCTTTCAACTCTGTTAAACGAGTATTAACATAATTTAAACGGTAGCGACATCTTACTATAGACCAACATAGTACATATTATCAAATAACTAGATAATATAGGATTTCTCTTGGCGCAATTTGGCGATTACCGACTTCGGGCTGAGTTCTGAACTGAGTAGGGGCTTGGTTTAACTGATGAGGTTAAGTCAAATTGTGCCTGTAAACAAGCAATTGTAACACCAGTATTTAAAAATGGGTCCAATAATAATATTGAAAACTATCGGCCTATTTCTAAACTAAGTATTTTTGCAAAAATATTTGAAAATATAATAACTAAATTTATATCTAATTCCATTAAATCAGTCATTATTCCGCAGCAACATGGATTTTGTGCAAAAAGATCAGTTATTTCAAATCTGTTACCTTACGTTGAGTACTTGCACTCAAAGATGGACTCATCGGGCCAAGTTGACGTTATATGTACAGACTTTAAAAAAGCATTTGATAAGGTTAACCACAGTTTGCTTATCTCCAAACTAATTTCTATTGGTATTCATGGAAACCTGTTACGCTGGATTACGTCTTACATAACGAATAGAATGCAAGCAGTGGCTATTAACAATTTTACATCAAATTTCGTGCACATAACGTCTGGTGTGCCGCAAGGCTCTCATCTTGGCCCTGTTCTATTTGTCATATTTATTAACGACATAATTTCCTGTTTTAAATATTCTAGATTTCTTCTCTATGCAGATGATTTGAAAATTTATAAAAGCATTGAATGCCTTCAAGACTGCTATGAATTAATGTCAGATCTGCATAATTTTTATATATATTGTCAAATTAATAAGCTCTTCCTAAATTTAGAAAAATGTAATTTCATCTCATTTACGAGAAAACATATTCCAATTCTTTTTAACTATTCAATTGATGGTTCATCCCTTGTTAAATTAAATGTTGTAAAAGATCTTGGTGTTTATTTTGATAGTAAATTAAAATTCAATGTTCATGTAGATAAAATAGTAACATCCTCATTAAAAACACTCGGCTTCATATTACGTTCTTGTAAAGAATTCACTCAACCAGACAGTCTAATTCATTTATTTAAATCCCTCGTGTTCAGTCGTTTGGAATATGCAAGTATTGTATGGAACCCGTATTATAATATTTACAGTGACCGACTTGAATCAGTACAAAAACGATTTACTAAATATATGGATTATAAATTTAATAAAAACAATTTAATATCTTATGATGATCGTTTGAAAAGATACAATTTAGTAAGTCTTATAAATCGACGCAAGCAGATTGATTTGAACAATATTTATAAAATTGTAAACAATATGATGGATTGTCCAGATATCTTGGAACTTATTAATTTTAACGTACCGTTAGTAAATACTAAGCGAAACAATACTTTTTATTATAATAGCAGAAATACTAACGCGGGTAGAAACTCACCACTGAACAGAATTATGATTCTTTTTGATAAATATTTTAATAGTAGTGATATTTTTTTCCTATCGTTTTCACAGTTTAAATCTGAAATTAGATCCTTACTCCCTCAGTAACTGTCACTTGTACAGTTCATTTCCTATTGATTTTTGTGAATATATATGTCTATTTTATCTATTACTTTTATATCTGTTTTTTTCTCTCTCTCTTTGTATTATGTAATATATATAATATGTAATATATTTGTATTATGGCTTTCTGATGACTCCATGAAGTCAACTTTTGCTTTATATAAAGATTATATTTTGTATCTTGTACAATTTTGTAATGTGTGGGAATTTGTAGGAGACTTGTCTCTGTTTTATTCCCCGAATAGAATAAAAATAAAATAAAATAAAAAATAAATAAAATACGGCAAACAAAATTATAAGCCATGCACTATTGTCAACTGACAATAACTGAAGCGCCTCTAGTGAGATTTTGAGAAACTGACAGGTGGAGGATAGTCGAGTTTGTTTACTGTTGTTTTCATAGCGAGTTTTTAAAAAATATCTTTAAAATTGCAAGAAAAAATTAAATGCAACGTGAATTGTTGTGTTTATCTTTGCAATGCAAAAGTAAGTCGTGATATATTAGACCTAAGTTTTCATCGTGTTCCGAAATGTGCCAAAAAAGCCTTATTACCTTCAATTATAACCCTAGAGGTTACTTGGGCACTGAGAAAACGGAAAATTTCATTTAACGCAACCCTCATATTGAATAATAAATTAATTTCAATAAATATCACATGAGGATACCATTGAACCTATCAAAAATATCCTATCTGCGTCAGCCATACAATGCAGTGGCGTCTCTATCGGTAGTGTTAGATGACAATAGGACGAATCAAAGAGGAAATCGAGTGACAAATGCGGATTGAACAAGCATGATTTCGATGCGGAAGATCCAGCGTGGACCATATTAATATCCTACGAATGATAATAGAGCAGTCAAACTAATAGTAATCTCCGCTTTATTTCACCTTTATTGATTTCGAAAAGGCTTTTGATCAACTCCAACTCTAAGCTATCTAACAAGCACTTGAACAACTAGTCCTGCCGGACAATATTATTAATTTAATAAATATGCTATACGCCATGTCGTATTCTTTAGAGTTGGGCAAATTGCAATCAAACAATAACTGAGGATTGAGATTAAAAATTTAATTTCAAGACTTGATTATTGAGTAAGGTACATCATAATGCATATTCACATTGGTAACTAAATTAATTATGTATTCGTAATCATGATTAAATATTTAGTTATGATTGAAACAAAATAATAAAATATACTCTATTCCCCTTTTCTGTTTATAAAATAATGTCAAGAAACCATTCGGGATATTTAAAGTTCCGTCACTGCTTATCATTTTGTATGTGAAATAGACTGCGACCCAAATCAGTTCGACACCCCTGTTGTTGAATATTGATGTTTATATCAAATAATAATTCCATTATTTGTTGATAAAAAAATGTAATTGTTAATCCATATATCAAAAACTTTTACTTGAATTTTTCTTCGATAAATATATATTTATTTATATTTTTCCCGAGATATATTTTTGAAGTCTCAATAGTTCTCTTACTTATGATCAGTTCTCTAAACCTAAAAATAACATGTAAATATGCATTTTCTGTTAATTTTAACACTAATCATAATAAAATATAGCTTATTATTATTGTAAAATACATAAGTTATTTTGCTGTAAGATTATGACAAATTTGTTAAATTTTCATTTCATTGGACCTTCATAGGGGACTTGTGCCCCCCCCCCCCTGAATACGCCACTGTTGTTCAGTACAACTTATATCAGTCCTTTTTGTGTGTAAAACATCATAATTTCAAAAATACCTAAGAAGATATTGATATGCACATTTATCTACAAAATAAAGCAAATGCCGATTTTAAGAGCGCGATTGTCTCCAAAACTACTCTCTTTATTATATTTCTACTATTTCTACCCTATTTCACGTGTGAGGTGTCATTTTAAAATTACATTCTGAAGGTTATACCGAAGTCAGATTTCCACTTTATCTTATCTGAATCGAGTAATTAGTTGTATAAAACAGTTTTATCATTTGACTGGGCGAATATTTTAGTCGATGTGTCAGGGGGAAAAAGGACCAACGATCCCCTTCATATAATTCGTTGGAGCATCTTTGGAAAGTGACGTATTTTCACTTGAACAATAATTATGTCACTTTATCAAGAGTAGGCAATCTTAAAAAAATGTTTATTTATACGAAAAAAAAAAAGAAAATGCCAATATTGTTTACAATGAAGTAATTGAAAAATTAACTACTGTTGTAGTTAAATTTTATCTTCAACTCCCCAGGCAGCGCCGTGTAATCTTCTGGTCCTGGGAGGGGCCCAGGCCCGTCGCCCTCCCCTTGGCTGCGCCACTGGATCCAAGTGATTCAAAATTTTCTGATAAATGATAAAATATCACCATATGCATAATAAAGATAAAAAACACATAGTAAACATGGAAAATAACTATTCCATTTAACCTGTACTGCATTTTAATTGTTGAACCGTCTATAGCAGGGGCGCTGAAACAGTCGATCGCGACAGGTTTTTAAGTCGATCGCGTACCTATTTATAAAAAGTATTTTAAATATTTTTTTACAGTTATTGCAATTTAATAGTTATAAATTTAGTAACGAACATTAAATGTTAAACTATCTGATAGAATAAATAATAGATGATAATTTAAGATTTAACATTTAATAGATATTATTTGGAATGAGGTAGATCTCATTCCAGTGTTGAAAATTATGTCAGATATACATCTCAAAGCCAGAGCAACAGATAACAAGTTTTGGGCTTGTTTATCTGAAGAAAAATATCCATGTTTGAAACAAATAGCCCTTCAGTTAACAGCATTATTTGGGTCAACTTATTTGTGCGAGTCTGCGTTTTCCGAAATGAAAATAATTAAATCTAAATATCGTAATCGGCTCAGTGACGAACATCTTAATTCATGCTTGCGTTTGGTACTTTGTAATTATGTGCCGCTTTATGAAAAGTATGCAGATGACATGCAATGCCATTCATCAACATCAAAATAACATTAGTTGTTGTATCTTTGCAATTAATAAATATAACTATTTATGAACTTTGTATTTTATTTTTACCTAGTCGATCGCTTGCCGCCTAATGCTTTTATGGTCGATCGCCGATGGTTTAAGTCTGAGCGCCCCTGGTCTATAGGAAATTCGCGATATATTAAATTATTGCTTCAAGGTCGTTTTTCTACTTAACTGGAAGATCCGTATCCGTATCTTCGGATCAGGATGCAAATAATCCGTATACGTATCTGTATCCGCGGATCTGACTTTTATGTGATCCAGCACATCACTAGTTACTGTTGTAAGCCAACGATTATTTATTTTTCGCGCGAAATAAACAAGTTAAAGTATTGACGTCATGGATTAAATAACTGATTATCTATAATTTATGTTACAGGTGTTATCCAGAGTCCCCAAACATGTTGACAGAGTCGGCACTACTACATTTGAGGTCAGGCCAGACACCGCAAGCTTATGATAAATTAAACACTGTGCTGGGAATCGAACCTAGCACGCCTAAAGCGCTCCTGGCGGCAGGTTGCATTATTCAGGTAATTATATATTTATAACAATCTATAAACTAAACATAAACAGTCTAAAAACCATTTTCAGAATTAATGCTTATGTATTATTGACTGTTTCAAAAATTTCTAAACCTTTGACCATTTTCATACCAAAATACTATCTTTATTATTTACTAACTTTGGTTTCCGTGCTTCGTTAAAATAATTGTTATTTATGCAACGTGCATAAAGCATTACTTTTTTTCACGAATGTGAAGTTTGAACACACAACAGTGCAGCAATCCCATAAGTGAAAAAATTGATGTGAAGTGTGAATATTCACACATTTCAGGGTTTCGCAGGTATATAATAAGTAAAGGCGGTATGCTGAGTGTGTAGGACAAATTTTACTTTGTAGTAATCACGGCAAAATGAACGATATTTTTAAAATAATTTATCGTCTGTTAATCATATAATATGACTGGTTATAAAATTAAATTTACGCTCTTAAAAATTAAATACAACATGTGTCAAAATATAACTAGAATTTTGACAAAATAATTTCAACATAATAAAAATGCAAAAAAAAAAACAGAAAAAATAAAATTCACTCCGTTCTCGAACTCAAATCCCTTCGTTTCCAGCGCATTTTAGCTTACGACACCAGTGCTCTTACATTGGTATAACTTTTGTACTTGAACCAAAAACCACAAAAAATGCGTTATTTTCCGAAAACATAATCTGATAAAAAATTCCTGTTGTACTATTTCGGTTCACACCAATATACATTACTTAGAATTTTTTTAGATTTTTAGTTTAAACCATCTGGGCTACAGGGTGTGGGACAAAATTTTTTTTGCACAATTTTGGCAAAAATCGCGTCAAAATAATTTATTTTGCAAAAATAAATTTTGATCGTTAATCCACGTACTAAGGGCTTTCATTTGATACCCTACTCAAAATTAAAAAAAAAAAATTGTTTTCGATGAGCACATATTTGTTTATATTTGTTTTTTAGATGTTTTAGTATTTTTCCTATGTGCGGGTCAAAGAGTTGTATAAGCGTGCCAAATTTCAACTCTCTAGGTTTAGCCGTTTGGCTACAATTTTTACCGAACAGACAGACAGACAGACGACAAAATGACGGTATAAGGGTTTTTTGGTCATACCTACAAAACCCTAAAAATTGATGTGAAGTGTGAATTTTCACACATTTCAGGGTTTCGCAGGTATTTAGCAACAGAATGATGATTATTTGGGATGCCAAAACAAATTTTATGTTAAAATATTTTTTTTGGTAATTTTAATTCGAATGCCTAATACCATTATTTAGGTTTCTAAATATGTGCAGTATTTTTTTATATAGTAAGGTTCATTAAGATTTTGAAAATTGCGCCTATGGCTTTCATTGGTTGTTTTAAGTCATAACTCCGCCCCTCCGATTTCGTGTATTCAATTATTATGGTTATGGTTATCATGGTTATTAAATTTACGCTTTTAACCCTTTACTGCATGAATTTTTATTTTTGGCTGAAATAATTCTTGAGCATTAGGAATTAGTATTTTTATGAAAAAATAATAATTTAGGGTTTGTGCCATACATGGAACATTATGATTCTACATTATGTTATAAAAGAAAATGATATAAAGAATATATTCTTTATTTAAGAATGAAATGAAATATCCATATTTGTTTATAATAATTCAAAATGTGCGTCTGCGCAGACAGTTCAAAACTGGTAATTTCCTGAAGGTAACTTAAGAACAAAATTACCACATTGCGGATGAAAATATGACAGGTAGAGAACACAGGTATTCTCTTAAAATTGAGATTTAGAAAATGATTTTAAAAAATATATAAAAGGAGAAATAATAAATTATAAGTTACAACAGTTAATAGAGGAAAAATCAAAGCTTATTTAAGATTAGTATTAAATTTTAAAAACAAATATCTACAATATGATAATTTAGAAAATGTAAAAAGTGTTCTAAATTACAAACGTCTGCTCTATAATCTAATTTTAAAAAATATAACTTTGTGCTCTAACTTGAGAACCACTGGTTTAAAATATATTTTTTTCTTTAAGCAGACGTACGTACGTGAATATTTCTATAGTAAATTTTTCATATATTTTCCTAGTATTTCAGATATTTCCTTTGTGAATATTTCAAATATTTCATAATATTTCAAATATTTCCCTAGAATTTCAAATATTTTCCTAGTATTTCAAATATTTCCTTAGTAAATATTTCGAATATTTCCTAATATATCAAATATTTTCCTAGTATTTCAAATACTTCCCTATTAATTCATAAATTTCCCTAGTACATTTTTAAATATTTTTTCCTAGTAGGTATTTCAAATATTTCCTTAGTACATATTTAAAATATATCAAATAATTCCATATTATTTCAAATGTTTCCTTAGTACCAGGGATGGGGAGTCGACAGAAAAATTATCGACTCCCGACTCTCGACTCCGGAGTCGGTATTTTCGAAAATCGACTCCGACTCCGGACTCCTTTCACTGGTAAATTGTAAAGTCTATTCCAAATGTTTAAGCGGAACTAAATGGAATTTTTATTTTCTTAATTTATCACGAGTTCACTTTTTAACTATCAAAGTGGGCTTTTGTTAAACAAAATGATACAAAGCTTCATTCAATCCTTAAAAGTTAGTAGATTTCGATATCTAATTCCGCTTAAACCAAAGAAACAGACTATACTTACATTAAATATGTTGGGTTTGGGTGAGCTGTTTTTATAAAATGTCATTTTCATTTCATCTTGACTATTGAGTCATTTTTAATACAAATTTTCAAATATATTAGTTTAAAAAAAAATTGTTTTGTATTTTATATAAAGTCTGTTCCTTTAGTTTAGGCGGAACTAGATTTTCGGTTAGTCTGTTCCAAACGATTAGGCGGAACTAACCAAAAATCTAGTTCCGCCTAATCGTTTGGAACAGACTATACTTTATTTTTCATAACATGTCACTTTCTTCTTTTGACATATAAATTTTAGCTGCCAACATGAAACATAAAATAATCACAAAGCCCGTTACAACTTGAGAAAATAAAAATCCAGTTTAGTTTCGTTTTAACATAATAAACAAAGTATACAGAAAAAGAAAAATTAGATATGACTAAAAATTAATTAAATTTTGAACTGGAAAGCGTGAAGGAAACCGGAATTGAATATTTTTAATTTCATTTTCGTTCATGAACAGAGAAAAAATGTCGTTCCTGTTTCCGTACTTTAAAAAATTCTGGTAGTATGGTATTTTACTTTCGTTTTCGGATTGTTCTCATCCTTGATAAATATGTAATCAAATAGTCGGGAGTCGATAACTTTTTCCGACTCCCGACTCCGACTCCTCCAAAAAGCTTCGACTCCTCGACTCCCGACTCCCGACTCCGACTCCGACTCCCCGTCCCTGCTTAGTACATATTTTAAATATTTGAAATACATAATAAATTCAAATACTTTTTATCAGTGATGACTAATAGTATTATTTCAAATACTTTGATGAAGGACGTATCCAGGATTTGGGGGGGGGTAGTTGGGGTAAAATTTCAAAGTTGTATTTGTATAAAAATGTATAATGTATAATTAGATGACTACAAAAATCTTTGGCATTAAAAGTGTCATTACATTGAAAGTGTCTAAATATTTTAAGAATATATTAGTATAATTATTTGTGAAGAATTATGCTAAAATATGCTTCTATCCGTATTTTATTTAGCAGAATTATAAAAGGTGTCAAAATGACTACCATGGTTTGCGACGTACAAAATTCGCACGGCTTGCGGAGGGTTAAGGTATAAATTTTCCAGAATTTGGGGGGGGGGGTAATTACCCCCATTAATTGAATACGTGCTTGGATGAATGAAACACAAATCTTATATTTAAAAAATATATATATACAGCTATGCCAGAAAGTATTAGACCCCCCACGAAATTTTCCATATATAAATTTCTAAGAAAAGTATTGGTATTAATTACTTCCTAGAATCAAAACAACCACAATAACAACATTTAGGAATATATCCCACGATCCTGGAACTACAGAATCATTAGTGGGGGTACAAAGTATAAAAACTCGGTAATGCTTCTATATGACAACATTTGCCTTTGAGCTTTGTATGAACGTATTGCGCTGTGCTTTTGAAGTTAAACATTTTTTTTCATCATTATTATTTAGTGTGCTAATTAATAATACCAAAAACACGTGAATTGAGTGAAGTGGAGAGAAGCCAAATTGTGATTTTGAAGAAGCAAGAACTTTCAATTCATGAAATTGCCAGACAATTACAATTTTCTCGTTGTGCTGTGCGAACTACCATTCGACGATTGGAGGAGACTAGATGCTACAAAAGTAAGCCCAGAAGCGGGAGCAAAAAAAATTACAACAGTCAAACAGGATAGAATCTTGCAACGCATGTCCTTCCGTAATCGCCGGTTATCATCGAAAGATCTGTCCAGTCAACTGAATGAACATTATAACTTAAAAATTTCTCCTAGTACCGTGAGACAACACCTCTCTGATGTAGGACTAAGAGGATGGAAGGCAAGACACAAACCATATCTGACCCCAGCCCATAAAAAGCGACGGCTATTGTGGGCCAGAAAATACCAGGATTGGAAAAGTGAAGATTGGGCCAAAGTAATGTGGACAGACGAATCAAACATAGAGGTGAGTATTGAAACACATGTAAATTACTTGCTCAAAGTTTCTAATTTTGAAAAATCACAGAATATTAAATTCATTTTAACTTTTTTTTTCTATTGCAGCTTTTTGGTTAATCTGGTGCACAGTTTGTTCGTCGCCGGCCTGGGGAGGCTTATAAGTCGGAATGTATAATACCTACGGTGAAGTTCGGAGGGGGCAGCATAATGGTTTGGGGCAGTATGGCTGCAACTGGAGTCGGAGAAATCTCCATATGTGAAGAAAGAATGAACACCGAACGCTACATCGAAATGCTGGAAGAAACTCTGGAGCCTTCATATTTAAAACTATTCGGCGAAATGACACCTAATTACTATTTCCAACAAGATAACGCGCCCTGCTATAAATCCCGACGTGTTTTACAGTGGTTTAGTGATAGTGAGATTAAAGTTATGGATTGGCCCGCTCAATCCTCTGATTTATCCCCGATTGAGCACTTATGGACCGTTTTAAAAAGAAAGGTTTCCCAAAATAAGTGTTCCTCGAAAGAGACATTAAAGGAAAGGATTATAGCTGAGTGGAATCAATTATCTATAGAAATATACCAGAAATTAGTGGCGAGTATGCCTGGACGAATCAAAAGTGTTATTCAAGCAAAAGGGGGATTTACGAAATATTGATGTATATTTTTATAAATATATATATTTTTTTAATAACAATGTTCTGTTTTTATACTTTGAACCTTATACTATAACTAATAACTAGATAATTAAAATTGCCTGTAATATAGACCTGATAATAAATGAAAACTAAATTTTCCTTAGGGGGTCTAATACTTTCTGGCAAGGCTGTATATATATAATAATTTATATATTTTTACATATAATAGTACTTTTTAAAAAACAAAATTAATAATGTTAATATATAAAATACATAAAAAATAATATATAAATTAAATATAATATATTAATAAATAACTATTACCAACTATGTTTTTTAGTTTCTATATCATACATAACACTTAAGATTTGTTCTATGAGGAACTTGATAATATTATATTTCTTAAAAAATATTGCGAAATCAAAGACATTTGTTCCGGCATTAGTTTTTTCAGATATAGAGCATCCGTTTTGAAACAGTAGTATGAAAATATTTAAATTACCCTTTATAGCGGCGCAATGTATTGGACAAAAACCTGCAATATCTTTAGAATTATGATCTATTTTTATTTCAAGGAGGTACTTGACGATATCTATGTTACCTACGAACGCAGCTAAATGTAATAATGATTGTCCATTTTTAGTCCTTAAGTTTGTTGGGTATCCTCTTTTAATAAATATTTGAAGTATGTCTAGATATCCTAAAATAGCACTAATATGAATTGGGAGAAACCCTAAATTATCTCCGACATCAATGCCAATTCTCTCATCCAACAAATAACTTACCACAGCGCTTCTCTGTTTTGCTACTGCTAAGTGTAATAAAGTGTGACCATTACATGTTTTTCCATATGTTGGAGAACCATTCTGTATTAACAGTTTCAAAATTAATATGTTACCTGACATAGCACTAAAGTGAATTGGATGATGTCCCAATTCATCATAAGCATCTATTTTACATTTCAGCGTGTTAATGAGATAAGAAATCATATCATAATTGTTATAAAATGCTGCTAAATGTGCTAATGTGTACCCCTGCTTTGTTTTCATATTAACAGAAAAACCTTTATCAATAAAAAGTTGCAGAATATGTGCGTCGAAATTTTTTGAACAACAGTGTATTGGAAAACATCCCACGTAATCCATTAGATCTGTATGAATTTTTTCATCTAAAAGATATTTAACTACATGTTTCTGGTTATTCAACACAGCTAAATGTAACAACGATTGGCCCTCTTTTGTTACATCTATTTGAAATCCTTTATCAATGAACAATTTAAGGATTTCTAAGTGACCATATAGCACACTTAAGTGAATCGGCGATTTTTTAGAATTATTTGCAATATGTTTTCGTGGTCCTAAGTGTTTAATAAACAATTCACTGTCAACAAAATATTTCACTAGTTCTAAATGGCCGAAGATAGCCGCAGAACATAAAATTGGGTAATAGAGGTAACATTTTTTAAATAACTTTTCACTAGAAATAGTTTGAAGAGCTTCTAAGTGCCTGTTGATACCTAAGGAATATAATAAAATATTTTGTTTTTCAGGTGGTATTTTACGGAAATATCGGGCAATAAATTTTACAAGAAAATCTTTCATACGTAAAAGTGCAACAACACAGTGTAGACTGTTTTTAAACTCCTCTTGCAGAATACAGTCCAATACTTTTTTATGTATATTATTTTGTAAATCTATATCATCTTTTAAATAATTACGTAAAAATAACTGTACTAACCTATGGATTTTGAAATGACCTGTGTTCTGTTTTGTAAGAAACGAATATTCGAGAGCATTATTCAATGAAATGGCTATTTTTAAATTGTGTATGGGGGATAATGGTGTAAATATTGATTCAGGAATGTATTCAGGAGCAATATAACTTATCACATATAATATAGTTAAGGAAAGTTCAGATTCATCTTCACAGTTCTGTATCTTTTTTAATGACAGTGAAAATGCTGTGTATAATGTTTTATTGTATTTTTTGAACTTTGTGGTTTTAAAGAGTATTTTTTGTTCATCGTTATATTCATTTATGTAATTAACAATTTTATACTGTGGACTACATTTCTGCATGTATTTTATGTAAGAACTTGCTATTTGTAAAGCCAACGGAAAATACTGAAGAATTCTGACTAATAAAATTAAATGTTCATCACAATTTCCCGAATTCAATATTTTGCCAACTAACATAATAGCATCTTTTTCTTTTAAAACATCTAATTGAATATTATGCGTTTCATCCCAATCACCACACTGAGATGTTATGGTAATTTTTATTTTATCACTGTGCTTTTTTGTAGGTAAAATATCTGTCAGATCATCACTTTTATTTACGTTATCAAAAACTATTAGACATTTATTCGTAGATATGGCTTCGTAAATATCATCTCTTATAGCACTTTTCTGTCTTTTCACTCCTGATCTTTCAACCTCAACATGTAACTCCACAGCTAACTGTTCGAAAACTTTCTCGAGGTTTTCTTTAGTTTCCACTGTAATCCAAACTGTGTTGCTGTAGAACGAATTGTGGTTCCAACAGTATTTTCTGACTAGTTCAGTTTTACCAGACCCAGGTAATCCATAAATGAGTATCTTATTGTGGGACTCCAACGAAGAATGGAGTTGTTGAAGTTCCTCTCCTCGTCCACTAAAAGAATCAATGGAGTCGGACATACCAAACCAAATGTCTTTTTTAACAGATGTGTTATGGTTGCCACCAAATATTTCAAAATTTTTCAAATTTGTCAAAATATTGACATTTTGATTAATTGACAAATTTGTACTATTCATATCATTATTTTCAATGGCAACATTATTACATTTTACCTCCGCCATTATTTTATCCAGACTTTTGCAAATACCTGAAAAAAAGTAATATATATATATACATATACAGTCTGTTCCAAACGGTTAAGCGGAACTAAATGGGAATTTAGTTCTTTTAGGTTGTCACGAGAAGGGACCTTGCTTGGGTTATTTCATTTTTCACGTTGGGATGTCAAAATATAAAATTCCAACAATGAAACCATGGAAACGAATGATATATGTCAAAATTAAATATTTTTTTTGTATATTTTAATCAAAAAAATAAATAAATGGGAAATTTGTATTAAGAATGACACAAAAAAATCAAAATATAAAGAAAATGACATTTTAAAATGATATTAACCTTAACCAAAAAATGTTTATTGTAAGTATGATTTACAAAGCTTAAACAAAACGGCCGAAAGGCACGATTTAAACGATAAAAGTAACTAGATTGCAAAAGCTAGTTCCGCTTAACCGTTTGGAACAGACTGTAACATAAAATTAGACAAACTTAATCAATAAATAAAATTATAACTTACTTAGAATAGTTAACGATCTATATTGTTATTTAGTATGATCACTATTCTTAAGATGGATATTGTAAAAGATAATACATCCATCTATGTATTTGGTATAAACAAACAGGTGGCCATTTTGTGTCGAAACATAGATCTACGGGTACCCAGGCATAAGTTCGATTCATAGATCAATGAAAGAAGAGATCTGGTACGTAACAAGGGCGCCAAAATTTAAAATTATTGTTACAAATAATTGTTATAATAATATAAGTTACAAATACATTTTTTTCCAAACAACTATAGACTAAAAACCATCATCTAACCGCAGTTGTAAACTAAGTAACCCATGCCAAAATTTTTTTTTACATTATATCATACTGATAAAAGTAAATTTTGTAAAATTGGTTTATGAAACTAAGTTAACATTATTATATTTTTGAGTTCATATTATATATACTTCTAAAAACTTTTTTCTATTAATTTAAATAGCTATATATCCTGTTTAGCCAGCAGGTTCATATATAGGGATTTGCAGCTAAGCACCCTACCATTTGGTGAGCGTTTCATGAACTTGTGTACATCAGATAACATTTCGTTTTGTGTATTGGTTTTGTATGAAGTTTGTTTTTAAAGTTTTATTATAATCATTGAAAAATGTATAATACATATTGTTGTGTGCCTATGTGCAATTCATTGAAAAGAAGAAACCCGGAAATATCGTTTCATTTGTTTCCACTAATATCAGACACCGTACGGTTCGAAACAAAATTGGGAAAGCAAGAGGTTAGGAATCGACGCGATGTTTAGATAAACAATTTAAAAATTGGAAAAAAAGTGAGCCCTTATATCAAAGTTTGCTCATTACATTTTAATGATAGTGACTACAAAAAATATTTTCAATTTTGTATTTACTATCGCATATCTTGAAAATTCCTGTTATTGTGTGTGGGTTTGTAATGCACAAGTTTGTAGGCATAATGCATAAATCTTTATGAACTCTCTGTTTTTTCAGTGACTCTACACAATATTATATGCCCAGCATTGTAGATTTCTACCCCTTGGTAAACAACACGGGAATTATTATTTCCCCCAATATAGTTAAAATAATCGACAATGGAAAACCGCCATAACTTAAAACCAGATCACAAAATGTAGTATTTTAGATGTTTACAAGTAATGTCACTTCACAAAATCAGAAAATCCCAAACAATTATTTATTTTTTGTCGTTTTTTGATACACTTTTCGCTATTATTTACTAGTAAATGTCAAGTGGTATCTGATTTAGAATGGTTTCAAAAAAATCCGCGTGGCGCTACGATCTTAAAATTTTTCCCCTATACCTATTGAACTTAAATTGCATATATCTGTTTTGTTGTTTAATGTGTTTTCGTTTTTTTTGATATTACACCTTTCTATAAATGTTCTTTTGTAATTGTTAGATTCTGTACCCAGTATTTTCGTTTCGGTGAAATTAATTTCATGCTTTTTTGTTGCAATATGTTCTGCTAATTTGCACGCTCTGGGTTTGATCCTTGCGTCTGACTTGTGTTGTGTTATTCTGAACAGAATTAGAAATTTGTACTTCTGGTGAGAATAATATTTTACTGTCAGACTAATAGTATTTATTTAATAGCTGGGATACAGATTTGGATACAAATATAGTACATAACTACGTCAAAAAGAGAAAAATAATAATACAATGATTTACATATAATCACGCTATATAGCTAGGTGTATAGCTGGTAACATTATAATTAATTTTAGGTAATCTAATATTTGCATGACCTCTGATATTATAGCTATGAACCATATACCATATTACATGTGGTAAATGCACTAACGTTTTCTTTAGTGAGGGTTAAAACATTAAGCAAATATAATGATGGAAATGTAAGGATGTTACATTTCATAAATAAATTTTTGCAGTGACTTCTAGGTTTTACTTTACATAGAGAACGTATAGCTTTTTTCTGTAATTTAAAAAGTCTTGGGGATTCAACCGAGTGTCCCCACATAGCAATACCGTAGGATAAAACAGACTCAATGTGAGCATGATAAACCAACTTAGCTACACTGAAAGAAACATGATAAACTAGTCTGTTTAACATAAATAAATTAGAGTGTAGCTTACTAGCTATAAAGTTATATATATATATATATATATATATTGGATTGAACCCTGAACCCTGGATTTATCATCAGAAACCCCATAAACCTCCAGGTATTAAATAAGGACAAAATCAAGTGATTTTTTGAAAATCTCTTTTCATCAAGTTGTTTTGGCTGCTATATTGAATCCGCTTTAATGGATCCGCCTTTTTTAATTTTCTGAATTGCACCCTGAATTCATCATCAGTGACCCCATAAACCTCCAGGCATTATATTATATTGAAATCAAATCATTTTTTAAAAAATCTTCACTTGGCACGTGGTTTCGGCCACCATATTGCATCCACCATATTGAATTTTCTAAATTTGACCCTGGATTCATTAACAGCCGCCTCAACTACCTTTAGGTAACATTTTCAGGGGTTTGACACCCAAATTGACTCGATTGTGTTGACTTTATAATCGATTTATCGAAGAAAAGGTAGAGGTCACCTGGGATTGGTGGCCATATTTGATAAGTTACGATGTTTCCGTAAAAAAGCCACTCGGATTTCGAAACTAGACTACAATAAGCATCGAATGAGCCCTGGTAGACCTTTCATAGACTAATATATTTTTGGACAGCATGGGGTCTCTCGATGAAAAAGAATGACTCATATATATATTAATAAAAAAGGTATTTTATGAATAATAAGACATTATTTTATTGATCAACTAATACGTCTCGCACATCATATGATATATTTTATACTCTTCTATTTACATAAAACAATATGCCTTAGCAACGATATATGTAGCTCCCTACGATCGTTAATAAGTGTAAATGTTGCATAATTATATTTTCGCTAACACGGCCAGACTGACATGCGGAACGTTCTCGGGACGCAACTGTATTCTTCACACCATTAACAGCATTGTTGTTATCAGCAACAGCAACCTGCGTATCACCAGTGGTCTGCTCCATACCAACAACAGCATGCTGCATCTTGCGTACCAGTAACAGCATCCTGCATACCAGGAACTCCATTCTTGAGCTGGTCCACCATTCATCTACTGCATCTTCAAATTCTTCACCTAATTCATAATCTGTAAATAGAGCAATTTGGGCGCAGAATTGATTTTTAACCAAATCAACCATGCACCAATATCAATTAGTAAAAATAAATATTTGCTTAAAACAAAACCTCCCAGAAGCAAAGTATAAATCGTGATCTGAAAGTTTAGAGACTTTTTGTTATCAATTCATTTCTCTACCACAAACTCAGTGACTAGATCAACAAGCTCAGATACTCAGTAACTATTTATTAGTTTCCTTCATTACAGATTGTCTACAGTACAACAAGCTCAGAGACCGTTTATTTGTTTCTGCACACACAGTGCTTTATCATCAACATCATCAGCCCGTCGCCATAGCTCACCATCTGCCACCATGGTTACAGAGCTATTACCGGACTGATGCCACTGGCAGCGGCATGTCTTGCGGTACTCGACAACCTTTTCTCTCAACTCATTAGCAATTACATTTATCAGTTTATTCTGCCAATCCGATCCCAGTGATCTGTCATTTGTCTTTTCCAATAAACGTTCAATTTTAAAACTCAAATCTCGAAACTCAGATCTTAATTATCAAATATCATAACTCAGATATTAAATCACAAATATCAAAAACAAAATCTCAAATATAATTTTTACACACTATGGCTAACACGTGCCATATGATTTAACCAAAACAATAAAATGCCTCTTACCATTTTAGTCATCATCAATCTAACCAGTTACCTTCGTAAATTGTGTTTGTTAATAACAAAGCAACGCTCGTTCATCCTGACAATTTTTAGGGATCTTTGTTAAGATTCTGCATTTTTCAAACAAATGTCACATTTCATATTTATTCCAATAAGTGTCATTTCCTTAGAAACCACTTGAAATAATTTTTGACAAAATAACTTGAAATTTGCCAATTTATTATCTAGCTCATAATTCATACTACCTTTATATGATTCTCAATCGTCACCTTTAACTGAAAACTTTACATTAGCCTTTGCAATATTATACAATTTCTTTGCACCGATATTGCATTTAAAAAAATATTTTTAATATAGCACTTATTTTATATTTCTTGTGGGTGATAGTCCAATCGCACTTCTGATATTAATAAAAAAGGTATTTTATGAATAATAAGACATTATTTTATTGATCAACTAATACGTCTCGCACATCATATGATATATTTTATACTCTTCTATTTACATAAAACAATATGCCTTAGCAACGATATAGCTCCCTACGATCGTTAATAAGTGTAAATGTTGCATAATTATATTTTCGCTAACATATATATATATATATATATATATATATATATATATATATATATATATATATATATATATATATATATATATATGTGTATAGCTCAGGTTTTCGGTTGTGTTTTATTAAAATGGGTCCAGTAGTTCCAAAGTTATAATGATATTTGTGCACCCGAGTAATGTAAAATCCATCTTTTCAGATTTAAACTTTTTTCAGAAGTTCTTAATCTTACAATTAATTAGAAGTTAATTGATTTTCATGATGAATTTTGATTTTGACGCACTTACAGTCAGAAATTAACGAAAAAAATAGTGATTTGGAAAATACATACGAGTCCCTGAAATGTGTGAAAATTCACATTTTATAATAATTTTTTGTTTATACTGTTTTGCAAAATAAGTTATTAGGACAAAATCTTATTCTAAAAATATCTCCTTTTCTTTTTGCAACTGTTCTTTTTTTATTTTCATAAATAATAAATTCATAAAATGATTATTCAAAGGCAATCCTGAGACTTTTTAAAATACGTATTGTTCCCGCAATGAGATTAAAATTAAAAATTAATGTTAGAAGCATTCTCTTAAATGTAATTTTATTATTTTCAGAATGCGGGAGATCACGATGGTGCATTAATAAAATACAAGATGGCAGTGTCATCTATCCCCAATTCTGTGTCCCTGTGGAATAATATTGGATTGTGCTTTTATTCCAAACAAAAATACGTAGCGGTAAGAGAAACTTGTGACTTTTATTGAATTTAATTAAACTCGCTACTAAAAATGACTTGTGTCGTACATGAAATAGAATTAAAAGTGAAATTTTCTGTTGAAAATCTACCTACAGATCCAGTGGCGTAACTACAATGCTTGGTGCCCCGGATAAAAGAAGTGTATCCCCCATTTTTTTTTTTTTTTTTTTAATAGAAAATTGAAATTAACTACAGTCCTGGTTGAGAAACGCTGGTTTCTCAACCGAGGGCCCATGAGTGACCTCAAAGGAGTCAGTAAGCCATAAGGGCAACATTGTTATTTTTTCTCAAAAACCAAACACCAAAAAAAATTACTTTGTATAAGATATTTGTTGCATTGAAATAGTTTTCCAAAACTCTTGTCGGAACACTTTCTTCTATTTATTAACGGCATAATATTTTATATCAAACACGACAATTTCTTATTATTTGCGGGCAATTTAAAAATCTTCAAGATTAGTTCTACTGCAGCTGATCATATCGTCGGCTGAAAATAATAAGGTTGTATGTCGAAGTGTATTACATTTGAGAAAACAAGCTTAAAAAATTTTGACATGGAAAAAACCAATATAAGGTTACAATACAAGGAAGAAATTTTTTTAATAACTATATATTGATATGTTATGGTCATTAACGCATTATTTTGACAAAATTTGAATAATACCATTTTAACAATTTGAAAAATGAACATACAACTTTGTGATTAAGAAAAACACGAAACTTAGTACCTTAACGTTACATACAGCTTTGTAGTTCAAAGTAATATCGGGGGGAAATTCAGTTTATAGGTAAAGCTTCAGTTTTTAGGTTTCTGAAAATTGTTAAAAAAGTACCAGAAAAGGTAAAAGAAATGTTAGTCACGTATTAAATTTTTATTTGATTAAATAACACAAATTAAACAATATGCTTGCAAAATAATAACAAATTAAACATTAATCTTACAAAAAATTAAGATAAATTAAGATAATTTGAACTGAAACTGAAACATTCGAAATAAAAAAAATTAAACGAAATAAATTGTATTTTTATTATTTTCTTGAGATTTACTTTCTTGGCAATATTGTTTCATAATAAGATTTATCCATTGTAGGCATCCAATCCAGCATAGATTTTAAAGCGATTACCTTGTTTTCTGGTAACGGATTTTTATTTGTAGAAACCTTAATGTCACTAAATATATTTAACAAGTCTTCAAGACCTTGTTTTATTCTTTTTAATATTTTTTGTAACCCAGGTGCCCGAAAAAGATGTTTTATATTTAACATAAAAGATGTTGTATGTCAAACATACAACCATAAATTATGAATTAAAAAAAAAAAAACAATTAAAATACAAGGGTGTATGTTTTAACATACAACTATGTTTTGTAAGTTTTTTATTTTTTAAGACATACAACTATGGTTTTCTGCTTTTTTCTCCGACAGCGGTAATGCTATCTTATGGAAATTATTGGAACAAGTAGGTTACGTGACATACAATTCTATAGTATTGAAAAGTGCATTTGACAAAAAATGTCACGTACAACCTTATTATTTTCAGCCGACGATATAGCGTTGCAACAGGATCTCGATTCTATCTTCCGATGGTGTACAGCAAACAATTTGTGGTTCAACATAGCCAAGTGCAAATATATCAACTTCTCTAAAAAACGAGAACCATCGAACGTTCTGTATTCACTAGACCAGAGTTTCCCAACCTTTTTCCATGGCGGACTGGCAAGCGTCGTAGAAAAAATTTGCGGACCGGCAAGTTTAGAAAGTAATGTGTATTGCAAAATTATTACAAGTGATGAGCAAAAAAAAGGTCTTCACCTGCAAAATATAAGTGATGAGCAAAAAAAAAAGTCTTCACCACCAAAATATAAGTGATGAGAAAAAAAAGGTCCTCCCGCCCAAACTACAAACCCGGAGATTTTGTAACAAAATCTCGTGGACCGGCAAAAAATTCTCGAGAACCAGCGGTTGGGAAACGCTGCACTAGACCAGAGTCTCCCAAACTTTTTGAGCCGCGGAGCACTTTTCACGAGAAGAATTCGTTGCGGAGCACTATCATTGCTATATATGAATAGTTTATTAGATTTCGGGATGGTTGTTTGATGGTGATGGTAGATGGGTTTTTGTCGACATACACAGGACAGACTTGCCAGTATGTAAAAAAACGCATAACACAACACAAACAAGATGTTAGGAATTTAAAACAACTTCCTATTCCTTTACACATTAATGAAAAAAAAAACATAATTTTGACTTTGAAAATTATTTTATTTTAGATACTGAAAATAATTATTATAAAAGACTTATAAAAGAAATGATAATACATAAAATCTAATAACAATAATATTAATGTCCAACAAGACACTACCAATTTGCACAATTGTTATGACTACGTCATCAGCTGTATAAAAGATAATAAATCTATACGCGCGTTTTATTCGAATTTCTGATTGTCTAGTTTATTAATTTTTACTTGCCCGACCTTAATATATAAGGGACAAGTATTATAATCGCGAAAATTTTCGATGTCGAGATTTTGACTGATGACCGCGTTTCATGGTCCAAGGAATCCAAAAAACCTATTTTCGAACTGCCGTCTGTATGTGTGTGTGTCTGTGTGTATACACGATAACTCAAAAACGGTTTAACTTAAAGAGTTCGTTCTGGTACTAAAAAATTCTCCTATTAATTGGGAAGAACCTTATTGTTTTTTATTAAAATCCGAAACCGGAAACGGAAGTTATTAAACTTTAAAATTAAAAAAAAATCGTAACTAGTAAACCAAGCCTTGGACAAAAAATTGTATAGGACATAATTTGATGTATTTTTGAAGATTTACCTAAATATTCTTTTAAATTCAAATATATATATATATATATAGGGGAAAGTGGGGCACATTTAGCCATTTTTTTATTAATTAAAAATGTTGCTTCTTGTCTATTAAAATTAGACAATTTTAGACACTGGATGATTAGAAACAACCTTATAACATCTTTTGCAATAGTTATTATCAAGTTGTTTATAATAACTAATTATCAATTAGTATTTAATTATATGCACTTTTTTGGACAAAACTGCCCCACGGGTGGGGCACAATTGTCTTAAAGATGGGGAAGTTTTACCAATGAAATATTTTATTACCAAAAATAATAATTTTGATTATTTATGCAAGATACAAACAAAATATATGTAGTGCACATTATATAAATCAAATTTATAATAGAACCTATATGCAGAAGGCGTTCTAGATTTTCCCGAACAACTTGGAGTTGGCAATTTACATTTAATATACGTCTTGTCAACTATACTAATGTCATCCACTAATGGAAAACAAAATGTTCCTGTAGAAGCTTTCCTACGTAAAAACGTTACTGTAATCTCATCATCAATATTTAAAACTTGGCCAACATAAAATATTACTGATGATTTTCCTGCGAATTTAACCATAATGAAGTCATCCTTCTGTATTGTGTCATCTTCCTTACAATCATTAACAACATCATCTAAAACAAGATCACTATCACTTTCTTTTTCCTTTACCGAAATATCGGAATCACTGCTATCAAACTCTAATTTCTTAGTTACCATCTTTTTCTTTTTGCTGTCCATAACAATTTTCTTTATCACCTATCTTTTTTTGCATCCGCTGATTTTCTGTTTTTTATCTTTTCTTGCAGCTTCAATTCCAACAAGTCTGTTTTTTCTGGGCTGTCTGTATAAATTCTGGACATTCCTTGGTTTTCCTTTACTTAACCTTGCTTTTGGCAACGGACGAACTTGGTCAGGTGTTAATTTATTGCTTAAAATTTTTCCTGAATTTTTCCTTGAAACAACTGGAGAACAAGTCGACAGACTTACATGTTCAAGTGATTCATGGTTTAGATTCTGAACCACTTTTTCCTCAATTCTTAAATCAGTAGCGGTAGAAGTAGATGCTTGAGGTTCAGTGTCATCCTCAATAGGTGACTTTTCAGAATATGACATATTTTGGCAATTTTCAGTAACGAATACTTCCAATGATTTAATATCTCGGTCGGTAACAAAACTCGGTAAAAAATCCTCTTCTGAAAATACTAACGTGTCCAATGGCCAGAGTCCAGTATTTTTAAAAGAGTTTATAATGTTTGTTGGAGTAAATGCTTGTAAAAATGGCTTGCTCATTAACGAAGCAATAGAACTTGTAGTTAATTTTGTGTAAATCTGCCCCACTTGTAACTGGGTAAAAGTACCTCATCCAACACACTAACATTAACTTTCCCATAAATCATATATTTTTTGAGGTTTTGTTAAAAGTAATGATATACGTATTTAGATAAAAGTATAAGAAAAATTTAGCAACTATTGCCAATTGCGTCAAACTTATGACTAGAAAAACATATTATGATAAAATATACTTAAAATCTTACCTTATTGATGAAAATAAGAAATACAAAAAAGTAAGGACTATATTTGTATATGTATAATTAAGTTTTATTTTAAACTAGTCAGAAACAAGTGTTCTAACGTTTTCTATCAAAATTTGGCAGAAAATTCAATTAATCGTTACAAAAATCGTAATGGATAATTGTGCCCCACTGACAAATGTGCCCCACTTTCCCCTATATGTATTTTTTATTTATTATTATTTTTTTTTTATGGGAGGGCAAGTCTAGCGGAGGTCTCCCTTCGCCACTGGTTTTTATCTCCGTTAATTTTGTCGCAGTTTGTTTTCACAATGTTAGTCAGCTAGGTTAATTTGCTTCCATGTTAATTCTGTGATATTTTGTGATTGATTTTTGTCTATTTTACTGTATTTTATTTCATAACAATTATTAATCTGTGATACTTAATATTTTATGCCTTTATAGTGTTTTTAATCTTTTTTTGAACTCAAAATGCATTTAACACAGTAATTGTGGTGTGAAAATGCTTTTTTAGGGTTTTGTAGGTATGACCAAAAAACCCTTATACCGTCATTTTGTCGTCTGTCTGTCTGTCTGGCTGTCTGTCTGTCTGTCTGTTCGGTAAAATTGTAGCCAAACGGCTTAACCTAGAGAGTTGAAATTTGGCATGCTTATACAACTCTTTGACCCGCACATAGGAAAAATACTAAAACATCTAAAAAACATACCCCCCTAAAAATATAAACAAATATGTGCTCATCGAAAACAAAAATATTTTTTTTAAATTCTGAGTAGGGTATCAAATGAAAGCCCTTAGTACGTGGATTAACGATCAAATTTTTATTTTGGCAAAATAAATTATTTTGATGCGATTTTTGCCAAAAATGTGCAAAAAAAATTTTGTCCCACACCCTGTAGCCCAGATGGTTTAAACTAAAAATCTAAAAAAATTCTAAGTAATTTATATTGGTGTGAACCGAAATAGTACAACAGGAATTTTTGATCAGATTATGTTTTTGGAAAATAACGCATTTTTTGTGGTTTTTGGTTCACAAAGTACAAAAGTTATACCAATGTAAGACACTCACATGCATGGCGTGCGATGGCGACATGCGTTAGGGCACTCTTAAACTGGCTGGAAAACGAAGGGTTTCGAGTGCGAGTACGGAGTGAATTTTATTTTTTCTGTTTTTTTTGCATTTTTATTATGTTGAAATTATTTTGTCAAAATTCTAGTTATATTTTGACAAATTTTGTATTTAATTTTTAAGAGCGTAAATTTAATAACCAGTCTTATTATATGATTAACAGACGATAAATTATTTTAAAAATATCGTTCATTTTGTCGTGATTACTACAAAGTAAAATTTGTCCTACACACTCAGCATACCGCCTTCACTTATTATATACCTGCGAAACCCTGAAATGTGTGAATATTCACACTTCACATCAATTTTTTTAAATATATTTTGAACCTTGAATGCTATTGTTTCATAAATATTTACAAGTTTCCTTTGAATAAGTCTACGTCGCGCTGCTTACATCCTAGCGTCAAGAAAAGTGCAAATGTAGGCTTGTGAAGGGGTAGCGGTGCGTAGGCACTAGTGATAAACTGGTGGGAATCGGAGCTAGAATGCTGTTAGCGTCACAATAACAGTGATTACAGTACTATGAAATTATTGAATGTATTTATTTAAGTCGTAACGAAATCGCTATACCTATATTATCTCTAAAAATTTATTGTTTAGGTAGGTATTAATAATTAATATTTTCTAACTTTTTCTTTTAAATTTATATAAGTATCTTAGCTTAACAAATACGTTTCGTATTTTAGATTATAAAACAATAGGTTTAAAAAATTAATACTGCCAAATCATTATTGGAAATTCCATTTAACAGACAAACGTCAAAAGAAAAAATTGATATTAAAAAATTGGGGCGACACACACCAAATTTAAGTGCAAAAAGCAAAAATTATAATTATAGGAGGCAATTCAACAGAGTCTTATATGATAAAACGTCGTGGTTAAACACCTAAACCTATCCTTGTATTATAATTTGCAGCTAGAGAGTCCCAAAAAGTCACGAGCTGCCACTGGTGAAACTGATTACTTAAAGCAGTGTTTCTCAACCTTTTCTGGCATGGGACCCCCCAAAATAACTTAAATATTGTCTGCGGCCCCCATATATATATATGTATATATATATGTATATATATAGATTTACCATAATTATGAAACTTTAAACAGGGACAAGAACGGGAGCTAGGGCAAAGAAAAAAATTTTACCATAAAAAATTGTTTTATTATTAAGTCTTACAAAAGAAATATGCAGATGGTCTGCTGCAGCAGAAAGTTAATTATTTTATTTATTGTACCAGTACAACAAACATTTTAAAGAGCAGGTAACTTATAAATTGTTATTGCTATACCAATATAATTCAATATTCAGTTAGTCAATAATCGGGATTTATGAAAATAATTTAAAAAATAGTTTTGTTTCTCTAGTTATAGCCGATAGTGTATGCATATATGTATGTGTTTCTATATTGTCCATAGAAGCACATTCTACATAACAATGACTTACATTATAAAATTAACAAAAATTTCTACAAATACCTTTCCAGTCGCTCCAATTTTGGTCTGCATGGAGTCCAAACACTAAAGTCCACACTATAACACACTATTTCAAGTATTTTCTGCACTTTTATCACTTAAAAATAACTAAAAACGTCAGAAAAAATGAAGACGCCACTTGCAAAAATCACGTATCACTACATATCAAGATGGTTTATCTTGATAAAGCTCATTAAGGAATATAGTCATTAACAATTAATACATAAGGAACAGAATTGCTTAAAATAATTCTTTATGAGAATAAACACATATATTAATATTTTATCAATAGTATACAGGTGGTTGAAATTGAACTACCGGGCCCAATACACTATTTTTTTATTATTGAAGATGAGGTATAACGTTAAATTTGGAAGTCACTTGGTACTACATGATCTAAAATAGTTTATATTTCGTTACTTTGTATCTTTATATAAATAGTTATACATTATGATTGAGGATTTATTAAAATTTCAGAGCTATAGTATTGGAGACACAGCCTATATGGTAAAATGGGAGGACATAGGTGATAATAGGATGACTTTTGGGCTATCAATGATAATTCTGAGATCTCAGAAAGGGATGAAAATTACTATTGGAAGTATAATGGAGTTATCTCTCGAGAATTTTATACAGGTTAATTTTTTTATTTACGGGTTCATTTGGAGGGCTAAGGTCCCCCCCCCGGGAATTATGACCTTAAGGCCCGGTCTTTCCACCTTCATTTGAACCACTAGGTAACTATCCCACAGATAATGTTATCTGGAACTTTATCTTCTAAATAAATGTCATTACCAAGCAGTGAATTCAATACATCAGTCTCATTATCCGTTAGATAACTATCCGATAGATACATTTGTATTGGAAGACGGGATGACATTTATTCAGCACAGAAAGTATCATATAACCTTATCTGTCAGATAGTTACCTGGAGCAGTATTTCCCAACTGCCGGTCCTGTAGATATATATCAATAGAGGGATCTCAAGGTGTATCAAGATAGAGGAAACACGATTTTTCTCGAAAAGACGATGTGTGAGCAAGTTGGGAAAAAAATTTGGTGACCAGAGTTTACCCAAATAATTGGATGGTAGTATTTAAATTTTCGGAATAAACCGGAAGTACAGGATATCAAGGACAACTTCGATTTTTTATATAGGAACGTATGGCGTGTTGGGTATAATTGGATAAAACTTTTGAAAAAAAAAAACAACTTTTACATAAACATGTTTTTAATATCTGTTACGATTACCTATAATGGCTTGCAAGTATTTTTATTTACAAGTGTTCCATTGTTCCAAGTTGCTTTCCATTTTGAACACTTTCGCATCCTTACTCTTTAGTTAACAGTAGCTCGGAGCATAACAAAAAATATTGCACGTTCAAGTCGTACCTACTTGAAAGTACTTGAAGTACCTCCAACATGAACCGTTTTAAAGTTTAAATTAGTTGTCAAAATAAGTATAATTTATTTTATTTATGTTTAAAAAGTATATTTTAATGAATATTAATGTTATATATTTATGTTATAAATGTCAATATATCTTGCAAAATTGAGCGTTTTTCTATTAGAATTTCATGCTATGACCTTATATAACTTCGCGGCCCCCCGACGAAGCTTTCACGGCCCCCCGGTTGAGAAACGCTAACTTAAAGGACTGTCCTCTATAATTAAGGACGTATGGTTACCATAAAAATAGGTACTTTCTTTATCAGTATTAAGTGGTATAGAAAGACTTATATAGTAAGAACGTTATTTTGATCAAATAATATCTTTGTACTCTGTCTTATTTCAATTCATGAAGTAAGATTGAAAAAGTAGCAAATTTTACTTAGAATTGAGTTAAAAACATTGTAGAGTAATATTAATTAGTCTAGAATGTCTATGTTATAACAATGATTGTTTTTTCAACCATTCGTAAGAGCGGTAAGACAGACTTTCGACTTTTGTTAAAATTAATTGAATGTCTGTGCTTTTGAGAAGTCATGTCTCGTGTATATGTGCAAATATAAGCAAAATAAACATTTACAAAAGGAATCAAGGATGTAGATGAAACGAAATGAAAATGACAAATAAAGAGAACAGTGGTGACTCGTCTAGGAGACAACAATTTAATCCTTCTTTAGAATTAGCAGAGCCGTTAGTTATTTACTATTATATTGTACAAGTGTGGTATGTATGTTCTATTCAACTTCTGGTGTATCTTCATTTTTCCGGTAACGCGGAGAGAGGAAAATGAACGGCTTAATTTATTTTATTTCGACAGGGGGTACTGATTAATTTTTATTGATAAAAATCATGCATTTTTCCTCGAATCCGTGTCGAATCAAAGTCAACATTGATCGGCACGGACAGATTTTATCAGACGATAATTCAAAAATATTCTTAATACAAGACGGCCGGTCCAGAATATTTACGGCGAGAATCAAAGTGTTAAATGGAAATAATGGTTCAGGATAGCTTTTTGGACGTACGAGATAATATTTTGAGGTATCAGAAAACATTTTTCAAAGAATCTGGGCCATTATTTGAGCATTTTGAGGCAAAAATATGCTTACAAGGTTTCAAAAGAAGACAGCTGTCCAATTTTTTGCATTTTAAAATGGAACGAGATTTCATATTTTGAACGTATTTCTTGACAGAAGAAAACTAATTAAGTATTTAAGTTGAATTAACGATAAAACTTAAGACATTTGCAGGGCGAATTTCCATAAAATAGTGTTAAAAAAAGATTTATATATATTAAAAATTTCAGGGTTAATCAAAGTGTTAAGTGGTGATAATGGTTCAAGATAGTTTTTTTGACGTGCGAGATAATGTTTTGAGGCATCAGAAAACATTTTTCAAAGAATCTGGGCCATTATTGGATCATTTTGAGGCAAAAATATGCTTACAAGATTTCAAAAGGTGACAGCTGTCAAATTTTTTGCAATTTAAAATGTGACGAGATTTCACATTTTGAACGAATTTCTTGACAGAAGAAAACTAATTAAGTATTTAAGGTGAATTAACGATAAAACTTAAGACATTTGCAGGAGGAATTTCCATAAAATAGTGTTAGAAAAAGATGAGCGACGAGTTTTATAATCGACAAGTGCGACAAAATGCCTTATTATATTAAAACGAGTCGCGAAGCGACGAGTTTTAACGACGTAGGGGAGAAGACCGGCGTAGCCGGGCTGAGGCCCCTAGTTGTCATATATTTTATAATAATGATTAAGTTCCATGTTGGTCGCAGTGGTGGCTGCTGGGCTAAGCAACCGGAGGGGCAAACAAAGATTAAATAAATAAAAAATTCACGTGAAGTGTGAATTTTCACACATTGCAGGGTTTCGCAGGTATATAATAAGTGAAGGCAGCATGCTGAGTGTGTAGGATAAATTTTACTTTATAGTAATCACGGCCAAATGAACGATATTTTTTAAATAATTTATATTTTTTATATAGCAAGGTTCATTAAGATTTTGAAAATTGCGCCTATGGCTTCCATTGATTGTTTTAAGTCATATGTTCCGCCCCTCTGGTTTCGTATACATGACACATAAAAATTTCTAAAAAAAATTCTTAAAAATTAAATGTAACATTTGCCAAAATATAACTAGAATTTTGACAAAATAATTTAAACAAAATAAAAATGGAAAAAAAAACAAAAATAAAATTGTCTCCTCTGCCAGGGAACGAACCTTAGTTCTCTGCGTAGCAAGATAACCATTAGACCAGAATACGCCTTTTAGTATGGTGTGTTACGTAAGTATAACTTTTGTACATCGTCTACCAAAAAACACAAAAAATGCATTATTTTCCGAAAACATAATCTGATCAAAAATTCCGGTTGTACTATTCTGGTTCACAGCAATGTAATACATTACTTAGTTTTTTTTTTTGCAAAATAAATTATTTTGCAAAAATAAAATTTTGATCGTTAATCCACGTCCCAAGGCTTTCATTTGTTACCCTGCACAGAATTGTAAAAAAAAAATTTTTTTTTCGTTGAGCATATATTTGTTTATATTTTTAGGGGGATATGTTTTTAGATGTTTTAGTATTTTTCCTTTATGCAGGTCAAGGAGTTGTATAAGCATGCCAAATTTCAACTCTCTAGGTTTAACCGTTTGGCTACAATTTTTACCGAACAGACAGACAGACAGACAGACAGACAAACAGACAGTCAGACAGACAGACAGATGACAAATTGACGGTATAAGGGTTTTTTGGTCATACCTATTAAACCCTAAAAATGGGAGCGCTACAGTGTGAACTATCGTGCGAATTCAAATTGAGCAGAGCGTATAAAAATAATCAAGGTCTTAGGTTAAAAGATTGAAATTAAAAATGAAATAAGAATCTTAACATCTTAAAATAGAATTATAAAAGTTAACATTTAAAAATATATAAACATTCATTTTTCTTGGGGGAGGGGGCATTGCCCATTTGCCCTTACATAAAAACCGCCCTTGGTTTATTGTCAACTGACAATAACTGAAGCGCCTCTAGTGAGATTTTGAGAAACTGACAGGTGGAGGATAGTCGAGTTTGTTTACTGTTGTTTTCATAGCTAGTTTTTAAAAAATGTCTTTAAAATTGCAAGAAAAATTAAATGCAACGTGAATTGTTGTGTTTATCTTTGCAATGCAAAAGTAGGTCGTGATAGAGACCTAAGTTTTCATCGTGTTCCGAAACGTGGCAAAAAAGTCTTATTACCTTCAATTATAATCCTAGAGGTTACTTGGGCACTGAGAAAACGTAAAATTTCATTTAACGCAACCCTCATATTGAATAATAAATTAATTTCAATAAATATCATATGAAGATACCATTGAACTTGTCAAAAATATCCTATCTGCGTCAGCCATGATGTACAATGCAGTGGCGCCTCTATCGGTAGTGTCAGATGACAATAGGCGTTTTCGCAAACCCTATCCGATACATATATGACGTCATTGATTTAATCTGATAGCTACGAACCTGTTCGTAAACTTTTTCTTTGATCAGATACAAAACTATCTATGTTCGCAAACCTACAATAACTATCTGATAAACGCGATCGGATAGCAATATTTCAATCCTACAAAATAGTAGGATTCATTTCAGATTAAATAACCTAAAAAATTATTTGATGTGTATGTCATTTTTGGTATTTGACTTTAATCTAAAAAATTTTGCCGATTATAATTATTGGACACGCTCTTTTTTTCGATGATGATGGTTATGATGATACTGACGAAAATAATATGGTAATGCTATTTTTCAAACGCAAAGATAAAAAGAAAAGAATTACAGTGGAAAACTATGAAAATATTATTTATCGTTATTCGTTAAGATCTTACAAATCGTCAAGCTTAAATAAAGAAATAAAGTCGTAAGTGCTGCCATCTAGACAATAGAACTCTAAACTCTAAACAATCCTGTCCGCAAAGGTCCGTAAGAAGTTATTTGGATCAAGCGATTAATATTCGTTCGCAAACTGACTTTATCTGATAAACAGTAATCTGATAAATTCTATTCGATTGAATTTCGTGACGTCATTTATTTATCGGATACGCGATCGGATTGAGGTTCGCGAAAAAGGCTTATAGAAAACGCATGAGAACTGACGCCGCAAAGCCGAAAATGGAACGTAGTACAGTACAGCAAGAGGACCACTCGTACGTATCCACGTAAAGCCTAGCGGTTATGTTCCCGAACACAACCTATCCCGATTTATTTTGTGTCTCTTTTAAAACTCTTTTGTTGGGAAATAATTTATATTTCAAAGCATAAAATTTAAATTAATTAATTTTGGAGAAGTCAATTATAGCTTTGAAATTTTGTCATAAACGATATTAAAAAATATTAAAATAATTGAAAAAGCCATATATTCAGATAAAATTTTACAAATGAAAATATTACGTTTCAATATTCAATTATTAAAAACCCAAATACATATTAAAATTACAAAAAAGAATTTTTAATCATAATGGGTTTTATGTTTATTGTTAAAATTTTAAAAAATAATAAAAGTTTAATTAAAATAGTAAATATAATACATTTAACCCAGCCAGGCAGAAAAAAACATTTGATTATTTTTTTTTTTTTTTAGCAAGATGCAGTAATAATAATTGGCGGATCGTGCTGTAGAAATGTGGTTTCCGTTTTTTTTTTTTTTTTTTTTTTTTTTTTATTTCAAGTTTTAGGTACATCGACTGCGAGGTCATTAGTACCGTATACATTGTACAATTATACAGGTAATACAAAATTGTAATAGTACATTAATACACAGATTGAATTGGTTAATAAACATAAACATAATAGTAATAATAAAGTTGTTATGTGGAGTGGGTATGGTGTAATGTTGCTAGTCGTAGGGTGGGTCGTTTATATGGCTTCATATAGTTCTGTTTCTCTTAAAAATTTAAGGAGATTTGTTATTGTTGTTGAGTTATTACCTAGAACTTCAGACAGAACTTGAGGAATGTTACATGTGGTCCGAATGTGTTCATATTTTTGGCATTCTAGAAGTAGATGGGGTACCGTCTTTCTTGTCTGACATGTGTCGCAAATTTCTGGGTCTTCTCTTCTGAATATATAGCTATGGGTTATTCTAGTGTGTCCTATTCTCAATCTATTTAATATTATTTGTTCTTTTCTTGTGCCGTCAACTTTCCAGGCTATGGTATCATGTTTGATTTGCCTCAGTTTATTGTTTTGGACGTTGTTCCAATTGTTGTTCCATAGAGTGTTTATTTCCTGTTTAATTAAGTTCCTATAGTCGTATAGTTGGATTGGTAAGTCTAATGTTGGGGATTCTGTAGTGGCTGCCTTGGCTGCGACATCTGCTTTTTCATTCCCAGAGATTCCAACGTGGGAGGGGATCCAAGCTATCCTAATATCTATATTCATATCTTTCAGTTTAGTCATTTTCTCTTGTACTTCAGAAAGCAATTCATTTCTTGGGTACATTTTTTGAAGTCCTTGAATGACGCTTAATGAGTCGGTGTAAATGATGAATTTCTTAGTAGTAGGATTTTCTTCTAAAAGTAGGGTGAGACTCTTTAGTATGGCTATTGCTTCAGCACTAAAAATGCTGCTCGGCGTGGGTATGTTGTATTTTTCTGTTCTGTCTTCCATTACAATTGCCGCGCCCAGTTTTTCTTCGATTTTGGAGGCGTCGGTGAATATGTTGTAGTAATTCTTGTAATTTTCTTGAAGTCTGTTGAACTCCTTTTGGTATAACAGGTTGCTGGTGTTTTCCTTATTTAGACGGTTTAATGTTAAGTTACATTTTGGTTGATGAATTAACCATGGTGGTACGGAGCTTTTAAATCGTTTTGTAAATTGGAGTGGTATTTTGATGGATAAGTCGGAGAATAGCTTTTGAATTATATTATGGTAGGGTGTGAGATGTTTAATTTGTAGAGTGTTGTTATGGTATTTGTAGATGTATGGAAAGCTTGGGTGGTTTGGTCTAGAGGCTATATTAATTAAATATTTTAACAATAATTCGGTTCTTCTCAATTCTAATGTTTTTTCATTTGCTATAATTTGTAGGCTAATTATAGGACTTGTGCGAAGGGCACCTGTTGATATTCTGATTGCCTGGTGTTGTATCACGTTTAAGGAGTTTAGTGTCCCCTTTTTTGCGCTGTTAAAGACGACCGAACCATAGTCCAGTCTGGATCTTATGAGCACTCTGTACAGTGTCAGTAATGTTTCTGTGTGTGCGCCCCAGTTATGGTTAGACAATGTTTTCAGTACATTGAGTCGTTTAAAACAACTGGATTTAAGTTCTAATATATGTTGTTTCCAGGTAAGTTTTTTATCAAATGTTAGGCCTAGGAATTTTATCGTATCTACGAATTTTATGTCACTGTTGAAGAGCTGTAGTTTTGGGTTTGTACCGGGGGTTTCCGTTTTTATAACGTAAGATAATTTGACAAGTAAGGCGTCTTTGTGCAAAAAGTTTTATGGTGCCCCTGACATATTTTTTGTTAGGCCGGCATTACACCGTAAAAGATCTTATATAAATTCTATCTAGTAAAAGTCTAAAAAAATCTAGTAGTATTGTAAGGGAGGTAATTTTGGAATCATTTCATAAATAAAATTGATTAATCTATTTGGTAAGATTAACAATTTTAGATAGGAGGGGAGTAATGTAAGGGAGGTAATTTTGGTATTATTTCATAAATAAAATTTCATAAATAAATTCAGTACAATCATTCAATTAGAGTAAAATATTTAATCTATTAAACGATAAAAAAATAATCTATTGCTTAGAAAGGGCATTTAAGATAACGGCAGATTGTTTATTATTGCAACTTGACTCTTTTGTCAATGTAACATGAAAAGTGAATCGTAAATTATTGTGTTAAAAAAATACGTCAACCATAAGCACATAAATAATAATTAACTTTTGTCTGAGATATAAATATTATGATTCGGCTATTTTCTAATGGGATATTTATCTGAGTTATCACCAATAAATTATGAATTTTAAGATAGTACAAGACAGATAATCAAGAGGTGTTAAATGACATTTAACAGTTGGGCGAAGTAAGCATTTTAGAGTAGTCATGTTTTAAGGGCAGTAGATTGAAAACCATCATAACGTTAAGATGTTAACAAAAGTAGTTGATTTTGACCTGTCGTATGGTTAAGACCATGTTTAAGAGTTGAGCCTAAAGAGTGAAGAAGTTAAGTCGTGTTTTTAAGTAGTGTGAGATTTTGTTAACCATGGGTTAGAGTCATTTAGTGTTGTCGGTCAAGTCAAGTAAATGTAACAAGTAATTCCGTATGAACGTTAGTGTAGTGTCCAGCTAAAGACATGTGAGAGATAAACGGTTTTAGAGGATGTCAGTCTGGACTGTGGTGTCCAGTGGACAAATTAGTGATTAGTGCTAAAGAGCCCAGTGTTTAGTGTTTGTCTCATTTGGATTTAGCTGTATCGACGTAATTGTAAGTCTAGTGTAATCATGTAAATATTTAAACCGTAATCGTAATTAAATTAGGTTAGTTAAAATGTTGAGTTTAATTGAACAACCCTTAATCCTTCCAAGAATCATAGCAACCAGCTAGCGGACTAATAGGGGGGGTCCAGACTTGATCCGCTCGCAAGTCTTGGACCCATAATGTGAGGGTTGTACAGAGTAAGTACAAATGAAATAAATAAATCAGCCAACCGTGACATTTCATATTTTATATATTGTAGTCCCCACAGTATATATCTATCTAGTAAAATATCGAATTAAAATTACACACAAAAATAACTCAAAAATACACTTACATATGATAAGCCTGCTCATCACTATTCCTCGCGGAAACCTAGGGTTTCGGAGAACCCTAGTCGAGAATCCCTTTCATGGTTTTTTTGGTAGAGCTATTTAGTTTAAGAGATAATCAATACGTTTATTAAAAGATTTAAATTGTTATTTTCAGGCGATGAGCTGTTTGAAAAGAGCTCTATGGATTTCTCCATTAAACTGGAGAGTCCTTTACAATTTGGGATTGGTTCACCTGGCGATTGGTCAGTCCGCTTCAGCTTTTAATTCTCTGTGTGCGGCTGTCAACGTGAGACCAGATAATGGCAAAGCTTTTATGTTACTGGCCTGTAAGTATCCACTTATTTACTCTCTCAAACTTCATGTAGGATTTACTATCAATTATTTCAGTTAACAATTTAAGTTTAAAGAGAAAACACAAACACATTTTAAGCTTATCAAAATCTATTACAAATCTACTGGATTAATTCAGTGGCATGCGGTGAATTTTTGAACTGGTATGCGCTATCTTTTTAGGGTTTTGTAGGTATGACCAAAAAACCCTTATACCGTCTGTCTGTCTGTCTGTCTGTCTGTCTGTTTGTCTGTCTGTCTGTCTGTTTGGTAAAAATTGTAGCCAAACGGCTAAACCTAGAGAGTTGAAATTTGGCATGCCTATACAACTCTTTGACCCGCACATAGGAAAAATACTAAAACATATCCCCCTAAAAATATAAACAAATATATGCTCATCGAAAAAAAAATATTTTTTAACAATTCTGTGTACGGTATTAAATGAAAGCCCTTGGTACGTGGATTAACGATCAAAATTTTATTTTTGCAAAATAAATTATTTTGAGGAGATTTTTGTCAAAATTGTGCAAAAAAAAATTTGTCCCACACCTGTAGCCCAGATGGTTTAAACAAAAAATCTGAAAAAATTCTAAGTAATGTACATTGGTGTGAACCGGAATAGTACAACAGGAATTTTTGATCAGATTATGTTTTCGGAAAATAACGCATTTTTTGTGTTTTTAACTAAAATATGTAAAATATTTAATCCGCTATTTAACATAGTAAACGAGTGAACCTGCTTAGTACAGTGGTAACGTTCTCACTTCGTGAATTGAAACTACTGTAAGAAGCTACTGTTCGAATCCCGTCAATTTTTATTTTTTCTGTTTTTTTTGCATTTTTATTTTGTTTAAATTATTTTGTCAAAATTCTAGTTATATTTTGGCAAATGTTGCATTTAATTTTTAAAAGCGTAAATTTAATAACCAATGGAAAGTGTTGAAATTATAATTTAATTCTATGTTTGAATGTATACGAAATCAGAGCGGCGGAGTTTATGACTTAAATAACCAATGGAAGCCGTAGGCGCAATTTTCAAAATATTAATGAACCTTGCTATATAAAAAAAATACTGCAAATATTTAGAAACCCAAATAATCGTATTAGGCTTTCGAATTAAAATTAATAAAAAAATATTTGAACATAAAATTTGTTTTGGCATTCCAAATAATCATCATTCACTTACTAAATACTTGCGAAACCCTGAAATGTGTGAAATTTACACTTCACATAATTTTTTTTTATAAAGGGTGTTTTTTTTAGAGGTATAGAACTTTAAATTGCAATAAAACAACGATGGATTATTCGATTGACATGAATTTTTTTTTATTCGAAAGATAATCTTGTGGCATTACATTTTAAATATGATTTCTGGCATATGACCGCCACGGCTGGCTCGGATGTAGTCCAATCTGGACGTCCAATTTTCGATGACTTTTTCCAACATTTGTGGCCGTATATCGGCAATAACACGGCGAATGTTGTCTTCCAAATGGTCAAGCGTTTGTGGCTTATCCGCATAGACCAATGACTTTACATAGCCCCACAGAAAGTAGTCCAGCGGTGTTAAATCACAAGATCTTGGAGGCCAATTCACAGGTCCAAAACGTGAAATTAGGCGGTCACCAAACGTGTCTTTCAATAAATCGATTGTGGCACGAGCTGTGTGACATGTTGCGCCGTCTTGTTGGAACCACAGCTCCTGGACATCATGGCTGTTCAATTCAGGAATGAAAAAGTTAGTAATCATGGCTCTATACCGATCACCATTGACTGTAACGTTCTCATGGACTCATTCGGGTCTTCCTCAATGCTACGCTCTACAGTACCAATAGCTTCTTCTGTACGCACCGTACGGCGTCTCTGGGGATGCGAGTTATTAATAAGAGTAAACGTGGTGCGAAAACGTTCCATGGTTAATCGAATTAACTGCTCTGATGGACGATTTTGTCGACGATAAAATGGACGTAGTGCGCGATACGTATTCCGCACAGAACCATTATTTTCGAAATAAAATTGCACTATTTGCAAGCATTGTTCAGGCGTGAGTCTATTCATGATGAATTGCCAAACCAAACTGAGAATAAATCACTTGACAGCTGTTAAATCGGTCGCCATCTTGAACAGTAATGCCAACTTAAAGTTCTATACCTCTAAAAAAAACACCCGTTATTATGTAGGCTAGGGATTGTAAATTTACAGACTTTCTCATTTACCGGTAATTCGGTAAATGAAAATTAAATTACCGGTTTACCGGTAATTTACCGATTTTTTTTTCTTGAAAAATAAAATTAAGGTGATAAAAATATAAGTCATTTTGATTTCCATTTCATATTTTTTATAAGATATAAAATATAAAAAATATAAAACTACAGTGTTATTCTAAAGTTAAACAAACTATAATAACTTTTAGAAACAGAATTAAAATAATACAGAAAAATAAAAATACAACAAAAATAATATATAGTACCTATTACCTATGGTCTATTTCAAAGTAGAAAAATGTGTGTAAGAAGATAGGAGCTGTTTGTCCTTGCTTCGGATTGGTTTAAATCGTCATCCCTATTACACTGTAAAAATATTGTATTTAGTCCAAGTTGACAGATTTTCAGTGTCGTACATTGGAAATATATATTATTTATATTATTTAATTTTTCTCATATATTTTGTTATTATTTACATATTTAGACTTTTATTTATACTCTTGGCGTAGATTTTATGGAGAAAATTCTCCATGTAATTTGTTTTTACGCAGTTATATATTTTTTAGGTTATCTGACATATAAATATTTTTTGACACTTGACATTTAACAGATCAAGAGAGAGGACTAATGTGAGGCCAAAAGACAGTCCAGCTGATTGTGCCCAAAGAAGAAGTTATTGATATAATTTTTAGACCTTCATATATACATATATTTTTAATTTTTATTTACAATAATTATTTAAATAAGAAACTTTAGCTCTGAAGATATATTGTTTGTTTTATTGCTTTGTTTAAACTCTTTTAGCCAAATCTCTCTTTTTATATATAGTACATAATTTTTAAAATTAATATTTTTTTAACTTTTTCAAATTTTCCATTAAACTGAATTTATGTCGCATAAATAACGTAAGTGTATTATCTGCCTAGTTTATTTCAATATCTTACTAACCTTTTTTATATTAAAAAAAAATCACTTGCTAACCCAGTTGCTACGCCCATGCCCTAGTTGTAACTTATTTTAAATTTCCCGCTATACTGTATTTGATCAGTGTAAATCGTACTCGGTTCGCAGCGCTATCTACTTTTTTCTACTTTGAAATAGACCATAATACCATTTTATTGATTACCAATATGTATTTTGCACAATCTTAAGGCATAATATTAGAATCTTGTATTAAATATTTGTATTTAATTATTTTAAACAGTTGTTAGAAGTAAAAGATTTATTTAAGGTTCAAATTTTAATGTTATTTTACAATAATATTGCATTAGTTTAGTGTCCTGTCATAATGTGGTGTATTCAAAATTGATATTAATTTAAAAAATACGTGAAATATTTATATATTATTATTTTTCAATATTAAAAAAGAAGATATTTACTTACTCTTTAATAAAAAGGTTGATTGTAACGATTTTAAACTTTTAAAAATCACAAAAAACTGCAGCGTGCAGACTACAGAGCACAAATCACATACATATGCTAACTGGCGGTTTCTCTACGATTTACCTACAGCGGCTCTCAAACCCAAAATAGTTTAATTTAAAATTACACAAAAAATATCTCCCATAAAATTAATAATTAGGTATATTGTTACTTACACTTAACTTTTTTTACTACCGGTAAATTTTTGTAATTTACCGGTAAATTTACCGAACGTTTTTTTGTCAATTTACCGGTTAACCGGTAAACCGGTATACAATCCCTAATATAGGCTATTCCAAACAATTAGGCGGAACTAGATTTTGTAATCTAGTTACTTTCATCGTTTGAATCGTGTTTTTGGTAGTTTTGTTTAAGCTTTGTAAATCATACTTATGATAAACATTTTTTGGCTAAAGTTAATATTATTTTAAAATGTCATTTTTAATACAAATTTCCCATTTATTTATTTTTTTAAATAAAACCTTTTTGTATTACAGTCTGTTCCAAACGGTTAAGCGGAACTAGATTTTGCAATCTAGTTACTTTCATCGTTTAAATCGTGCTTTTCGGCCGTTTTGTTTAAGCTTTGTAAATTATACTTACAATAAACATTTTTTGGTGATTTTTTTTCATCATTTTAAAATGTCATTTTCTTTATATGTTAATTTTTTGTGTCATTCTTATTACAATTTTCTCAATTATTTATATTTTTGTCATTAAAATATATAAAAAAAAATAATTTAATTTTGACATATATACTTCGTTTCCATGGTATCATTGTTGGAATTTTTAATTTTGACATTCCAACGTGAAAAATGAAATAACCCTAGCAAGGTCCCTTCTCGTGACAACCTAAAAGAACTAAATTCCCATTTAGTTCCGCTTAACCATTTGGAACAGACTGTATCTGTTTAATTCAGGGCGATGCGCGATTATTTAAAAAACAAATTCATTATGAATTTTCCCAGGTTACGTGAAAGAAATAAAATAACTGAAAATATCAAAATCTATTGCAAAAGTTTTCGGTATCATTAGAAGCGCGTAAAAATCTCTTCCGGTTGAACTCCTTTCTTGTGTATCGAACATTTTATCTCTTCATTCAATCTTTGTGGTATTTTTTCTTTTGTCTCTATCTCTCTCAGAATTTTCCTTAATTGATCTTGTAGTTTTTCTCTTCCCAATTAATGTTTCAGCTGTCAGTCCGCTTTAATTAATAAATAAAATTAATTACAGGAAAATGAAATATTTTATGACCTACATTTATTTAAGGATATGATGTTCATAAATTATATTATTTCTAAATTATGATGGAATACAACAGAATGAAGAAGTGGATTTTATTACTTTTTAACAATATGAAGTTAAATATCTGATTATATTTGATTGTGTAGGGGCTCTAGGCAAACCACTAACTGATGTGGAATTTTTAGCACACCACACAGAGCTATAATGTAATTTCGTGGACTCAACGAAATTTTGACTACAGTATCTTATATGATTATTCAATAAATAAATGTTACTAACCTTGGTTCTCGTGGATAGCTGTCTTCTGGGTACCCAGATGCTGAGGAAACCTCAGGATGACGCCAACAGAATATTTGCAATTGAAGAGCACACACAGACACTTTGTATGTGATAAAATCACTAGATATATTTATATTTAATTACTGAGAGAGTTTATATAGATAGAGGTTTAGTACAACCGACTAACGTGATACGCACGTAATATTGAATTGAAAGAATACGTCTTCACACTATGACGAACTAATCTCAACTCTATTATAAAAAACTGCAACGTTTCTATACATAAGATAAATCAAAGTAACAAAGAGGGCTACTATACCGCCGTGTTAGCTGCCTGATAGTAAATTACAACGTCTGCAGTTTAACTGAAACGAAAACAATGAATCTAAATAAAGATATTTTTAAATAAACTAATATTAAAAAAAAACAATATTAAGTTAAAAAAATCAAAACGAAACAGACTGGTATGTCGGACCAAATCAGTTCGACAACCCTGCTGTTGGATATTGATGTTTATATCAAATAATAATTCCATTATTTGTTGATAAAAAAATGTAATTGTTAATCAATGTATCAAAAACTTTCACTTGATTTTTTCTTCGATAAATACATATTTATTTATATTTTTCGCGGGATATATTTTTGAAGTCTCAATATTTTTCTTACTTATGTTCAGTTCTCTAAATCAGCCGCTTGACCACAATTTGTACCGAACGAACAGACTCGTGTGAAGGTTATACCGAAGTCAGATTTCCACTTTATCTTATCTGAATCGAGTAATTAGTTGAAAACAGTTTTATCATTTGACTGGGCGAATGTTTTAGGGGGGGATTTTCGATGTGTCAGGGGGGAAAAGGATCAACGCTCCCCTTCATATAATTCGTTGGAGCATATTTGGAAAGTGATGTATTTCACTTGAACAATAACAGCCCCTATCAAGAGTAGGAAATCTTAAAAAAATGTTTATTTATACGAAAAAAAAAAAAAAATAAAAAATGCCAATATTGTTTATAATAAAATATTTTAAAAATTAACTACTGTTGTGGTTAACAAATTTTATCTTCAACTCTCCGAGCAGCGCGTGTAATCTGCTGGTCTTGGGAGGGGTCCAGGCCCGTCGCCCCCCCCCCTTGGCTGCACCACTGAATTGAAGTAAACTTTTGGAATTTTTCATCACTTTTGGAATGTATGAGGATCTTTGACTAATTTAGAAATTTAATCAATTTAAAATAATTTAAATAAATTTCAAATAAAATCAATGTACACTTAAATTATTGCATAAGTTTTAATTTTTATATTAACATGTAATATATTTTGGTTGATATTAAATAATGCAATGTACGTACGATTATATACAAGGTGTCTCAAAAGAAATTTTATATTTATTTAGCTTACTGCGTGAACGCAACGTATCCGAGGGGCGTGGGGGTTATGTCAATCGGTAGCCTGGCTCTTGGGAATTCAGTCGCTATGGAGCGTTTCTCGGGAGCAGACCGCGCGTTATGCGTGCGAGAGTTTTACAAAAACGGTGATTCGGCGACTGTAGCGCGTAGAAAATTCTGCAGTATTCGAGGTTTTCGCCACTTAAATGATGCGCCAAGCATTCCTCTCATTCGACATTGGGTTAAAAAGTTTGAAGAGACTGGTACAACGCTGGATAAATCAAAATCCGGACGACCTAGGTCATCAAGAACGGTAGAAAACGTGGAGAATGTTAATCAGTCTGTTCGTGACGACACGAACCTTTCCATTCGGAAGCGCGCAAGTGCTTTAAATGTGCATAGATCATCATTACATCGCATTATGCACAAAGACCTAAAGCTGCACCCCTACAAAATTCAATTGGTGCAAGAATTAAAGCCCCAAGATGCCAGTCAGAGGCTTAATTTCGTAAATCAGGTGATTGAGCGATTTTCAACGTTTACCAACATTTTGTTTTCGGATGAAGCTCATTTTCATCTTAATGGCCACTTAAATAAGCAGAACTGCCGCTACTGGAGTGCAACGAATCCGAAACGCAAACATCAGAAACCCCTACATTCGCCTAAAGTGACCGTATGGGCTGCGATGTCGGCGCGAGGAATTATCGGCCCTTACTTTTTTGAAGACGAAAGGGGGCTTGCAGTTACAGTGAATTCAGAGCGTTATGTGGAGATGTTAGACAACTTCTTGGTACCTGAACTGCAAAACTTTCCTGGCTATAACCAAAGAACATGGTTCCAACAGGACGGAGCAACTTCACACACGTCCAATATGTCTCTGCCACGTGTTCGTGAATTTTTCTCAGGCAAATTGATCTCCCGGAGAGGTGACATAAATTGGCCTCCACGCAGTCCAGATTTAACCCCTATGGACTTTTTCCTATGGGGTTATCTTAAATCTAAAGTTTACGCCAATAAACCGACTTCACTGGCGCATTTGAACGAAAATATCCGTCACGAAATGGCAGCCATTCCTGAGTCCACCTGCCGAGACGTCATAAGTAATTTTACTGTTCGATTAAATGAGTGGCGAGAACGCGAGGGTCTACATTTAGACGATATTATTTTTAAGAAATAAATCCCCAAAAAGTGTATTTTAATAATTAATAAACATTTTTTCTATATACGGCTTACTTTTTTTTAATCGATCCACTAAATATAAAATTTCTTTTGAGACACCTTGTATATATATATATATATATATCCAACCTTTCTCAATGCATTATTTACAATGTGTTCAACACGATGATGAAAATTTAGTTTGAAATCATACAATATTCCTAAACATCTAATTGTCTCTAAATTCGTGAAACAATGCAGCCTTCATATTATATGCTTCACGATTTTAAGCGCCTCACTTAATACAAAGATTGTCATTAAGTTGTTTGTTTGTTTATTTTGAGCCTTACATTTGTAGCTGCCTCATTCAGTTTCAGCAACAATTGTAATAAATAAATAACCCTTAATTTCGTAAACAAGATTTACAGTCACACAAATAAAATATATAAAATATAGATCTAAATGAAGTACAAAGTTGATATACTAGCGTCGGCGAATCAACGTAGTTACGTCACACGATGTAACAAAGAATTGCATTGTTCCAAACAATACAGTCGTTTGTTACGTATTGTGACGTAACTGCGTTGATTCGCAGACGGTAGTATACGAGGTCTGTTCAGAAAGTATCGCTAATTTTGAATTTCCGCGGGTTACGTATATTCGATTTTCGATTTTTTTGTGGCGTTATGTTGGTACTCATGTCTCTCACTTATGCCGACAAGTTCGGCCATTTTGAATGTTCAGTTAATTTTTGACAGTTGCTTTTCTTGCACGTGTTTTGACTCGTCTTCGATTTTTGCGTATACCAAAAAATGGATCAAAGAATCTGTTTCAAATTTTGTGTGAAAACAAAATTAAGTGCGCGGATGCATTCCGAATGTTGACTGTGGTATATGGTGAAGCTACCTTGGACCGAAGCAACGTTTATCGGTGGTACAAAATGTTCTCGATGTGAACGACGAAGAGCGTGCCGGACACCCGAGCACGTCAACAACAGACGAAAACATTGATGAAGTGAAGAAAATAGTATTGGCCAAGCGTCGAATCACCGTTAGAGAAGTTGCTGACGACCTAAACATATCGATTGGCTCGTGCCATTCGATTTTTACCAATGATTTGGGCATGAGACGGGTCGCCCCTGCCCACACATCGTTGCTTGTGCGCGAATATTTGGCCAAAAACAACACACTAATAATGCTGCAGCCACCGTATTCCCCAGATCTGCCCCCCTGTGACTTTTTTTTGTTCCCGAAACTGAAGAGGCCCATGAAAGGACGACGCTACGCTACGAGTGAGGAGATAAAGACGGCATCGAAGGAGGAGCTGAACAAGATGGCAAAAAATGATTTTTTCAAATGCTTCGAGGATTGGAAAAACGTTGGCACAAGTGTATAATATCTAGTGGGGATTACTTTGAAGGGGACAAAATAGATATTCATGAATAAATAAATCATTTTTAAAAAAACACAAAATTCGCGATACTTTTTGAACAGACCTCGTACATATTTGCAACAATTGTAATGCATCTTCAATGCAATCGTGAAGAAATAAGCAATATGGACACGGATTGTTTTCTTTGTAGGTTCCTTGCTGGATCTGAAGGATACAGACAACGCCACAAGAGCTCTGGAACAAGCAACTGCTCTATCAGCAGATGATGGAATGGTTGCAGCCAACGCTACTCTATGTGCATATTTAGCAGGTGATCAGAGTCAGGCATCGAAGCAGTTCAAGAAATTAATGGGTGTTATTGACCGCAATCCCAACGTGGGAAATGAAGTAAGTTCTGCAATTATTTGTTTTCTTATGGCCCGTTTACTTCAGGTAAGTAAAGCACGAAACCCATTATGAACAGCCAGCAACAGCCAGCACGGCACTTGAACAGCCAGACGTTTGAAACAATCCCAGTTTAAGATCAGCTGCGTTGGAGTTTATCGGAAGAGAAGCTAATTGTAGTGGCTGTAATTTGTGCTGAGGTGGAAGAGTGGGAAAGACAACAAAGGAAACATAGGTTTTGGGTCCATGATATTTTTAAAAAGAGGAGGGAATTTGGAGAATTTCATCATCTTTTTCCAGACCTTCTGAAAGATGAAGAAAAATTTTCCTATATTTTAGTATGCCAAGAAGTAAGTTTTATAAAGTTCTTAATCTTCTTGATTTGTCAAAGAAATATACGCCTTTTCGAGAAACTATCAGTCTCGAAGATAATTATTCCTACTTGTCCAGGACTCAAAATTCTCAGCACTTTGCTGCCATTCGTTGTCCTTCCTATTATCATGATATGATGGATCTGATATATCATATAAGAATGGGTATTCCCTCACATATTCTATAAAAATTACCTCGGTCTCATTTTTATAAAATATAACCGAAATACTCAACCTGTCGAAACACCACGCGTTTCGTGCCGGTCTGGCGTCTGGCTATTCGAGTCGAACGCCGTTTTAATTCCAAGAGAAAATTCCGGCTGTGGCGTTGGCGTTTTGGCTGTTGCTGTGCTTGCGGTTGCTGGCTGAGTAGGTTCCATTATGATACATGCAAAAGAATATGACCAGTGGCGGTGCTAGCGGGAAGTCCGGGGGGGCTCGGGCTCCCCTTATAGTTGCTCAGGCCCCCAGTTGGCCCTTTTAGAATTGCTTTTATTTTAGGTCATTACTTATATTTTCATATGTAAACAATAAAAAATATATCCTGGCCCCCCCAAATTTTACTCAAATTTTTTTTGGCCCCCCTAGATTTTAAGAGCTAGCGCCGCCACTGAATATGACCGTTGCTGTACTGGCTGTTCATAATAGGTTTCGTGCTTAAACGGGCTAGTAGCTAGCTTTCTACCGACAAAGAATATACTATCCTGATGTAAACCCCTGGGATGTTACTAAGCCTACTATACCACTAGGCAATGTAAATAAGAGGTGGAGAGGTTCTTGAATGGGCTAGATACTAGGCCTTGTCACCCTTCCTTATATAAGAATGAAAATCGCGGTTAGCTGGTTAAATTTAAGATATTGATATTAACGTTTTTTGGTTGTTGTTATTTTATACATACTTAAACACTCGAGGTCTCCCACATAGCATGGGTTTTATATCTGCAAGCGGTTTTGAACATGAACTTTCCGGGTTCGCTAGCTGGTTGCATTGATTTTTAGGATGGATTAAAAAGTTGTTGAATTGAAGTCCTCTTTATAAGTAACCTACTTTAATTAAGTTTATGGGTTTGATATGTATATATTTATACATTAGTGACTTACAATTTAACGATGATGACAGCTAATCTAAAAGCGACACACAATTACTCAAACAAATGAGGGACTTTTTTTACACAACACTAAATATTCCACTGAAAATCGAGTCCTTCACTACCGTCTGCAAAAGTCAATTGCCTCTTAGAAGTTTTGGAATATTGTCTCTCCAAGTATTTAGCTCTAGACTACACTAACTTATATATGGATTATATTGTTACAATTTGTTGATTCGACAGAAAGCTCTAAATATTTTTAAATAATTTATCATGGACTGCCCAGTGACAAATTGGCATATAACACCAAATAACCAAGGGGCCAACTGGTCTATCTCAGCACTTATATGACAATTTATCAGTAATAATTTAAATAAAATATCTCTTTAGAAAAATATCCAAAACTAATGATTATTTTTAAGATAGAGATTATTTATTATATTTGATCAGCAACATTTTGAGATAGTTTACTTTTAGTAAAAACTCAATTACGATCACTCAGTGTGGCTTCTCAAATTACTTTATTCAGTTTGTATCTAGTTGTGAAAAATAATTGTATTTTCACCCATTCGCTTGTAGATTTTTTTTGGTTCTTGAGAAGAAAGTCTATTCGAATACATATAATGTATTATATGTTTACACAATAGGTGTGTTCGATTTGCACATTTGCAGTTACTGTTTACTGCCGCGTTAAAAAAATCTGTTCGTTTTGTTTCGCAGTAACTGCAAATCTGTTCGATTTGTCGTAATTTACTGCCAGTTTATGACGCTACTGCGAAAAAGTTACAGCTGCTTCTCTTGCGGATTATTTGTTACGGCTGTGTTTGTTTACCTTTTTGAGTTGGTACCATAGATAAAGAATAAATGGTTGGTACTTTGTTTTTGACTTTTTGACAGGAATATGGCTAGCATATTTGTTTTGATATTTATACTATATTCTTTGATGGCTAATGTCTGACAAATTCTTTTTTTGAATATCCTGGGACAATAGTTTCTACAAAATTTTTCAGTTTTTCTATCCTGGGGCATTTTGTAAATCTCGTAAATACAGTTCATAACTTCATCATCCGAACTCGAAAAATCTAAATCTGAATCAGATGATTCTGGATTTGATAATATTTCAAGATCCATTAAATATATCTAATATTTTTCACCCTTTGGACACTTGGCTGACCAGATTTTTTTCACAGAAAAAGAGTATACTAAAAAAAAAGGTTACACTCCAAAAATTCAAATAATGAGCAAAAAACAGAGGTCCTCATTCAAAAATACTAGTGACGAGCAAAAAAAAAGGTCTTCACTCCCAAAATAGAAGTGATGAGCAAAAAAAAGGTCCTCACTTTTAAACTAGAAGTAATAAAAACAAGTGACCATCAAAAAAGAGTATATTCAGTTTTTTTTTTTTATAAAAAGTAAGAGTATAGAAAATATTACTCAAAAAAGAGTATAATACTCTTAAAAAGAGTAGGTCTGGTCACCCTATTCGACACACAAGATAATCTCCGAACCAAATCGTAAAAAGATTCTTAACCTGGAAAGTTATCTGACATCTGTCTGACATTTAACATTTACGTCAGACGTACTTCTTATTCTTTACGTATAAACAAATCGAACAGAAAATTAAACTCGTTGTATGTTACCAGTTTTTAGTAGTAAACTGCTAACTGCAGCGTTTTACTGCTAGCGTTTAGCAGTATAACGCGACGGTGCAAATCGAACATACCTATTAACTAATCTATATCTAACATTTTATATTATTGAACATAAATGGCGAAAAAGTAGAAAAAATGACAAGTATATATAATGACAAGTATAGTAAAAGTAATATCGGATTAATGACGCAATTCTGCTCAATCCTGGGCTTGAAGTGGAAAATTTCATGAACCGGAACGCTGTTTTAAATTACTGCAGGAGAATAGGAATTGCGCAAAATACTTTCAAACAGAAATTATTATTCAAAAACATAGTAACGTGTTATATTACGTTGACTTTTTTAATGTATATTTATAACTTATCGTAATCATGACAACGTACTTCCAAGTTTCATCTGAAATATCAATCACTATGGAGCCCATATTAGTTCTTTATATTTGTAAATATATTTTACACTGTTCCTTTCAGTATAGAATAAATCTGACATATATAATTAGCAGGTGTCTGTATGTAGTGTCGGTAACATTGTGAAGTCAATTTTTCCTAAGGTTCACGTGATTGGTAGACAATCATATATCCTTACCGATATGACTAATATTTTGCAGATTTATTCTCAAGGAATCTTCGGATAAAACAACGTATAGAAATGTCTAGAGTTTCGTAGGCCTAAACAAGAAACCCTAGGATACTCCTATATCCTTTGACCAATATGAACAATATATTGCGGATTTATTCTCTAAGTATCTAAGAATATAGTTAAATACAGAAATGTCTAGGGTTTCGTAGACATTAACAACTCTAGATAATCCTATATCCTTTGACCGATATGAACAATATTTTGCAAATTTATTCTCTAAGAATCTATAAATATAATTACATACAGAAATATCTAGGGTTTCGTATACATAAATAAGAAACTCTACACACTCCTATATTCTTTGATCGATATGAAAAATATTTTGTAGATTTATTCTCAAAGAATGTGCGGATAAAATTATATATAGAAATATTTAGGGCTTTGTAGGCATAAACAAGAAACTCTATACACGCCAATATCCTTTAACCGATATGAACAATATTTTCAGATTTATTGTCTAAGAATCTACGAATATAATTATATATAGAAATGTCTAGGGCTTCGTAGTCATGAAAAAGAAACTTTAGACACTGTTATATGCTTTGACCGATATGAACAATATTTTGCAGATTTATTCTCTAAGAATTTACGAATATAATAACATACAGAAATGTCTAAGGTTTGGTAGGCATAAATTAACGTCTCAAATTATTTTTAGTTTTAACAATGTAATATACCGAGTAAAAATTAATTGTTTTCCCATCTTAAAAAGTTTATGAATAAATAATATAACTATATAATTAGCAAGTGTCTGTATGTAGTGTCGCTGAAATTGTGACAGGTGACACCCTCTGCAGTGATTGGCTAACTGGTGATATCCTGTCCCGTGATTCGCTGACCGGCGACGAAATTAAGATACGTTAAAAAATAAAACTAAATACACATACAAACAATTGAAATTTTTATATTATAAATCCGTCATTGTTGACAGGTAATAACCTAGTTTATAAATAATCGTGCTAACATAGAACGATCTTGGTGAATTGTCCTTCAGTATCCTTCTATATTTAAATTCTGATTTGATCTAGTAAATTACAAATTTTGTTCAGTCTTTTTCGTGAATTTTTTCCAAATTTTATATAATATATTTTTCGTAATTTCATTTTATCTATATAGAGATGTTATCTTATTGGATTGGGTACATGTTGCTTTACGTTTCGTGATGTGTTTTCCACGGAACTTTCGTTTTGGTTTCATCCGACATTTGCCACGTCCAATACACATTTCACATAGCCATCCTCTTGTTGTACAGATAGGCGTCAATTTGTTATTAAAAAAAAAAAGTAAATATCAGGTCTGGGAAAAAGTACGTGGCGTTTTTTTTAGTAAAATTCAACTGGTTTTGTTATAGTGTGAAAATGAATTTATCTAAACCAAATATGCTCCATTATTATCGACAACGTTTCGTCATTTTTCGGGTAGAGCCCTGATGCCATTGGTGAAGAACTTCTGTGGTTTCTGGTTGAAAAACTGAATCAAGTGGTTTTCACAGGCTTCTTTTGAAACCAGCTTAATTGAGAGAACTGAGACCGGATTTTGAGAGACTGATTCCGGTCTGCAGAGACCGGAATAGGTCAGAGGGTGCTATGTTTGGACTATAAGGTGGATGCAACAAAATTTCCTAACCAAACTCTCGCAATTTTTGACGAGTCATCAAAGAAGTGTGTGGTCTTGCGTTGTCATGATGAAAGAGGCCTTTCGCCTGTCCTATTATTCAATTCCGGCCGTTCTCTTTCAATTGCCTGGCGTAATCTCTCTAGTTGTCCACAGTAGAGTTTAGAATCAATCGTCTGACCAACTGGAAGTAGCTCATGGTGGACGATTCCTTTCCAGTCCCACCACACACACAGCATCACCTTGTTCGGCGTCAATTCTCGCTTCGCGAACGCTTGTGACGGCTCACCATCCCTTGTCCACGATCTTTTACGTTTCCGATTGTTGTGAGTGATCCATTTTTCATCACCGGTTATGACACGTTTCAGAAATGGCTCGATTTCATTGCGTTTCAACAGCGCATCGCAGATATTAATTCAGTCTATCATGTTTTTCGCGCTCAACTCATGAGGAACCCATATATCGAGCTTCTTTTTGTAGCCAGCTTTCCGTAAATGGTTCAAAACAGTTTCGTGGTCAATGCCTAGCCCCGTATCAATATCGATACTGCTGATATGCCTATGTTGCATATTGCATTGGAGTTTTTAAGAATTTCATCAGCTCATCAGCTTTTTCACTGATTGGACGACCAGAGCGCGAGTCATCTTTCACATTAAAATTACCAGAACGAAAGCGAGCGAACCATTTCCGCGCAGCAGATTTTGATAAAGTACCTTAACCGTACACAGCACAATTTTTTTCACAAGTCTGCGCAGCGTTCTTTCCTTTGTCGTAATAATATTGCAAAATATAGCGCAATTTTTCAATACTTTTCTCCATTTTCAAACACAAACAACTTTCCAACCATTGCACAAATTTTGATGTTTAGACACTCAAAGTAACGCTCGAACTGTCACCTTTCCAACGTGTTTCCTGAGTTATTTGCAATTGGCGCCGTCTATCGGCAAAAACGCCACGAACTTTTTCCCAGACCTGATATTTATTCAATAGGTTGCATTGAAAACCGCTGTTTACGTAAAGATGGCTCTAGGAGCGTATGCTCTGGGCAGTGACATATTACTATGTCATTTTGAAGTGTGAATATTTCTTACTAAAATTCAATCTTCAGACGCTATCCTTTTTTAAAAAACAACTCTTCGTTCCAAGCTACGTCTTCCTTTTAATTCCTTCCTAAGAGCTTCCTTTTGATAACACACAATAAATTTTTTGAACGACACAAAAAAATCGATATGTTTGGAAAATCTAATCTGATCAAAAATATCTGTTGAACTATTTCGGTTCTTATCAATGTACATAATTGAGTTTTTTTTTTAAAGTTTTTTAGATCAACCCGTCTGGGAGATGACATTTTCCCACTTTTCTGGCAGAAGTCGAATTCCGCGACGAAAGAATGGTCTGTGTAGCGAGTAGGAATGACGACGGGTACCCGGGTACCTGCTACCCGACCCGTTAAGGTTGTACCCGGTATCGAATTTGATAACCACTACCCGTTATCTACCCATTACCCGTTAACTAACGCGTAATTAACAGGTAGCAGGTAATTAACGGGTATAAGATTACCTACTAACGGGTAGTGGTTAATTAACGGATAGCGGATAATTAACGGGTAATTGTGTGAGGTATTTTGAGTATGTATTTATCTGTGACTATTTTGTTCTCGGTTACAGTAGTAGGAATTAAGTATGCGTATTCCATAATGCACCTGTGCTTATTTTGAGGGTTTTGTAGGTATGACCCCCAAAAATCCGTTATAAAGTTTAAGCCAAACGGTTTAAGATAGAAAGTTGAAATTTGGCATGCTTATATAACTCTTTAACCCACATACAGGAAAAATATTAAGAGTTCTAATACCACATCACGAAATAAATATAAACAAATATATATTTAATGAAAAAATAAATATTTTTTTATGAGATTTTTGCTAAATATATGCCAAAAAACTTTTGTCCCTCGCCCTATCTCCCAGAAGGGTTGATCTAAAAAACTTAAAAAAAACTCATTATGTACATTGATAGGAACCGAAATAGTTCAACAGATATTTTTGATCAGATCAGATTTTCGAAACGTATCGATTTTTTGTGTCGTTCAAAAAATTTATTGTGTTATCAAAAGGAAGCTCTTAGGAAGGAATTAAAAGGAAGACGTAACTTGGAACGAAGAGTTGTTTTTTAAAAAAGGATAGCGTCTGATGATTGAATTAGTAAGAAATATTCACACTTCAAAATGACATAAATACTGAGAAAATACAAGAAAACAGCGATTTTCAATGCAACTTCCTAATAATTAATCCACCATTCCGTAAATACAATATTTAATGAAATATAACTGTTTCTGATAACCTTGACAGTTGTTCTTTTTACCATTAATGACCACAATTTCCTGTGGTGTAACCCTCGCTTAGGAAATATAAGTGATTTATGCATAAATGAATTTTTAAATTAATGGATTTTTTAATTGCTTTAAAATGTAAATTGGAAGTACTTTGTTTCTCACTACAGTATATGTAATATTTTCAAGTTCTGACATATGAACTTTAATATAAAATTAAACGAGATGGAAGTTTAAAGAATATTTAATAACATATTGAAATTAATGTATTACTTTTTATTTTATCCATTTTGCAAAGTTAATTTCGCTGTATAAAATGTACTGGTTTAATTATTCATGTACTCATATGTAGCTACATAACATATTTATAGAAGTAATTTTTAGCTTTGAAGTAATAATCGAATTATAGAGATAAATTGTCTAGGATGGGCAGAGATTTAGAAACTTGAGATACACAGACCAATTTTGTAACTCTGTTACTATGATAAGGTCAATTAGTATCATGAATGAAAGGCATTATACTTTTTATAATATTTTATGTTGTAGTAACGTTATTACACAGTAACTTTTTACAGAATTGATCTGGTATTTTAAAAACGAACTGCCCATTTGTTTTAAAAAAATATATGCGATAGAAACAAGATTGAAACATTAGATGTACAGTGGAACTCCAATATTCGTCCACGCCAATATTCGTCTTATTTGATATTCGTCCTGTTTTTAGACGAATCGCCGTTAAGGCAATTCGCTCTGGGTTCAACCAAATAAAAAATGCTCTACTTGATATATCTCTAGATGAATCTCAGAAATGTTCTGTAAAAGTGGAATCACGAGAAATAGCAAACAAAATTAATAATTTAGAATTCATTTTATTAACAGTTATTTGGGATAAAATTCTTTCCAGAATAAATGCAAACAGTAAATCCTTACAAGATCCTACTATGTCAATCTCGTTTGCGGCAAATATTTTTAACAATTTATTTAATTACGTTAATAGTTTAAGAAGTTTATTTCCCGAAATAGAAGCGGAGGCATTAAACGCGTCAGAAATAAAAACTTATCCCGATTCAAAAAAAGGTCCCGAAAAAGGAAAGGATTTTTGATGAAGTTCATCGTGATGAAGAAGACGTAAGTTCTTGTAGTCAGGGTCAAGAAGCCTTTAAACGAAATTGTTTTTATGTGATTTGTGACAAAATATCTTTTGAACCAAAACTACGTAGCAAAAGTTACAAAGACATTGACGAGTTTTTTAAAATACCTCATACAGACTTAGATGAAGACGTATCTATTAGATCTGAACATAGCGCATTGCTAAAAAAATGGTACAATGAAGACATTGATACTGAAGAATTGGACGAGGAACTGTTGCAATTTATGTTAATTTGTAAAAGCCAAAATTTAAAGTTGCCATCTGATATGCTACAATTTATAAAGACCACAAAAATTGTATCCACATTTCCAAATATGGAAATCTTATTGCGCATATTTTAACTTTGCCTGTATCAAATGCATCTTGTGAATAGTCGTTTTCAGTATTAAAACGTGTAAAAAATTATTTACGAAACTCATTGAGCCAATCAAAATTAACTTCTTTAACTGTACTATATATCGAACAATATTTTTTAATTTTTGGAGAGTATTTTTTTTGTGTCTATTTCTTGTGGGGGCCCGGCAGGAAAAAATGTCTACGGCACCAAAATATGTTGATCCGGCTCTGGGAAGAGTCTTCATTGGTTTTCAAGAACAGCCTATTGTTGATCAAATTGTGGCTCTGGGCATATCCATAGCATTGGAGATTAATAGTGCAGATGTAGAAGAATTGGTTGAGAATCATAAAACGGATCTCACAATACAAGAGCTACTCGAGCTTCACAAAGAACAGGAAGCTGAAGTAACAAGAGAAATGTCATCAGATGAGGGATAAGCAGATGATGGTCGGTTCAAAGTGCTGAAATTAAGGAATGGTTGTCCACTTGGGCAAAAATGCAGGTTTTCGTTGAGAAATGACACCCAAACATCGCTGTATTTAATAAGCGTATCAATTCATTTGATGACGATGTATTTGGACACTTTCGGAAAATTTAAAAAAACAGAGCAAAACAAATAACATTGGATAACTTCTTTTAAAAAAACATTGCTGGTGAATCGTCTGGAAATGCTATTGAATCATCAGGACATCAATCACGAGAAGTGACATTACCTGATATCATAATGGAAGGTGACTCCCCTTCCAAACAATAGCCTAATCCCTCTAAAATATTATAAACTCTTAACAACAATCATTGCTTTTTTCATCAAAAAGGTAAATTTCTTTTTAAAATTTTATTTATGTATGTATTAAAATAATTAGAATGTATTTGCAATGATTTCCGTGTTCGAGTTTCCAGGGATTTTTTTTTTTTTTTGTTAAAGAATAGATAGGCAAAATTAGGGTGACCAGACGTACTCTTTTTTAGAGTATTATACTCTTTTATTATCCTCTATACTCTTACTTTTTATAAAAAAAACCTGAATATACTATTTTTTGCTCGTGTCACTTGTGTTTTATAGAATGTGCACCTTTTTTTTCATCACTTGTATTTTTAGAGTGAGGACCTTTTTAGGGTTTTGTAGGTATGACCAAAAAACCCTAATGTATCATTTTCATGCTGGTGTTCGAAGCGTGGAACAAGAAATTCAACCAATAGGATCGCTCTATTTTGAAAAAACCCGTACCATGGTGTCGTAGGCGCGGTGTTACAAGCGCGGTGTCGCAAGTTCAGAAATTTCAACTCTAGCGCTGGCCGCACCGTCGAAACCATAGAAACAGATATATTTTTTCGGAATGGTGAGATGTTTAGCGAGACACTTATATCAGTTTCCTAAAAAAAAAAAAAAAATTAAAATAACGTAAATTGATGTAGCCAAATAGCGACTTTTACAATGCTGTCGGCATTCATAATGTTTATTATTATGGATTCGGTTTCAAATATTTGGTCTGCAGAAATGTCATGCAGTGGGTATACTAATAATACACCCCCAAACAGACGCCAACAGAATCTTCATTCTAAACTGTGATGTCAAGTAAAAAAGATTGTGAATTAAATTCTTTTCTTGTAATTGAAGTAACTGTCTGTGTTTTTTGTGTCTCATTTCTTGCAAAAAGTTAAAATAATCTCCCTGTTGCCTTCTGTTTCTATGTATATATAGGACGTACCCACCATCGCTTTTCTTCATATCGCAATAAGTCTAAATATGCATAAAAAAGAGCTAGACGTCTCCTTCGATTTGATGACATATTTAATGAAATTGAATAACCGTTTACTCCAAATAATTGTATAAACTTTTAGGTTAGATTTGGGTTAGATACAAATGTTGTCAAAACCGAAAACGCGCACTTATCACGCCTCCAACCCACCATGAAATTCGAACTTGTAAATATAACACCACGCCTCTCACCCCTGTCGCGCCTTTGACACTACCATGATAATGATGCATTATACCGTCATTTTGTCGTCTGTCTGTCTGTCTGTTCGGTAAAGATTGTAGGCTAAACCTAATTATTTATTTATTAAAGTAGGTTAACCAACAGAAACATCTTAGTAGATGGTTCAAATTACAGGTTAACACAAATATTATAGAATATAAACAGTACAAAAATATAGGTATATATACATATACATACAATAATTACCACAAAAAAAAAAAACTAAAACAAAAATTGTCTACAAATAAATTATCTAGACCACTGGTTCTGAACCGGTGCTCCGCGGAGCACTTGTGTTCCGCGAGCTTGTTGCAAGTGCTCCGCGAAATTTTTAATTCCGAATTATAGTGTTGACTCCTATCATATCTTATTACCCAGATAGAGCATTGACTCTATATATATGTAAAATTGATTATGTATAATGTATAATCAATGTTATTTTTACCTGTTATGTAATAATTATGTTTAATTTTCAATAAAAATGACGTGTTTATTTTGATGTATTTGTTGATGTTTTTTTGTCTTTTTGATTTTCGTGCTCCGCGAATTTACCTTATGGTCAAAAGTGCTCCGTGACTTCAAAAAGGTTAAGAACCACTGATCTAGACAATGTTTTTTAAAATAATGTAGCGAACAGGAAAAAATGTCCAGATCTGGGTTGACTTTATTAAAAGAAGTTGATATTCTAGCAATTGGAGAATTTATGCCTAGATTACTGTTATAACGATGGTTGTGCAACAGCATACGGTTTCTCAAAACATAGGGATAACAATTAAATTAAAAGTAGGGAATTAGATAGATAGAATTTAGTTCATTATTTAATATTCTATATAAAAAAGCTAGATCATGGACAGTTCTTCTGTCATGTAGACTTTGTATTTTATAGAATTTTAAATTTTCATCGTACGAGCGGAAATGCAATTGTCTGTTAAACCTATAATTTAATTTACCAATAAATTTCTCTTGAACTTTTTAAATTTGATCAATATATATATTATATTGAAGTAGCATAACAAGAGGAGTACGGGCGCATTGCCTACGAAACCCTGGAAAAAAAATTCACATTGCGCAACCGGAAATCGTTATTGGGCTGGAGCCCCGCCCTTTCTTATCACCGTGGGACTCAAGGTTTAAAACTGGATAATTCCCCTTATCAGTGGGTTTGCGAAGGAAGTTCTTATCTCACCGGAAGTCTTATCAGTTGTGGTTTCCGGTGTGTGACAGGAAGTCCTTATCGGGCCGGAAGTCTTATCAGTTGTGGTTTCCGGTGTGCGACAGGAAGTCCTTATCGGGCCGGAAGTCTTATCAGTTGTGGTTTCCTCAGTTATATTTTTTAATATTTTTAATTTTTTATATTTTTATATTTTTACTCATTTATTTTATATTCCTATAATTTTACTATTTCATTTGACTTGTAGTTTAATTTTTTTTATTTTTATTTTATTATATATTTTAAAGTCTATAGTTTTTTAATTTTATTTTATTTCACGTTATACTTACCCAGACTCTACATTCTACATTATACATTATACTCTCATTTATGCTGTTATATATTATATATTTATTATAATTACACTACATTCTACTGTCATACACTTATACTAATTATCCTATTGTAGCTCCGATGAAGAATAATACTTATTCGAAACTTGTCAGCTGATTTGATTAGTTTTCATTGCTGTCCGCAACCCGTGCAACCTCCGCTTCCATATTTTTTATTGTACATTTAAACTGAGAAACGCAGATATTTTCTCAAAAGCGGGACTGTTTTAAACTCCGCGGGACGCGGGACATTCCTTCAAAAAGCGGGGCTGTCCCCCCAAAATCGGGACGTGTGGTCACTTTATCCTAACCTAACGACGGCCCTGTTTGTTCCAATAATAAAAAGGAAGAATCCCCCTCCTTTAGTAAATTCCAGGTTAATTAGTTCAGGCATTAAAATCGCGTCCTATGCAAATGCACGTGTATATTCCAATATATGCGTAGCAACGTATACAAAGCAATATGAATTATTCACTGCTGTCCCATTCCGTTCATTATGGTCATTACCTCTCATTTATTTCTATTTGCAGAGAATTCTCGGTATTTACCAGAATATAACTTAATTTTACTGTTTTTCTCCTCTTCATTCTTGAGTTAATTCATTATAAGATTTATATTTGATGCTTCAATTATTTTGAATCCTTGTTAAATCTTTTATAATACAATTTTGGTTATTAAGTAATTTTATATAATTACTGAAATTTCTATTTAAATATTAGGAAGTTGAATTGAAAGTCCCTGTTTTGTGTTTTTAGAGTATTTTTAATTACAAAATACGTGGATACATTAAAATATTGTCATCGGAACCATGACGGTCTAAACCGTCCTACTTTTTTATTCAAATATACAAATGACGGCTGGGGCAGGTTTTAATTCCATTTAAGTATATGAAAACTAGTATAAACTGTCCTATCAGGAACATACCAAACACAGTAAATGTCCTGTTATAAACAAAAATGTAAAAAGGTGACATTTTGGGCAGGGATGGGGAGTCGACAGAAAAATTATCGACTCCCGACTCCCCTATTTCAAATGTTTAAGCGGAACTAAATGGAATTTTTATTTTCTCAAATTATAACGAGTTTACTTTTTAACTATCAAAGTGGGCTTTTGTTAAACAAAATGATACAAAGCTTCATTCAATCCTTAAAAGTTAGTAGATTTCTATATCTAATTCCGCTTAAACCAAGCAAACAGACTATACTTACATTAAATATCTTGGGTTGGGGCGAGCTGTTTTTATAAAATGTCATTTTCATTTCATCTTGACTATTGAGTCATTTTTAATACAAATTTTCAAATATATTAGTTTAAAAAAAAAATTGTTTTGTATTTTATATAAAGACTGTTCCTTTGGTTTAGGCGGAACTAGATTTTCAATACTAGTTACTTTTACCGTTTGATTGAAGCTTTTGATAATTTTGTTCAGGAAAAGCCAACTTCAATATATAAAAAAATAGCTAATGACAACTTACCAAAATGAAAATTCCAGTTAGTGCCGCTTAATCGTTTGGAACAGACTGTACTTTATTTTTCATAACATGTCACTTTTTTCTTTTGACATATAGATTTTAGCTGCCAACATTAAATATAAAATAATCACAAAGCCCGTTACAACTTGAGAAAATAAAAATCCAGTTTAGTTTCGTTTTAACATAATAAACAAAGTATACAAAAAAAGAAAAATTAGATATTACGAAAAATTAACTAAATTTTTAACTGAAAAGCATGAAGGAAACCGGAATTGAATATTTTTAATTTCATTTTCGTTCATAAACAGAGAAAAAATGTTGTTCCTGTTCCCATTCTTTAACAAATTCTGGTAGTATGGTAATTTGCTTTCGCTTTCGGATTGTTCTCATCCTTGATAAATATGTAGTCAAAGAGTCGGGAGTCGATAACTTTTTCCGACTCCCGACTCCGACTCCGACTCCTCCAAAAACCTTCGACTCCTCGACTCCCGACTCCCGACTCCCGACTCCGACTCCGACTCCCCATCCCTGATTTTGGGTACATCTCATTGTACAAAACCGTGTCTTATTGTCCGCGAACGTGTTAACGTAAGTCCAATTCTCAAAACAGTAACCACTTCACTTATATTTGATTTGTATAAAGCTAACCATAATAACCAATAAAGTCACTAAATAGAAGTACGTGCTGATGTTTTTATTCACTTTTTTTTTTACTTTCTAAAAGGGCCCCAAACTCTGTGTGCCCAAGGGCCCCTGCGTGGCCTTAGACGGCCCTGCACATCGGAAAATCAATTTATCGCGTTCCATTATAATTCGGTTATAGAAAATCACTTGCATGAACAAAGGATGGCATCTGATGACTGAATTTTAGTTGGAAATGTTCACACTTCAAAATGACATGAGAGACATCTGTTACTGCCCACAGCATATGCATCTAGAGCCATCTGCCCGTGAACAGCGACTTTCAATGCAACATCTTAATAGGAAAAGTATCGATTAATAAAAGATTGTTTATAAAGTTTCAGATTACTTGTTACTTGTTTAACTCTACAACTATTAAGTTAATACCAGTGGCGTGCGGTCCAGGGCAGCAGGGTAAGCTCTGCTGCCCAATTATTTTAATGTGATAAAAGTAAATAGATAAAAGATAAAAGTATATCATTAAAATATATAACATTAAAACTGATTTACAACAATTTTAATAAATACATGTAGTTATTATCATGACATTATTTAGTTTATTATATTATGGCTAGTACAAATCTATTTTATTCACATCGCTTGAAAAGATTTCACTAGGCCACAAGTCTTACAAGCAAGCAGAATATTTTCTGTCTACCTAACAGTGCGATATAAGGAATATGATTGGTTAGTTGTATGACGTCACGTCTGTGACGAGTTATCTGTAGCACGGAATTTAGCATACTATGCAAGCAGAAATTTCTCTGCTTCTGACGTCCAGTCGCACTCATTCGAGTAATGTTCTAGCTTGATTTATGGAGTATCGCATACTTCAGAAAGCAATAAGCTCATTGTATTTTGTATTAATTGATTTTTTGTTGAGTTAGAGTATATTTATTTAGTTTAAATTGTTGTTAGGACTGTTCTAGTTGCTAATCCAGTTTCATTGGTTTTTAAATATGTACTTTTTTCTTTGATTTTTCTTTTAATTTTTGTCTGTGCATTTAAATCAAAATGAGTGACACTGAAATATTGTCACCGGATTTGTCCAATTTTTCCTGCAGTGGGAAGGGTTGTATTATTGAACTCTTACTGCAGAAGCCGTTTCCTCGTTTTTCTTTAGAAGAAAAGGCCAAAATAAAAAATATCCACGACCAACACCACATATGTCGCAATTAAAAAATGAAATTAAAGTTAAAAATAAAACCACCACAAAACATTATCAAAACTTTTATTAGGACAAAAATGTATGGCTATGTGGTTGTGAAAAAATTAATAAAATGTTTTGCTGGCCTTGTTTGTACCTTTTATACCTCACAGCGCAGCTTCAGTAGAAAGAACATTTTCTACTTTAAAACGGGTGAAGACGTATGCCAGAAATTCAACAGATCAAGACAGGTTATCAAATCATATCATTATTTTCAATAGAAAAAGAACTATTACAGTTACTGCGAATTGCAGATTTTTATGATAGAGTGCCGGAAAATTTTTGTAAGAAAAACAGGCGTATTGAAGTAGTATTTAAATAGTTGTAAAAATAACAAAATAAAAAAAAAGTTAATTAAAATAAGGAAAAAGTAAAAAAAAAATCTGCTGCCCATTGTAAAAAGTTACGGCACGCCACTGGTTAATACAATACCTTCTTGTTAATACTCACCTTGGAAGTTGAGAAGTTTGATCAAAAAATTCCTTTGCTAGTATCATAGAACTTTATTAATAAGAAATAAGTTTACATTTAAATTTACATTTTCCACTTCTGTAAGCACATTTTGTAGGACTTCTTAGAATTACTTATAAATCAGGATTTTATACAAACTTTCTATCAATTCTTTAGTTATTTAAATAATAATTATCAGCACTGCAGGCCAAATTGGCCTATCGCTTTCTTGACGATGTTTTACTATTTGTTCCGATTCATCGTTTTTGCTTCCCATTAATTTATATTTAGTGTTTATAGGTCTTTGTAAACGGCATTTAACTAGGGCTCTCAGATTGTCGAGAGAGCAAACCGGGACGGAGTGAGGGAGACTTTTGATGCTGCGGGAGGGATTGATTAGATTTTATATTACAATTATTATTGATTTTAAAATTACAAATAATTAACAACAGAAATAGAAATAAACTCGTATACAATTACAATAAATAATTAATAAACTATTACAATAAATCAGTGCTTTTTATTTAAAAAAATGATATCCACATCTTAACTTATATGGAATTTAAAGTATTTAGGTTACAAGTTCATAGCAAATTCTTGTTCAATAGTTTATAAAATAATTTTCAAATTAATTTTAATACTTTTAAATACTCGTCGAAAAGGGTGCCTGTATGACGCTCCGGTTTAAATTATTTCCAAATAAAATATATACAAAAGCATTTAATACTTTTTGTTGAATTTAGCTGTTTTTAACAATTCAACTTTTTTTAAAACGTAGGCATACATTTCATTACAACTGAAATCAAAATTTACCACGCGCTGTAGAATAGCCTCTACAGCAGTGTTTCTCAACAGGTGTTCCGCAGAAAAATTTTAGTGGTCCGCGAAAGTTTTTGTATGTGTTTTTTGCATTTTTCTGTTATTTCTTATGCACAATAAATAATTTATATTTTGTTTATTTTCTGTAAACTTTCTGTGATTTTCTATTAATAAAATAAATTTATTTTGAGCACATTAAATGTATTTGTTTTCATGCAAAAAAAAAAAAACGACAATTATTATTAGTGGTCCGCGTTAGAAAATTATATATTTTACTGGTCCGCGGTGCGTTTTTGGTTGAGAAACACTGCTCAACAGCAGTGTTTCTACAGCAAGTCTTTTCACATATGAAATTAATAGTCAGTTATGAAGTAATCTTATACCCTTTTCACACTAGATCTTTAAGATCGGATGTTTAAGTGAATGGATCTTTAAACGCTAATGTGAAACCGTACGGCCTCGTCTAAACACGACCGATGTTTAAGACAGAGATCTGCGTCTTAAACTTCGCCCGCATTGCCATCTTAATTCCCATTATAAAAAAATACTCCTTGAATTTGTGCTTCTCTTCTTTTATCTATGTTCAGCTGTTATCATTTTATATATCGAGGTTATGAGAAGATTATTTGCGTTATTATTTAAATAAATATAAAAAATAAACTTCTCCTAACCTCGATATACAAAATAATGACAGAATAAATTCAAACGATATGAAATTATGTTGGCAATACATATTAGCTTTACATGGAGATTTCTTCTTCAAATTAAACATCAAGTGTGAAAGCAAACCGATATTAAACATCGATGAAGTTTAAGTTCAATCGTCTTAAAGATCTAGTGTGAAAAGGGTATTACTGACCTGAAACTTGAGTGCTGCCTTAAGTTAAAGATTACTGAATATTTACCAAATATTGAAGTATTATCGAACACTATGCAATCGTCCCAGTAAACAAAATTATTATTAATAATTAAAATAATTATTATATTGTAATATACTGGCAAGTGCAATAGGTATCGCAAACTAAATATATAAGTAAATATGAATTTATTTATACGTTATATATTAATAACAATTTTTACGTTTTTTCCTTAAATATAGCATATATTTTTTAGCGGCTCTTCCATGTTATTGTTTTTGTTTTCGATATAGATTTGGCTCTTTATCACTGAAATGTTGCCGACCCCTGTTCTAGACCGTGTTAAATCAAAATCGTGTAAAAATAGAATTGAGTGTATATTACAAAATTTACCGTTTCGGAGATATTTTCTCTGAATATTACTCTGAATTAAGGGTTGATGAACGGAATCGATTAAATTTTTTTATTAAGTGTTTAAAGTTTTGATATTTTCATATCTCGTATAAGCGTTTCTTGGTCATACCCACGAAACCCTGATAACATCATAATTTTTTCGCACACTCAACATTATATTTGACATAATCATATTTTTCGTTAAGTCACGTGTAGATTTTCTGTAAGTCCGTAGTATTGTAATGTAGTTTGTGTGAGGATCCACGTGGCACATCAATATTCTATGGGTAGTTGGTGATATTTGTTTATAATTAAATGGAGGTGGAAGTGGAACGTTGTGATTAATGCGACCAATAGACCCACAAGCAGTGATATGCTTGAATCTCTACCGTGCCTATTGCATTATGTATGTATAGGGATATGCATTTACTGGATTGATTTCAGTGTCTTCCAGCTTTGCACACTGTCCACTATAATACGTAATTTAGCTTATTACGATGTTATATTCACATGCCAACCAATATTATAATAATTGAAGTATACAGATCATAAGCTTCATAACTGTAGGTACTGTCGACAGGATGTAGCATAGAGGCAGTTTGAATCACATCGCCACTTAACAAAGGAGGAGTAGGACATGTCACCAGGTCCGGACCAGACCCGATTTGACTGTACACTTTGTTTATGTAGTTAGCTGTCATCAGTTATCAGTATTTGGGCCCCTTTGTGGCGTTTCTATCGGTAGTTTCTGTGTGGAAATAAGCACGTCATGTAGTAGTTATTAATGAATCTAGGACAGCGGTTCTTAAACTGGGGTCCGCGTAGCCATTACCGGGGGTCCGCGAAACAATGTTGACATCCCCCAACATTTCGATTTTATTCAAATAACTTATTTAATAAAAATCCTGCATAGTCAAGAGTTTTTGTATTTGTTGTTATCTATTTGTTGTTATCTAAGTGTATTTCTAGTTATTGACATAACTAAACAATAATAGGGGATACGCATAAAATTTATATTTCCTTAAAACTAATTTTTTTTTGATATTTTAATGTTAGTTATGTCACCTAACACAACAAAAATCACATTTTAATTAATATTATAGCCAAATTTTTTAATTAAAATATTGTAAATTTGAAATAAGCCGACCACGCCGCGAAAGTTGCCGAGTAGATACGACTGAGACTGTAAGGGTTTGACGTCACAGATACAGACAAAACATAATGTTAACGTGTTTATATTGTATTGTTTGAGAGTTTTGTATTTGTTTTTAAACAATTTTTCACGCATTTATTATTAAAATAATTTATAAAATATATGTACTCACATTAAAATGGTCTTCACAAACATAAAGTTTACTTTTTTCTGAAATATCGGTTTTATTTCGCCTCATAGCTTTTCTGTTGTTTTTCGTCATCAGGTAATGATATAAATTATTTTTTTGGATTTCTAATTGAACTATTTGTGCACATTGGTACTAAACAATATTTTCGACTATGTATCGAAGTACTGGGGCCTGGATCTTCCATATTTTATATATTTTAATATAAAATTTAATTCGGTAAACATGTATAAATTGTTTTTATAGAATTAAACTTTATTTTAATTAAAATCACTCTAACTTTACATAACCTATTAAAGTTATACAAACAAATAAGTTCACAACAGACTATGTACGCTGGGTAGACTAGTAGTGTCATGTGTCAGTTAGAAGGGTATGACGTCACACGTCGTTTTCGCGCGCTACATACATTTATGATTTTTTTAAGCCTTCAAATTAAAAAAAAAAAAATTAAAAACTGTTTTTTTTGTTTATATGCAACAAGAGGAATATTATAAAAAAATTTTAAAAAATCATGCCTATCCCCTATTAGTTAAAATTTAATTATTTTTATTCAACTGCAAATTATTTACAGAAAACATATTATAATAAGATCTATTTTTACTAATATTTGACCAAGAAATGTTTGTATGAGTTTAACGTATTATAATTTTTAACTTTTTTTAATTCTTTTTACTACTATTTTTATTCATTATATGTTTTTTATTCTATATGCTAATAAAAATGTTCATATCTATAAATGCGCAAGACTATTTATTAAAATAACCAGCTATACATTTTTACCAATATTTATTATAACATAGTGCCTATGCCAAACAATCAAAAATAAATAACGTACAATACAATTTACAATATTTTTTATCTCATTTCTTTCTTCTTGCTCCAGTGTCCCTCTCTTTCTTCCTATTCTCATTCTGGTTTCCCTCTCTGATCGTCTTCCTTCTTGCTTCCAGTTCTCTCGCCCATCTTTAATTTATTTTATTCCATTCTCTTCCCTTCCAACCATTTCTTCACCCCTCCTCCTATCACCCTTCCTTCCTCCCCATTTCCAGGTAACCTCATCCCCCTTCCTTCCTTCCATTTCTTTCCTTCTGCTTCCCACCGGGCCTCTTCCTTCCTTCCTTTACCCCTTCCTGTTATCCTTCCCCAATCTCAATCCTTCTTGCCTCTAATTCCTTCGCCCATCTGTCCCCCCTTCCATCTTCGTGCAACAGGTCTAATGTGCTCCCCGACCATACTGTCATCTCTCTACACCTCTTCGCGAGGAGCTCTATATCTTCTTCCTCCTCCCCGCACATCTTATCCTCCTGTTTCCTCCAATATCTATTTCCTCTCTCTTTATTCCCGCACCTTAACCTCGCAATCTTCCTTACCCTCCCTCCTGACCTTCCTCTTTCTCCTTTCAAGTAACTTGGTACCCCTATAGTTCTGACCTCTTTATATCTCCCTGCGCTCCTTGATTTGTCTATTCTGACTGTCCTTTCTTGTTCCCCCACTTCCTTATCCCTCCTCCACAACTCCTCAATCACGCTTATTCCGTCTTTTCTTCTCCTTTTCACCTCTGTCGCATCCACTCCGCATCTCCAATAATACTCCTTTCTCATCTCCCCCCATGTCTACCATCTTCCTCTCTGTTCCTCTCTGGCTCTTTCCTCCCAGTATTCCCTCATTATTTTTTTGTCTGTTTCTATTCTAACTTTCTCCTCGTACTTAACCGCCCTCCTTCTTATACCCACTTTCATCTTATCCCTTTTCAGTTCCTCTCTTACAATATACCCTGGCGGTGTTCTATCTACCCCTAAAATCCATCTCAAATCCTCTCCAGTACTCGTTCTACCTTCTCCCATTCATTTTGAGAATATTTATTGATTATATATTCTGATAATAATAAAATTACTGTGTTCTATTTGGTAATGTTTTTTTTTGTTATCATATTTTCTGTTGAAATAAATGTTGGTTCTTATTGTAATAATAGCTACATATAAATTTCTTTTGAAATGAAAAAAATAGCCCTCCCAAGTGAATTTCTGGCTACGTTACTGGCGTCAGTTAAAAGTTTCCAAACTCATAATTTTAATTAAGTATAATGCTGCATTCACATCCTACAAATTATAAATTATAATTAACGTTAAATAAGTACATAACATTAAATTTGTACGTGGAAACTAATTATCATTCACAATGTAAATTAAGAAATTAAGACATTGTGTTGCATCGATAAATTTTAATCGATTTCCATTTTATCGATCGATATTTGACAGCTGTTATGTACAAACATTTACGTTATTTCTAAGTACTAATTCTAATTTATAATTTTGAGGTTGTGAATGCATCATAAGTATTAATTTAGAACGTTGTGAACGCTAGCTTACATTTACTCATAACAAAATTTACGTTTATTCTAAGTACTAATTTTAATTTATAATTATGACGTTGTGATTGCATCATTATTTACATTACGTCCTAACGCAGTGGTTCCCAACCTTTTTTGTGGTGAGCACCCCTTTGAATGTGAAAATAAGCTCCCACACCCCCATAAAAAATGTGTTCAGATTTTTTCAGTCGAATCATATTTATGTGTCAAATTGATCAAAATAAAAAGTGAAGAGCAAAAAAAAAGGAAATAGCATGAATATTTCTTTAAAATTGATCAAATTAATTGATGTAGCATTCAGCGGTTCTTAACCTTAAAAAATCTAGACTATTTAAAATTTAAATAAACTAAATTTTTTATATAAATTTCTATAAATATTCTCGCACCCCTCAAAATACTTTCCCGCACCCCTGGGGGTGCCGGCACCTCGGTTGGGAACCACTGTCCTAACGTAAAGTGTGGCGTCATATCATAGTTAACTTCAAGCACTACTGATTTTTTGCGTAGTATTGACGAAAAAAGAATAATATAAAACCAGTGGCGGCTGAGACAGGGAGGCGCTGGGACAGTGACCTCCTAAAAATTTTTAGTAGAAAAGCTAAATTTAATACTTTTTTTATACTTCTTTAAAATTGCATTAAAGTAGCTAGATATATCTGCATATTTTTATTTTTATTATTTCTTATTCAAAGATTTTTCATATAAATGTTAGATTTAAAAAATTTAAATCAAGACAACAAAGCTCTACCGAGCGTTGTTGGACACTCCACGGAGTGTCCCTAGATACAGCGTTGCCACATGCAATATCTAATGTTCTTATCTACATATGTAGCAAAAAATTTCTAGTAATGGCAACAGCGGCGAAGGTTAGTGTTGTATGTATTAGTGAATTACGGCCGGTGTCCCGTAGCTTAGTTCGGTCGTTGTGATTTGTGACAAGTACTTAAACGTGAAAATGAATCGAATGAAGCACGTTAGTTTTATTAAAATATACTGTATATTTTAATAAAACTAACGTGCTTAACTATGAAACAAAATTATTAATAAAAAATCAGCTGTGGCCACCACAGGACCGACCTTCATTATAAAGTACTTGTATAAAATATATTCTAGCAGCAGAGTAGAAATAACTTGACCTAATATTTTCTAACAGAGATATTATTTATCATGACCATAGAAACGTTACATATAAGTATGAAAATTTGAGAAAAAATTTTACAAAAATTTACGACAAATTTTTCGTTTGATCAAAAACATCTCAAATAAAAGTTATTAGTTATTGCATTTATAGCAATTTTTGTTAAATAAATTTTTTCGAAATATTTTTCTGTTGCTAAATATTCGCAAAAATCTTAAAATCGACACGAGTAAACTCCCATTTTTAGTCAACCGATTTTTACCAAAAATTGATCAACTCGTGCCATTGATGGCAGAAGCTTAAATATGAAGTTTCATAAAAATCCTTTTAACCGAATTTGCTCTACACGTGTACACAGATAGACAGGCGGACGGACGGACAGATGGACAGATGGACGGACAGACAGACCGACAGACATCATGCTAAAAATAGTCAAAACGTTATGTAGGGACCTCAATTCGTGGAGATCCATCGAAATCTCGAAATCGGTATGATCACAATACCTCCCTATATTTATGTTGGCGGTCGGTAAAAATATAGGTCCTCATCGGCCAAAATTGAATATTTCCCAACAGGATAAAAATGGAAATAGAACATTTAATAGAAAGTTTAGTGAAAAACAATATTTAAATACAAGTTGGTTGTGTGGATGTGATAAATAAAATGTTTTTTTTTTTTGTTTCCTGTGTTTGATTTGCTTATCAGACGCATATGAAACAAAGACAGTAAATAGTGTTAAAGATATTAAACATTTCAAAGATAAAGTTCTTAAACATAATGTGTCTCATAAACATATGCATTATTCGGTCAAATTTGCCATGCTGGGATCGGTAAATATATGATTTCAACTTGATACTGCGTATAAACGTTCAATTAAGGAACATAACGAAAAGGTTAAATCTAATATTTAAATACATGTGAATATGTGTAGGTATCTGCTTAATTAATAACCAAATATGTTATGATTCTGACTACAAAGCATTGTCTTAATAATATTGCAATTTTAATAATAATAATAATAATAATAATAGAAGTAATAACTACAAAAATGATAATAATAATATTGACCATAAATCTTAATAAAAGTGCCACATTTGTCAGTTTTTCTAGTTGCAGAACATATTTTCAGGTATTTTTTATTTATTTACTTTTTTCTCGTATAACTATATTTTAATAGATATATATGGGGAAAAAAGTGTCCCCCCAAATATTTTACTCACCAGCCGCTACTGTATAAAACACAATATTTCCTTCAATCTTCCAATTCTATCCTATATCTAACACAACTTTTGAAACTATCTCTGGTCATACTTTGTTTGACGTATAGTTACTACTCTAGGACAAGTGTGACCTCATTTCATAGTTAATTTGAATGAACTTTACGACTTAAATTATTTGATTTGTGTTATGTAAAAGTACAAATGATAAATTATATAAATGTAGAGTAACTTTCCTTCACTAAATTGTTTATTTGAACTATTTGTGCATTTGAACAAGGAAGTTCTCTTTGACTTTATACAATATACCTTAACGATAATGACCGTTTGCTCTACTCCGTCAGAATGGTAATATTCGCGCCAATTTGACGGATTCGATGCAGTATGCGCCAGAGTGATTTTACGCCAATCTAACAGTTTTGTATCATTGATTTTGTGAGAATACGTAAGAAAAACTGGAAGGACTAATGAATAGTTTGAACTACAACTAAATGTACGAGTTGTGTAAATTAATTAACCGGACTGGCAACATAGCGTTTGATCTGGCAACATTGGGGACGGCAACTTGGAGGGGCGGCAGGTGAACATGTGCTAGAGTAATTTTGTTGTCCGTAGAGTTTTTTTTTTTTTCGTGAAACATTTTTTTTCTAGTGAGTTCTAAAAATGAGTGACATTCATTTCGAGCAACGGTGATCAGATTTTGCTTCAGACTTGGGCACAGTGCAAAAGAAACTTTTGCAAAACTTCAGCAAGCCTACGGATACAGTGTTTTGGTCAAAGACCTAGGTTTTTTGGTGGTTTAAGGCATTTTTAGAAGGAAGAGAGTTGATTGAAGATGAATCACGCAGCGGAAGGCCTTCATCTTCAAGAACCGATGAAAATATTGACGGAATCCGGGATCTTGTGAAAGTAATTTTATTTTATTCCAACCCACAAATCAACCACCGTTTGGATAACTCAAGTTATACATTATATTAAATTATCGAGTGGTATAATGGATTCTGCAACTCAACATAATGCCTTTCATTCATGATAGTAACTGACCTTGCTCATAGTGACGAATTTAGTTACAATTATTTATTTATTTATTTATTTATTTATTGAAATAAAGGACACTCCAGACCAAATCAGGTCCCAACTGTGCCCGTAGTCCCATACAAGTTTTACTACATTAAGTTATATCTTATACTATAATATAATAAAATAACGTTATGTTCAGCTCATTTGGTTTTTGAATACATATATAAATCAAATATACAATTACATTACATATTCAGTGCAGTAGTATGATGTATTATGAAAAGGTTTCACATAGTATACAAAGTCTTTTTGAACAATGCGAAATTCATATAAAATAAGTCTAATTTTCCAATTACTTCCAGACTTTCATTATAAAGGGTTGCCATTCGATTAAGTGGACTCATTTTGTGCTGTTCGGTTCTGGCTTGCTCAATTTGGAATAAAGTATTTCTTTTTCGTACTCCAACACGCGGTACTTTTAAACAAATTTGGGAGAGGATATCTGGACATGACAGGTCGCCATTCCATATTTTGTGTAGTATAAGTTAACTAGTAATATCGCGTCTGGTACTAAGTGACACTACAGAATATTGTGTTAGCAACAAAGTATGTGAAACATACTTAGGGTAAATACCTGTCATTCTGAAGTCCCCGCATCGTAGAAATTTTGAATGATTGAATGGGTTGTTATTAAAGGACATAACGAATTGTGGGATCTTTGGACGGAAAGTCGTCATAAAGTGTTTAGAAAAGTTACGGAGAACTCACATGCTGCTATGTTGCATTTCTTTTCACCCACAATGCCAGAATTAGCTGTTAAATCTTTTATGGTAAGTTAGATTTTGAATTAAAATGTATTGAATTAAATTGTAATGCTATGTTGTGTTTCAGACGTGGTTGCATAGTTTTGTAACGCTATTCAGTGATCCTTGCAAAAGGTGCTGTAATCATCTCCACAGCAATTTACCTCCTACTTGGAGGGATTTACGTACATTAGATCCATTTCATGAAGAATGTAAATAAAATAATTTCATATTTGTCTGCACCGACTCAATAAACTTTATATATTTTAAGTGGAATGGCGACCAAACCACAGATGCATATTCCAACTTGCTTCTTATGAGAGTATTAAATAGTGTAATATATGTCTGTGGTTTTCGGAAATCCTTCCCCATCCTTAGTACCAGCCCAACCATTTTGAAGCTGTCGTTGACCAGTTTCGTTATATGTGCATTAAAATTCAGAGACTTATCAAAAGTAATACCTAGATCCTGCACAAACCTTGTCCTTTCGATGTTGATACTATTCATTTCATAATTATATATAAAAGGATTGCGGTTTCTGTTAAAGGACATTAGCTTACATTTTGCTGGATTAAAATGCAGGCCAGTAGCTGAGCTCCAATCTGACAACATATTAAGATCATGTTCTAAATCATAGCAATCTGAGAGACTGTTAATTTGCTTGTATATCTTTATGTCATCCGCATATAGTAGGCATTGACTTTTTGTGATATGTTTGGGAATATCATTCACCGCCAACAAGAACAACAATGGGCCAAGGTTCGAACCTTGCGGGACCCCGGACGGTGTCGAGAAGGGTCGTGATCGAAAACCTTCATATTCCACATATTGGTGTCTTCGACTTAGATATGAGAAAAACCATCTAATAGTATCATCAGAAGCGTCAAATGAACTTAAACATCTTAACAAAAACAAAAATTATCATAGTAACAGAGTTACAGAATTGGTCTGATAGTCTGTTCCTGAAGCTTTATTTTTCGGCATACATTTAATTGCTTTACTGACTTCTTCCGTTGTGATATTCGGTCCTACGTTACCTCTGTCTATATCCATTGCCACAGGTCTATTTGTATCCTCATATAGCTCTTTTATAAATTCTTCCCAACGTCTTCATTTCTCACCCCTGTTGAATAATTTATGGCCATTTCTGTTTTCCAAACAAATAATTAGAAAGATCAAAAATTCCTGTTGGATTATTTCGGTTCACATTAATGTACATTTTGTTTTACCGTGTGTTTTACTTTGTTATAGATTCAGGGATATTTTATTCTCCTTGAGATTTTGTTTGTTTTCTTTTCATAAGATACGGGAAATAAGATTCAGAGTGAAAATGTTTTATGTCTTAAAACGCAGCTCTGAGAATAATAAGATGAGATGAAAGATGTTTAAATAGATAAATTTTATGAATGCATCACTCATAAAACAGCTAGTTTTTTAAAGTTCTTCCAATAAAGAAAGAAAGTTATATTTCTTGTATTATTTGTTCTATAAAAGCATTCCATCGAAAACTAGATAGAGATTTTAAAAACCAATCGAATATAGAATAGATGGAAAACGAATTGTAAAATTTAATGGCTTCAGCAATGTTTGTTCCTTTCTCAAATATTGAGTTGGATATAGTTTCACAAACTGTATTTCTAACATGTAATATGAATCAGAGATGTTATTTGCATTGGGGGATGTAATATCGAAAACAATCAATCAGCCATATTGGGTAACATTTTGCGAAATAAAATTATATATGTATCTAGGAAAAAATAGTTGTAAATGCCGCCGTCACTTAAATCATTACTATTGAATTTATTAAGTTGTTTTTGGAGGCAAATTTACAGTGGTTTCACCCAGTCGGTTTCCGGAAACTGGTTGTTAAAATTTACGGTGGTTTATATCACAATACTTTCATGAAAATACACTATGGAAATCGGTTGTTAATAAAATGGGTTTACTACTGCAAATACGAGGGGTACCTTTCATGTTTTTACAAATGACCACTAGATCAGCGTTTCTCAACCGGGGGGCCGCGAAGACTTCGTCGGGGGGCCGCGAAGTCATACAAGATCAAAACATGAAAATATAATAGCAATGCGCTCAATCTTGTAAGATATAAATTTTATTCATATTTATAAATAAGAGTCTTATATTTATATTCAGAAAAATATACCTTTCATAACATAAATAAAATAAATATTTTATTTATTAATCAATCTAATTACTTATTTTGACTACTAATTTAAGCTACAGGCTATTTCAAACGTTTAAGCGAAACTAAATGGAGTATTATAAGTTGTCACTAGCTAACTTTATAATGAGTAAAATGGGCTTTTGCTAAACAAACTGATCAAAAGCAATCAAAATTCAAGTTGTACTTTGAAGTAGGTACGACTTAAAAGTGCAATATTTTTTATTATATTTTTTTTATTACGAGCTTCAGATAACTCAAGAGCAAGGATGCGAATATCAAAATATAACGCACTTTTAACACTTGTAAATAAAAATACTTTACTTTCAAGTCGTTGTAGGGAATATAATCGTCATATATATTATAGTTTTTTGTCAACCGTAAAAGATACTGAAAAAATGTTTAACGCTACGTACAACCCCCAGAGATTATTAGTTTCTTATACAAAACTAACAAACTGAAATAAAATTAGTGACAATCTATACATCAAATTTTGCACAGAATTTTTATCTATCTAATAGGATATTTTTGATTGTAGAAAAAATTATTGTAAAAATGTTATTGCTAAATAACTTAATAATAGGTATTACACAACAATGTTCTATAATTTTTTAAATATATTTGTGGGTTTCAAATAATTTTTATATTTATATAGTTTTGTGTAGAAATGTTCAAATAATACGTTAACATTTTTTTCGACATGATTGTTTATAATTTAGAGCCTTCATCGAAAAATATTATACTTGATGATAATGAAATGCCACTTGCTACATGTATTCTTTACATAAAATAAATCATTTTTACCCGTAGCACCTATATTAAAAACCGCGGCAGATTCGAGATGGCGGCAAAAGTAGATTACCAAGTACAGTAACTATAAGTAATTTTCACAATAGAACAAATTATCTCCAAACATATTTGTAGAATGGAGCTTTAGCTACAATTTACCGCATGGTACACAAATATGTGTCGAATGGTTTACAAGATGGCGTCTATAACGCAATTTGTTTATTTACAATTAAATGACAGTTCTTTTTACAGTTAAAAATATCCTATTAGATAGATAAAAATTCGCTGAAAATTTTGATATATAGATTGTTACTAATTTTATTTCAGGTTGTTAGTCTTGTATAGGAAATTGAACGGTTGTGCGCACCCTTAATTAAAAGCTGTATCCAAAGATACTCAATATGACATACGTTCCCATATAACAATTCGAAACTGTCCTGAATATCCTGTACTTCCGGAAAATTTCAATACTACCATTTAATGTTTTGTATAAATTTTAGTTCAAATGTTTATATATATATATATATATATATATATATATATATATATATATATAGGGGGGTCGCAGACAATATTGATATAATTTCGGGGGGTCCCATGCCAGAAAAGGTTGAGAAAAACTGCACTAGATGGCAATATTGAAATGTGTCATTACTATATTCGTAAAATATGACATTTGTTATTGTGAAATCAGTGGTAGCTTATAAATTGACCGAATAGTTTGTTGACAGTGAGCGTTAAAAAAAACAAGTTTGTGAGAAAATGGATATTACTCGTGTGGGTCTTCGTTTTTACGATTTTAGTAAAGGCCTAACTCAACAACAATGTATATATTCGCTTCGTTCAAATTTTGGTAAAGAAAAGACTGTGACAAATTGGTTTGCAGAATTTCGTCGTGGTCGTGCGTTCGTCAGTGATGAATCTCGTGAAGGTCGACCAAAATCGGTTGTGTTTCAAAAAAACAACGATACTGTGCGCAAAATTGAAGAAGATCGGGATGTGACTTACCGTGAGATAGAGGCATCCTTTGGCATATTGCAGAATGCAATACATTCGATTTTGCATGAACATTTAGCTGTGAAAAAGATCTGTTCCCGATGGATTCCGCATAATTTTATCGAAGCTCCAAAAAAAGCTCGTGTTGATTGGTGTAAGGGAATGTTAAAAACATTCAACTTAAGCACTACAAAATCCGTGTACAACATCGTTACAGGTGACGGAACTTGGATTTATTCATATAAATCGGAAACTAAGCAACAATCCACTGTTTGGGTCTTCCAAGATGAACCGAAACCCACAAAAGTCGTTCGTTCACGAAGCACTTCCTAGAAACTGATCGCTAGTTTCTTCGGTTGTGCTGTACATGTCGCAACCAGAGGATCGGAGAACAGTTATTGCTGAATATACAACAATTTGTTTGCCAGAAGTCATCGATAAAATCAGGAAAAACAACCAAAAACGTCGCATCATTCTTCATCATTACAATGCAAGCTCCCACACAGCACGTCAAACAATTGATTATTTGAAGGAGAAAAACATCGAATTAATGTCTCATTGCCCGTATTCACCTGATTTATCCCCTAACGACTTTTTTGTTCCCAAATGGCAAACAAAAAATGCGTGGACAGCGATATTCATCACATTAAGAACTGTTGAAACCTTCGAAAACCATGTTTTTGAGATACCAACTTCAGAGTGGATAAAATGTTTCGAGAATTGGTTTGAACGCATGCAAAAGTGTTTAAATCTTAAAGGCGAATATTTTGAAAAGCAATAAAGCAGATTGTTTTTCTTAGTTTTTGTAAAAACTTAAAAGGTAGCCCTCGTAGTACACCCGGATGATTACAAAAGTTAATTTTGTCTCATGTTTAAACTTCATCCGCGTGAAATATAGCTTACATTAAGTTGGTTTTTTTTTTAAATAAACAGTATATATATTTTAAATTTCTTGTGGGATATTCAACAACAACTCTTGAAACAAGGATCAATAAATAAAAAAGTAATTTAAAAAAATTTTCATCAACTTTCAGAATTTATGAACATTTTGTTTTTAATTTCATGTAAAGTATTAATTGAATGAGTTCTTAATATTCAATCAACACAAGTAAATTGATTTTCAAAAAAAAAAAAAATGTTTTCCCCTTTATTACGTGTCTATTATATAAAAGGTATTGTTAATCAACAAAATAATCAGCGTTTTCAAATGTGTTATATTAAAAGTTTTAATTTGTTTGTTTAATTGAAATTTTGAATATATACAATTTGCTGTTTGAAATACAATTATTTACAAATTAATGCTATTCGAGTGCATATTTTATACACCTACATATTAAATGGATCTACATATATAATATCACTTAGGCGCACACCCAGAACTTATTAGGAGGAATTTGAATATAAATTTTTTGAAGAAGTTTGTTGAATGACAAATGATCGAATCAACAATCAAGTTATTTATTTCTTTCTTTTTCACATATGCTCGCATGGAAATATATAAATAAGTTGTTTTGTTTTAATGTATTGGCCTTGGCTGCTGTGGCAATTAGCCTGGACAATTTTTATTTGTGAAAAATTCCATGCCTGAACGGGATTCACATGTGTTTCCACTGGTAACCAGACAACTGGGGCCGTAAGACAATTCGGGCCGTTCACAATAGGGAACAGGCATGATTTTTTAAATTTTTTTTATTATATTCCTCTTGTTGCATATAAACATAAAAAACAGTTTTTAATTTTTTTTTGTTGTAATTTGAAGGCTTAAAAAAATCATAAATGTATGTAGCGCGCGAAAACGACGTGTGACGTCATACCCCTTCTAACTGACGCATGACACTACTAGCTTACCGGCGTACATAGTCCGTTGTGAACTTATTTGTTTGTATAACTTTTATAGGTTATGTGAAGTTAGAGTGATTTTAATTAAAATAAAGTTTAATTCTATAAAAACAATTTATACATGTTTACCGAATTAAATTTTATATTAAAATAGATAACTTATATTGCAGTATTTCAATTATGCCTCTAACGTTTTGTAACTTCATGTAAACAATGTAGTAAAATTCTGACATCTAAATTACATAAATATTTACATTTTACAGAGTTGCAGCGTTTGTTTACATAAAGTTATAGAATATAAAATAAAAATTACTTACAGGTCTGCTTTGACACCACGTATTTCTTCAGCACTGTAGCATTCATTATTTTTCATATATTCCATGAGCATAAATGCATCAATGTTGGGTAAATTATCACTCTGAGCCCTAACAAAATCTTTATCTGCCATTTTAATAATAAATGCGTGAAAAATTGTTTAAAAACAAATACAAAACTCTCGAACAATACAATATACACACGTGTAAAGATTATGTTGTAGCTGTATCTGTGACGTGAAACCTCTATCGTTTGATGTCATACTCAGTCGTTTTTACTCGGCAACCTTCGCTCCGTGGTCGGCTTATTTCAAATTTACAATATTTTAATTCAAAAATTTGGCTATAATATTAATTAAAATGTAATTTTTGTTTTGTTAGGTGACATAATTAACATTAACAAATCAAAATAATGTAGTTTTAAGGAAATACAAATTTTATGCGTATCCCCTATTGGGGCTTTTCACAACTGGGGCCATTAACAACTGGGGCGATGGAAAATTCTGGCCGTACACCATTGGGGATTTTCACAACTGGGGCTATTAACAACTGGGGCGAAGGACAATTCGGGCCGTTCATAATTGGGGTTTTTGACAACTGGGGCCATATCTACAAGAGCTAGAGTCTTTCTTTGTTTAAAATAAAAAATTAGCATAAATTAAATTACGTGTTCTTTTGGAAAAAAAAAATAGTTTAATGGTTTGATCAAGATTATTATACTTTAATAATCTTGGGCTTGTAGGCCATGTGGGCTTCACTTGATCATTTTGCTTTTGTTGATCCTCCGGTATAATCAATTGATGTAAAACAAAAGTACAATAGTTATATTTGTTACTTACCGTTTTTCTCTTGCAGGTTATCGAGTTAACGAACCGGCTGAAAGAAGTAGTTAGAACTGAAATAACCGAGGAAGAAGGAAAACCAGAAAAGAAAGAAGGCGATCAAATTGTAACGAGAGAATTGGAACCAGATGAAGTGTAATATGTTGATTAATTCAATTGTTATTCAGTAACTCTGACGACGATGTAGAAATCGACCGCAGGAAATTTTTAAAATTGTTTTAAAGATATATTTTTAGAATAAAAAATTAGATTGATTTTTTGTTTTTTACAGGGAATTATTAATTGGATTTTGTTGAAATTTAATTTTATTAAAGGGGAAAAGAAATTTTGATTAATAATTACATAAAACCTTTCCGGCTTATAATAAGGCTTCCCACATTCTGATTTAAAATTTTATATTATTTATTATTTAACATTGAATATTTTGGTAACTAAATAAGTACATGCGGTCAAAAACCATTTATTTAATTAAATTCTGTGTTTTGGAATTACCAGATTTGACAAAAAAACCAGTGGCGTAGGGAGATCTCCTAGACTTGCTCTCCCATAAAAAAAAAAATAATAAAAAAAAAATAGATATTTTTTTTTAAATTTAAAAGAAGATTTAGGTAAATCTTCAAAAATACATCAAATTATGTCCTATACAAATTTTTGTCCAAGGCTTGGTTTACTAGTTACGAATTTTTTAAAATTTTAAAGTTTAATAACTTCCGTTTCCGGTTTCGGATTTTAATAAAAAACAATAGGGTTCTTCCCAATTATTAGGAAAATTTTTTAGTACCAGAACGAACTCTTTAAGTTAAACCGTTTTTGAGTTATCGTGTATACACACAGACACACACACACATACGGACGGCACTTCGAAAATAGGTTTTTTGGATTCCCTGGACCATGAAACGTGGTCATCAGTCAAAATCTCGACATCGAAAATTTTCGCGATTACAATACTTGCCCCTTATACAAGGTGTCTCAAAAGAAATTTTATATTTAGTGGATCGATTAAAAAAAAAGTAAGCCGTATATAGAAAAAATGTTTATTAATTATTGAAATACACTTTTTGGGGATTTATTTCTTAAAAATAATATCGTCTAAATGTAGACCCTCGCGTTCTCGGCACTCATTTAATCGAACAGTAAAATTACTTATGACGTCTCGGCAGGTGGACTCAGGGATGGCTGCCATTTCGTGACGGATATTTTCTTTCAAATGCACCAGTGAAGTCAATTTATTGGCGTAAACTTTAGATTTAAGATAACCCCATAGGAAAAAGTCCATAGGGGTTAAATCTGGACTGCGTGGAGACCAATTTATGTCACCTCTCCGGGAGATCAATTTGCCTGAGAAAACTTCACGAACACGTGGCAGAGACATATTGGACGTGTGTGAAATTGCTCCGTCCTGTTGGAACCATGTTCTTTGGTTATAGCCAGGAAAGTTTTGCAGTTCAGGTACCAAGAAGTTGTCTAACATCTCCACATAACGCTCTGAATTCACTGTAACTGCACGCCCCCTTTTGTCTTCAAAAAAGTAAGGGCCGATAATTCCTCGCGCCGACATCGCAGCCCATACGGTCACTTTAGGCGAATGTAGGGGTTTCTGATGTTTGCGTTTCGGATTCGTTGCACTCCAGTAGCGGCAGTTCTGCTTATTTACGTGGCCATTAAGATGAAAATGAGCTTCATTCGAAAACAAAATGTTGGTAAACGTTGAAAATCGCTCAATCACCTGATTTACGAAATTAAGCCTCTGACTGGCATCTTGGGGCTTTAATTCTTGCACCAATTGAATTTTGTAGGAGTGCAGCTTTAGGTCTTTGTGCATAATGCGATGTAATGATGATCTATGCACATTTAAAGCACTTGCGCGCTTCCGAATTGAAAGGTTCGGGTCGTCACGAACAGACTGATTAACATTCTCCACGTTTTCTACCGTTCTTGATGACCTAGGTCGCCCGGATTTTGATTTATCCAGCGTTGTACCAGTCTCTTCAAACTTTTTAACCCAATGTCGAATGAGAGGAATGCTTGGCGCATCATTTAAGTGGCGAAAACCTCGAATACTGCAGAATTTTGTACGCGCTACTGTCGCCGAATCACCGTTTTTGTAAAACTCTCGCACGCATAACGCGCGGTCTGCTCCCGAAAAACGCTCCATAGCGATTGAATTCCCAAGAGCCAGGCTACCGATTCACATAACCCCCGCGCCCCTCGGATACGTTGCGTTCACGCAGTAAGCTAAATAAATATAAAATTTCTTTTGAGACACCTTGTATATTAAGGTCGGGCAAGTAAAAAGACTACGAGCCTTGCGTAATACCTAGTTAGCAAGGTTGATATTCAGCTGACGTATGTACCGGTTGTTAAAATATTGAAATAGTTCGGTATTCGTTATTAAAATGAATAGTAGAATAAATTGGTTAAAGCATTAGATATTTTTTTGTATTATTTTGGTCTTGCATTATCAAAAATACCATAGGTAACAATATAGGCAGTTTTGAGTTTTACATCGAATTTTGACTTTTATGCAACCGAGCATAAGGTTTTTTTCCAGCCTCAAACTGGTGTAAAGGAATCTATTCTTTATAAAACGAAACAAACCATAATAAAAAATAATAATAATAAATATGGCGTACAGGGTTCGTATATTCCAAATGGCGGCGTCCACACTCTGTAGGTTGTGCCACCACCATCCTGAAACCATTATGCACATTCTGTCTGCTTGTCCATTTCTTACAGCATCGAGCTACGTGTCTTGACATAATGCTGCTCTTCGCGTGCTCTACTACCATCTTAGACATACCTATAGTACTGACCAAATACCGGTTATACCGTACGTTCGTTCTGACATAGCATCACACACGAACACCTACTTGCACGAAATAAACCCAAAATCTGCACACAGTGCAATACAGTAATAAACAAACACCATTAAAGAAGCACTCCAGAACAACAACACTTCAACCACCAACCTGATCAACTTCCTAAATGAAGAAAAACTCACAAATGAAATATAAAAGATATGTATATAAATAACAACAATTAAAAGATATGTAATATAACAAATATAACAAATGTAATAACCAATAACTGACGCTAAAAATCATGTTATTGAAGCGTCATTAAATAAAGATTTATTACAAAAAAAAAAAAAAAAAAAAAACTAGCATAACTCAACGATATTTATAAACTAGTTGTTAAATATCGGTCTGGGAAAAAGTTCGTGCCGTTTTTTTGGTAAAATTCAACTGGTTTTGTTATAGTGTGAAAATGAATTTATTTAAACCAAATATGCTCCATTATTATCGACAACGTTTCGCCATTTTTCGGGTAGAGCCATGATGCCATCGGTGAAGAACTTCTGTGGTTTCCAGTTGAAAAACTGAATCAAGTGGTTTTTACAATTTTCTTTTGAAACCAGCTTAATTCTATTGAGAGAATTCTGCAGAGATCGAATAGGTGATAGTCAAAGGGTGCTATACGGTTGCAACAAAATTTCCCAACCAAGCTCTCGCAATTATTGACGGGTCATCAAAGAAGTGTGTGGTCTTGCGTTGTCATGATGAAAGACAACACCTTTCCTATTATTCAATTCGGGCTGTTCTCCTTCAATTTCCTTGCGTAATCTCTCTAGTTGCCCACAGTGGAGTTAAGAATCAATCGTCTGACTAACTGAAAGTAGCTCATGGTGGACGATTCCGTTCCAGTCCCACTAGACACACAGCCTCACTTTGTTCGGCGTCAATTCTCGCTTCGCGAACGCTTGTGACGGCTCACTATCCCTTGTTCACGATCTTTTACGCTTCCAATTATCGTACGTGATCCATTTTTCATCACCAGTTATGACACGTTTCAGAAATGGTGCGATTTCATTCCGTTTTAGCAGCGCATCGCAGATGTTAATTCGGTCTATCATGTTTTTCGCGCTCAACTCATGAGGAACCCATACATCGAGCTTCTTTTTGTACCCAGCTTTCCGTAAATGGTTCAAAACAGTTTTGTGGGCAATGCCTAGCTCCGTACCAATATCGACACTGCTGATATACCTATCTTGCTGGACTTTTTCAAGAATTTCATCAGCTTTTTCACTGATTGGACAACCAGAGCGTGAGTCATCTTTCACATTAAAATTACCAGAACAAAAGCGAGCGAACCATTTCCGCGCAGCAGATTTTGATAAAGTACCGTACACAGCACAAAATTTTTCACAAGCCTACACAGCGTTCTTCCCTTTGTCGTAATAATATTGCAAAATATAGCGCAATTTTTCATTACTTTTCTCCATTTTCAAACGCAAACAAGTTTTCAACCACTGCACAAATTTTGATGTTTAGACACTCAAAGTAACGCTCGAACTGTCACCTTTCCAACGAGCGCTTAGTGGTGTCGCTGCGATCTGTGTTATTTGCAATTGGCGCCGTCTATCGGAAAAAACGCCACGAACTTTTTCCCAGACCTGATATAAACTTGTATCTGTCACGTCAATTTTTGAAAGCAGTGAGAAGTAACTCAAGTGAATGCCTTTTTCCCTCTTTCTGTTGCTTTTATTTCAGAAGAAAATTTTAAAAGTTTGAATGACGTCAGAAGTTTGAAGCTGTATTGAAAAGTATAATGTAAAATAGCCTTAATTCTGAATGTGGTTTTATGTGAAAACCGTATGAATCTTTTTGGATACCTAATATTATTTTTATTATTAGTTAAATTTACAATTTTATTATTAAAATTTTTTTACACATACATATCTTTAAAAAAAATAATAAAACCTGTTTTAAAAATATAAAAATATGCATTGAAATTCCATATTTACAAAACAATATTTTTAATCAATTATATTATATGTACAGAGCATTTTTATAAAACAATAAAAAAAAAAAAAACAAAAATTTAGACCCCGCGGGCTCATATAGGGGAACATTTTTGTTTTTTTTTTTCTGAAATAAATATGCACAAAGCTTAACATTACATTGAATATTTATTACAAATGTGCTTGTTAATCTAAACAGCCTTGGAAAATGGTTATAATTTTATATACATTGTTGTCAAATTTTTCCGTGCGCTTACAAAAATATTTATAAATCATTTTCACAATATTTTTACAATAGAGAGATCGATTTTTATCAATTTAAGCCTTAAAAATAATCATTCATGTACAAATAAACATATTTTTGCAACAAAAATACAATACAATATGCTGTTCACTTTTGTAAAAACAAACTGAGAGCAAACTTTGATTTCAATAGTTTGTACCTCTGAAATTGTACATCATATTGGTATTAAAAAATGATAAAAATATCATTTTCTTAATATGTCATTCCATTTGACAATGAAAAATGATATCTTAATTATAACTGACAAATGTGAAATCTGTTTTACAACGCAAGGAATATTTTAAAATGAGATTTAAAGTCAGTAATGCACTATAAAATAACCAAAATAACCAGATCTGGTTTGTCCTTACAGAAGTGAACGCAATATAATAAATCAAATTAAAAAAATGTCACTATACATAGTTCTTATGGATATTACGTCCTTTATATTGCAATAATCGTATCTGTAATACCCTTTTCACACTAGAACTTTAAGATCGGATGTTAAAGTAAATGTGTCTTTAAACGCTAATGTGAAACCGTATGGCCTCGTCTAAATACAAGCGATGTTTAAGACAGAGATCTGCGTCTTAAACATCGTCCGCATTGCCAACATAATTCCTATTATAAAAAAATACTCTTTGAATTTGTGCTGTCAACATTTTATATTATCATAAACAAGAATACTGTATTATATCGACGTTATAAGAAGTTTATACTTATTGTTATAATAAAATTATTTATTTTAATAATGTGTTTAATAAAATACAGAGCTACAATAATTGAGATAAAATCGACTTACATGTTAATACAGGTGTAATATATTGTTTATTGTAGTGTCTTTATTGTAGAATGAAATGAAATATCCATATTTCTTTATAATAATTCAAAATGTGCGTCTGCGCAGACAGTTCAAAACTGGTAATTTCATGACGGTAACTTAATGACAAAATTACTGTAGCTGATGACAGCACCAGAGATTTAAATATCAAGTGTGAAAGCATACCGATGTTAAACATCGGGGAATTTTAAGTTCACTCGTCTTAAAGTTCTAGTGTGAAAAGGGTATAAAAGTGAAATATTAGTTCTTATTTTATGTCGTTGAGTAATTTCTGTCGTATTTCGTGCGCTATCACTCGAACTTTAAAAAAGATATCCTGAAGGCCCTACTTCCTGCACTACAATTTTTATCTTGCAGGGAGATAGATGAAAAACAGTATTTTGTCATAAATCTGCTGGTTTCTTTTTGAAATTGCTATTAAAAGTACAATATTTTTCAATTATTGTTGCTTTATTAAAGAGAGTACACCTTCCAATTATTTATGGAAAATAATTTTATTCAAATGGCTGCCGCGGCCAACATTGCAGTAAAGGGTGCATTCGAGTTGTACAGAGTAGAGCGAGCGCTGAGCGAACAGTTGAAGGTGACGTCATGAATAGAGCACTAGCGGAGCGAGCGTTCTTGTGACGTAATGTTTATAAAATCTAACCCTACAATTTTAGGCGGCGTTTTTACTGTCAGATTAGTTCACGTCAGTCATGAATCAAAATTATATACAGTCTGTTCCAAACGGTTAGGCGGAACTAAATGGGAATTTCGTTCTTTTAGGTTGTCACGAGAAGGGACCTTGCTTGGGTTATTTCATTTTTCATGTTGGAATGTCAAAATTTAAAATTCCAACAATGAAACCATGGAAACGAATGACATATGTCAAAATTAAATATTTTTTTTAGATATTTTAATGACAAAAAAATAAATAAATGGGTAATTTGTATTAAGAATGACACAAAAAATCAAAATATAAAGAAAATGACATTTTAAAATGATATTAACCTTAACCAAAAAATGTTTATTGTAAGTATGATTTACAAAGCTTAAACAAAACGGCCGAAAGGCACGATTTAAACGATGAAAGTAACTAGATTGCAAAATCTAGTTCCGTTTGGAACAGACTGTACCTCGGTTTTTCCTTGATTTTTTTTCAATGTTGAAGAAATAAAATTAATTAAAAATTAAATAATAATTAATGAATTAATTTAATGAACTTTTTCCATTTTAATTTTATGCATGGTGTATTTTAATAATTTTGTTGCTGTTTACAGAACGTCACAAATACATAAAATGGCCGTACTCTGTAGCTATAGACAAATAACAATATTATTAGTCTATTGTTATTTGTCTAAGGCTATTAGTTTTATTTTATTTATAATTTAATTTTAAACTTTCATTTCTTTCCCGCCGTTCCCCCACTTTTTTAAGTCATACTCCATATGCTCGGTCTTAAAACCCTGAACACATAGAGCGCACTCTAAATGCTCGCTCGATTGCAAAACGAATGCAATTGAGTATATTCCGAGCGTCAAATCGAACACGTTTGAGTATACAGAACGTGCTCGGAACGCTCGGAGCGTCAAATCGAATGTACCCAAAGTAGCGGTTGGTGAGTAAAATATTTGAAGGGACACTTTTTGAAACATAAACTGCACTGGACACTTTTTGAAACATAAACTGCACTGGACACTTTAACTGGCAAGTTGCAGTACTAGTGGACGTTTCTGAAACAGTTGAAAGTACCTTTCGCAGACGACTTATACGGTTATTGAAAGCATTGCCGTTGATGCCTATTGTGTGCAGTTGCTACGATAAGATTAGCCCAATTTTAGACAGTTGAAAAATCATTGTATTTCATCATGATAACTCCCGACCATATAGCCACTGTAAGGGAGGTAATTTTGGTATTATTTCATGAATAAAATTTCATAAATAAATTCTGTATAATCATTCAATTAGAGTAAAATATTTAAAATGTTAAATGATAAAAAATAATCTATTTCTTAAAAATGGCATTCAAGATAAGGGTAGACATGTTTATTATTTTAACTTGACACTTTTGAAAATGTAACATGAAAAGTGAATCGTAAATTGTTTTGTCCAAAATATACGTCAACCATAAGCACATAAATAATAATTAATTTTTGTCTGAAATATAAATATTATGGTTGGGTTATTTTCTAATGGGATACTTATCTAAGTTATCACCAATAAATTGTGAATTTTAAGATAGTACAAGACGGACAGTCAAGGGGGTGTGAAATTACATTTAACAGCTGGGCGATGTAGGCTTTTCAGGGTGGTTCTATAAGTAGTTGATGTTAAACCATCATAACGTTAAGATGTTAAAGAAAGTTGAAAGTTGATTTTGACCCATCGTTTGGTTAAGACCATGTTTAAGAGTTGAGTCTAAAGAGTGAAGAGGTTAAGTCGGGTTTTAAGTAGAGTGAGATTTGGTTTATCATGGGTTAGAGTCATTTAGTGTTGTCGGTCAAGTCGATTTAAATTAACAAGTAATTCCATATGAAACGTTAGTGTAGTGACCAGCTAAAAAGTGGGGAGACAATATTTAGAAACATGTAGTGGTTAAATTAGTGTGTGGTGTAGTGTGTCTAGTGTGTGCGAATGTGTGTCTCATTTGGATTTAGCTGTATCGACGTAATTGTAAGTCTAGTGTAATTAGTGTAAATATTTAAACCTTATCATAATTAAAGTAGATTAGCTAAAATGTTGAGTTTAATTGAACAACCCTTAATCCTTCCAAGAATCATAGAAACCAGCTAGCGGACTAATAGGGGGGGGGTCCAGACTTGATCCGCTCGCAAGTCTTGGAACCCATAATGTGAGGGAGACCTAAAGTTGAGGGATGTACAGAGTAAGTACAAATGAAATAAATAAATCAGTCAACTGTGGCATTTCATATTCATATATATATATATATATATATATATATATATATATAATAGCCTCCCCACACCACTTAAAACCTGAGAGAAAATTGATTAGTTGGGTTACAAATTCTTCTTCATCCATTTTACTCTCTAGATGCTGCAGAATTAAACTACCAGTTGTTTCTGGAGACAATGTAAATAACAATGGTCAATATGTTGTTAATTAAATAAATTATTTTTCAAAATTTTACCAACATAAATTTTAACGACAGAAATTATGCAACAACCTTAAATATATATATATCAACGAAAGCAATGCCCGCCAAGAGCATAACTGAGTGCAGGGCGCAACATTTTAGTTGCCCCAAGTAATTTTCAGAATCCTCTTATACAATTTCGTCCTTACTTGGGAACCTCTCGTGGGGGAAACATCAATTAAACCATCGGAACGGGATCCTCAAGCATTTGGACCTTTTTTGTACATTTGCCCCTTCTGCCCAACCCCCTCTTATCGGACCTGGTAAAACTCTAAACAAAAATGATGCCTCAAAACATGTTTTAAAGCTTTTAGATCAGCCGGAGTTCTTTTCTCCAACTCTTGGATGCGTCACTGATCGCTGCATTAATGCCATGCAATGTGAACCAAAGAGATGTTTCATAATTATCGTTGTCTGAAGTTTGTATGCGTTGTCTGCAGCCTAGGCTATACATATGTCTAATTCAGCTAGACTGGTTTAGAATATTTAAAAAAATATACATTTGTTTAATTGGGTATAAATTTAAAAAATCGATCAGTATCACAAATCACTGTACTGTAAATACTTTCATCGAAATACCAGACAGTTTTTAATACTTAATTATTAATTAATAATTTGTCATACAACGACATCTTTTAATGACACAAAATTTGCATAAAAAAGTCTCATTATTTTTAACTATTGGGCTTCAAAAATACATGTATACTAGCTGACTATTTTTATTTTACACATTTTTACAGTAACGCAAGCAATAAGTGAGATATTTCAATTTCAGATAGTGACCACCTGACTAGTGATATTCTGACAAGTAGTCATATGAAAATGTTTTGAACAAAATAACGCATGTTCATTTAAAAAAAACTCTAGTTGGCTTTGGAAATTTTATAAAGTTATACCTTAGCTCATGCTTCGTTCAGAACCTCCAAATTGTAAATTAGAATTAACGTGAAATTATGGTCTATTTCAAAGTAGAAAAATGTGTGTAAGAAGATAGGAGCTGTTTGTCCTTGCTTCGGATTGGTTTAGATCGTCATCCCTATTACACTGTTAAAATATTATTTTTAGTCCAAGTTGACAGATGTTCAGTGTCGTTGTCATTTTGTTATTATTTACTTATTTAGACTTTTATTTATATTCTTGACGTAGATTTTATCGAGAAATTTCTCCATGTTTTTACGCAGTTATATATTTTTTAGTTTATCTGACATATAAATATTTTTTTACACTTGACAGTTAACAGATCAAGAGAGAGGACTAATGTGAGGCCAAAACACAGCCCAGCTGATTGTGCCCAAAGAAGAAATTATTGATATAATTTTTAGTCCTTCATCAATACATATATTTTTAATTTTTATTTACAATAATTATTTAAATAAGAAACTTTAGCTCTGAAGATATATTGTTTGTTTTATTGCTTTATTTAAATTCTTTTAGCCAAATCTCTCTTTTTATATATAGTATTTACATAATTTTTTAAATTAATATTTTTTTAACTTTTTCAAATTTCCCATTAAACTGAATTTATGTCGCATAAATAACGTAAGTGTATTATCTGCCTTGTTTATTTCAATATCTTATTAGTCTTTTTTAAATTAAAAAAAAAAATCACTTGCTAACCCAGTTACTACGCCCATGCCCTAGTTCTTATTTTAAATTTTCCGCTATACTGTATTTATCCAGTGTAAATCGTACTCGGTTCGCAGCGCTATCTACTTTTTTTTTAATTTGAAATAGACCATAGTATAATCTGTCTCAATTTGTAATACGAAACTAGATATGGTTACTTTGGTGACTGTTGTGGTGTAAACAGACTTTGGCGTATCCGTGTAAACCAATACTATGACAATATTATAAATGTATTGTCAATATACAACATAAAAAATGAACTTCCACTGTTACTTCCGTATTACAAAATGAGACAGATAATACTAGATGATATGGTTGCCTAAAAAAATATTTGTGAAACTTGCATATGCATGGTAATCTTATTGTAGCTGTGATAATGTTCGTATGAGCGAAACTGGTTAGCGATATTAAAGGTATTTTAAAGATAGAAAGTTATTTTTATTTCGGTGGAAATCCAATAAAACAATATAGCGCTAATTCAAATTTACCACCAATATCATATCAGATTCAAATACTTTTCTAAATTGGTAAATGCAAAGTTATGTGGTCAGATTTATTGTATAAATAAAATTAAATGAAACAAGATAAATTTTAAAAGTAAAATGTAAAAAATAGTAACGTAAAAAACGTAATAATTGAAATATTAAATATAAATACGACAAAAAAGCTTTCATATGTCTCAAAAACAAAATTCTATTGCTCTTTCTATTATTATTCTGTGCTCGCTTGATCTAAATACATACAAGTAAAATAAACGTTTCACTTTCCATTTTGTAAGAAACCCATTAAACTAAAGAATAAGTATTTAATAAATAACTGTTTAAACAATTTGGACCATTTTTAGTGATCGTATTCGTTGACGATTTCAGTAAAATATCCAGTATACGCGGGTCCGGAAATGAAATCTTTCGAAGTTATCGCGCTATTAGAGTGTATGGATATGGCGTTAATACGAACCAACTTAAAGCTGATATGTTCCTTTAACTATTTCAGTTTTATGCTTCAAGTGAGTATAATTTAATTTTTTCATCTATGCAGTAACCTGATATGAAACTATGGTTAAAGAATTTACATGTAATATTAAAGTGTGTATTGAAATAAGTAATTTGTATTGATGTTTCACACCAGGGTTGGTTTTACCATTAAGTGAGTCTGGGCTAGGGGCGCCACGAGATTAAGGCAAAAGAAGATCATAAAATTAAGACTAACAACTAGAAAATTGAGAAGTAAAGGCAAGAGAGCTGGAGATAATGAATGAACAAAGAATCCCTAAACTAGCTGTCAACTATAGACCAAAGGGAAAAAGAAGTGTGGAAAAACCAAGACAGAGATGGGATGAAGGTTCGGAAGAAGCCCTAAGGCCTAACCCGTGACGATGATGTTGATTATGAAGATGATGAAGACTAAAAATTCTATTTTACTATTTTTTATTGTATCTTATTTGAATAATATTTAGAGGGCGCAGAATTATGTCTTGCCTAGGGGTGCCATAATAACACGCCCCCAGGCACGCACCAGGGGTGGGCTCACAGGCTTAAGAACTTAAGAACGACTTTTTTGGTTTTATGTCATCGCTTTGATTTTGGAAGTGAGGACCTTTTTTTAGGTCATCACTTATCACTTGTATTTTGGAAAAAACCCTTTTGAAACAATTTTGTCTTCTGAGCCGGTGCTGTTTCACATCAATATCAACAATATGGTATCAGTTTGTAAACTGCTAAAATGTTTCAAAATATCGAACATAAAATATTAAATCTTTCGCCGGTGTTTCATAAGTGAACACACAAAAGCTTTTTTTGCAAAAACCTCGCCAAAATGCTTTGTCTTGACTTTAAAGAAATCTTTCATGAAGGAGTTATTCATCTTTTATTGCACAAATTGGAATATCTATGCATACGCGACAAAAGAATAAAGTGGTTAGAAAAATTCCTGAAGTTTGTACTACAAGAACGACGTATTAAAAACTACACGAAGGTTCTATTTCGCTAGCGTTTTTGATCAGTTTAAAAATGGATCCCTGTTAAATATTTCTCTAAACAGTAATGCGATTATGCCAACCTTGAAATCTTCCATTTACAACCAATGGCAACAAGAATACATAGATTCTCTGCAGTTCACAGGATCATACTATTGTCAAATACAACCCCTCCTTCCTAGAGAGCTTTGGTTTTATCCGGCATAAATTTAATCACACCTTCTCTCTATATCATCTGCATAGAATTAATATGGTTACTTCTCATTTCTATCTAATTTGTCTGTAAGCGCTTCTAACCACTTATTGTTTGAATGTCCAATTCATTTTCGTAATCGTAACGTATTCATACAAAATTTAGTTGTCCAAAAAATATCCTTACCTACCAATATTCAAACGCTTCTTGCTATTAAGTCTTTAGATACTTATGAAATTATTTATAACTATATTAAATCAGAAAATGTCAAATTGTAAACGTAATTTTAAAAACTCTTAATCATTTTCTTTTGTCTAACAGCCAAAGTTTCTAACGCCAACAAACAAAAGGAAAAAAATTATCACTCTCGCAGCGTTAGTTTTTTTTTTTAAATATAATTAAAACGTAAAAGAGAACGTAATATTTGGATTGATCCAATATAAAGTAATCGTTTAGTATCATGAATATTCCATTCAGTGTTGAATGTCCAAAGAAATAACTCTAAAAAATGTTCTTGTACTGATTCTGAGCCACTGTATTTATGACCAATATACTAATATGCAACTGGAATATGCAAGTCTTTTGTAAGTCCGCTGACAAACTGCCAGAAACGCGGGAAACCGCAATGGTGTTGTGTAAGCGAGCGGTTACCTGCAGCGGTTTTCGATGTATATGGCAGTTGATTTCCTTCTACCTGTGAACCATTACAGAAAAACGCACAGTATAGTATGTAACTTCCATAAGAAGTTTGTTAGCGGAATTTGCAGGTGGGTTTTCGTTGCGGTAGAACCACTTGTGTAAGCATGATCCTAACAAACCGAATTTTTCAAAGGCATGTTTTTCATATCTCGGTATTTAATCCAGTACTAAGTGGTGTACCACAGGAATCAAGGTTGAGGCCCTTACTGTTCTTACTATTCATCTATGACATACCCAGCACTATTGGATGGTGCAGAAGCCAATCAGTCAATAAACATTGACAATGAGATAATTAAGTTTTAAACAAAAAAAAAATACCAATGCTTGTATAGGATTCAGAAGAATATTTTTATTGATAGATAACATACGAATAAACAATTGCTACAAGATTGCTTTGTCAACTGAAAGTTTTAACAACAAAGAAGTTCTTAAACTACGTAAGTCATTTTCAGGGAAAATTTGACTTACACTGTTTGGCTTCTGAACCCTCCATATAAACGAGGGATGAAGAAAAAGAGAAAGAGAGAGAAATTTTGCTGAAGAACTTGTGAATATTTTCTAATTAATCGAGTTTTCCATAGATGGAACCAATGGCGCATCCAGGAATTTATTTGGGGGGAAGACAAAATTATTTAAATTTATAATGTTCTCACTTCTAAATTTCGAGTGATGATGTAAAAAAAAGTCCTCGCTTCTGAAATACAAGGGATGAGTTAAAAGAAAGGTCCTCACTACTGAAATACAAGTGATGACCTAAAAAAAAAGGTCATCACTTCTATACAAGTGATGACCAAAAAAAAAAGCTCGTCAATACATATATTTACCTAGGACAATACAAAAATTTTGATATATTTTTTTTAATATCCCTCTTTCTTGGAGCTATCCAACCACCCCCATCCCCCAGGGTTCGCCACTGGATGGAACACACTGCCATCAAACATTATAGGTACGTAACAGTTCTTTTAAAGACTTGACGCTCTTTAAGTGGTTTGTATTGTATTTTTGTTTTTAATTTAATTTAATTTTTTTCTTTTTTTCACAGTTTATGTACGCTCTGTGCTCAATGGCATTGCATTGATTGATGAGGGGCGATGGAATGCAAATAGAGATGATTCATTTGAGCTAGGGATAACATGAGTCGTTGAGCCAACAAGACTCTACAGACACCAATTCGAGCTGGAGTGCAAGGATCCGCACAAGCGTTTGAAGATATTTTTCTGATTTCACGATAATCTAAACTTGGCTCTGTGAAAATTCTTAGCATATTTTCAAGGTAATATTATATATAACGGCTGCGTCGAACCGACGACAGCACATCGCTATTAAAAGACAAATAATTCACAAATTTCGACGAGAGTTCATGACTGAAGAGGTTAATTCTGGATACGAACATTTTGCCACAAATAGCACAGAGATAATAATAGGCAGAATCAGGCAACAGCGTTTGGAATCCGGATATGCATACTAGTGCGGCACGCTCTATACGTGTCCGTTAATACTGTATTCCTTTTGTCACTAGATCGCGCTGGGCACTAGGACAGAGGAGTTTTTCTTCCCAGTCTGTCTTTTTAGCGTTGATTAGGAGCTTCCACACGTCTGCAACCTCTTTACAACTCTGAGTACAGTAAGCTATTGGGTAAAGAAGTATTTGGTATTCTTATGACGTGTCCAGCCTACCGCAATTGGATTTGGTTCAGCATGGCCTCAATACTAATGATATAAGTTTTAGCCAAAACCTCACCTTGCCATCTTGTCACCTTGTTTTGGCACGGTGATATTATGCAATAGTAAATAACAAAATTTAACGAAATTACAATAATTAAATTTGTCATACTTATATAATCTAATATTATTTTAATTGTATTGTAAGTATTTGGTTCTGTGAAAAAGCTCGTTGGGACACAACGGGCACGTAAGCTAGCATACAATATACATTATTGTAACTTTGTATTCAATATTGTTTTTCTTGAACTGTACAAGCTATGCTTCAATTCTACACAAATTAATAATAATGAATAGTGAAAATTTTGTGTATTAATTTTATAAAAATGGGGAAACTACCTTGATTTTTTATTTTCGTGAGAATAGCGAGATAAAATTTTCATGTTTGACACGTGGGACTCATTAAATAAACTGCAGAAAATTAAGAATTTAAAAATATATCCTAAAATTAAAAATAATTGCTTAGATTCCCTCGACAAATATTTAAAACTGTAATATTCTAAGGGAAAAAATTGAGGTGAAGTGTGAATTTTTACACACCTCAAGGATTTGTAGGTGTTTAGTAAGTTATAACAAATTGTGGGTACAAATAAGAGGTAATAAATTCTGATAACTTTTGAAAATTAGTCACGTGCTTCCATCTACAGACTTACAAGTATATTTGAGATGCACTTACGTCAAGATCCAACTATAGCTCCCCAGTTCTCCAGTTAGCCAGATAAATACTGTTGGCACGGTGTTTATGAAAAAATTGAAAATTTCGAAATAATTATCAGATCAAAAATTCCTGTTGTATTATTCCAGTTCACATTAATGTGCATTACTAATATTTTTTAATGGTTTTTAAATTAATTCCTGTGAGAAAGGGTGCGAGACAAGAGTTTTTTTTTTGCTAATTTTAGGCAAAATTATGTTAACCCTTTCAGGGCAACTGGTTACTCCTGCTAACCACATATTTAAAAATTATTTCTGAAGTTCTTACTGATTTTTGGTAATAAAATATAAATAGTGCAAGATGTGTTGCCTTGGAATTTAATGTTTGTACAGTTTTCAAGTTGTTTGCATCTTCCCGAAGATCATTTCGCGTAGCTAATACTTATGTATCATTTTCATTCTGGTGTTGGAAGCGTAGAACAAGAAATTCAACCAATATCGCTCTATTTTGAAAAAACCCGTACCATGGTGTCGTAGGCGCGGTGTTACAAGCGCGGTGTGGCAAGTTCAGAAATTTCAACTCTAGCGCTGGCCGCACCGTCGAAACATAGAAACAGATATATTTTTTCGGAATGGTGAGATCTTTAGCGAGACACTTATATTAATTTCCTATAAAGAAATTAAAAAAACGTAAATTGATGTAGCGAAATAGCGACTTTTACAATGTTGTCGTCAGTTATAAAGTTTATTATTATGGATTCGGTTTCAAATATCTGGTCTGCAGAAATGTCATGCAGTGGGTATACTAATAATACACCCCCAAGCAGGGACCAACAGAATCTTCATTCTAAACTTTGACGTCAAGTAAAAAAGATTGTGTATTAAATTCTTTTCTTGTAATTGAAGTAACTGTCTGTGTTTTTGTGTCTCATTTTTTGCAACAAGTTTTAATAATCTCCCTTTTGCCTTCTGTTTCTATGTATATGTGGGACGTACCCACCATCGCTTTTCTTCATATCGCAATAAGACTAAATATACATAAAAAAGAGCTAAACGTCTCCTTTGATTTGACGACATATTTAATGAAATTGAATAACCGTTTACTCCAAATATATACTTGTATAAACTTTTAGGTTAGATTTGGGTTAGTTACAAATGTTGTCAAAACCGAAAACGCGCACTTATCACGACTCCAACCCCACCGTGAAATTCGAACTTGTAAATATAACACCACGCCTCTCACCCCTGTCGCGCCTTTGACACTACCATGAAAATGATGCATAACTTACTCAATCCTGAAGCCTTTCTACCTTGCGGTGTAAGACTATGTTTCTTATTTTCTGGTGTTATTCTCCATACTTCTTTCCACCGTGTTCTGTCCTTTGTATATTTTCTTATCTCCTCCCACTTTACGCCTCTCTTCGTTGCAGCTTCTTTTGTTTCTTGGTTCCAAGTTTTCCTCGGTCTTCTTGGTCTAATTTTCTTCTCTGTTCTTTCTTCAAACACTCTTTTTGCTATTTTGTCTTCACTCATTCTGTGTATATGTCCCAGCCATCTTAACTGTCCTTCTTCTATTATAGTCTCTACTGGTTTTATGTCTAGTTTTTCTCTAAATACTTCATTTCTTATTCTGTCCCATTTTGTTTTACCTTCAATTTTCCTTAAAAATCTCATTTCAGAGCTTCTTATTTTGGACCTGTACGTCTCTGTAGTGGTCCAGGATTCTGAGCCGTAAGTCAGAATTTGTACTGTCTCTTTTTTTATTATTTCTACCTTGATGTTGGTTGGTATTTCTTTTTTAGTTAGGAACGATGCTTTGATGTTGCTGAACATTCTTCCTGCTGTGCCTACTATTTCCATAATTTCTTCATCAATGTTTCCATCTTCCGAGAAATTGACTTAATTGACGTTTTAAAAACATTAAAATGGAAATTTTTTAAAGTATTATTTAAAAAAAATTCATAGCATTATTGAAAAACATTTTCATTAAGTTTTCATAAAATTCTTTACTGTTTATGATTAAATTTGTGCATGTATATTTGTTGTGTTTAATAACAAGAGATGATGCAGTAAGTTGTTTTATAAAGATTTTTGCAGCTAAATTTTGCGAAAGTATTTGGTAAGTTATTATTATTATCAGTGGCGCAGCCAGGATTTTGTCTTGGGGAGGGCCGAATCAAATTTCGAGGGCACGTGGGCCGCATACGGCCTCTTATTTTTTGTGGCCCCTGAAGCGGTAATCAAAATCACTTGAGCTTATTTAGGGGAAAAATATATTTAAAAATGTAAAATATACTCTTCCCCTTTTCTGTTTATAAAAAAATGTCAAGAAATCCTTCGGGATATTTAAAGTTCCGTCACTGCTTATCATTTTGTATGTAAAATAGACTGCGACCAAAACAGTTCGACACCCCTGCTGTTGGATATTAATGTTTATATCAAGTAATAATTCTATTATTTGTTGATAAAAAAATGTAATTGTTAATCCATGTATCAAAAACTTTAACTTGATTTTTTCTTCGATTAATACATATTTATTTATATTTTTCGCGGGATATATTTTTGAAGTCTGAATATTTTTCTTACTTATGTTCAGTTCTCTAAATCAGCCGCTTGGCCACAATTTGTACCGAACGAACAGACTCGTGTGAAGGTTATACCGAAGTCAGATTTCCACTTTATCTTATCTGAATCGAGTAATTAGTTGTTTAAAACAGTTTTGTCATTTGACTGGGCCAATGTTTTAGTCGATGTGTCAGGTGGAAAAAGGATCAACGCTTCCCTTCATATAATTCGTTGGAGCATATTTGGAAAGTGGGGCCCAGGCCCGTCGACCCCCCTTGGCTGCGCCACTGATTATTATACAACAGGTGGGTGGTATGACAATTTTTCTACCAATAGAGATGCTAAAGTGGGCGGTAGGTATGAAAAGGTTGAGTACCCCTGGTCTAGTACCAGTGAGAACAGTAGTGGACTGAGTACGCATCCTTGTCTGAGTCCGTTTTCAGTTATAAAAGATTTCGATACTTCATTTCGTGTTCTGGCATAATTCTTGCTATCGTTGTACAGACTTTTAATATTTCTGATGGTGTTTTCATGAATGCGTCGTCCAGACGTCTCCTCTGTTCACTCAGTCGAAAGCTTTCTCCAAGTCTATGAAGCATAGGTGGATTTGGCTACTTGTTTTTAGCGCTTTCTCGCTTAATTACCGCAACGTGACTATTGGATCTTGCACCCCTCTCTTTGACCTACATAAATCTATATTGCTCGCGTAGCTATTAATAGTCTGTAATTTCTGTCCAAAAAAAGCAAACCTGTAGCAGCAAACGTTAAATCGTTGGCACCTGCTATTTGTCCGCTAAGCAAGGGCACGAATGTGAGTTCAAATCCGGCTTATATCAAATAATTTGAGTAAAAAAAAATTATACAAATTACAAGTTCTGCTTAGCCGTTTATAACCTGTTATAAACTGAAGGTGTCTATCTGTGTATGCTAAAAAATTGACGTAATACTGACCATATTACTCCTGAATGTATATAGATTGAAAACATGGTCTTGAAACTTGGAAACAGGAGGCCTAGGTTCACCTCGGGCTGTCATGATGATGAAATATATTTAAAAATTAATTCTTAATTCTGTCCACAAAGGGTTAAAGAAATAAATGTTAAAAAACTACTTTTTGTGTTAAATTTACATCTTAAGAACTTTTTTTTGATACCACACAATAAATTTTAAAATAATATGTTTTTTAACGACACAAAAAATTCGATGGTTTTCGAAAAACTATCTGATCAAAAATTTCTGTTGAGCCATTTGAGTTTCCATCGATGTACATTGTTGAGAAATTTTTTAGATTTTTAAACCAGTCCTTCTTGGAAACAATTTGTGAGACAAAGTTTTCTTGATATTTTTTTACGAAAATCGTGTAAAAATAATTGTTTTTTTTTTAATAAAATTTTGTTCGTCTACACATTTGGGGGTTTTACTTGATACCATATTCTATTTTTTTTTAAAACTATTTATTACATCTTTGTACAATACAAATTTGTTGTAGTTTTAGTATTTTTCTTTTCCGGGTCAAATTCGTGCCAAATTTCAACTCATTAGCCTTTCGCCATAATTTCTATCGTACAGATAGACACATGAGTGACGTTATAAGGGCTTTTTGGTCCTACATATAAAACTCTAAAAGGAGGAATCGCAAAATTTGTTAATTTTTTTACTGTCTGGCATTTTTGAATTCAGTATATTACATTTCAACATTTAGACATACGTACTTTGTAATTCTGTTTGACTAGCCGGAGGCCATTTAGCCAAAATTTTGGGCTTAAACAACTGCCCAAAAGTCTGCCTAAACTGCCTACTCATACAACAATACAATATAAAATTAATAGCTCCATTAATAAGCGCCAAAATATCCATAAAATTACCATTAATATAATAACATTTTAGAAAAAACTCTGGACCTCTAACGGCGCTTAATAAAACTAAAATAGCTTGGGGAACTTCTGTTAATAAAAACAACAATAAAACAGCAACAAGCATACGAGTTGTTCGTTCGGTTCTCCTTTCGGTTTTACACGCTCTTCGATCGGCAATTTCCGTAGGACATGAATTATAACCTCTTAAAACTTGTTTTCTTCTTGCTGCTTTATATAATGTTTTTATTAACCAATAAGATATTACTGTTAATATTATACATGGTATCCATTTAATTATAACACTGTACGTCCAGAGACAAAATAAGAAATATGGTGCGTTTTTTTCTGCAAGTTCACTAAAATGTACATGGTATAAAGTTGCGTTAGTGCCGTTTTCTACAATTACACTTGTTTGAATATTGAAGAGTAAGTAGGAAGGGCTACATAAAAACATTGGTAGAACATAGCTTACAAAAATAGATAATGTACACCTGTAATTTGTACAAAGAGTTTGACTGCGTTCTGGATATTTTATAACAATATACCTCCAAAAAGCTAAGGTAAGTGTTAAACACATAGATATAGTATGTAAAACTTGAGCAAAATTTGAATGAAACAAAATATATACAGCTAAACTATAGCTAAACTCCATTTTCTTACTATGATTAATAGAATAATAGTAACTAAAGGGTATATATTCAACCATCACAAACATATCTGCAACAGCAAGTCCTGCTAATATCCTGTTAACAGGAAAACAACTCATGTCCTTACGTGTTAGCACAATTATATTTAACATATTCGCCACTGTACCGAAAGCACAAACTAATAAACTAAGATATCCGTGATACTCTTCATAGATGTCAGAAACGTCTTTGATGATTCCTCTACAGCCATTGCAGCAGTCTGTTTCCCTCTGGGTGAAAGAAAAGGTACCATTTGTGGAATTTAGGAATTCTATAAATTTGTGTGCGAGTTCTTCGCTGTCCATTGTTGTGTTTAATTTTGATTTGAGGATAGACATTACTTTTAAAATTGCTTGAGATGTTGTCATTGCATTTTACGAGAGTTTTGAATGATTATTTTGTTGATATGTTCCCTGGTGATTCTGCCAACCTGTAACAATAAAATATATTAATAAACATGTTCATTTTCCTAAAGAATTGATTGAAATATAACATTTTTCTAAAGATAATGACTTGATTCACGTAAAATTGGCATTGTATTTAGAATATGATACTGTCATTTTTACTGACGGATTAAAATCCGGAACCAGGGTTGGGTGTGCGTTCGTTGTTTTGAATCCACGCCAACAGTTTTAGTACCATTTGCACTCCTTATCGAGTGTGTACACTGCTGAGCTGTACGCTGTATTTAAGGCCATGTGTTTTGTTTCGTTAGAGCAAAATCTTTCAAGTGTTTTGAGAGACTCTCTGAGTGCTCTGAACAGTATCCAATATCAATATCCAGTGCACTCTCTTGTACGAGGGTTACCTTTTATATTACAAACGACCACTAGATGGCAATATTGAAATGTGTCATTACTAAATTCGTAAAATTTTACATTTGTTATTGTGAAATCAGTGGCAGCTTATAAATTGACCGAGTAGTTTGTTGATAGTGAGCGTTAAAAAAAACGTACAAATGTAACAATACTAGGGTTGCCTTTTATATTTCGAGTTTTGAGATGAAAAACAATTATTTATGAACAAAAGTGGATTTATTGTTTTTTAAAATATTCTACATGAAGATCAATACACTTTTGCATGCGTTTGAACCAATTTTCGAAACGATTTTAGTAAAGGCCTAACTCAACAAAAATGCATAGATTCGCTTCGTTCAACTTTTGGTAATGAAGCACCATCAGAAAAATCAAAGATAATTGGTTTGCAGAATTTCATCGTGGTCATGCGTCCGTCAGTGATGAATCTCGTAAAGGTGACCAAAATCGGTTGTGATTTACAAAAACATCGATGCTGTGCACAAAATTATTGGAGAAGATCGGCATGTGACTTACCGTGAGATAGGCATTCGATTTAGCTATTCCCGATGGATTCCGAAAGTGGATTCAAAAGGGATAAATCAGGTGAATACGGGCAATGAGACATTAAATCGATGTTTTTTCTCCTTCAAATAATCAATTGTTTGACGTGCTGTGTGGGAGCTTGCAAGAATAATGCGATGATTTTGGTTGTTTTTCCTGATTTTGTCGATTACTTCTGGCAAACATATTGTTGTATACTATTCAGCATAAACTGTTCTCCGATCCTCTAAAGGAATGGTTGTCCAGTACAACCGAAAAAACAAGCGATTATTTTCTTGGAAGTGCTTTGTGAACGAACAACTTTTGTGGGTTTCAGTTCATCTTGGAAGACCCAAAGAGTGGATGGTTGCTTAGTTTTCGGTTCATATGAATAAATCCAAGTTTCGTCACCTGTAACGATGTTGTATACGGATTTTGCAGTGCCTAGGTTGAATTTTTTCAGCATTCCCTTACACCAATCAACACGAGCCTTTTTTGGAGCTTCGGTCAAATTATGCGGATTCCATCGGGAACAGATATTTTTCACAGCTAAATGTTCATGCAAAATCGAATGTAATGCAGTTTGCGATATGCCAAAGGATGCCTCTATCTCATGGTAAGTCACATGCTGATCTTCTTCAATCATTTTGCGCACAGCATCGATGTTTTTTGAATAACAACCGATTGTGGACGACCTTCACGAGATTCATCACTGACGGACGCATGACCACAACGAAATTCTGCAAACCAATTGTAAACAGTCTTTTCTGTTAGTGCTTCATTACCAAAAGTTGAACGAAGTGAATCTATGCATTGCTGTTGAGTTAGGCCTTTACTAAAATCGTAAAAAATCATCCAACGAAAACCTTCACGAGTAATATCCATTTTTTCACCAACTTGTTTTTTTTAACGCTCACTATCAACAAACTACTCGGTCAATTTATAAGCTGACCCTTATTTCAAAAAAACAAATATCAAATTTTATGAATAAAGTAATGACAAATTTCAATATTGCCATCTAGTGGTCGTTTGTAAAAACATAAAAGGTAACACTCGTATTTATATTTTCGCTTTCATTACTTATTACATTTTAGTGTGCAATATTTCTTTCAAGCCAGAGCTATACGCTTTTGTTTTTTCTTTTCTCAGTACGGTTGTCGAAGGATATTAATTGCCTGAGATATATTTCTTCCACGTATTGCACAGATTCTCAAACTCATATATCTAATAAGTTTAATTAGTGATTTATTTTTATAAAATTACATCCGTTAATTAAATCCATGAATGTCTCGTAATACTGTAAATTGAATGATATTTCATCGCGACAATGGTGCATTAATAATGGAAATGTAATTGTCTCCAATTTCTTAATGTGAATAGCACCATACCGCATGCTTAATGTTTAACCATATTGCAATTTGCAAACAATCATGATATTTGCTTCAGCTTTTAATCAATTAATGATGTTGCAGTATTCAGTTTCAAACTACATCTTCAGGGAAGGTTAAGGCAAATTCAGTGAGATAAGCACTGAAGGTAAAGTTGCACTAACTTCTGCAGGTAGATTATTGGTATTATAATAATACTAGGTTATTACCCGTCAACATAGACGGATTTATAATATAAAAAATTTATGTGAAGTGTAAATCTTCACACATTTCTGGGTTTTGCAGGTATTTAGTAACTGAATGATGATTATTTGGGATGCCAAAACAAATTTTATGTCAAAATATTTTTTTATGAATTTTAATTCGAATGCCTAATACCATTATTTAAGTTTCTAAATATGTACAGTATTTTATTTATACAGCAAGGTTCAGTAAGATTTTTAAAATTGCGCCTATGGCTTCCATTGGTTGCTTATATCAAAAATCCCGCCCTATGATTTCGTCAAACAGAATTAAATTATAATTTCAACACTTCCCACTGGTTATAAAATTTACGCTTTTAAAAAATAAATGCAACATTTACCAAAATATAACTAGAATTTTGACAAAATAATTTAAACAAAATAGAAATGCAAAAAAAAAACAGAAAAAAATAAAATTGACAGGATTCGAACTCTGCAACGTTCGCACTGCAATTTACAAAGTGCGTTACGAAACCATCTGAGCTACCAGAGTATCTTATCTGAAGTGTTACATAGCGAATTAAATATTTAACATATTTTAGTTAAAAATACAAAAAATGCGTTATTTTCCGAAAACATAATCTGATCAAAAATTCCTGTTGTACTATTCTGGTTCACACCAATGTACATTACTTAGAATTTTTTCAGATTTTTAGTTTAAACCATCTGGGCTACAGGGTGTGGGACAAAAATTTTTTTGCACAATTTTGGCAAAAATCGCATCAAAATAATTTATTTTGCAAAAATAAAATTTTGATCGTTAATCCACGTACTAAGGGCTTTCATTTGATACCCTACTCAGAATTTTAAAAAAATATATTTTTTTTTGATGAGCACATTTTTGTTTATATTTTTAGGGGGATATGTTTTTTAGATGTTTTAGTATTTTTCCTATGTGTGGGTCAAAGAGTTGTATAAGCATGCCAAATTTCAACTCTCTAGGTTTAGCCGTTTGGTTACAATTTTTACCGAACAGACAGACAGACAGACAGACAGACAGACAGACAGACAGACGACAAAATGACGGTATAAGGGTTTTTTGGTCATACCTACAAAACCCTAAAAATTAGAAATGTTTGTATATGTATTTGGTTTTATTTTTTAACGAATCTTAATTTCATCGCCGGTCATCGAATCACGGGACAAGATATCACCCATTAGCCAATCACGGGAGAGTGTGTCACTTTTCAGCCAATCAAGAGACAGGGTGTCCCCAGTTAGCCAATCATGAGAACCTTAGGAAAAAACGTAGAAGGACCGTTTAAAAGAACCGTAGTCATAATGTTACCGACACTACATACAGACACTTGCTAATTATATAGTTAGATTATTTATTCATGAACTTTTTAAGATGAGAAAACGATTTATTTTTACTCAGTACATTACATTTATATTGTTAAAACTAAAAATAATTTGAGACGTTAATTTATGCCTTCGAAACCCTAGACATTTATGTATGCAATTATATTCGTAGATTCTTAGAGAAAAGATCTGCAAAATATTGTTCATATCCGTCAAAGGATATTAGAGTGTGTAAAGTTTCTTTTTTATGCCTACGAAATCTTAAATATTTCTATATATAATTATATTCGTAGATTCTTAGATAATAAATCTGCAAAATATTGTTCATATCGGTTAAAGGATATAGGCGTGTCTAGAGTTTCTCTTTTATGCCTACGAAACCCTAAACATTTCTATATAAAATTATATTAGTAGATTTTTAGAGAATAAATCTGCAAAATATTGTTCATATCGGTTAAAGGATATAGGCGTGTCTAGAGTTTCTCTTTTATGCCTACGAAACTCTAAACATTTCTATATAAAATTATATTAGTAGATTCTTAGAGAATAAATCTGCAAAATATTGTTCATATCGGTTAAAGGATATAGGCGTGTCTAGAGTTTCTCTTATATGCCTACGAAACCCTAAACATTTCTATATGTAATTTTATCCGCAGTTTCTTAGAGAATAAATCTGCAAAATATTTTTCATATCGATTATAGAATATAGGAATGTCTAGAGTTTCTTGTTTATGCCTACGAAATTCTAGACATTACTGTAAATAATTATATTTGTAGATTCTTAGAAAATAAATCTGCAAAATATTGTTCTAATCAGTCAAAGAATGTAGGAGTGTCTAGAGTTTCTTGTTTATGCCTACGAAATCCTAGACATTTGTATGCGGTATTTAATCCGCAGATTCTTAGGAAATAAATTCGTAAAATATTTTTCATATCGATCATAGGACATAGGAGTGTCTAGAGTTTCTTGTTTATCCCTACGAAGACATAGACATTTCTATATCTTATTTTATCTGCAGATTCTTAGAAAATAAATCTGCAAAATATTTTTCATATCGATCATAGGATATAGGAGTGTCTAGAATTTCTTGTTTATTCCTACGAAACCCTAGACATTTCTATACGTTATTTTATCCGCAGATTCTTAGAAAATAAATCTGCAAAATATTTTTCATATCGATCCTAGGATATAGGAGTGTCTAGAGTTTCTTGTTTATGCCTACGAAACCCTAGACATTTTTATATGTCATTTTATTCGCAGTTTCTTAGAGAATAAATCTACAAAATATTGTTCATATCGGTCAAATCATATAGGAGTATCTATAGTTTCTTGTTTATACTTACGAAAACGTGAAGTAGAGTAGAAATAGTAGAAATATAATAAAAAGTCTCTTTTTATTGAGACAATTTGGTTTTATTTTATAGATGAATGTGAATATCAATATCTTCTTAGGTATTTTTGAGATTATGATGTTTTACACACAAAAAGGACTGATATAAGATGTAATGAACAACAGTGGCATATTCAGGGGGGGGGGCCTTAAAGTCCAATGAAATGAAAATTTAATAAATCTAACATAATCGTACAGCAAAATAACTTATGCATTTTACAATATATAAGCTATATTTTATTATGATTAGTGTTGAAATTAACAGAAAATGCATATTTATATGTTATTTTTAGGATTTCGTAGGTATAATCAAGAAATCGTCACATGAGTGTTCGTTCGGTAGTAACTGTGGGCAAGAGATTTAGAGAACTGATCATAAGTACGAGAAATATTGAGACTGCAAAAATGTATCCCGCGAAAAATATAAACAAATATGTATTTATCGAAGAAAAAAGTTTGTAAAATTTTGAGGGATATCAAAGGAATATTTTTTATAAACAGAAAAGGGAGAAGAGAGTATATTTTACATTTTTAAATATATTTTTACCCTAAATAAGCTCAAGTATTATATTTTTCATTAACGCTCAGGGATCACAAAAAATTAGGTTGAGGGCCGTGTGCGGCCCGCGTGCTGCAAATCTGAAAAATTTGATTTTGCCCTCCCCAAGACAAAATCCAGTGCACCACTGCTACCTATAACTAATGATTTCCTGGAAATGCAATGTATGCATACTATACGTTTATAACATACCTAGTAAATACCATTTTATCTGTGAACTAACATGGTCAATATACTATGTTAGCATTAAACCAACAGTTAGTAACTGTAATTAAATATTTGTCTTTTTTACAACACACTGTACGGATTACATTATTGTTATGTTGATTGCCTAAACGTCTATTTCAATTTTCCAGATTTTATATATGCCAATGTAAAAGCTGCTAATGTAATACTGCATTGTGTTTAAACATTACGCAAATTAGTAAAATGGTAGAACGGGAAGCCAAGTTAAATTCATTGTAAAATATATATGTATTGTCATACGGTATGACTAGCCAGTGCTGTCAGCCAGTGGCGTAACTAAAGCCCGTAACACCTCAAACAGAATTTAGCTTTGGTATGCATTCCGTAATTATTTTAAAGTTTATTACTTCCACATATATTAATCAGGTAATTTAAAATACATTTTTGAAATAGTAGTTTATTTAACAAGCATATGTAACGAATTCGCTAGTCCGCCCGGACTAGGGATGAGAAAAAAGCATCGATGTATCGAAAACATCGATGTTTTTACCATCGATGGTCAGATGGCGATAGTATCGATAAAACATCGATGTCTACTACCGATGTCGAAGTTTAAACTTTGAAATTCGGAAACTACTGCTAGAGCGCTGGAATTTTAAAATTTTAATTTTTATTAATATTAATACACAAAATATAAGCGCCATCTATTGTGATATAACAATACTAATAGTGTTAGTTCTTATTCTTATTAGCAGTTAGCAGAATAAGAAAAAAATAAGAAGAAACTTTTTTACTAATTTTTAACTAATTTTTGCAAACAATGCAACGACCAACGAAGCCAACAAACTTGTTGCTTTTTGAGTCTTGTTGACACTTTCCCAGTTGTTATTCCTCCAATCCCTGGAATTACCGTATTGGGAAATATAATTATAATTTATTTTTTAATAAAACTATTATTAGGATTATTATATTGTAATGTTAGTGTAAAATTAATATTAGGATTGCTATGTTAGTGTTATAAAAAATGTAATATGTATTTCCACTTAAAAAAGTGGAAAAAAGTGTATGATAGTATGTTATTTTTATATTAAATAATATAAAATTAACATTAAGATTACTATATTAGTATTATAATAAAATGCAATATTTCATTTTAGAAATGTAAAAATAGTAGGAACAAATTAGGATTATTATATTGGGTAATGTTAATGTGAAATTAATAACTATTAAAAAAGAATATTTCTATTTAAAAATCTAATAAATGTTTTTTGTGTATTATAAGTTACTTTTTTTCGTATTTTATCTTTACATTATTAAATAAAATCTATATAATATAAATAAATAGCTTTTTTTAATATTAATAAAACATCGATGTATCGGAAACATCGATGTTTTTCCTTCGATGTTTTTTCAACATCGATAGTAAGGTCGGCACCTTACTGTTTTGCCTTCGATGTACAACCCTAGCCCGGACAAAGACAAAATTTTCACAAACCACCAGTCGCGAAAATTTCTTTGAAAGAACGTTTTTTAGAGATTTTGCAAGGAGTATTTTAAAATAAACATTTTTAAGAATTCAGATAATAAAATAAAATTAGAAACCTTGCAGCATGTATCATTGGAAATATATTTTTAAATGGTTCATTGTTCAAGGAGACATTTGTTCAGAGTTATTGCTTAATAACTTTGAACACTAGCATCTTCTTGAACAATGCTTAAACCCTTTTTCGTAGAAACACGACTAGAAATGTTTTATAAAATAACCCGTCTCTCTGAAGACGAGATCAGACAATATTCGGTCCGGTTAGCATTAACATCTAAGTTGTTGAATTTTTAGAGGCACTGTGTCGGCATTCTGGTGGTCTATCCGATTCTATTTGTTTTAATCATTTCATTATTTTAATATCTATATTTTAATCTTTTATACTAATTGTAAATATTACTTTTAATAAATCAAATTAATTCATTTTAAACCGTCTTACTTAACGTGTGTAAACCTTCACCATTAAGAACTTAAGTGAACAGCTAGGAGCACAAATAGCCTTTGTTTTTTTTTTTTTTTTTAGGGCATTCTAGGTATTTTTTTATTTGTTGCGCCACGAGCCGCAGGCGACTAGCGCAATTCATTCGAGTGATAAATGAGTATTCCATGCAAGTTTCATACTATGCTTTTTCTACGAGTATAACTTTATTACTGTGAAACCTCGGTATACGTCCTTAATCCGTTCCAGATCATTAGACTTATACCAAATAGGACGTATACCAAACGTATTTTTCCCATAAGAAATAAAGGGAAAATGATTAATCCGTCCACACGAAAAAAAAAAAATCATATTTTTATTGGCATATTATACATTGACGTGGTTGTATAATATAATTTAAACACAGCTTATTACTAAAATAGATAAATGTGGAATTTGGATTAAAACAATGATAAATTTAAACAAAATCTTCACTGTAGGGTTGCAACTGCGATACTGACACACATGACAGGTAAACAAGAGTATCGCGCGGTTTTGTGACTCATTTTAACTCATACAAGTTCTTGCACGCACGCGAGTCGTATTCCAAACGAAGGTCGTATACCAAGCAAAATGTTTCGCGTCCAAACAGGACGTATACCAAGTTGGACTTATTCCAAAGCAGACGTATACCGAGGTTCCACTGTACTTAATTTTTATTCAGTTACCTTTAAAAACTAACAATAATTTTGACAGTTGCTTTCAACCTATTTATTGTAATGAAATCATTACGTAACAGGTCAACGGTGTGTAATAAAAATGAGTGGGGAAATGTTACATTTACTTATCACTGACACGTCTGTAAATTAATCTACATATATTGTCGTGGAAAAATTATATTTTGTAATTATACACAATAAAAATTTCTGGAAAGAAAAAATGTGTACTCCATAATAATGGATTTTTGGCCCCCCTAATATTTATAGCTATATCCTACAGCAGGGAACTCATTTGGGTCGCGGATTATTTTTCATACAAATGAATAATAAACAGTAAACTTCAAATATCCCGAAGATCTACCTTGAAATTTTTCGATAGACAGAAAATGGAGAAGAGAGTATGTACATTTTACTTTTTTAAATAAATAATTAACTAAAATAAGCTTAATTTATATATTTTTTATTGACGTTCAACAAGTTACAAAAATTTTGGCGACCGGTATATAAGAGCTGCAGAGCTGCAACACCCCCAAAATTAAATTAATTTAAACATTACAGAGGTTTATGATATTTTTCCCTCTCTTTGTGCTGTAAGTATGTACTGGTAGTTCGAATTGTCATGGTAACGCGGCGATTGGCATTGAGTGGCAGTAACGGTTGCTTATATTATACACTTTCGGAGCTGCAGTCGTTTGCAGTTAAAAGCTTGCCAAGTGCACGTTTCATTAAAGATATTTTTGTATTGTTATATAATGAATGATTTAAAGAATGAATAAGAATGTAGGATATTGTTCTATACAGCACATAAAACAATAATTTTTTTTCTACTTGACTAATACATATTAAATCATAAAATGTAATATTTCTGTATTTTATATGATTTTATTTGTATACGTATATGTACATTAACTTTTTATGTCAATCTTAACAATGATTTATTTTCCCGATATAAAATCTCAATTATAATTCTGGTTGTAGCACCTCCATTAGAGATTTTCACGAGCCACCACTGGTTCTGTACACGCCACTGCCGTGTATATGAGACCTTACTTTCAAGTTTTATTTGATATGTAACGACAAAAAACATACAAATAAATAACTTCCTGTATATAAAATGAAATATAAAGTAGAAATAACACATACCTATATTTGTATGTGCATGCGATTGCAAGTATTAGATCAATATAAATAAATCTTCCGTGTATGATCATGACATCCTTTACTGAATGTCATCCGAGGCGGCCGCACTCCCCCCCCCCCCCTTCCATCTTAGTATGCCGCAGCTGTCAATTATCATATCTTAGCAAGGTAGGCATTTCGTACAGGAATCAGGGGGATCTGTCATAGGTAATCGCTAATAGCTCCCAATTAATCCTATTGCATGTAATTAGTAGAATTATGGACGTAATTATGCTTTGATCTAGATTTAACGTCTTCATAGGCGTATAAGTGTAAATTTTGGCATCTTTTAAATGCATTTCTACCATTGATTCCGCAGAAGAACTAACAGTCAATCACCAACTATATTGGATAAAATAATGATACAAAATAAAATAATCTCATTTTATAATTTTATTTCTGTTAGGTTCATCCAATTAGTGAACCTTTCGATTTTTATTTGTAGACACTTATCAAGACGGTTGTTTGTTTGAATGGTTGCACCACAATCATACTGTCAATTTCCCACTAGAATATAATTTGATATGCATCTTTTTTACAATTTTTAAAAAAAGAGTAATTATGTCATAATTTATTTTCCAAATATCTTGTATTACAAACATTTTAAAAATAAATACCAATTTTAAACAAATTTTTATTCTTGAGTTTTTGCTCTAAAATGTACATAAGAGCCAATTTCCGCACTTATTTAAAATCCCATGTTAAACTGCTATATTCCGGTGTTTGGTATATGTTCAGTTTAGTTGTTTTTGTCAGTACAGTACTATTTAGGAATTTTTTATTCGCATAGTAAGCTCTATTTGTTGCTAATATTTTATCTCTTAGTAAGAAAGATCTTCATCTCCTCCAATACAAGTCAAGTGCATAAATAAAAAAAAAAACTGTCAGATGTGGAAAATTCCCTTTTTCCCTCTAGACATCCAAAATTTCCTGAAAAAGGGAAATTCCTTGTCAGGTGGAAACACTCGCCTGTAGACGCCGAGTGACGTCCACACTGTCAAAATGTTGCGCAACATGTCTAACGTTGCATGCGATCTCCCATTCCGATCGGGAGTCTTTAGACCTGCAATTTTTGGTCTCGCAATAGGCCCGTAGACGGGGATTGGTCTATAGACATGTCTCGTAGACCAGTGCTTCTTAAAGTGGTGGGCCGCGGCCCCCTAGAGGGTCGTGGTGTTCCCACAAGGGGGCCGCGAGGAGTCGTAAATATAACACTTAATTATTTTATTACTTAAAAAGAACGAGTAGCTTTAACTTTAATGCTACATAAATATTATTCTTTATTATACATAGATTATTGAATGATCTGAGCGTAAAAAACTATATGTATGTATATATTTTAACTAATCTTGGTTCCAAAACAAAAATTAGGGGAGCCGTGGGTTATTGATTTGAGTTGCAGGGGACCCGCGACATCAAAAGTTTAAGAAGGACTGTCGTAGACAACCTGAGACACGTCTCAGAGACCAGAATCGCGCAACATGTCTACTAGTGTGTACTAGCCTTTAGATGCATTCTTGTTTTTGAATTTCTCTCTTTCTCTATTTCTAGCTTTGTCTGTGAAAAAATGATATGTCTCTATTCAAAAATGGATTTTTTTTGCTATAGTTCTCTCCCATTGAACCATATGCTTTAATTAACCGTCATCTGTCATCTAAATTCTCATTTACTATATACAATATGCCTTTACTTACCATAAGAATAGGGAATTCTTTAGGTCTTTAGGTACAGTCTGTTCCAAACGGTTAAGCGGAACTAAATGGGATTTTCGTTCTTTTAGGTTGTCACGAGAAGGGACCTTGCTGGGGTTATTTCATTTTTCACGTTGGAATGTCAAAATTTAAAATTCCAACAATGGAACCATAGAAACGAATGACATATCAAAATTAAATTATTTTTTTTACAAATTTTAATGACAAAAAAATAAATAAATGGGAAATTTGTATTAAGAATGCACAAAATATCAAAATATAAAGAAAATGACATTTTAAAATGATATTAACCTTAACCAAAAAATGTTAATTGTAAGTATGATTTACAAAGCTTAAACAAAACGACCGAAAAGCACGATTTAAGCGATGAAAGTAACTAGATTGCTAAATCTAGTTCCACTTAACCGTTTGGAACAGACTGTACTTTATGTAAATGGTAAACAAAGATTGCTCAATTAAAACTTCTCTCCACCGACATAGAAATTTTTTGCATTTATTAGAAAAATGTGCGCTGAGAACGACGTGCATTTGTTGTGTCAAACTGCAGTCGACATGTGAATATAACCAAATTATGAACAATTGCATACTGCCACAAAAATGAGAAAATTACAGTATGTCATTTTATCCAATTATGTCATTTTGGGCCAGGTTCCCCTAAATTTAATTTAAAAACAGAAATTCTGAGCGTCAAATGTAACAGTTAAGAATCTACATCACAAGATGGCTACCAAACCATCAGCTGATTGTAACTTTCAACAATGTTTAAATACTATTTTTTATTATTTTATTGATACTTATAATAATATTCTATGGTCTATTTCAAAGTAGAAAAAAGTAGATAGCGCTGCGAACCGAGTACGATTTACACTGATCAAATACAGTATAGCGGGAAATTTAAAATAAGTTACAACTAGGGCATGGGCGTAGCAACTGGGTTAGCAAGGGATTTTTTTTTTTAAATATAAAAAAGATTAATAAGATATTGAAATAAACAAGGCAGATAATATACTTACGTTATTTATACGACATAAATTCAGTTTAATGTGAAATTTGAAAAAGTTAAAAAAATATTAATTTTAAAAATTATGTACTATATATAAAAAGAGAGATTTGGCTAAAAGAGTTTAAACAAAGCAATAAAACAAACAATATATCTTCAGACCTAAAGTTTCTTATTTAAATAATTATTGTAAATAAAAATTAAAAATATATGTATATATGAAGGTCTAAAAATTATATCAATAACTTCTTCTTTGGGCACAATCAGCTGGGTTGTCTTTTGGCCTCACATTAGTCCTCTCTCTTTATCTGTTAAATGTCAAGTGTCAAAAAATATTTATATGTCAGATAACCTAAAAAATATATAACTACGTAAAAACAAATTACATGGAGAATTTTTTCCATAAAATCTACGCCAAGAATATAAATAAAAGTCTAAATATGTAAATAATAACAAAATATATGAGAAAAATTAAATAATATAAATAATATATATTTTTAATGTACGACACTGAACATCTGTCAACTTGGACTAAAAACAATATTTTTACAGTGTAATAGGGATGACGATCTAAACCAATCCGAAGCAAGGACAAACAGCTCCTATCTTCTTACACACATTTTTCTACTTTGAAATAGACCATAGTTACAAAGATGGGGTTGTGTGAGCCGCAAATAGTTATCGTTGCTGAGCGCCAAACATTTTAACTAATTAACTAATTTAATGGTATCGTGTAACCTCGGAATTAATGTCCCGTTTACAAGTTCAAAAAGTTCTGTTTCCTCAAAATATATTTTTCGGCATCATTTGAATTGCTTTGTAATAAAATTTTGTATAATTTAACGATGTAATCTTAAAAATGCGGAAGAATATCAAATTTTTATATCTTTATTATAAGAAATCAATGTCCTAAAACCGATTGACTTTATATTATGAATTATTAAAGATGAATATTAATAGAATTGTTAAGATTTTAATTTTAAAATATAAAATCTGGGAAGATAACTTCGTTCTCATGTTAAAATTTGATATCATTAAATGTAAATTACCCCGAACTCAGAGTAGACATTTCCTATTAATGAATATTTTATATCAAAGGTGAGTCCACTTTTAAAGTTTCTTGATCAATAAAACTAAATCGAATTATTGTTCAGAACTTGCATTAGTGGTATCTACTCAATCTTTTTTGCTTGTGACCTGAAACCGCAGTTTTTTTTTTTAAATGGTGTTCAGTGGCGGGTTTTTCTTTAGTTTGCTGGTTTGCGCAACCCCCAAAAAAGACAACGAAATTTTTTTTTATATAATAACACTGATAAACACAATATTTTGATACGCTGAAAACAAGTTTGAAAACAGAATTATTATATTACCTATAGATTTTCTATAACATGCAAATTTATATTTCGCTATATGCAACATTTTTATATTGCGTCAACTCACGACATGTAACTGCGGTGACGAATACAACTGGTTAAGATCAGTTTATTCCTACTTATCAGGTCTAAATGTATGCTTCAAAATAGATTGCATGTATTAGTAAACTACAGGTTTCACTATCTGTTGTATTTTTTATATCGTGACTGGTAGCTCTTTGAGTTCTAAGTAATTTATGTATTTTCTTTTACTTTGATTTTGCTTAATTTTAAGTATAATACTCATTGATATTTTCCTGTAAAATAGTATTTGTTGTCTAATTTAAGCAACCGCGTAGCTCTTATAGTTCTCGAGATAGCAATGGTGAGAAATTTAAAATGAACAACCTGTATAGGTATTTGTATTTTCAGAAATAAAAAATTGATGTGAAGTGAACAAATTTTATGTCAAAATATTTTTTTATGAATTTTAATTCGAATGCCTAATACCATTATTTAAGTTTCTAAATATGTGCTGTATTTTTTTTTATATAGCAAGGTTTATTAAGATTTTGAAAATTGCGCCTATGGCTTCCATTGGTTGCTTAAATCATAAGCCCCGCCCTCTGGATTCGTATACATTCAAACATAGAATTAAATTATAATTTCAACACTTCCCACTGGTTATTAAATTTACGCTTTTAAAAATTAAATGCAACATTTACCAAAATATAACTAGAACTTTGACAAAATAATTTAAACAAAATAAAAATTCAAAAAAAAAACAGAAAAAATAAAACTGACAGAAATCGAACTCTAACTTGCAAATTACAAAGCAACGACGAAACGCACTACGCTACGAGCTCTTACTTATCTACTGTGTTACATAGCGAATTAAATATTTAACATATTTTAGTTAAAAACACAAAAAATGCGTTATTTTCTGAAAACATAATCTGATCAAAAATTCCTGTTGTACTATTCCGGTTCACACCAATGTACATTACTTCGAATTTTTTCAGATTTTTTGTTTAAACCATCTGGGCTACAGGGTGTAGGACAAAAAATTTTTGCACAATTTTGGCAAAATCGCGTCAAAATAATTTATTTTGCAAAAATAAAATTTTGATCGTTAATCTACGTACTAAGGGCTTTCATTTGATACCCTACTCATATATATTTTTTTTTCGATGAGCACATATTTGTTAATATTTTTAGGGGGATATGTTTTTTAGATGTTTTAGTATTTTTCCTATGTGCGGGTCAAAGAGTTGTATAAGCATGCCAAATTTCAACTCTCTAGGTTTAGCAGTTTGGCTATAATTTTTACCGAACAGACAGACAGACAGACAGACAGACGACAAAATGACGGTATAAGGGTTTTTTGGTCATACCTACAAAACCCTAAAAATGGTGGCAGTAAATTATATTATACGCAGTAAAAAGAATTTGAAAATCGACAAGAAAATATATTGTTTATACTATTATAATAGTTTATAATTAAAATTGACAATGTAAACTATATAATAACCACGATACATATGTAACGGGTGTTTTTTTAGAGGTATAGAACTTTAAGTTGGCATTACTGTTCAAGATGGCGACCGATTTAACAGCTGTCAAGTGATTTATTCTCAGTTTGGTTTGGCAATTCATCATGAATAGACTCACGCCTGAACAACGCTTGCAAATAGTGCAATTTTATTTCGAAAATAATGGTTCTGTGCGGAATACGTATCGCGCACTACGTTCATTTTATCGTCGACAAAATCGTCCATCAGAGCAGTTAATTCGATTAACCATGGAACGTTTTCGCACCACGTTTACTCTTATTGATAACTCGCATCCCCAGAGACGCCGTACGGTGCGTACAGAAGAAGCTATTGGTACTGTAGAGCTTACTGATGGCCAGAACGTTACAGTCAATGGTGATCGGTATAGAGCCATGATTACTAACTTTTTCATTCCTGAATTGAACAGCCATGATGTCCAGGAGCTGTGGTTCCAACAAGACGGCGCAACATGTCACACAGCTCGTGCCACAATCGATTTATTGAAAGACACGTTTGGTGACCGCCTAATTTCACGTTTTGGACCTGTGAATTGGCCTCCAAGATCTTGTGATTTAACACCGCTGGACTACTTTCTGTGGGGCTATGTAAAGTCATTGGTCTATGCGGATAAGCCACAAACGCTTGACCATTTGGAAGACAACATTCGCCGTGTTATTGCCGATATACGGCCACAAATGTTGGAAAAAGTCATCGTAAATTGGACGTCCAGATTGGACTACATCCGAGCCAGCCGTGGCGGTCATATGCCAGAAATCATATTTAAAATGTAATGCCACAAGATTATCTTTCGAATAAAAAAAAATTCATGTCAATCGAATAATCCATCGTTGTTTTATTGCAATTTAAAGTTCTATACCTCTAAAAAAACACCCATTACATATATCACATAAATTTAGGAAATTAACTGCTAAACAAATATACATGTAATATATAAATTTACATGTAAGATCAAAATCTGTATCCTATATTTCGGTATTGAATTTGTTATCGAAAATTAATCACAAACAAAATTAATTTGATGATAGTTGGGAAATTAATACGCTATCTAGACTCCGCTTGAGAGAGTTTCGTTTGTTCAAGCGATTTTATCAATAATTATGTCCGCATGACCGTCTTTATTAAATTCTTTAAACAATGTACTTCAAATAATGCTAGATTTTAAGTACAAGTTAAAAAATCTGCAACTAAAATCCAAACATGGCTGAAGGGCTATCCGAAAAAAGGACATTTATCTGCCACAGTTATTTTTATCTTGAAGATTTTCCTCTAAAACGCAATGTGTGAGCAAGCTAGGGGAAAAAATGACGGCTAAGGTTGATCCAAAGAATCGAATAGTAGCACTGAAAATTTCCGGAACAAACATTTATTTTTTAAACGGGAACGTATCGTGTTTTTTTGGATAGAGCTTTTGAAAAAAAAACAACTTTAACTTAATATTTTTTTAAACATTTTTTCTGAATTTATCAGTGAAATAACGTCAAATCGGCAGTGAATTAAACTTTTTTGTACAATTTCATGTACGCCGGGTTGACACACCGCCATCACTAAATTTGAAAATGAGGGCACTTATTCGGACAAAAAGAGAACAGGGCGACCAAGGAAAACAACCAAGAGAGATGACAACTTTTTTTCAAGATTATTTCAAGATCGCCCACTAGTTCCTGCAAAAAAGTTCAAGCTAGTTTGCTTCAAAAGGGATGTGAGGTAAGTGTCAGCACTGTTTCACGACGTTTGAGCAAAATATATAACCTAAAAAGCTACAAACCAGCCAAAAAACCAAAACTGACTCCAGCCATGCGAAAGAAAAGATTGGAGTTTGCTCGAAGGCATCAAACCTGGACGGTTGCCGATTGGAGTAAAGTTATATTTTCCGATGAAAGTACCTTCCAGCAGTTTACATCACGTCAGCAACATGTCCGGAGGCCAGTGGGCAAAGGATTTGATGTGAAATACACGATTCCTACCATGAAACATCCTCCCAGCCAGATGATATGGGGGGCTTTTAGCTGCAATGGAACAGCTGGACTGTACTTTTTACCTCAGAAAACTACAATGAATGGTAAAAGGTACTTGCAACTACTGAAACAGAAGTTAGATATACACATGACAATCCACAAGTGTGATATTTTGATGCACGATGGAGCTCCATGCCATAGGTCACAAGCGGTGCGAGGTTATCTGACTGAGAAGTGGTCGTTTATGAAGCAAAAGGTGTCAGAAAAGCAGCCATCAAGCTTAAAGGCATTAGAGCAGGCCGTTAAGGAAGTATGGGTCAAAGAAATCTCAAAGGAGTATTGCCAGGAACTCATCGTTAGCATGTCGAGGCGACTGCAGGTGATAATCGACAACAATGGCGGCAATACTAAGTACTAAAATATTGTTCTTTCTTATTAAGAATATTAAAATAATGTTAAAGAACCTAAATAAACTTTTTGACCGGTCAACTTTTTGTTTTATTTCTGAAAACCTACCATTTTTGCAAAAAAATAGGAAAATATCCCAGGTGGTCTTAAACTTTTGCAAATGACTGTAAATATTATTATATACAAATGTCTATAAGTAGATATATTTAGTTATTGTAAATAAAGACTATTCATTGTAAAATTATAAATGGCCAAAATTGTATAATATAATTATAAGAGTTTAATGTTAATACAATTATAATATATTATATATACATATATTATAGACGATCAAAGCCTAGCAGTTGAAGCGTCTCTAATTCAATATTTTGCATTTGTTGAACGCTAAATAGTTTTAATTTATTTCAGCTTACAGAAACTACAAACTTGAACCCACTGCTGCATTAAATATTCAGGAAAAAGGATAATTTTATCTTATCCTTGTCGTGAATATTTTATTAAATTTTTTACTAATTTACATACAGTGTAAATTGTTTTTTTGCTATATATTTTAAGTTTTTTGTTCATTTGTTTACCCAAGTGTTCAAATGTTTTCTTTCAAAATATTGGATGATAATGTATATATAATATTTATTCTGGGTGTAAAGGTCATTTTATAATGTTTTTACAATGAAAGAGTAATTAGCGAAATTTGGAAAACTATTTTATTTAAAACCACGTGGCTTTCATATCTATGGCTGGCGGTCTAGAAACAGAGAACTTATCTTCTCTGCCCCTTATACGTCTATCTAGGCGTTCATCATCATCATTCCTATTATTGTTATTATTTTTTACACATTTATACTCACATCAGTAACGTGGCTAACTTAGTCTGACGGCTCATAATGAGCAAAGTACAGGTAAGCAATTACATTAATTATAAATACACAGGTAAATTAAATTTTGATAACTATCGACCTCAGACTAGATACAAAACTTGCTGTCCAGAAAGCTGTAGTGCTACCAACTCTACTGTACGCGTCAGAAACATAGACCCCGTACCCCCGTATCGCACTTTGGATAGATTTCACCATCGATGTCTAAGAACAAAATAAAATGGCAGGATCACATCGACAATATATCTGTTCTCAATAGGGCCAACTCCACCACAATAGAGTGTTTGCTCATGCAAAACCAACTCAGATGGGTCGGATAGGGAACAATCTGTGGAAGTAAATGGGTTTTCCTCAAAATATATAAAAATTACATCCAGTGTGCCTCAAGGATCTCCCTTGGGTCCTTTACTTTTTAATATCATTATTAATGACATATCTCAATGTTTCCTAAACTCTAGATTTATCATGTATGCTGACGATTTGAAAAATTTTGGAAAAGTAGAAAATTTTAACGACTGTAAAAATATCCAAGAAGATCTTGATATATTTGTTGAATATTCAAGAATGAATAGATTGAAATTAAATATAATTAAATGTCATAAGATATCTTTTACTAGGAACAGAAACGTGCGGAATTATGAGCATGTAATTAATGGCAGTCCATTATCTAATGTTAGCCAAATTAGGGATCTCGGGGTTATTTTAGATTCTAAATTGATATTTGATATTCATATCAATACAATAATACAAAAATCATACAGAATGTTAGGATTTTTATTAAGAGTTAGTAAACCTTTTGTGAAATTCAAGACTATACTATCATTTTATTTCACTCTAGTGAGAAGTCATCTTGAGTTTTCTACGATTTGTTGGTGTCCTAATTATATTACTTATATAAAATGTATTGAGAATATTCAGGATAGATTTGTTAAATATTACAGTCGGAAATTTTCTACTTCAAATATTAATATAATGTCACTTGAGAAAAGACGATTATTTCTAGATTTGTCATTTCTGTTTAAAATTGTTAATAATCTAGTTGATTGCCCAGAAATCTTAAACATTCTAATGTTTCACGTACCATCTTATAATACTAGAACTAATGATCTCTTTTCCTTACCACGTAACCGCACTAATTCGGCGTATAATTCACCTATTAACCCTTTACTGCATGAATTTTTATTTTTGGCTGAAATACTTCATGAACATTAGGAATTGGTTCTTATTGATGGAAAAATTAATTAAAAAAATATATTTAAAATATTAATTATTATTTTTATGAAAAATAATAATTAAAATAATAATTTAGGGTTTGTGCCATACATGGAACATTATGATTCCACATTATGTTACAAAAGAAAATGATTCCGTATTATTTGCTAGTCAATTGCTAGGTGTTCTTCATTAGGGATTAAAAGCAGTTGCCCTCGAATTTTTGAAAGAAAAGGTCGTATCTTCTAATTGTCCTTTCTCAATAAATTCAGAGTTATCGTTGAAGTGCAAATTCCGCTTGATATCCTCAAACCTATTGCAGCCTATTACTTGAGATACTGCAGGATACATTGCTGTGTATGTGGCATATATGAACATTCATGAAGTAACGTTCTGATTCAGTTTTAAAAGTAAAATAAAAAATAAAAATCGGAATGTGCCATATATGGCACACTATGCGGTAAAGGGTTAACAGGTTATGCTTAATTTTCAATAAATATTCTGCATTGGAATCTTCCAGAAATTTTTGATTCAAATATTCTTACTTTTAAAAGGGTCTTAAAAAATTGTCTTTAAAACTATTATTTATAGTAAATTTTGTATAAAATTTTTGAGAGACGTTTTACGGCCAAAATAGGTCTCTTTAGTCACCTTAGAGCCCATGAGAGACGCAACACTTTTTAAAATATATAAATATATTTATTGTGACTGTTATAGTCGAAATCGACGAAGGATTATTAAGTAGTAATTACTTTTACATTCATTTGGCATTTGGCGCCCATTTGAATCTCACGTCAGCGCGCCTCTCGTAGCGGCGCCCGCATGCTCGCTTTCTCCGGTCCTGGCTGTAACACACTGATCATATTGATAATTAAATTTTCATTCATATCTATTTCATTTTTTATCTATTTAATTTCCATACAAATTCATAGAAATTCCAATAATTTTTTTATTAAATCTGCTGTAATTGAGTTATTCACAAAACTATCAATTACAAACAAAATCAACACCCTAAGCTGGTGTTGTTTGCGTAGCACTATTAACTAAAACTAATTTACTTTTTGTAAAATAAACGTTTTACATTACGTTTGCATTACAAAAAATAACTAATTCCACTTTACCCCTGATATGTATACAACCAATTTAGCATTACTGACATGTGTAGCATACTCAATAAGGGCTTAACCAGAAAAAAATAGAAAAACAACTAAAATTAAACGATTTATCGCATTAAATGCTGAGCGGATTTTATTAAATCGAAGTAGATTGGTTCTATATCATTTATCTTTATCTGTTATTTCGACGTTTGTTAACATTTAACGAGTAGAGATGAACTAATCTTATTCAGAACGAGTAGAGACGAACACCAATTCTTATGCAGATGACACGATTTATTATGTTAGTGTAGGGCTGCCATACGTCCCGGTACACCGGGACATGTCCCGGTTTTGAGGTTTGTGTCCCAGTGTCCCGGTCCAAGAGTAATTTGTCCCGGTCGATTTAAAATTTATGCATATTAAAAAAATATTTTTCGATAATATTGTACATATACATATATACATACTATATATAAATTATATAACAGATTCGAGGTCCGAAATGTTCCGGAGTAATGCCGAGTACCAGTCAGCTAGTGTCTAATGTTGATATGCGCACGCAGCACATTGGCAACACCGAAATTCGCAAGCACTTTTTGCCAGCGGGCAACACTGACAGTGATATGTGATTAAATTGAATCGCCCATTAATTTATATTATTTTAGATTTGATAAAGACGCATCCACAAAAAAAAAACATCAAATCTTTCCAGTCGAACTGAGTGTTCCAAAATGATTCACCATTGATCCCAACGTTTTGCTCTTGGAATACCTATTATCAATCTCTACTTTAATTATTTTTTTTGTCTTTAAAATTATTTATTTTTTTAAAATATTGTGCAATTTTTTATAATAAAGGTATTATTGTCGATAAAAGTTTTTTTGAGTTGTTACCCCTAAACTTTAAAAAATCTTCTATCATCCCCTTTTCATGCCGTTCTTACTCACTTCCGAAAATATCAACTCGGATAACAGTTTATTGCATAACAGTTCTTGTAATAATTGTGCCAATACATCGAAATGTAACTGCAATAATACACTTAATATACAGTTTTTTGTTAAATATCTGGGTGTTATAATAGATAGTCTTTTGAGTTGGAAAAATCATATTAACTTTATATATGTATATGTATTTAAATGTCTTAGGTACTCCGTTAACATCTCTACTTTAAAAACAATTTATTACGGCTTAGCCCAGTCGATACTTCAGTACGGCATACTTATTTGGGGTGGGGCAGTGAAAACAGTGTTATCTAAAGTAAAAGTATTTCAAAACTTACTCTTAAGAATTATTTGGAATAAACCGTTTAGATACTCGACACAAAAGTTATATGAAGAGAGTGGGATTTTTAACATATCTAAACTGTATCTTAAATCTATAGCTTCTTATTGTTTTAAGATTAAATTCAAATTGTATGATTTTCTTGAGTTTCCTGCTCATACATACAACACCAGAAAAAATTCTAATAAAATCAGCTTGAATAGTAAAGTCAAAAAGAAATTTAGTACATCTAATTTTGCATTTATTATTCCGAAATTATATAATTCATTTCCTGTAAATATTAAATCTAACCTTTTGAATTTATCTAAATTAACTTTTAAGAAACATCTTAATTTCTGGTTAAGTAATATTTCTCTTGCCACTATCGATTCTATTTTACACAGCTTTTGAAGTCTATTTTTTTGTATTATTTATTAGGTAATATTGTTCTTCACTCTTTTATAATTTTATTATTATGTTTATTATACATTGATATATTTTTTTTTCTCTTTCATTTGTTTAATTTTTCTTTGTATTACCAGTTTATATTATGATATTTTTATATTATTATTTACTGTTCTTTTTATTTATTTATTTATTATTTCTTTTTTTGTTATTGGTTATAGTTTATATGATTAAATTGTTTTATATTACGCACTGTTAACGCTCTATTACGTTATTTGTTGACTAAAGAAATATATAGGACTGTACAAGATTGTCACTATAAGGTACTTTGTACTTTTTGTGACATATTATGATTCTTAGCCCATATATTTTAATTTTAGTTACATCTTTAATGTACATTTTAGTGTATTGTATATTTGGCTAAATAAAATAAATAAATAAATAAATTTAATTTATTATATAGAAATGCAGTGACATACCAGGGACACGATCTACCTCGGGTATGGTCAGTAAGAGGTGTCTTCGTTATCTACTGAAGATTATCATTTTTATTAATCAAACTAGCGGGGGTACCAGTGCTTTGCTACTTTAATTCGTTTCACTACTTTAATTCCAAGAAAGTAGAACATACCGCTCTCAACGTTAAAGTTAAATATAGAAAAATTAAAAATACATTAGAAACTACTATCATACCCCAACAAAATGGATTTAGTAGCAAAAAATCAGTTCTAAACAACTTAATTCCCTGACCAGTAGTATGGACAAGAAGACACAAGTTGACTTAATCTTCACTGACTTCAGTAAGGCATTTGACAGGGTCATTCACAATATTTTACTCGATACACTATTTAAGGCTGGACTTCATGGATCCTTATTGCATTGGATTGAATCCTATATCAAAAATAGATCTCAATATGTAACATGTAACGGCTATACATCTCATCTAATTGAAGTAACTGCAGGTGTACCTCAAGGCTTCCATTTAGGTCCAATTTTATTTAATATTTATATCAACTCAATATTTAATATGAAAATTTGTTCTTTTCGCCGACGACTTGAAGTTTTACACTACTGTAGATTCAATCGATGATTGAGTTTTAATGCAAGAAGATTTAAAAATGTTAAATAATTATTGTAAGTCTAAATACTTGTCATTAAATTGAAGCAAATTTTTTATTGTAAGCTTCAGCCGAATGAAAACTAAAATTATGTTCAATTACTCAATCAACAATAAACAAAGATCAAGATTCAATACGTGACTTGGGTATCATATATGACTCAAAATTACTTTTCAATGAACATATTGATACAATTGTAAAGCCTATAAGCTACTGTTCTTCGTTTTGAGAACTTCCAAATCATTTCAACATATTAAATCAGTTATTTTGCTTTATAATGTGAAACATGAAATAACCCAAGCATGGTCCCTTCTCGTGACAACCTAAAAGAACGAAATTTCCATTTAGTTCCGCCTAAAACTTTGGAATAGCCTGTAATTAAAAATAATAACGAATTTTTAAAGAAATTTCACGCTAGTTATAAATATTAATAATAAGTTATGTTCAATTAAGAGTAATTAAAAATTATTACTACGTAAATTTTGATTTTTGTTAACCACTCCGTTATTTATCCTTTTTAATCATAAGTACTAGCGCAGAAAGCGTTACTTTCTGTTTTTAGAAAAATCTCAAAATTGTCCCGGTTTGAGAAAATATTATGGTAAGTCTATGTATAAGAAATTTATGAGAACTATACGGTTGTTTCCTTTAACCTATTAAATATATATCAAAATAAAACTAAATAAAAAAATATGTTTTCAAAAATACCTGACTGATATTCCGAATTAATAAACAATAATTGTAGATGGATGTCAAAGTACCTATAAAGTTCTATCCTGGGTGTCATAAACTTTAGATATGTCACTGTAGAGATGACATCATTATTTCAGTTTCAGATCGTGGTTAACCATACGTCAGTTAATATTATAGATATATATGACAGAGAAATATGATAACAATTAAACTGTACAGTGGACCCTCGAACTTCGACCACAATCCCAGGAGACGGTTAGACTTTCAACTTGTTCAACTTTCGAATTAAATTTCCCTATACGAAATAATATTGTCACAATTATGATATAATTGTATGCTAATGTCCCAATTCCTTGAGCGGCCTTTAGGCCGTGTAGGTCGCGGTTGCCGACTTGCGGTTTTGGGAATTAAAGAATGTGCAGAGTGTTGGGTGTTTGTCAACATAAGTTTTGAACTACTTTCTAATGTGTTGATAAACATTATTCAATTGTTCCGACTATGGTCTTTAATTGCTGCCAACAATTACACAAATGAATAATGTTTCCAAAACAATTGAGGTAGGATCTGACGTCATAGTGTCCTGGTTAACAGTTATAAAATGGTCTTAGAGAATAGAGTCGTTAGTCAGTGATTCATTGAGTCAGTCATTGAAGTAGTCAGTTATTCAGTAGTTATTCATTCGATCATTTTTGTGAGCACGCTAACCAAGGGCCAGCCCAGCTGTTCAAGTCACCAACCCGAGATGTGACTGCCGTCTACAGGGCTTCTCCACGTGTCCACCTCGTACGGATACATGGGGTGGTTCGACCGATCCTGGAGAAGCCGGAGCAAGAACGGGACTTACATCAGCTTCTAACAGACAACACCAGCAGCCATTCTGACAGTTATTTGTATTGTGATGTAAAATGATTATTATATAATAAATTTTGTAGAAAAGATATCCATTCTTGAATCCACCCCGTGACAATATAAATTGAATTATTCCGTTCCAGACCCCAAAATTTACCCAGTAAAAAACATTTTAAGTGTCTGTTTCAAAAGATGATGGGTGAATTGTGAATAACAATAAACCAAGTATATATAATTTCAGTAATTGAATGTTTTTATTTATAATCATACCTATGTAGATATATAAAAATACTGTCTATTACGTTAAAATTATAGTTAATAACACGTGGTGTAACGTTGCCATGTTTCTAAAATGAAAATGTGCTTCTTCTCGGGCAGTATCACTCTTTTTACTCATTTTTTAGGGTTTTGTAGGTATGACCAAAAAACCCTTATACCGTCATTTTGTCATCTGTCTGTCTGTCTGTCTGTCTGTCTGTCTGTCTGTCTGTCTGTCTGTCTGTCTGTCTGTCTGTCTGTCTGTCTGTCTGTCTCTCTGTTCGGTAAAAATTGTAGCCAAATGGCTAAACCTAGAGAGTTGAAAATTGGCATGCTTGTACAACTTTTTGACCCGCACATAGGAAAAATACTAAAACATCTAAAAAACATATCCCCCTAAAAATATAAACAAATATGTGCTCATCGAAAAAAAAAATATTTTTTTAAAATTCTGAGTAGGGTATCAAATGAAAGCCCTTAGTACGTGGATTAACGATCAAAATTTAATTTTTGCAAAATAAATTATTTTGAGGCGATTTTTACCAAAATTGTGCAAAAAAATTTTTGTCCCACACCCTGTAGCCCAGATGGTTTAAACTAAAAATGTGAAAAAATTCTAAGTAATGTATAATGGTGTGAACCGGAATAATACAACAGGAATTTTTGATCAGATTATGTTTTCGGAAAATAACGCATTTTTTGTGTTTTTTGGTTGACGATGCATACATGTTATACTCTTATAACACACTAAGTTGAGAAGTGTTTGGTGGTCTAGTGGCTCAGTTGCTCGACAACCACACAGGATCGTTATTCACTACACAGGTTCGTTCCTGGCTTGTGGAGTCAATTTCTTTTTTTTGTTTTTTTTTTTCATATTTATTATGTTTAAATTAATTTGTTAAAATTCTAGTTATATTTTAGCACATTTTGAATTTAATTTTCCAGAGCGTAAATTTAATAACCAATTGGAATTATATTTTCATTCTGTGTCATTTATACGAAGCCAGAAGGGCGGAGCGTATGATTTAAGACAACCAATGAAAGCCATAGGCCCAATTTTCAAAATCTTAATGAACCTTGTTATATAAAAAAACACTGCACTTATTTAGAAACCTAAATAATGAAATTACCCAGCAAACATTCAACTAACGGCCGAATGCCGGCAAACTGCTTTTACTGTTGGTATATTGCTGGCACCAAAAGTAAGTGCAACGCCAGTATCAATAATGTACTTCACATTTGTATTTCGCATTCCGCCTATACGAAGTACTTTACCAGCATTTTATAAGCACTCCTTATTTGTATTAATCCAAGCAAACATTTTTATACGGGCTATCGTCTCTTCTTCACTCATACTTTTTACTTAAAACTAAACTTTTTTTGAATGTAATAATTTGAAAAGTCTGATTGTTCTTAGTCATAAAACGCCCTAACCGCGTGGCCTTGGAGGGCCAGTACAAGTTGATACGTGTCGGTGGACAGTCAAGATGTGTCAAGATGTGTATTTAAATAGTTATTGTTTTGTGAACATTATACAGCTTTTTATTGTGATTTGTGTGTGTTTTATTAGATTTAAGGACGTATTTTACACAAACTGTTTCATGTTAAATTGTTTAATTTTTAGTTTAGTTAAATCATAGTTTTTTTTTCATGTAATAACATTTTCAATTATTAATAAATCTGTTACAATATTATAAATATGTCATTTAAAAAATATAATTTGTCATATTTTATTTTGAATAGTGACATCTTAAATATTTTGTAAATATAATACTAACCTAAAATAATACAAACTTAATCCAAAACTGTAAAGCTTTTTTTACAATATAACCAAGTTTCTAAAAGTCAGTAATACACTATAAAAATCACCAAAATAACCAGATCTAGTTTGTTCTTATAAAAGTGAACAGCTTATAGCATTAATGCTTATAAAATTTGATAACTGAATTTATTTTAACAAGTATGATTTCTTTAGGTTGGCACTCTTCAAGTCAGGGGGAAAAGATGTGGTAGATAAAACAAGCCGAATATTGGCGAAAATTAATAGTCACCACTTATCTTTAGGATGCAATTTTTTGGCCGAAATGGCAGAAAACCATTTTCTTAAAATTCTTCATTAAATTAATAAATTAAATAAACTAATTCCTGTTATTCCTGAAATTATATTTATTTAATATTTATAAATAAATCAATAAATTATAACTGTTAATACAATTTACAATCGGCCAGTTTTACCATCGTTGAATAAATTTATTTAACAACTTAAGTTAACAATATCGCATCATTCTATTGACAGAAATATTAATTTCTTCATTAATAGTTTAAAACCGATGCGACATTGTCAACTTTATTTTTTAAATAAATTTATTCAACGTTGGTGAAAATGGCCAAATGAGTATTTATTTTGCACCTAACCATTAATTTATTTTAATACTGGGTAAGTACACATATGTTACATTTGAAACACTAGAGAGTGGGTATAATATACATATGCACTGGCCCAGTGCGAAATACCAGCACTAGCCCAGTGCGAAATGCCAGCACTGGCCCAGTGCGAAATGCCAGCACTGGCCCATTACTTTCAATGCACTTTACCGTTGCTGGGCCGGCAACTGATTCATCAATGGGCCAATAACGGCCACGAGGACACCGGGGTACTGGCCCAGTACGAAATGCCAGCTCTGGCCCATTACTTTCAATGCCGGGAAGTATGTGCTTTACCAGCACTGGCCCGTATAAAAATGTTTGCTGGGTAGGTATTCGAATTAAAATTAACAAAAAAATATTTTAACATAAAATTTGTTTTTAAAGCTCTGAGATTAACAGACGATAAATTATTTTAAAAAGATCGTTCATTTTGCCGTGGTTACTACAAAGAAAAATTTGTCCTACACACTCAGCGGCATGCCTTCACTTATTATATACCTGCGAAACCCTGCAATTTGTGAAAATTCACACTTCACATAAATTTTTTCCTGGGTGCTCAGTTACGTCTAACGTCTAATATGCTGTCTTCGATCGACTTCTGGACAAAGGCTCATGATCGATCTATGCCACTGGATATTATTTATTTAGATTTCTCGAGAGCGTTCAGCAAAGTTCCAACTACTCCAAACTACTCCGTGGAAAAATCCACATTGGATCAAAGCCTATTTTTTCGGGTCAAAGTTGGCAAAATATTATCGTAACAACGGCCTGAATTTAGTGGTGTTCCACAAGAATCTTTGCTTGGTCCCTTGCTTTTCTTCATTTATATAGCTGACTTAAAAGCATGTATCTCTTCTTCCTGCAGCATGTATGAAGATGACACACAAAATCTACAATTTCTTGCATAAATTTCAGACTGTTCAGGATGATATTAATTTGATTTTTTAATGAACTAATGACTGATTTTTATTTCTCAATGTACAAAATACTACCGTTATACATCGCAGTCGTGATAATCCTAAATAAATATTGCTACAAATTAAATACTGTTCCAATTAAACAAGTCGCTGAACAAATAAAATTTGGACTAACTGTCACTTCAAATATGTCATGATTCTTGCAAGTTTTAATATTGGTGAAAAGGGTTAACTTGGTCTTATAACGGGTGTTTTTTTTAGAGGTATAGAACTTTAAGTTGGCATTACTGTTCAAGATGGCGACCGATTTAACAGCTGTCAAGTGATTTATTCTCAGTTTGGTTTGGCAATTCATCATGAATAGACTCACGCCTGAACAACGCTTGCAAATAGTGCAATTTTATTATTTTTAATTGAAAGACACGTTTGGTGACCGCCTAATTTCACGTTTTGGACCTGTGAATTGGCCTCCAAGATCTTGTGATTTAACACCGCTGGACTACTTTCTGTGGGGCTATGTAAAGTCATTGGTCTATGCGGATAAGCCACAAACGCTTGACCATTTGGAAGACAACATTCGCCGTGTTATTGCCGATATACGGCCACAAATGTTGGAAAAAGTCATCGAAAATTGGACGTCCAGATTGGACTACATCCGAGCCAGCCGTGGCGGTCATATGCCAGAAATCATATTTAAAATGTAATGCCACAAGATTATCTTTCGAATAAAAAAAAAATTCATGTCAATCGAATAATCCATCGTTGTTTTATTGCAATTTAAAGTTCTATACCTCTAAAAAAAACACCCATTACTTGATATCAAGATCCTTTTATCAGCCGTCACCGGAACTAGAGCGAAAATTGTATATTATATATGTAAGACATATATGTAAGGCATTTGGAGTTTGCTGTGTCAGTTTGGTGTCCATCTTTAAGAAGAGATGTAGAAGGTTAATGAAGAAGTTTCAACAGCGTGCTATAAAGTTGTATCCACTGATTAGACATTTGTGTTACGATGGCAGACTGGAAATTTTGAGATTAACTTCTCTAGTACATCGCAGGATGAGAGGTGATGTTATTACGTTCTTTAATATAGTGCGTGGCGATTTTAAGTGCGATTTGTTCAATCTCTTTTCCCTCAATTCCTAAGTCCTAATTTCTTAATAAACCATATTTTCAAAATTTGGCAAATCAACAATTTGCCTGCACATGTTGTGTCTTCGAATAGTGTGAACACTTTTAAGAACAATATGGACTTAGCTTTAGAATATTAAATTTATGTTCATTTCGTCTAAGTTTATTATTAAGGATTAGTTAACTTATTTTTATTTATTTATTTTTTCTATTTTTCTTTGTGTTTATTTATATGTATCTTGTTTTTATACATACTAATTCTTCATTATAGAGAGCTATACGAGGATATGTTTTTACTAAGAACCACTAGATGGCAATATTGAAATATCTCATTACTATATTCATTACTATATTAGTGAAATTGTACATTTGTTATTGTAAAATCAGTGGCAGCTTATAAATTGACTGAGTAGTTTGTTGACAGTGAGCGTTAAAAAAACAAGTTTGGGGAAAAATGGATATTACTCGAGGAGGTTTTCGTTGGAAGTTTTTTTACGATTTTAGTAAAGGCCTAACTCAACAACAATGCATAGATTCGCTTCGTTCAACTTTTGGTAATAAAGCACCATCAGAAAAGACTGTTTACAATTGGTTTGCAGAATTTCGTCGTGGTCGTGCGTCCGACTGTGATGAATCTCTTGAAGGTCTACCAAAATCGGTTGGGATTCAAAAAAACAGCGATGGATTCTGCATAATATCACCGAATCTCAAAAAAAGGCTCGTGTTGATTGGTGTAAGGTAATGCTAAAAAAATTCAACCTAGGCTAGTGCCTAGGTTGCCAAAAGCCGTATACAACATCGTTATAGGTGATGAAACTTGGATTTATTCACATGAACCGGAAACTAAACAACAATCCACTGTTTGGATCTTCCAAGATGAATCGAAACCGACAAAAGTTGTTCGTTTACGAAGCACTTCCAAGAAAATAATTGCTTGTTTCTTCGGTTGTACTGGACATGTCGCAATATTCCTTTAGAGGATCGGAGAACAGTAAATGTTGAATGGTATACAACAATTTGTTTGCCAGAAGTCATCGACAAAATCAGGAAAAACAACCAAAAACGTCGCATAATTCTTCATCATGAGAATGCAAGCTCCCACACATCACGTCAAACAATTGATTATTGGAAGTATTTTCTTTCTGACATATTTTGTTATTAACTAATTTACATCTCAGGGAACAATTGGATCTGTTGGACTCTCCCATTCTCAGGACTATGGTCAATGGTATTTCCTAATCCCTTCCTACATCTATTTGTTCGTAATAGATAACCTGCATATTTAGGTAATATTGTCAGCATTTTTTGTACATTCATTCTTCTGAAGATGGCCTAACAAGCCGAAATATATTAAGTTTTAATAAAATATTTTGTGAAATATAACCAAGTGTATTATTTACTATTTAACTTAGCAATGCTTAAACAGCTCCCAAGAGCATCCCGTATAAGTGGATTTAACATTTTCCTCGGTTCTCTTAGTTGAATTTGTTAAAGCTTGATATTGAATCCGATGCAGAATTTAAATATTGACCCTTTTTACTATTCGACAGTTTTTCAACCCTGTGGGCAGATATTCCATCATTCATGAAAATGTATTCTTTGTTATTGACATTATATGCGAAGATTGACAGGGTCTGAAAATTACTACCACAAAGATAATAAATTACCTTTTTTGCTGAATAAACTATCATTATTACGAAGCTGTCAAATTGTTATCTAATACTGTAGGCACCAGTGGCGTGGTACGCTGAAGTGATGCAGTGAAAACAAATGCATGTAGGCAAAAATATTCTCGTGAATGTCAAGGGTTGATTGTACGCCAGTGAGTCTATTGTTCTGTGATGCCAGTTTTTTAATGACAGTTACTAAGGCTTTTAAGATTCAAGTTAAGGTTTACTTTTGTCAGTAAGTAATTTTTTATTTGCAAAATATAAAGCAGCAAAAAAAGTTTTTGTTAATACAAAAATTGCGTCTGAATTTATCAAAGTAATTTCTGAAACCCTGAAACCCAAAAATTAATAAATACGTATAAACATTGTGATGGTACAGCCACTGGTACCCCATTTATTTATTATTATTATTATTTTTTTTTTTTTATTAAAGAAATTACGCATTCCAAAGTTTTAAGAGAAACAAATTAACGTCAAGGGCGTTTTCAATACCTGCGACCAGATGTGCGGTGTCACAAGAGGGTCGATCTTCTCAAGTGGTTTACACACAAAAACTATATTACTAGCCGTCATAAAAATTGACCGCAACTGGTGACATTTTACATCTGTTCACCGATTGATGTATTATATTTATTTTAAATATGTCTAGTGTTTAACTTGAAATTCTAAGAAACCATTTTTTGTGAGGGTTGCGACCCAAACGTGTCAAATAGTCATTAATGTCGTAAGAATTTATTAACCATGTGTATGATTTGGATTATGTACATGTTTATGAGAACTGGAGAGAGAAAAAAGACAAGTTCTCCATCTAGAATTTAAGCACTATATAAGACTAAGATACGAGCCGAGAAGGGAGAGAGAGGCTGTTAAAGCGAGGAGGCAGTTGGTTTTCATTACTGACTGTTGACCTAGCGTCCCGCTCCAAGAACAAATGGCCTTAATAATCCCAAAAATTGATGTGAAGTGTGAATTTTCACACATTTCAGAGTTTTGCAGGTATTTAGTAAGTGAATGATGATTATTTGGGATGCCAAAACAAATTTTATGTCAAAATATTTTTTTATGAATTTTAATTCGAATGCCTATTACCATTATTTAAGTTTTTAAAGATGTGCAGTATTTTTTTTATATATCAAGGTTTATTAAGATTTTGTAAATTGCGCCTATGGCTTCCATTGGTTGTTTTTAGTCATAGCTCCTCTCCTTTGATTTCGTGTACATTCAAATATATAATTAAATTATAATTTCAACAATTTCCACTGGTTATTAAATTTACGCTATTAAAAATTAAATGCAACAATTGCCAAAATATAATTAAAATTTTGAAAAAATAATTTAAACAATACAAAAATGCAAAAAAAAAATTAAAAATAATATTATCTCCTCACGTAGGACTCGAACTCATATTCTTGGGCAGAACGCTAGTCACTGCACCAAGAAACACGTTACTGTTTAGCGTATTATATAACTATAAGTTGTCAACATTATTAGCAAAAAAACACAAAAAATGCTTTTTTTTTCAAAAACATAATCTGATCAAAAATTCCTGTTGAACTATTCCGGTGAACACCAATGTACATTACTTAGAATTTTTTCAGATTTTTAGTCTAAACCATCTGGGCTACAGGGTGTGGGACAAAATTTTTTTTGCACAATATTGGCAAAAATCGCTTCAAAATCATTTATTTTGCAAAAATAAAAATTTGATCGTTAATCCACGTACCAAGGGCTTTCATTTGATACCCTACTCAGAATTTAAAAAAAATATTTTTTTTTTCGATGAGCACATATTTGTTTATATTTTTAGGGGGATATGTTTTTTAGATGTTTTAGTATTTTTCCTATGTGCGGGTCAAAGAGTTATATAAGCATGCCAAATTTCAACTCTCTAGGTTTAGCCGTTTGGCTACAATTTTTACCGAACAGACAGACAGACAGACAGACAGACAGACAGACAGACAGACAGACAGACAGACAGACAGACAGACAGACAGAGAGACAGACAGACAGACAGACAGACAGACAGACGACAAAATGACGGTATAAGGGTTTTTTGGTCATACCTACAAAACCCTAAAAACACAACGTAGGGCAAGACGAATAAAATGGGCGGTACATAAATTGTGTACCCAACCGTGACAACATTATTTTCTATTCGACTTTTCTAATTCCGAATTCGGAGATCCGACCATGAAGAAAATAGATATTTAAAACAATGCAAAATGCGAAAAATTTGCAATCCTTTATACATATTTGTTAATTTTGCGATATGGATTTCACTTAGAGGACCCCGAATGTTGGACATAAGTGGGCCCTTAAAGTGAAAACATGTTTTTCACCCAACAGAAATAATTAAATTGTGTGGACTGAATAAAAATTTGGATATATTATTGCGTAGTAATTTCTTTAAATAAAATATGACGCAGAATCTTTGGTTCAAATTAATTGTGAATGGAGAATCCGTAAGAATGAAGATATCCGAGAACTGTACTCAAGGCCGAGTATCACACAAGAACTGAGAGGCAGAAAATTACAGTGGATAAGACAGGTGATGAAAATGAGAGAGGACAGAATGGTAAGGAAGATATGGGAAGGAAGATTGAATACCCGTTGACCATTGGGAAGACCTCGCGAGAGATAGAGAGTTCAGCTAACCAAAGATCTAACATGTGTTGGTATACAGGGCACATGGCAAGACCTGACAATGAACAGATCGAGATGGAGCACTTGTGAATGGGGCCAAAAGTCAACCCGACTGATAGTACCCATAGAAGAAGAAAAAGTAATTTCTTTTTAAACTATGTACACATATTTGAGGAAAGAAACTATTTTAATTTAGTTTAGCATAGATCGTAGGTCATTGCATATTTCTGCTCTTACTTTAATTTATTAAATAATATTTACGAAGCTTTTTATGATTTTATGATGATACACAAGGCCAGATCGTGGCGTGTGCGAAGTGTTCAGGGCACACAGGCGCCTGTAAAAAAAAGCGCTTCAAAATTTACTATTTTTTTTTAAATTTACGAACATTTTTGGTATCATATCATATTGGGTGCGTTTTGTTGGTAGCTGGTTAGAAGTACTAGAATTGATGCGCAAGAAAACGACAATTTTGATCGTGAAGTAAACATGGAATTACATTTGCATGGGGGTTAAGTCATATGGTTGTAGAACAAATAACGAACATATTTCACCTAAATGGATAATCTAAATAATAAATGCAGAATAAGAAAACTTTATATTTGAAGCAAATATTCTAGAACGTAATGTTTAAGAACGAGTAATTGAATTGTACATACATTTTAAGTTTAGATTTAACAATACTTTATTAAAATCATATAGTTATATATTTATTTTGGGACACAAAATGAGAAAATACCTAAAAGTAAAAATTATTTTGACGCAGTAATACCAATATTTAATTCTAATACATTTAAAAACCAAATGAAAACAACTGCATTCAAATACATATCACTTTTCATCCCCACCACACTTATTCATTCCAGTCGTTCGACCTCGAGTCATCGAATGATTAGAATGAATAGAATGAGAATACAGTCGCAACAAAACGCGTATTCTGATTAAACCGAAACCAGAATTGGCACAACAAAACGCGCCCATTGTATCACGCAATTTTAGGCGCCCTTTTTTAAAAGCAATTAAGAAAGAGGAAACTTTTTTTGATGAGGAATCAGAAACCTCCATCACTGAAATTAATAATCCCAAAATAATATTTAAAATCAAATTTTTTGACGTTCTTTTTAAAAAGATAATTATATCAATGGAAGAACGTTTTGAATAATTTAAATCTGTTATAAATCCGTTTGCATTCTTACATAATCTGACAGAATATGATGAAATAGAAAATAATGAATTACAACAAAATTGCAGGCTACTTGAAAAAATGCTGTCAGAAAAAATAAAGATATTGATATAATAATAATATAATAATAATATTTATTCATGTTAATTAAATGATGTACATTTTTACACATGTCAAAATATGTGTCATCGCATTACATATATAAATACATTAGTAAGAACAATAAAAGATGAATACAAAATCATATACTTAAAGTTACAGTAACATCAGGTCACTTAAATTACACCCCAGATATTCACCAAAGTTGTAGAATGCCTGACCAAGGAGAAAGTTTTTAACTATATTTTTAAATGTTTTCATTGGAAGTTCATGAATCTCTCTTGGTAAAACATTGTAAAACTTTACAGAGTAGTGGTTTATACTAGTTCTAGATTTGGACAGTCTTAAGAAATTTGGACGAATAGCCTCTCTATTTCGAGTGTTATGCGAATGAATTTGCTTCTGAAGTGAATGATTTGCTTCTGATGTGAATTGAATGATGGGTTCGAAGATAGTGAAGATCTTGCAATAGAACTGAGATTGTTGTGTCAAAGAACAAAAGGCAATTCTGAGGCAATTTTAAAATGGATTTATTTCCACAGTTTAGAAGAGTTATTTCCGAATGCTGTCACAGCTTTACAAATTTTACTAACCCTACCTGTTTCAGTGGCAAAAGGTGAACGCACGTTTTTAAAACTATTTACGTTCCAGTTTAAGTCTGGAAAATTTAAATGGACTGGCCATCATATGAATAGAACATAAAATAGCCGAAAGTATTGATACTGAAGAACTAAGAAAAGAATTCGCTACCTTAAAAGCCAGACGGGTCCCATTGAGTTAGAATGCCAAAGTTTAATTTTAGTTAAATATAAATGTAAAGATGTAATATATGAAAATTTGTTTCTATTTTTTATAAATTAAAAAAATCACCTGTTCTCAAAATAATTAGGTAGGTAAGTATATTAAATTTCCTCAGCCTTATTTATTTAATTGGAATTTAATATTGAATGATATCATGAAAAGTGATATGCTTGTTTTTTGGCTTCAATTAATAAATAAGGGTGAATTCATCAAATTTTTAGGTCGAAACTAAATATACTTAATCTGAGGGTTGCCTTTTATATTTCGGGATTTGAGATCAAAAACAATTATTTATCAACAAAAGCTTTATTGTTTTTCAAAGTATTCTCCATGAAGATCAATACACTTTTGCATGCATTTGAACTAGAGATGAGTCGTTCATGAACGAACCGGCTCACTGAGCCCGCTCAGTACACTGACCGAAGTGACACGGTTCACCAAATTGAAATGAGCCGGCTCACGGCTCACTGTATAGTTTCAAGTTTCAAGGATACGATTGGTCGGGCGATTGTGAGCAGTGACCGGAGTGATCCGGATCTGGATCGATGTCATGTTGAACTTCGCGAGAACTCGGCTTATAATGTATTATCATAAAGTGTATTTTGTCATCAATTTGTAGGACAGTTTATTTGAAACTAATAGGTTTAGTCTGTATTTTCTTACAACCATACTATACAAAAATATTAAAAATATTGCCCAAATCCCAGATGTCCGATTTATAAAGGCAATAAACATCGCCATAAACTTAACACATCTGGTTTAAAATACAGTAGCTACATAAAGTGAATTGTTTGTTTCAAAAATGTTAGATAAGAGCCGGGGCTAAGCGACGTTCTACCTACGAACGAACAACCGAGCGACCGAAAACTGACTGATCTATGTCTCGGGATCATGTTTAAAGTTCATATATTGCAAGAACCGGCTCTAAGCGACGTTCTACCTACGAACTGACCGACCTGTGTCTCGGAAACATGTTTCCAGTTCATATAATGCAAGAGCCGGCTCTAAGCGACGTTCTACCTACAAACGAACGACCGACCTGTGTCTCGGAAACATGTTTACTAAACCGGATCACTGAGCCGGATCAATGAACCGGCTCAACAAACTGAACGACCTCCACTGATCCGGTTCCGCAAACTGAGCCGTAATTCCCATCTCTAATTTGAACCAATTTTCGAAGCACTTTTTCCACTCAGATTGAGGTACCTCCAAAACATGCATTTTAAATGCATCAACCGCTTCTTCAGGTGTCAAAACACGTTGCCCTCGCAATTTATTCTTGATATACGGGAATAAACAGAAATCATTGGGTGCCAAATTTGAACTATGCCAAAGAGTGCTCGAAAGATGTAATATATGAAAATTTGTTTCTATTTTTTATAAATTAAAAAAATCACCTGTTCTCAAAATAATTAGGTAGGTAAGTATATTAAATTTCCTCAGCCTTATTTATTTAATTGGAATTTAATATTGAATGATATCATGAAAAGTGATATGCTTGTTTTTTGGCTTCAATTAATAAATAAGGGTGAATTCATCAAATTTTTAGGTCGAAACTAAATATACTTAATCTGAGGGTTGCCTTTTATATTTCGGGATTTGAGATCAAAAACAATTATTTATCAACAAAAGCTTTATTGTTTTTCAAAGTATTCTCCATGAAGATCAATACACTTTTGCATGCATTTGAACTAGAGATGAGTCGTTCATGAACGAACCGGCTCACTGAGCCCGCTCAGTACACTGACCGAAGTGACACGGTTCACCAAATTGAAATGAGCCGGCTCACGGCTCACTGTATAGTTTCAAGTTTCAAGGATACGATTGGTCGGGCGATTGTGAGCAGTGACCGGAGTGATCCGGATCTGGATCGATGTCATGTTGAACTTCGCGAGAACTCGGCTTATAATGTATTATCATAAAGTGTATTTTGTCATCAATTTGTAGGACAGTTTATTTGAAACTAATAGGTTTAGTCTGTATTTTCTTACAACCATACTATACAAAAATATTAAAAATATTGCCCAAATCCCAGATGTCCGATTTATAAAGGCAATAAACATCGCCATAAACTTAACACATCTGGTTTAAAATACAGTAGCTACATAAAGTGAATTGTTTGTTTCAAAAATGTTAGATAAGAGCCGGGGCTAAGCGACGTTCTACCTACGAACGAACAACCGAGCGACCGAAAACTGACTGATCTATGTCTCGGGATCATGTTTAAAGTTCATATATTGCAAGAACCGGCTCTAAGCGACGTTCTACCTACGAACTGACCGACCTGTGTCTCGGAAACATGTTTCCAGTTCATATAATGCAAGAGCCGGCTCTAAGCGACGTTCTACCTACAAACGAACGACCGACCTGTGTCTCGGAAACATGTTTACTAAACCGGATCACTGAGCCGGATCAATGAACCGGCTCAACAAACTGAACGACCTCCACTGATCCGGTTCCGCAAACTGAGCCGTAATTCCCATCTCTAATTTGAACCAATTTTCGAAGCACTTTTTCCACTCAGATTGAGGTACCTCCAAAACATGCATTTTAAATGCATCAACCGCTTCTTCAGGTGTCAAAACACGTTGCCCTCGCAATTTATTCTTGATATACGGGAATAAACAGAAATCATTGGGTGCCAAATTTGAACTATGCCAAAGAGTGCTCAAAAAGTAACTTTTTGAGCCGATTTGTGAGAGCTCGCATTGTCGTAGTGGAGAATTATGTGGGATCGAACGCGAACAAATCTTTTTTACGGCCAAATGTTCATGCAATAGTGAATGTATGCTGGTCCCACTAATGCCCAAGTATACTTCAGTCTCACGATAAGTCACATGACGATCTTGCAGTATCAGTTCACGCACAGCATCAATGTTTTCCGGAACAACAACCGATTTTGGACGAACTTTACGAAATTTGTCCTTAAGCGAACTACGGCCACGATTGAAGTCGGCAAACCATCGATAAACAGTGGCCTTCATCGCCAAAAGTCGAATTAAGTTCATCGATGCACTGTTGTTAGGTTAATCCACGTCGAAAGTTGTAAAAAATAATCGCTCGAAAATGTTCACGATTTAATTCTATTTTTAGCCGAGATGAATTTTTTCAAGTTACTGTAAACAATACAAATAGCGCTCGTACATAAAAACATTCTAAGTATGTGTACCGCCAAAAATATCAAACTTTACGATAGAAGCATCAGTTGCCAGATAGCAGCAATAGTTAAATATAAGAGGCTCTCGTATTTTACTTCTTATTTTGAGATAAACTAAAAACTAACTCTGAATTTTTGTGTTTTTAAATTAAATTTACAAATTTTTAATGCTAAAACTATATAGCTGTCGATAAAATATAGCAGGACTTCGAACTGTGATTTTTTTCGTTTCGGTTTTCATTCCGGTTCAATTAAAAAAATATATATCAGTTCGGTTCCGGTTTTCGTTTCAGCAAAAATAACGTTTTTTTTTTTCGGTTTTCGGTTCAGTTTCGAGTAATAAATTTTTAAATGCTTTTATTTGTATTAGAAATTTATTTTCTACTATTCGCGACTATAATTACCGAAACGGCGCCACTATCGCCTTGTGAACTTTTGACACGAAAAAGGATAGTCATCTGTCAACGTATGTAAACAGTATTGGTTAATAATCAATTTTTGGTCTAATTTACGTTTTCTTGCTGTATACAATATATTTAAATTATAACCGAGTATTAAAAAAGTGTATAAATATATGTGAATCCATTTTATGATAAAATTTGCTGCTTGTAAATGAATATTTTCAGAGGTTATAATGTTGGTGCCGGCTTATACTCACAGAGAAAATAAAATGTTATACTTTGAACTTAAAACATTTATTTGAATACTTAATATCTACACATATCTCAAGAAATTTTATAGAAAGAGAACTTGTAATTTATTCTACACAAGAAAACTGTCAAATATTTGCAAACTAACACAGTTATGGAACACTCCCATGAAATAACAAGGGGTTTTAATTATATTAACAATAATTTACACAACATTAAACGATTTTCTTGCACATGTGAGACAGGGAAAATGAAAAATTCAACGCTGAAAACTTGTTTAAAATCATCTGAACAGTATAAATTCCCTTCAATAAAAACAAAATTTTAGAATCACTGATAATCTTTCAATCTAATATTCGAAGATTTTCTTCCTGTGATTGACTACCATACACACAACAAGGAGTATTTAATCTTTTTTTTTTTAATTTATCACTTTATTCGCTGAAAAAATGGAGTGAGAATGGACAGAAACAATAAAACACATGGTGAATTATACGTAAACAATGACAGTAACCTTTTTCGAAGTGTTCGGTTATTTTCCGCTAGAGGGATACGCGTTAAGTTGAGTCACCAATAATTTAGAAGAACACTTTATTCCTTATTTTGTGATAATCATACCAAGGCAGCTGCCAGGGGGAGGGTCCTGGGCCTTCACCCCCCCCCCCCGAAATAATAGAAGCACATATTTTTTACTTATTAGTTAAAAAAATTACGAATTACGATTTTTTTCTGCTCATCAGTTTAAAAAATAATCTTAAATAAAATGTATTTTATATTCACTCACATAAACATTATCTGAACCGAAATAAACCGATATTTTTTTTCGGTTCAGGTCCGGTTTTCGTATCGACAAAAATAACGTTTTTTTTCGGTTTTCGGTTCAGTTACGGTTCGAAGCTCTGAAATATAGTATTTCACTCGTATATCATGGCTATATTGGAACTTTTTATAACTTTTATAATTCTGTTTAATTTTGTTTTAGAAAATACCTGTGTGGATTGATTTTATTTATTGTAAAATGAAGTATTATTTAAAATAATAATTGTAATGTGTCAGCTTGTATATTCGGGAGTAATACCAGCTGTCAGCTCCCATACCACCTCCCAAAACTGTATTATTAATAATAATAATAATAATAATATTTCACTCGGCAATTAGAATCTTCGCCTACGGCTGGGGTGGTAAACTTCATGCTCGCGAAAAATAGCCCCTATTATGGAGCCTATAATAGCCCCTATTACTTTAATATTATTCTAATTTTAGAACTGAAATTTGTAGAAGAATGCAAACTGTTGAGCATAGCTTTTAATATTGCCTGGTAAATATTATCCACAAATATTAGAATATTGAACTAGTTCTTAACCTAACCTAGTTCTAAACAGTAATGTTTAACTTTACTGTATATTCTCTCTGTGATGTTATAAAGAGATTCAGATTAATATTTGATCTGTCGAGGATCGATGTAGAATGCGAAAGGAAATAAATAAATTGTCAAATAATCTTCCACTCGGATGATAGTTTACGAATGAACTGAATTCCAAGTACCTTTATTTTCTCTTTTATCAAATACTTTGTTTCATATGAACGCTAGCATATTTTTCTACATTCAATACAATATGTAAATTTATCTGTCTTTTTTAGTTTTATTTCAGGACAATAATTTTGAGCACTGAAAGACAATAACTATAATAATAATATGCATTCTATTAAATGTTGTACATTTTTACAAAGGTCCATAATGTATTACACAAATTACAAATGGAATAATATGCATTACAGTAATATATTGTACAAATATAATTTTAAGGGCCGGTCTTTCCACCTTCAGATAAAGTGGCTGGTAACGTTATCTGACGGATAAAAACAATAAAGCGTCTTTCCACCTTTAGATAAAGTTATTCCTACGAATAAACTATGCTATGTGGCAGATAAGTTATTCGGTCAAAGTAGCGAATTTGAGATCAAAAACAATTATTTATCAACAAAAGCTTTATTGTTTTTCAAAGTATTCTCCATGAAAATCAATACACTTTTGCATGCATTTGAACTAGAGATGAGTCGTTCATGAACGAACCGGCTCACTGAGCCCGCTCAGTACACTGACCGAAGTGACACAGTTCACCAAATTGAAATGAGCCGGCTCACGGCTCACTGTATAGTTTCAAGTTTCAAGGATACGATTGGTCGGGCGATTGTGAGCAGTGACCGGAGTGATCCGGATCTGGATCGATGTCATGTTGAACTTCGCGAGAACTCGGCTTATAATGTATTATCATAAAGTGTATTTTGTCATCAATTTGTAGGACAGTTTATTTGAAACTAATAGGTTTAGTCTGTATTTTCTTACAACCATACTATACAAAAATATTAAAAATATTGCCCAAATCCCAGATGTCCGATTTATAAAGGCAATAAACATCGCCATAAACTGGTTCACATGTGGAAACACATCTGGTTTAAAATACTTTCCACCTTTAGATAAAGTTATTCCTACTAGAGATGGGAATTTCGGCTCAGTTTGCGGAACCGGATCAGTGGAGGTCGTTCAGTTTGTTGAGCCGGTTCATTGATCCGGCTCAGTGATCCGGTTAAGTAAACATGTCTCCGAAACACAGGACGGTCGTTAGTTCGTAGGTAGAAAGTCGCTTAGAGCAGGTTCTTGCAATATATAAACTGTAAATATGATCCTGAGACACAGGTAGGTCGGTTTTCGGTCGTAGGTAGAACGTCGTTTACAGCCGGCTCTGGCTTAGAGCCGATTCTTGCAATATATGAACTGTAAACATGATCCCGAGACGCAGGTCGGTCGGTCGTTCGGTCGTAGGTAGAACGTCGCTTAGAACCGACTCTTGCTCAGAGCCGGTTCTTGTAAACATGATCCCGAGACACAGGTCGGTCGGTCGTTCGGTAGAACGTCGCTTAGAGCTTAGAGGTAGAACGTCGCTTAGAGCCGACTCTTGCTTAGAGCCGGTTCTTTTAAACATGATCCCGAGACACAGGTCAGTCAGTTGCCGGTCGTCCGGTCGTAGGTAGAACGTCGCTTAGCCCCGACTCTTATCTAACATTTTTGAAACAAGCAATTCACTTTATGTAGCTACTGTATTTTAAACCAGATGTGTTAGTTTATGGCGATGTTTATTGCCCTTATAAATCGGACATCTGGGATTTGGGCAATATTTTTAATATTTTTATATAGTATGGTTGTAAGAAAATACAGACTAACCCTATTAGTTTCAAATAAACTGCCCTACAAATTGATGACAAAATACACTTTATGATAATACATTACAAGCCAAGTGCTCGCGAAGTTCAACATGACATCGATCCAGATCCGGATCACTCCGGTCACTGTTCACAATCGCCCGACCAATCGTATCCTTGAAACTTGAAACTATACAGTGAGCCGTGAGCCGGCTCATTTCAATTTGGTGAACCGTGTCACTTCGGTCAGTGTACTGAGCCGGCTCAGTGAGCCGGTTCGTTCATGAACGACCCATCTCTAATTCCTACGAATAAACTATGCTATGTGGCAGATAAGTTATTCGGTCAAAGTAGCGAATAAGTAACATATAAGTGCTGTCACTGTTAAAAAGTTAGAAATTAAATGATTTTTTGGAACAATAAATTGCAAAATGGACTTGAAAAAATATTATTTGTTTGAATTTTATTAATTGTAGAAATAATGCCTTAACTCCAAAATAACAGTGCACCAGTTCACGGAGAGAAAAAATATGAAAAAAGTATCTCGTGCAATATCCAGCTTATGTCTGATTTCATTTGTATGCCTTGTACGGAAAATTAAATACACAAATTTCAACGAGTATTATACGAAATTGTCCACTATCCACGAGTGGTTGCAGCCTGGGATGAAATGTTAGTGAAACTGCTTTCTTCTGTGAAAAAAAGGCTGAAGTAAACGGTGTCGTGAAGGATATTTTATATTAAACGTTAGCTGGGCTCCACGCCTTACAATACAATGTTTAATAATTCTAATATTCGCTTCGAATTTGAGCAATATAATTATAATTGGGATAGTAGCAACTGCAGTATTACCCAACTTTAACGTTACAAGAGTGGATATGAAGAACAACCCAGAAAAGATCAGTACTGTGTCGGTGACGTACCTGAAGAAACTGGTTACTCAGAAATAATGAAAATGAAAGAATACTCCGTTGTTTAATTTCTTATTTTCAAATTTATTATAACTTATTTTGTATTTACATCAATCATAATAAAATTAAATAAACGTAGAACAATTATTATTAATATCTACTATCTATTTTTCATTCCCCCAATTTTATTACATGCTTACGACATTAATAATTGCTAAAATCCTGATTAACGCATATATAAATTTAATTTTGTTAATGACAATAACCAAAAAAAAATGATGTGAAGTGTGAATTTTCACACATTTCAGGGTTTTGCAGGTATTTAGTAAGTGAATGATGATTATTTGGGATGCCAAAACAAATTTTATATTAAAATATTTTTTTTGTTAATTTTAATTCGAACGCATAATATTATTATTTAGGTTTCTAAATATGTGCAGTATTTTTTTTTTTTATATATCAAGGTTCATTAAGAATTTTAAAAATCGTGTACATTGAAACCGAATTAAATTATAATTTAAACAATTTCCACTGGTTATTAAATTTACGCTTTTAAAAATTAAATGCAACATTTGCCAAAATATAACTAGAAATTTGAAAAAATAATTTAAACAATATAAAAATTAAAAAAAAAAACAAAAAATAATATTGTCACTTCTCGCAGGGTTCGATCCCCCTTTCGATCAAGTTAGTTGGGTGAGAAGCCAGCGTTCTAACTACTACACCAGGATATACCTTCTAGTTTATCGTGTTACAAAGCTATAATTTGTGTACATTATTAGCCAAAAAACACAAAAAAAAATTTTTCCAAAAACATAATCTGATCAAAAATTCCTGTTGTACTATTCCGGTTCACACCAATGTACATTACTTAGAATTTTTTCAGATTTTTAGTTTAAATCATCTGGGCTACAGGGTGTGGGACAAAAATGTTTTTGCATAATTTGGCAAAAATCGCTTCAAAATAATTTATTTTGCAAAAATAAAAATTTGATAGTTAATCCACGTACCAAGGGCTTTCATTTGATACCCTACTCAGAATTATAAAAAAAATATTTTTTTTTTCGATGAGCACATATTTGTTTATATTTTTAGGGGGATATGTTTTCTTAGATGTTTTAGTATTTTTCCTATGTGCGGGTCAAAGAGTTGTATAGGGTAAGTCGGGGTAATATGCCACCTCGGGTAATATGCCACTTGTCTGTAATTCCTTACTAAAATAACATATGGCGTTCCAGTTCACTCATTGATATTCCATTGAAGCTTATGGCCGCTTTGACAATAACTGTCAGTGAAATCTCACCAGAAATTTTAAATAAAACAGGAAAGTTTAAAAATTACTGTTAAATTAGCATTTCAAAAATACATTTAAACTCAAAATATTCATTTACGGAAATTATTTTGTAATAAATCGATTGATTTATATCATTTTCATATCATTGTGATTTTATAACCTCTGGAGTGACCGTTATATTTTTGTTGTTTTATTTCTAGAAGCTATGTAGGGTAATATGCCCGTGTTTTACTGGTGTAATATACTATGCATTTTCGTTTGCTGAAAAGAATAATTTGCCAAATCCAAAAAGAATAATTTCCCAATTCTGATGTTAAATAAATAATGGCTCTGTTGGCTTTAAAGCGTGTGGAATTTTTCCTTTCGACAAAAATGCTATTCCAGAATACGCATTCGCCATATCTGAAAATGCAAAAGAGGTGGTTGAACCAATATCTTCCACTAGTACACCTGATGAACAACAATTTATAACAGACTCAAACTCTACTGCTCATGATACTTCTGCCAAAAATTCTGCAATTGCTCAAATTCAAAAAGTTACACCCACGACATCAGAGCTCGTCAATTTTATAAACATTAACCCGATTCCGACATTGGTTAAGCCAAAACTTGCCAGTAGAAAACAACATGCGCTAATTTGAACAAGTCAAGAAAACATTGAAACCCTCAAAGTGAAAAACAAAAAGAATGAGACCCAAAGCCAAAAACAAATTACTGTAAAAAGAAAGGCACCATCTAAAAAAGGAAAACAATTAAAACCTCCAAAAAAAAAAATCTCCGACAAAAAGAAGCTTTGTCGTGTATCATCCTCAGATTCTTCGTTAAATTTAGAAAATATTGTACCATACGATGATTCCACGGACACCGACGAAGATATTTATAACTATTGTGCAATATGTGATCTGTATTATTACGATAAGAAAGGACCAAAGTGTGATTGGATAAAATCTATTTACTGCGATAGATGGATCCATGAAGACTGCTATAATGCCAAAGACTGTTTAGCTTGTAAGAAGCGTAACTACTTTTAAGATTGTTTATGTTCTTTCTAGTTCCTAAAAAAGTTTTGTGCAATTTATTTTTTATAATTTTGGGTTTTCTTTTTCTATTTTTAAGTTTTAAACTGACCAATTTAAACAGTGGCATATTAAACCACTTCTGATGGCATATTGCCCGCATGGTCGGGTAATACGCCATTTTGCAAGATATTGTTTATTAATTTTTATATCTAAAAGTACAAATGATACCAATTGTAACTAACCAAAGAATAAATGTTTACTAATTTCCTTATTAAATGCGTTTTTTTGTTTGCTATTTACAGCAATATTTTCAGAGATATCGATTTTTAAAGTTAGCTGTGGCATATTCACCCGACTTACCCTAAGCATACCAAATTTCAACTCTCTAGGTTTAGCCGTTTGGCTGCAATTTTTACCGAACAGACAGACAGACAGACGACAAAATGACGGTATAAGGGTTTTTTGGTCATACCTACAAAACCCTAAAAAACGAGTCGACAACTGTCAGTTTACCAATTTATTTATTTCCAAAGGGAACCAAAAAAAAAAAAAATCTTTCTCAACGCCTATTTCAGTTACACATTCAGTGTAACCAATCTGAGGATTCAATATGTCAATCTCATTATCCGTCAGATAACTATCTGACAGATAAATTTAAATTGAAAGACGGGATGACATTTATCCAACAGATAAAGTATCAGATAACTTTATCTATTTATTTATTTATTTAACGCACGTTGTCAAATTATTTAAAATAAGTTTTACCAGAAATACCCACGTCTTAGGCAAACTCTTATTTAATTATGTACCACGTATTCATGCTTAATTAGATATAAACTCAGCTAAGCGTCACTAAAAAGAACATGCAGTACCTACCATAAACAAAAGATACATAATTCTGTTCTGATATTCAAAAGAAATCATCTAAAAATTCATCAAAAGATTTACAGCAAAGCATATGAAAAGCAAATGAATAGCTTTTCATAAAATACTAAATGTATAAAATTACAAAAAATGTAGTCGAAAAACAAAAGTATCTGATCGTTTAGTAAGCAGAAACAATAGCATGCAAGTTGTATTACTAAAACAATGAGGGAGGGAATAATACAAAAAAATATGCATTTCATTGGCGGCTTGTGTAGACGAGAACGTATTTTTAGATAAAGAGTATCGGTAATTAAAGTCTGTTCAAGATAACAATGAAATGACGTCATACTTGGACGATTTAATTGCCAATGTTAGTGAAGCGCCCGCTTAGGGCGTACCACTTTGTATTTTTCATTTTATATTGCAAATTTTAATTTATTTCCGTTTAATTATCATTTTTACTTAATTTAAATAAATATTCATTTCATAGACAAAACATGTTTAGAACCTCACTATATTTTATTTCCAAATTACAAATATATTACCATATTTTACCCGATACAATAATATTTTATATAATAATTATATAATTCTATAATATTTTATTATTGTATTAATTTAAAAACCTTATCTTAATTTATTTAAATATAACCATTTGTTTTCTTAACTATAACTTGTTTAGAGCCGCTGGTAAGACATCTTCCAGCCAAATTAATCCATTTTTATACATTAATATTTTTCCGATCAAAGTGAGTAGACGTGTTTTTGATTTTATAATTGTGAAAGAGTTTTGAATTCAGTTAAATTTAACTACAATTGATATTAAGGGTTAATTAATATACTAAGGATATATTAATTATTAAATTAAATTTGTTATAGTAATTTATTCTGAAGTTTTTCCCTCCCGATTTCATGGTGTGGTTAAACTCGGTTTTGTGGCAGTAATTTTTAAATTACTGCATTTTTGTCAGACCAAGAGAGAAGGGTTTATTAATAATCTCTAAAATTTATTCATAAAAGTTGTCATATTAACATTAAATTAAAAAATTTCATTTGGTTGGGTGACGTCATATAGTCGATGCAACTCAGAACGCGTGGTTGACCGTTTCCACTTGTTCGTTCTGTTTAAATAATAATTTTTTATTTTGTTTAATTTAGCCCAACATATTTATTAGAAATTTATTTGAGAAATCATTTAAATTCATTTTTTTTGTAAATTTTAATATTAATTTTTTTTTCTATAAATTTAAAATCAAGATTTTTTATAATTTATTTTTTGGGATTAATTTAGAGTAATTCATCGTATTCCCAGCCGCGCTTACCGCTATCAATTGTTGCAGTCCGCAACAATTAAAATTATTTAATTTTGTTTTTGTACAAATAATTTTTTTAATAAGTTTTTTTTTCAACTATTTTTTTTTGATAATAATTTTTTTTCTCACTTTTTGTTATCATTCCTGGCAACGCTTATGCAACAAGAACCTGACCTTATTTTATTATATTAAATTCTCACAATTATATTTTTGACATTTTTAGTCAATCCTTGTGTGTCGTCCTGGACTCCTACCCTACCTAGGCCAGGAGCGGGCGCCACATTTAATGGTCCTTCGAGCCGGATTTGGCGGGTCAAAAATCACCTAATTTTTGACGTGTGCCAAAATTTTTTACGTAATTTTCAACAATAATTTACAACCGCTTCATACAACAGTTTTTTTTGTCAGCTTAATATCACTAGAACTTTGTTACTTGCCCCGTATTACCTCAGGGTGGGACCTATTTCTTCAATTTTTTGGTGTTTTGATTTTAATTAAATTCAAAATGGCCGACATTGCTCTGGCCACCCTAAAAAGGGAACTACGCCGTCGCGATTTAGATACCCTTTGGGAATTGGTGGAAGACACTCAACTCAACCCTCTCCCAGGTAAGATAAAGGAGATTAAGTTGAGGTTGCAAGAGTTATCTACCCAAGTCTCGGAGTACGAGACATGTCTGTTGGCGATGATGGCGCATGACACCAACGCTAACAAGAAGGATGATTTGTTAGCCGAGTACCAAATATTTAGGGACGACGTATATAAAGTCAAAGGACTCTGTCAAGAACCTCCCTTTGTAGAACCAGAGTCTTTGAATGCGTCAACTGCCCATAACACGGCCTTTAATTTTACCGGCACGCCCTCAACTGCTGCAAACTACGCTCGGCTACCAAAGCTAAATATTCCTCCATTCAGCGGAGAAATTGAAAATTGGCAATCCTTTTTTGACCTCTTTACCAGTTCAATTCACGACAACGAGATGTTGCCCCCCGTTCAAAAGCTACAGTATCTACGGACTTCACTTAGAGGTCAACCGCTCTCGCTTATCCGCAATCTAAAGTTAACGGACGCCAATTACGAGATCGCTTTAGACATGTTGAAGGATAGTTATCAGCGTAATAGGCTTATTACGACCTTCCATGGTATGGCGATCATCAACATCGCTCCTCTCAAGGATAGTTCGTACAATAGCGTAAATGCTTTCTTGGCAACCATCAAGGAGCATTTAGCCGCGCTTCGTGCCTTAGGCGAACCCGTAGACCAGTGGGGAAAATTCATTACGCTCTTTCTCACCAGCAAGCTTCACGAGACCATCCGTGATAAATTTGAAGCTAAGTTGGACAGGGACCATCTACCAGAACTAGACGTTCTCTTGAATTTTTTGGAGCGTTTCATTACTTCCCAGCAATGGAAAACTTTGGAGAAAAGCAAGCCAACTTACTCTAAATCAAACACGAATAGCTTTGAACGTACCGCATCAAACTATAATCATGCTCAGAAAAAGACCTTCCTCACTACCTCAAACCAGCAAATGGTGTGTTTGGCTTGCAATGCTGCGCACCCCATGCACTCTTGTTCTACTTTTAAAAACCTCACCATCCGGCAGAGGTTTAATCTGATCAAAGACAATAACCATTGCTACAATTGTCTTGCGCCACGCCATAAACCTACGGAGTGCAGATCAAAAACAAGTTGTAGAACTTGTCAACTTCGACATCATACCCTTTTACACTTTGATAAATTTAACTCCGCAATAGGGGCAACCACCAGTCATCCGACTGGTCAAACCTGTGAACCAGTTCCTTCCGGAACTAGCTCACCCTCTAATGATGCTGGCACATCCAAAGTTTTAGTCGCTACCAATGTGAAGACGAACTGCTCACCTAAGTCCTCATGTGTGCTATTGAGCACGGCTCTAATTAAGATGCGAGATTCTGCAAACAATTGGCAGGAAGTAAGAGTCTTGTTAGACAGCGGTAGTGAAACCAGCCTTATCACCGAAAGTTGTAGGCGTAAATTGGACCTAAATTTGACGCCAACAAACTTAACTATCTCAGGTGTATCTAACGTTGAGATACACACCATAAAAGGCGTTGTTAATTGTTGCTTCAGGCCACGAACCAATCGCCATAAATATTCTGTCACGGCATTGGTCGTGAACCATATTGCCGCTAACCTTCCTAGTCAGAAGTTGGACTTTGTTCAGTTACCAGATCTAAAGGGATTAAGGCTAGCGGACCCTACCTACTACGTGCCAGGCCCAATAGATATGCTATTGGGTGCTGACATTTATTTTTCCCTGGTTACAGGAAAAACCACCAAATTACCAGATGGCCCCTATGCTGTTGAGACCGCCTTAGGTGTAGTCATCTCTGGTCCAACCTTCGGATCTACTATCAACTTAAATTCTTTCCACATTTCCGTGGAGGAAACGTTAGAGTCAGCCTTGCCTAGTTCTTGTAAACTAGAAAAGTTTCCTCATAAACCTTACCATTCAGAAAAGGAACTCAAGGCTGAGCATACATCTACCGAACAACATATACGCACCACTGATAGTCGTTGTGTCGTTCCACTACTATTTAAAACCGATGTTGTTGCGCTTAGCGGATCATTCGGACCCGCGTTAACCTATTATCGTTCCCTACGTACCAGGTTCAACAACAACCTTACCCTCTGTCAAGAATATGTCACCTTTATGTGTGACTATACAGAAAACAGACATGTTTCCAAAATAGACTACACATTTCTCGCTAGAGATGTCGGGTATTCTATACCTCATCATTGTGAAGCTTACCGGGAAGCGACGCTTCGCTTGCCCACAGTTTTTTTGGTTTGCCCGTCTTACAAACGGGTGAATTTTGAATTATCACAGAATTCTAGTGTAATTCCTTTCGATCAGTATCCGCTGATCTTACCAGAGTTAATGTATGAGTTTACATACAACCCATCGACTCGCTCATCCACAGTTTTCTTCATTTTCCCGCCTTACAAACGGGCGTAAGTTGATTTATTGCATAATTATAGTGTGATATATTGCCATCAGTACCCGCTGATATTACCACAGATACAATCACACTTAATGTATGACTTACACCGCGATCATCCGACTCTCTCACTGACAGTTTTTTATGTCAACCCGGTTTACCAACGGGTGAACTTAAAGTTGTTACACATGTTTGGTGTAATATCTTACCATCAGCTCCCGCTAATATTACCGCATCTATAGCATGCATTTTACCGAAAACCGGTGACTTACTCGCCGACAGTTTTGTTTGTTTTCTCGTCTTACAAACGGGGAAACTTTGATTTACTACACACTTTTAGTGTGAGTTTTTACCATCAGCATTCGCTGATACTACCGCAGTCCTGGTATGAGCGCCACCGCAAACCATCGACTTGCTCGCCGACAATTTTGTCTGTTTGCCCGTCTTACAAACGGGTAAATTTTGAATTATTACACATTGGGTGTAATGATTACCGGACTGACTCCACCGTCATATTTGCGCGGATTCAGTCTCCTTACCACGGTTGGTATACCTTTATAGCCAATAATGTGGTTGCAACCAATTTTATCAGCGCAACTTTAACCGACTATCATGACTGGTTCAACCTTAAGTTGTCCTCGGAAGGCACCCAGTGGCACATAAACCTACCGTCTAGCCCTTACTTTGGGGGACTCTGGGACGCAGCCATTAAGCTGGTAAAATTCCACCTAGCTCGAGTCATGGAAGAAAAAATCCTCACCTATGAGGAATTTTGGTTCCCTTACCGGTCGACCCCATTACCGAGTGTTGACCATTTATTTGTTAGTTGTTTTCATCGTTGGTTTTAAAACATTCGTTTTGGCCGGCGGAATGAAGCGCCCGCTTAGGGCGTACCACTTTGTATTTTTCATTTTATATTGCAAATTTTAATTTATTTCCGTTTAATTATCATTTTTACTTAATTTAAATAAATATTCATTTCATAGACAAAACATGTTTAGAACCTCACTATATTTTATTTCCAAATTACAAATATATTACCATATTTTACCCGATACAATAATATTTTATATAATAATTATATAATTCTATAATATTTTATTATTGTATTAATTTAAAAACCTTATCTTAATTTATTTAAATATAACCATTTGTTTTCTTAACTATAACTTGTTTAGAGCCGCTGGTAAGACATCTTCCAGCCAAATTAATCCATTTTTATACATTAATATTTTTCCGATCAAAGTGAGTAGACGTGTTTTTGATTTTATAATTGTGAAAGAGTTTTGAATTCAGTTAAATTTAACTACAATTGATATTAAGGGTTAATTAATATACTAAGGATATATTAATTATTAAATTAAATTTGTTATAGTAATTTATTCTGAAGTTTTTCCCTCCCGATTTCATGGTGTGGTTAAACTCGGTTTTGTGGCAGTAATTTTTAAATTACTGCATTTTTGTCAGACCAAGAGAGAAGGGTTTATTAATAATCTCTAAAATTTATTCATAAAAGTTGTCATATTAACATTAAATTAAAAAATTTCATTTGGTTGGGTGACGTCATATAGTCGATGCAACTCAGAACGCGTGGTTGACCGTTTCCACTTGTTCGTTCTGTTTAAATAATAATTTTTTATTTTGTTTAATTTAGCCCAACATATTTATTAGAAATTTATTTGAGAAATCATTTAAATTCATTTTTTTTGTAAATTTTAATATTAATTTTTTTTTTCTATAAATTTAAAATCAAGATTTTTTATAATTTATTTTTTGGGATTAATTTAGAGTAATTCATCGTATTCCCAGCCGCGCTTACCGCTATCAATTGTTGCAGTCCGCAACAATTAAAATTATTTAATTTTGTTTTTGTACAAATAATTTTTTTAATAAGTTTTTTTTTCAACTATTTTTTTTTGATAATAATTTTTTTTCTCACTTTTTGTTATCATTCCTGGCAACGCTTATGCAACAAGAACCTGACCTTATTTTATTATATTAAATTCTCACAATTATATTTTTGACATTTTTAGTCAATCCTTGTGTGTCGTCCTGGACTCCTACCCTACCTAGGCCAGGAGCGGGCGCCACAGTTAGAATGTAATGTAATTAATAAGCAAGTATTATAGACCGGGAGCTCATGACAGTTAATGGTCTCCGATTTCATACAGCATGCCTTTTGGAGGAGAGAATATTTACCCTGTGACAACAAAGAAAGGAGGGTACTAAAACTACCTGCACGCTTTCCGGTTATATGAAAAATTGCATTTTCACTTTTTTTTTTCAAATTTTGTGTTTTTCTCTGATTTAATAATGTTTGCCCTTTTTGCCCCCATTTAAAATTGTTTAAATAACCTTGGCAAAGAACCAAAATATTGTTATTGAGCTGAGTAATTAATCTAGTTAAGAACTATTGAATACTGGACATTACCAGGAACTCTTCTGTACATTTTTTCCAGGAAGAACATTATTATTTAAATTAAAACAATGAAATGAGCAGATGTACGTGTTATTTGGACGATACAGTAACAGTGCACATTTACAAATTGCTAGTATTGTTTTGTAAGCCACACTTCGGGCGATATCCCGGATTAACCATCCGTGAAAGGACATTGTTTACTCTGCACAACGTTTTGATTAGATAGATTGGCTTTTACCGGATATAATCAGATAGCAGGACAATCTTGCTTAACTATTCATTCACTATCTACTCATTTTTAGTGTATACTTTACATAATCTACACATTTACTACTTGATTTCAGAAGATAAGGCAATTGTGAAATTCTGTTTACAATATTTATACAACAATGTAATGTAGTAAACAAATTGCTTAGTTAATCTTTCAATTAGAAGATTCATTTAGTTAGATTAAGTTTGAACAGTTTTCTCATCTAGAGCAGGGTTTCCAAACTACGACCCGCGGGATAAATCCAGCCCGCAAAATGATATCATCTGGCCCGTAGACATCTTTTAAAAAGTTTACATACATAAAAACAGCCATTTAAAATAATCATATAATCGCAAAATAAAACAACTGTAACTAAATAATATCCGATTCTTAAGCCTGGAACAGAATGCACAGCGCGCTACAGCGTCAGCGCGGCGTCATTTGCGACAGCGTTGCGTAGCGCCGTTGAGAAATTTCGCCTGAACACAATGCAATAATTTTTAACGCCGTCAAGTGTCACTTGACAACCTATATCTGTATTTATACGTGCGCTTTCTTTTATTAAAAGTATAATGGATGATGAAGACTTGTGAATGATGTTATTTATGTTGTATGCAAGTTATTTATACATACAAACACTTTATTATTCAGTAAAAACTGAGGTTAGGTGTTCTGCGTCAACGTTCAACAGCGTCAAAAGTTGGAAGTTGACGAACATTCAGTATCAACGGCGTAGAACGTTGTCCATTCTGTGCACTTGCGTACGACAGCTTGGTTTTAACTTTCTTCTGACAGATGGTGCCGTACGTACGCCGTTAACGCGTCGTAGAACTCGGTGCATTCTGTTTCCCACTTTAAAATTATTATTTTTAGTAATAGTACAACTACAACTACTTCTATATTCATACTAATAACCAATCTTTTTAGGGTTTTGTAGGTATGAACAAAAAACCCTTATACCGTTATTTTGTCGTCTGTCTGTCTGTCTGTCTATTCGGTAAAAATTGTAGCCAAACGGCTAAACCTAGAGAATTGAAATTTGGCATGCTTATACAACTCTTTGGCCCGCACATAGAAAAAATACTAAAACATCAAAAAAACATATCCCCCTAAAAATATAAACAAATATGTGCTCATCGAAAAAATAAATATTTTTTTAAAATACTGAGTAGGGTATCAAATGAAAGCCCTTATTACGTGGATTTACGATCAAAATTTTATTTTTACAAAATAAATTATTTTGACGCGATTTATGCCAAAATATTACAAAAAAAATTGTCCCGCACCCTGTAGCGCAGATGGTTTAAACTAAAAATCTGAAAAAATATGTAATGTACATTTGTGTGAACCGGAATAGTACAACAGGAATTTTTGATCAGATTATGATTTCGGAATATAACGCATTTTTTGTGTTTTTTGCTTGACCACGTAAAATATTTAATAGCTTATCTAAGACAATGAACCAGCATGCTTTGATAGTGTAATGTCTAGCATGCTCGAGTTCTAATTTGCAAACTGAGGTTCGTTCCGCTCTCAAGGCAATTTTATTTTTTCTTTTTTTTGCATTTTTATTTTGTTTAAATTATTTTTTCAAAATTCTAGTTATATTTGGACAAATGTTGCATTTAATTTTCAAAAGCGTAAATTTAATAACCAGTGGAAATTGTTGAAATTGACTACACGAAATCAGAGGGGGGGGGTTATGACTTAAACAATCAATGGAAGCCATAGGCACAATTTTCAAAATCCTTATTGAACCTTGCTATATATAAAAAAAAAAAAAATACTGCACATATTTAGAAACCTAAATAATGGTATTAGGCATTTAACTTAAAATTAACAAAAAAAAAAAAAAATTTTTTTTTTGATCTCAAATAATCATCATTCACTTACTAAATACCTGCGAAACCCTGAAATGTGTGAAAATTCACACTTCACATCAATTTTTCTATTTCTGTGTCTCTTCGGAAACTAAGATTAAGTAAAATAGTAGTTAGTTTGAGAAATGTTGAAATAATTTAAGCTAATAACATGAAAAGGAATTTATCTGGCGTCTGTATCAAAACTGCGTTCCAAGATTAAATTGTATCGCAAAATTATTTACAATTAACGTCAAAATGCAAGCCGGTATATATTTAATAACGTCAAAGGAGCTCCATTTCAGCAATATACATATTTTACACCGCGTAAAAGAAAACAAAAACATAATCCTGATTATAAATTCTGGAAACAGTTTTCAGTTTTCTTCATATTAATTTTTAACTTTTTTATAGTACGCTGCATGATTTTAAAAGAGATCTTATGTTGGTCTGTTTTTAGGAATGTCGCATTTTGAATATATAATACGGGCGTCATATCCTGCTTTTTATTAAAGGCCAAGAAATCGATTCACGAATAAGAAGAGAACAAAGATAACAATGGTAATAGTATACGAACAAGAGATGCTTCATATGGAAATTTGTAATATCAAGTTAGTGAATATTACATCTTGTAAGTTATAGTTCGACATCATACACATGCCAGACATTGGCTGCCGGATTTTCAAATCATTATTGCTAAAGTTTATTAGTATGTTATATAAGAAGACCCTCTTATATAACCCTCCCTAGAATTATTGAGAATTAGTAAATCAGGTAGGCCGTGGAATACAACAGTATCACTATCATTTAATTAAAAAGTTGGAAATTTTTAGTATAAGAGGTATCGCTCTAGATCTACTCACTAATTATCTAGAAGACAGAGAACAACAAGTATTTATAAATGGGGTGCTGAGTGAACCAAAAATTATTAATTGTGGAATTCCCCAAGGAACCGTACTGGGTCCATTATTGTTCATAATTTATATTAACGACTTAATGAACTTAAAAATTCACTCTGAACTCATATCATATGCCGACGACACTGTTCTCTTTTTAAAACAGACCTCCTGGTCTGAAATTGAGAGGTATATTGAGAAGGATCTTCGAACTGTAAAAGCTTGGTTGGATCTTAACAAACTATTACTAAATGTAAAAAAATCTAATTTTATTACGTTTACTAGCATTGCTCGTAACCAGACAGAATTTAATACCCTTAGACTGCATACATGCAACAATAATCACTCTGTCTGTACCTGTTCGCAAGTGATAAACAAAACTAATAAAACAAAATATCTTGGAGTTAGACCAGCATTTGAAATGGAATCAAATTGAAAAAATTGCTACTGGTTTACGTAGAATGGTGTACATTTTTAAAAAAATTGGCTAAAATTATGACCAGTAGTATATTACGGTTGTTTTATTTCGGATTAGGACAGTCTACAATCCAGTATTCGATATTAAATTGGGGAGGAGCAGCCAAAAGTTTTAAGAATGTATTATCCGTTTTACAAAAAAGGATAATTAAAATAATCTATAATAAACCGAGTAGATATCCATCTGAATTATTATTCCTTGAATCTCAGCTGCTGTCTATAGAAAAACTATATGTGGCAGAAATATTAATACATATTTATAGAAACCCATCCATAGTCGATTTTCTTACTCACAGCTACAATACTAGAAGCATGTCTACTAATTATGCAATGACAAAGAAAATAAATAAATCCAAAAGCAAATATTACTACACTTTTTTTATAGGGAAAATTTATAACATATTTGGCAATTTTGTTATCAATAATACAATAAATATTACTCAGATGAATCATAAAAAGGTCATCAAGAAATGGTTACTATCACTTTCATTATTTGAAATATCAAAATTGCTTGATAACTGATTAATTTGTTTTGTTTTGCTTTATTGTTTTATTTTTGTTTATTTACTTTTGTATATTTAACACTGTTATAATTGTAACATATATTTAGGTTGCCTTAACCAACTCTGATTATTTGTTTATAATTTAAGTAACATCCACACACAGAACCATTTACATCATTTATTCTTTTTTTTTATTTGTTTATTAACCTGGCAACACAAAAATTATCAATGTATGGAAAAAAATGTATAGGTAAACAAATAAATAAAAATTATTATTATATTATTATTTTATGTAGTCATTATCACCATCATTTCGTGTCCGCAATACCCAGTCATATACACTTCTCCCAAAATCTTGTTACCAAGAGCGTTTCGTCATTGGCATCATTGAGGTCGTCAGGTATCCTATGTTTATACAAACCAGTAGATGTTGGCAATCCTGGTATTTTCCGCAGTCGCATTCTGCACTTTCAGCAATGTATCCCCACTTCTTTAAGTTGTCTTTACACCTAGTAACACCAGTACGGACTCTGTTCAGCGCTCTCCTCGTTGTATATTGTAACTGGTGACCAAAGCTCAGTTGATCTTTAGGTGCAATCCAGGTGGCCAACGTCTGCTCCCTCCAGAGTTCTATCCTCCGGTTCATGGAAGTGAGCGGTGTGGCAGTTGTATAACGTAAAAAACTTTTTCGGGATTTAAGCCTGCTTGTTTCAGCTTCGTGATCAAATAGTGGGTATCTGTGGTCTGTATCCGCCTTAAATTTTTCTGCTTCTGTGGCGATCTGTTTTCTGATATCTGGAGGTGCTATCCCAATAATGGGATATAGTTTATTAACAGCTAATCACTAACTCTGCGCGAGCTCCCAAACATTTTCCAACCCACACCATAATTGAACCTCCACCAAAAGATACAGTAGTAGAAAAATTAAATGCAGCATTTTGTTCTCCTTGGCGTCGATACAATCTTCGTTCATTGTTTAGTAGAGCATTCAAAGCTATCTAGATATAAGCTACAACATAATAAAAAAAAATCAGCTGTGGCCACCACAGGACCGACCGCCATCATAAAGTGCTTATATAAATTACATTCTAGCAGCAGAGTAGAAATAACTTGACCTAATATTTTCTAATAGAGATATTATTTATCATGACCATGGAAACGTTACATATAAATATGAAAAAATTGAGACTTGGAAAAAATTTCGAAAAATTTTACAGAAATTATTCGAAAATTTTCGTTTTATCAAAAAACGTCTCAAATAAAAGTTATTAGTTATTGCTATTATAGCAACTTTTGTTTAATAAATTTTTTCGAGATATTTTTCTGTTGTGAAATATTCGCAAAAATCTTAAAATCGACACGAGTAAACTCCCATTTTTAGTCAATAGATTTTTATCTAAAGTTGATTAACTCGTGCCATTGATGGCAGAAGCTTAAATATGAAGTTTCATAAAAATCTTTTTGGATTTTTGATTTCAGATGATCCAGTGACGAGTTATGCTGGTCACCTCAAAATCTAATTTTTTTCCCGGAGTCTGAGAAGATCACTGGCTCATTTCGCCATATTTTGCCTTCAAATTTTTTTTGTATCTTTTTCAAAACATACTTTATATATGTACTTAGTTTAAAAATGAATAAATTTAACCATAGATTTGAAAAAAATTCACAAAAATATGCTTAAAATGTGGTTATCAGACCCTACCCTTAAGTCAAAGAGTTGTACAAGAATGTCAAATTTCAACTTTCTATCTTTCAGCCGCTTGGCTACAATTTTCTACCGTACTGGCAGACAGACAGGAACATGAGTGACGTTATAAGGGTTTTTGGGTGGTCATACCTACAAAACTCTAAAAATGTTTCCCTCTAAGTTACGTATAGGCAGTTTCTTTGGTTTAAGCGAAACTAGATTTTCTAATCTAGAAACTTTTACCAATTGATTGAAGCTTTTGATCATTTTGTTTAGGAAAAGCCAGCTTCAATTCATGAAAGTTAGCTAGAGATAACTAAAGAAAATTTAAATTCCATTTAGTTCCGCTTAAAGGTTTGGAATAGCCTATATTATAAAATGAAACATATTACGGGGTTGCAGATGAACATGTGATACGCCTTCAGTACGAGTTTGAACTCGCTAGAGTAATTTTGTTGTCGGTAGTAATTTTTTCGTGAAACAGTTTTTCTAGTGCGTTCTAAAAATGAGTGACATTCATTTTGAGCAACGGTGTTCTATCAGGTTTTGCTTCAGACCTGGGCACAGTGCAACGGAAACTTTTGCAAAACTTCAGCAGGCCTATGGAGACAGTTTTTTGTCAAGGACCCAGGATTTTAGTGGTTTAAGGCATTTTCAGAAGGTAGAGAGTTGATTGAAGATGAATCACGCAGCGGAAGGCCTTCATCTTCAAGAACCGATGAAAATGTCGACAGAATACGGGATCTTGTGCGTTCAGATCATCGGTTGGCATTCAGAATTATCGGGGCAGAGTTGAATTTGACTCACACTACCGTTCATCAGATTTTGACCAATGAATTGGGGATGAGAAAAAATCTACAATTTCAATAAACGAGTTTTTGGCCAGTAATAACATTCCTGTGGTTCCTCAGCCTCCTTATTCGCCTGACTTGAGTCGTTGTGACTTTTTCCTCTTCCTAAGATTGAAAAATCACCGCAAGACTTCACACATAAAACAGTAAGTTTAATGTGTGAAGTAAAAAAAAAAACAGTAAGTTTTATGTGAACTCTCAGGAAGAGTATCAGCCTGTCCATGAGTACTCTCTCGTCACCTAAAGCGACTGACAGGTCATAGCACAGGCCTAACCTCTCCCTAACATCCTCAAACTGTACACATTCAGTTAAAAGGTGTAACACAGACAAATCTGTGTTACACGTCTCACAGATAGGGAACTCTTCACCTCGAAGGAGGTGTCCATGGGTCCACCAACAGTGGCCTATACGTAGGCGTGTGATGGCGGTTTCCTCCCTGCGGTTAATCCTGCAGGAAGAACCCCATGGTTTAACGTCTCCCTTTATCTGTCGCAACTTAACGTTCTGTGTGCGGCTCCACTCGTGTTGCCACATGTCTAAAACCAGGTGTTCCAGATGACTCTTTGCGTCATCTGGAAAAATGAAACTCACATCAATCATAGGTCTGTGGGAGGCGGCTTTTGCAGCTGCATCTGCCGCTTCGTTGCCTTTAATACCAACATGTCCCGGTATCCAAAACAAAGTTATTTGAAGTTATTTTGAGGGAGACAATATTAAATTGTAATTCTATTCGAATAAAAAAATAAATAAAAAAACAGTCTGGTTACTTAATTTACACACCTCGTATATTATTTTAACAAATAACCAAAACTTTATTTTGTATTAATCAAACTAAGGTAGCGTGGATCGAGAAAACAAATTTATATTTAAGAGAGTTTGAAATTGAGAATGGATATGCTCTAAAAGTCAACAAATAAAAGTTTTATAGTAATGGTTTATAAGAATTGTCTGACAAGATAAATGTCGAAGTCGTTTCTTTGCACGAAACTATCTATCAAAACTATTGAAACTTTGAAATTTCATTTTGAGTTTGAAAATAAAGAATTCTGTGTAGGTGTCGAGAGAACCACCGGGACACCGGGAAATTTCCCGGTAGATTTAAATAAGATGTCCGATAAGTAATTTAAACGACAATTTCAGAAATTTTCATTATCTTTTCCCTTTGTATGTTTTTGTAGGGTAACCGACGAGTTCATCGAAAATCAATTCATCGAATATCAATTCATCGAAAATCAATTCATCGAAAATCAATTCATCGAAAATCAATTCATCGAAAATCAATTCATTTAAAATCAATTCATCGAAAATCAATTCATCGAATGATCAATTCATCGAAAAAAAATATTTTGTAAATATTTGAGAGGAATGCCGAGGGAATCGGAAAGTCAAAAGAGCAGTGGTCAATAAAAGTAGACAGACTAATAAATAATTGCGTATTTTTTTTTATATGGTTTAAAACAAGGTAAATAAAGTGACATAGTGTTTGAATATAAATAAAGAAGTATAATAAGAAAACTTATATAATAAAAGAAATAAATGTTTTGTTTTTAAGGTTTAATAAGACAGGTTATGGGCAATTGCACGCAAATAATATTTATAAATTCATACACAATGATACGCATTTTAATTGGGCTAATAAGGGGGAAAATAAAGTACTATGCGCCTAAAAACAAGGTAATTAGGTTAGGTTTAGTTAGTAAAAGTCTAAAACCGAGCGGAGCGAGTTACCCATCTTCTAGTTTAAGGGCAAAGCACTATTTTAGGTTAGGTTAGGTTAGTAAGGGTTTTATTAGAAGAAGCCGAGCGAAGCGAGCTCCCCATCTTCTAGTTTAATGTCAAAACACTATCTTAGGTTAGGTTAGTAAGGGTTTGGTTAGAAGAAGCAGAGCAAAGCGAACTACCCATCATCTAGTTTAATGACAAAACAAACTCACACTAACATAACAATGCCACCTGTTTAGAATCACCGTACATTGAACAAATCATGTGTGGTATAGTAAATATGAATAGTAAAACTATGTAATGAATAGTAAAACTACATAACACAAAACCCTTAAGACTTAACAGATGGGGAAATACCATTCTTATAATCCTTTAAGAATGGGTGTATTAAGTACATTTATGATCCCATTAACCGGGTTTTTCTGATCTAAGGAGCCCTGTTCGATTTCAAAATAATCCAACTGGTATCTTTTACCTGGCGTATTTTCTGAATGGAAAATTTAAAAATTATTAATAGACCAAGTATGATGGTTATTTAATAAGTGTAGTCTGTCAACTTTTATTGACCACTGCTTTTTTGACTTTCCGATCCCCTCGGCATTCCTATCAAATATTTACAAAATATTTTTTTTTTCGGTGAATTGATCATTCGATGCATTGATCATTCGATGAATTGATCATTCGATGAATTGATTTTCGATGAATAGATTTTCGATGAATTGATTTTCGATGAATTGATTTTGGATGAATTGATATTCGATGAATTGATTTTCGATGAATTGATTTTCGATGAATTGATATTCAATGAACTTACCGTGAATCTTTTGTAGGTATGGCCACCAAAAATAACCCAAATAAAACAGACAGACAGACACTCATGCATATATGTACGATAGAAATTGTAGTCAAACGGCTGAACATAGAAAGTTGAAATTTGGCATACTTGTACAACTCTTTGACCCACATATAGGAAAAATATAGAAATTTCAAAATATATAGCGCGAGATTTATAACAGGAAATATAAAGAAAAAAATTTTGATTTGGGTAGGTATCAAATGAAACTTCTTAATGCGTGGATAAACAAATTTATGGTTTTGTAAAATGATTTTTTTTATGGGTTTCTCGGCAAAAATACGTCAAAAAACTTAACTCTTAGCACTTACATAACGAATAAAATGATATAAAAAAACTATTATTTTGTGTTTTTATTTAATTTTTTTGATTTTTTGTCAGTTTGTCTGTCTGTCTGTTCGGTAAAAATTGTAGCCAAACGCCTAAACCTAGAGAGTTGAAATTTGGCATGCTTATACAACTCTTTGACCCGCACATAGGAAAAATACTAAAACATCTAAAAAACATATCCCCCTAAAAATATAAACAAATATGAAAAATTCTAACTAATGTATTTGTTAAGTCTTTGCAAGTCTTCGTGTGAACCAGAATAGTATTACAGGAATTTTTGATCAGATTATATTTTCGAAAAATAACGCATTTTTTGTGTTTTTTTTGTTGGCGATACATAAAAGTTATAGTTATATAACACGTTATATTGTAAAGCGCATCGGTGGTCTAATAGCTTTGTTACTCACTAGCTACACAGATTTCTAAGATTCGATCCCTGTCAGAGGATTTAATTTAATTTTTTGTATTTTTTCCTTTTTTATTTTGTTTAAATTAATTTGTCAAAATTCTAGTTTTGGCAAATGTTGCATTTAATTTTTAAGAGCGTAAATTTAATAACCAATTGGAATTGTTGGAATTATATTTTAATTCTATGTGTCATGTATACGAAACCAGGGGGGCGGAGCGTATGATTTAAAACAATCAATGGAAGTCATAGGCGCAATTATCAAAATCTGAATGAACCCTGCTATATATAGACATTAAAAAAATACTGCACATATTTAGAAACCTAAATAATGGTATTAGGTATTCGAATTAAAATTAACAAAAAAATATTTTAACATAAAATTTGTTTTTATAACTCTTAGGGCCGAGAGTTCCAGTTGCTAATAAACTGTCCAATAAGTTTATTAGCAACATAATTTTTTTCCCGAGAGTTCCACCCCGAAATAGTTATTAGGTTGCTAATAAATAGGCTTATTTGTCTAATAACTTATAGGCAACATGAAGTGCTTAATAAAGTGACATATAACCAAAAACAAGTTCGCAAAATGTGTTAATATTTTAATTTTAATTGAAAAACATTATAATTTTAAAAGAATATACGAATGTGTAGTTTTCATTACATTTCTATAATGGTGATTTTAGTGTTTTATATACATTTTAGTTGTATTTTGACGAAATCGACGATCTGTTTGGATGAATTTAGAAATTATAGACAACCGTTTTTAGAATATTTTCGGCATTTATTGTAAATGTGATATATAAAGAACAATATATAAATATATATCTTTTAATAAACATTGTCTTTTATTTTTATTTATGTATTTATTTCAATTACGATTACAACACATTACAAACAATATTTTAAGCATTACTATTTATATAAAAATGATAGAAAATAAGAAGACAGACGCAATTATTGGCAGAATAATAAAGATGTGTAGCTGAAAATTGCTGATAAGTTTAATTCATATTGTTTAAGGAATGTAAAATAAAGCTAAATATGGCTGTCTTCTTATTTTCATTCACTTTTGTATTATAAAATGTTATTTTTGTTAACTTCTCTTCTATCTATATTGCCCTCTTTTTCTGTGATAAAATTTGTTGAACGCCGTTTAATTGTCATTTTAACAGTAACACAAAAAATATACGTAATGTCATTGAATGTTAAGTCAAACTATTTATTGTCAAAATATTTAATGTCAAAATATTCAGTGTCAAAATTTCATCTCACTTTAGCTCTACAAATTTAAATATAGCTCTATCCTTCTTGCACCGTGTTACTATCTTCATAAGAAATACCAATACAAAAACAAAAAATTATGTTGCTAATAAACTATTAGAAGGATTTTGTAACTTGGAAATCACCAATAAATTTATTAGCTTCATAAATATATTATGTGTCTAATAACTATTAGGGAGTTTATTAGGAACTGGAACTCTCGGCCCTTAGATGAACAGACGATAAATTATTTTAAAAAGATCGTTCATTTTGCCGTGATTACAAAGCAAATTTTGTCCTACACACTCAGCATGCTGCCTTCACTTATTGGTATTATATACCCGGGAAACCCTGCAATGTGTGAAAATTCACACTTCACATCAATTTTTTTTATTTTATATTTCCCAGGCCGGTTCAGTTTGCCAATCCATCTCTGTTAGTAACAGTTAATTAGTATTACACACATACCGCTAGAGTGGTAGTGTAAACTCTCCCTTTACATTTCAACCCTTAGTAATCCATTACTAAAATTAACACCTTATCTCGAGATGTTGTTGAAGCTGACAGCCAGTACTGGACATCAGACAACGCCTCTTGTCCTCAACAAGAGCCTGTTCTGTTTATTAGGTAAAGTTTACTGTGATATAATTTTGAGATGGTCTATAGTCACTTGCATGCCTTAATGGAGGATCTAAGCACTTAATAGAATCATGTAGCAACACTTCAATACAACAATTATAATTCCTCACATAGGCTTTAGAATGTGTCGCGTATTGAAATCTTATAATGCATAGAGAAGTTCTGATGTAAGGGGTAATTTATATCTAATTGTACCTGGACATTTCTATAGTAACATACTGCTTTTAGACTCTAATTTTAGAAGTCAGCCTCTGGCGGAGAATTTGAGAAATTTAATTTACGAGAACTATAGTTTATTTCTAATAAAAATAAAATAGGAGCTATTTAATCTTTTTCCTGATTGGTTTAGCAGTTATCTAAGTTTACGAGTAAATAAATATAGTGGACGGTTTTTAAATTACTTGTAAATAAATTTAAATTAGTTTTGCAGAAAACACAAAAAAACATATTTACAGTAGAATAGTTGCCATTTTGGAACTTAATAGGTAGCAATATTTAGGTAAAATTATAAATTAGAATAGTTACAATTAAGGTTTCCAATCCGGATATCCGAATATCCGGATTATCCGACCCAGGAACGTAGCCAGGGGGAGGCATAGGGGGCATCCCCCCCCCAGGATAGTTTAAATCCTGGTTAGTTTACCTTATATAAAATATAATTTAGGTTGTTAGAAGTTTTCTTCACCTCCGGTGAAGTATTACACTAGATTTTTTGACAAAACCAATTGAAGTAGATATGTAGCAATTACATTTATCACCTTCAGTTAGTGGATTTGAAATCCAAAGGTTTATGGAATTATATATTCTTAAAACGTAATTCTGAACTGGAAAATTTAGAAAGAAAAAAGTGAATTTTATCTTCCCAGCATAAGTGGACCGAAATTCGCAATCTCCAAAATGTAGATAAAGTTCTTTTCGAAGCTTGGAACCGTCTTCCAGAATCGTTCAATCTTTTAAAAGATTATGCTTTTGGGCTACTGACAATTTTCGGATCCACATATTACTGTAAGCAAATCTTTTCACATATGAAATTAATATAGATTCAGTTAAGAAGTAATCTTACTGACCTGAAACTATAGTGCTGCCTTAAGTTAAAGATTACTGAATATTCACCAAATATTGAAGTCTTATAGAACACTATACAGGAGCATTCGTACCATTAAAAAAATTATTATATTGTAATATACTGGCAACTACAATAGGTATCACAAACTAAATGTAATAAGTAAATATTAATTTATTGTAATACTTGATTATTTTAAAACAAATAAACGATTTTTTCGTTTTTTTTCTTAAATATAGCTTATATTTTTTAGCGGTTCTTCCATGTTATTGTGTTTTTTTTTTTCAATATAGATTTGGCTCTTTATCACTGAAAGGTTGCCAACCGCTGACCTAGAACGCTGTTATTTTCTACCCAAGCCATGTAATTAAGGTCGTACCGACCAATTTAGAATATTTTGTTATTTTTGACCCCCCTCCCCCAAAGCTGAAATCCTGGCTACGTCCCTGATCCGACCAATTTGGACTATTCGATAATCCGGATAATTTTCATTGAATATCCGATAAGTCGGATATTTTTTGAAGAAACAAAATATTTTTTTTCAACATTTTTTCAATTTACCTAGTACTTTTTTTATACCTTTTAACCTTTACAAGAGTTCCTTCAAATCACATGACGAAATATGTAAATGAATTAAAGCTTTCATTTCAAACTAATCAATTAGAGCTTTTTAACGACTAATTTAATTGCAGGCATAACTAGGACAAAAATTAGAACTCGCTTGCATTTTGAAACTTTCAATGCAATTATTTTTTTTTAAATACGCATTTTTAAATGAAATAAATTTAGTTGTATAATTTTTTTTTATTATTTTGTGAAGTATTAATATATATAATTAAAATACTTAAATTAAATTAAATAAATGAGATATAAAACACCATGAATATTGGATTCAATCTATTATCTTTAATTTTTTATTTGTTATCCGGATATCCGGATGTATCCGAATATTTTGAATTTTCTGTATTCGATATCCGGGTATTCATTAATGTCGGATGATTGGAAACCCTATGGTAGTACAAGTTTTTACAAAAAATAAGAAAGAAAAAAAATTTTTTTTTTGAACAATCTGTTTTATTGCTTTTCAAAATATTCGCCTTTAAGTTTTATACACTTTTGCATGCGTTCAATCCAATTCTCGAAACATTTTTCCACTCTGAAGTTGGTATCTCAAAAACATGGTTTTCGAAGCATTTTTTTCTGTCCAAGCATTTTTTGTTTGACATTGGGAACAAAAAAAAAGTCGTTAGGGGATAAATCAGGTGAACACAAATAATAATTTTTTTTGACGTGCATGTGGGAGCTTGCATTATCATGAAGAACGACGTTTTTGGTTATTTTTCTGGCAAACAAATTGTTGTATACCGTTCAGCATTAACTGTTCTCCGATCCTCTAAAGGAATGGTTGCGACATATCCAGTACAACCGAAGAAACAAGCGATCATTTTCTTGGACGTGCTTCGGAAACGAACAACTTTTGTCGCTTTCGGTTCATCTTGGAAGACCCAAACAGTGGATTGTTGCTTAGTTTCCGGTTCATATGAATAAATCCAAATTTCGTCAAATGTAACGATGTTGTATACGGATTTTGCAGTGCCAAGGTTGAATTTTTTTAGCATTCCCCTACACCAATCAACACGAGCCTTTTTTTGAGCTCCGATAAAATTATACGGAATCCATTGGGGACAGATCATTTTCATAGCTAAATGTTCATGCAGTTATTTTGAATCACAATCGATTTTGGTCGACCTTCACGAGATTCATCACTGACGGACGCACGACTACGACAAAATTCTGCAAACTAATTGTAAACAGTCTTTTCTGATGGTGCTTCATTACCAAAAGTGGAACAAAACGAATCTATGCATTGGTGTTGAGTTAGACCTTAAAATCGTAAAAAACCTTCACGAGTAATATCCATTTTTTCACAAACTCTTTTTAAACGCTCACAGTCAACAAATTACTCAGTCAATTTATAAGCTGAATATAGTAATGACACATTTCAATATTGCCATCTAGTGGTCGTTTGTAAAAACATATAACATAACCCTCGTAACTTCCATTCTGCTAATTTCCCAAAATGTACGATTATTTATAACATTTTTTTGTGGCGTTAATTTGCGAAAGGCAAACTGGAGGGTGGAAAGAAGATCTAACCCATCTTTGCTTCTTTTTTATTCCAATTCCTGTGGATATTTCAAGGCTCCATACCAGGATGGAACCTTGGTATACAAGTACTATTTTTGACTATACTTCGATTCAGATTAGCTCGGATACGCAGTCTGGTGGTCAAATATTGTACTAGGCGCTCTGATACTGTTTGAACTTATTACATATGTTCTAGTGTTGAATTTATGTATGTTAGGATGTCGATAGAAGTTGTGAAAAACTATAAAAGTAGAACAAATTGTAGTGTTTTTGGCTGTCATCAAGACAGGACAAAGATAGACATCTTAGTTTTTTCTTTTCTTATGAAAAATGGGGGGAAAGTTAATATTAAGTCCAGATTGGAAAAGATTTGGTTATGGACAGGAGGAAGGCATGGGAATATATTTTGAGTTATAAAGTAACTGATACTATGCGAGTTTGTTCATTACATTTGTCGCAGAAAAACAAAACTGCACTAATATTTTTGCACTTGCAAGTTGCATATTTAACTTTTAGCTGTTTCTGTCCAACTAAAACTAATTTTATTTCATGAGGAAATGAACATAACGCACTTGTTTACAAACAGAATCCATATATTGTAAATTTAGATGACCGACACTCAGATGTACCACATAAAATTACTTGCCCGGCATTTAACACCTACACAACTACAAATTACACTTCAATAAATCTACTGAAATTAAACTTTAAATACTGTAATTTGATGCCCACCTTCTGTTATACACCTCGATATATGTGTAGCGCTTAAAAATTAAAAAATTTCGCAAATATTTACTCCCATTTTCATAAAATAAAAATGTACTGTGCTTAAATAAACCTGTTCGCTATTAGCATATTGACAGCTGAATACAAGACACGACAGCCATATTGCCTTGGAGCACAGCGCCGCCATCGGTAATGTCACTTCTCAATATGGATGGACCCAATATTTCCGTTTATGTTTTTCCGACGACATGCCGTGTGCCGACGACATACTGATGTGCAAGGTACAGGTTTTTGTTTACAATTTTTTCATACGACATGTGTCGTAAACAAAAAAACATGCGACATGTCGTATAAGTATGCAACCCGCCTTAACCAGTCAGAACTGCGCGATTTAACGAGCTCGACCATTCTATTGGCAAACTGATATTGAAAGAAAACATTTTGATGACGTAAAATTTCTTTGGTAATGTTGTGATTCAAAATATTCAATTAAATGAACATTGACCGTTTTTGTTTACGTAAACTAGAAGGACTGTAATTTTAGTCGATAATTTAATTAAAACTCTTCCAGCCTTCAAATATAAGATATTAGCAAACGTATCATTCACAATTATTCATATGGCTATCGGAAATTTTTTTCTCTGTCAATATTTCACTGAAATTCCATCCAACACAAATATGAATTCATCATTTAGTGACTGCAATTTTTTATCAAGCCATATTTGACAGTTCAAAGCTATTATTGCACTAGTGAAAACAAATTTTTATTTGTATCTGAAAAAAATATACTACTATTATTTTTTCAGATACAAATTATGAAATAATTTCAATATAAAATGTACTCTACGAGGGTTGCTTTTTATATTTCGGGATTTGAGATCAAAAACAATTATTTATCAACAAAAGTGGCTTTATTGTTTTTCAAAATATTCTCCATGAAGATCAATACACTTTTGCATGCGTTTAAACCAATTTTCGAAGCACTTTTTCCACTCCAATTGAGGATTTTTCCACTGCGATATTGTCAAATTATGTGGGATCAACGCGAAAAAATCTTTTTGATGGCCAAATGTTCATACAACAGTGAATGTATGTTAGTCCCACTAATTCTCAAGGATACCTCAATCTCACGATAAGTCACATGACGATCTTGCAGTATCAGTTCACGCACAGCATCAATGTTTTCCGTAACAATCCATTTTGGACGACCTTCACGAAATTCGTCCTTAAGCGAACTACGACCTCGATTGAAGTCGCAAACCATAGATAAACAGTAGTCCTTGATGGTGCTTCATTGCCAAAAGTTGAATTAAGTTCATCAATGCACTGTTGTTGGGTTAATCCACGTCGAAAGATTTTTAGTTTACAACTCTTTGACCAACATATAGGAAAAATACTGAGAGTTCAGAAAAACGCATCTCGAGATAAATATAAACTATTATGCATTTAATAAAAAAATAAATAATTTTTAAAAATTTTGAGTGACATACCATAAACCTCTTAATGCTTGATCAACAAATTTTTATTTTTGAAAAATCTTTTTTTTTATGGGATTTTTGCCAAAAATGTGTCAAAAATCTTTTATCTTCCACCCTATCTCTCAAAGGGATTGATATACAAATCTGAAAAAAATCAGCTGTGGCCACCACCTTCACAAAGTACTTGCATAAAATACATTCTAGCAGCAGAGTAGAAATAACTTGGCCTAATATTTTCTAACAGAGATATTATTTACCATAACCATGGAAACGTTACATATAAGTATGAAGAAATAGATACTATTTAAGATATACAGACGATTCCGCTTAAATGGGCCACCGCTTAATTGGGGCAGCCGATTATTTGGGACAAATCTCAAAGAACAGAAACCAAACCAAGGAACCAACAGTAAATTTACATGTTTAATTGGGACAACATTCCGCTTAATTGGGACAATTAAGATCACAGTACATATTATGTTACACATATTCTCAAGAAAATGTACAAAGAATTTAATATTACAGCGTTATTTTATGCAGGAAGGAAATGAAGGGAGCCCTACATCCGCACTGAATACCTGTGCTGATTTTGTAGAAGTGAAATGTTACAAAAACAAAAGACAGACTACACTTGACGCATTTTTGCATTGAATTAAATTGTATGTACGTATTTATTATTTTATTTTGGAATTTATTATTATTTTTTCTTAAAAGTTTATGTTTTTTGGTTATATGTAATTTATAGTTTTGTCCAAGAGTTTATAAAATAAAATTATTGAAAGAAAAATATGCATAGTTTAATTTTATGTGAAATTCGCTTAATTGGGGCAGCCGCTTAATTGGGCCAAAATGCCTAATTCCCGATGTGTCCCAATTAAGCGGAATCGACTGTATATTCTTAAAAACATAAAAAAAAATGTTTTCGTTTTATCAAAACATGTCTCAAATAAAAGTTGTTAGTTATTGCTTTTATAGCAACTTTTGTTATATAAATTTTTTCGAAATATTTTTCTGTTGCTAAATATTCGCAAAAATCTTAAAATCGACACGAGTAAACTCCCATTTCTAGTCAACCGATTTTTACCAAAAGTTGATCAACTCCATTGATGTCAAATTGATGTCAAAAGCTTAAATATGAAGTTTCATAAAAATCCTTTTAGCTGAATGTGCTCTGCACGTGTACACAGACAAACGGACGGACATACAGACAGAGAGACAGACGGACAGACTGACAGACGGACGGACAGACAGACCGACAGACATCATGCTAAAAATAGTCAAAACGTTAACGGTAATCAGTTCTAAGCGCTCCAAATTTCCTGTTGATAGTGGCATTTTTTTTCATTCTCCAACCAATTTCTTTCCAGATTCTCAAGCTTGGACCTCAAGTCGACAAAAACTTGAGGCCCGTCCGTAAACGATACGTGTCACCCAAAATGTCTTGGCGTGTCACCCGTGACACGCGTGTCATAGGTTCGCCATCACTGTCCTAGGAACATATTTATCTTGATTATTGACTAATCCATCTGTGACATTTGCACATGATGATCATAATGATACCGATTACATCTCTGACCTAGGGGTTTGTAGATAATAGAATCTAATATCCCTAATAACAACTAAGTGGGCATCTCAAATAGAATACATGCCTGCATTAAATGGTGATGCTTCCAATTACTGTGGTATTACCTCTGCCGAGTCCCAGTAACCTATGTAACTTTTCCGGAGATCAGGTGTAAAATCTCGGTACACAGTAAGGTTAGCTCAGGACTGTAATATTATCAATCTAAATGTCCATTTCCACGTGACATTAAAAGTCATGTCAATTAAAATCATGACAATGTGACATTTTTGAAAGACTGAAAATGTCACTAATTATCAAACGGATTTGATTTTGTGACACTGATGTCTCAACAGTAAATGCAACGTGATAATACTTGACTTTTAAGTTTTCACGTAGGAAAATGTCATGACAATCATTTAATATATTTACAATCAATGCCTTGACGATAAACCAGTGACGGGTAGGGATGTAGCGATTCAACAATATCGTAAAATTTATTTTTATACACACATAAATATTTCTGTGATTAAATTATTTTTAATAAGAAACACTTCTAAAAATTGTACTCTGGTAAAAACTGATAGCACGAGGTATGCAAGCCCAATGGCGCAGGACATAGTACGCCAAGAAACATGCGTTGAACGGTTTAGAAGTTGCTGGCATTTTGTGCTTTTTTCCTCTACGTTTGACGTTATGAAATGTTATTGGTTATTTTTGTATTTTAATTAAAAATGTCACAACCAAGAAGCAAAGGCTGGACCTATTTTACCAAAATAGACCAAGGAGTTTTCTCGGTGGTCGCAGTGATGAAGAGTGGAGTGTTTAATTCTGTTTTAAGTTGGTTTTACACAGTTCAATTAATTGGTCAAGTTTTTTGTCAATTAATTGAAAAATGTATTCGTAATCTTGGAAACAAAAGCATCACTTTACACACATCAATTTATTTATCAATTTTTATGAATATTTTTACATTACCAACTGTAAAACATGTTGACATATTTATCAAAATGAAAATATTGAAAAAATCTTCACAAAGTTACGAGCTGTGAACAAACACAAAAGAAATAACCTAGATGATGGTAAATTAGAACGTTTGAGGTTCTGTCAGATTTGAAAACGAAACACAAACTATATATTTTTAGGTTATGCAACAACTAAACAGTTAGCAATATCTTAAAAGATATAAATATACTTAGAATTTCCTAAAAATTGATGAAAAATTGATGAAAAATAGAACTTGTTCTATTTTCAAAATAAATTGATCAATATTTTCATCAATTAAATGTTCAATAAATTGTTAAAATTTTAAGAGCTCTGGTAACCCAGCTCTTTGTCGTGGTACGTCGTTCCCGTTCCCACCACTCAGTTCGTGACCGACCCCATGCCGCAAGACTCGCTAGCATCCAGGAACTTAGCGTTACGTTAAGAAAGAAATTTGGGCTGTTATATATATATAATTATAAGAATAAAACGTTTTAGAGAAAATATATTCATTTTTCCTTTTGATACTTGAAAATATCAATATTTTTTTCGATACGATAGCGGTATAGTTAATTTGTATTCGATATTATCGATACCTAAATATCGATACTTTCTCAGTATCGTATATTCTTAGTGATGGGGAGTTGTTAGAAAAATAACCGGCTCCCGAGTCGGTATTTTTTATTTACTTACAAATGTTCCAAGTGCCTTCCATTTTGATTTAAACATTTTCGTATCCTTACTCTTGAATTCAGAGCATAACAATAAAAATAAAAAAAATAAATAAATAAAAATAAAAAATATCTCACTTTCAAGTCTTACCTACTTGAAAGTGAAATATTTTTAGTTATTTTTATATTTGAACAAAAATTCTAAAATCCGTAGTAGCTAAAGAAAAAGCATTATTGTTAAATCAGTACTTTAAAACATAATTGAATGAGGGTTCGATGTAAGTCGATAATAGGACGTCGAATGGCTCTGTTGTACCCACGTCAAATGTCCGATTGAATTTTGCTCAAGTTATAAATAAATTTGTATCTGGAAATGGAATAAATTGAGGTAAGCTCTCGTTCTCCAAACTTGCGTGCATTGTGATAACGGATATATAGAAGGAATGTGGAATTACATATGAAAGGACTGTCTAAGGCCCAGTTGCACAGTTACCACATAAGTATGAGTTTAGCTAAACCTTAAGCTTCAGCTTAAACCAAATACTTAAGCGCCAGATGTTGCACAGTCAAAAATATAAAAATACTTAGCTAAGCCAACTGATGTGATAAATTCACAAAGTTGGTAATATGGAAAATGAATATTTGGCGGGGAAATTTTGAAATTCAATATAAACATAACTGTCAATGTTATGTGTCAATGTCACTTGCCAAGTAGTTTATTATACAAATAATGCAAATTTTACCAGCAATGGAAAATACGGTAAACGAAACGTAAAAATAAATGTACGACGAACTTATTAGATGAGTTGGTTTTCTATAAAATTTATTTAAAAAATATAGATAAAAACAATATATTATTGTATGTAAAAAAATAAATTAAATGTTGCGGAAGAAAAAAAATCTCCTTGGACGAACATACATGATGAATTTAACAATGTAATCGGTCACTCTTACAGAGAAGCAGAATATTAAAATATATATATGAAAGAAAACTAAAACATGTACAAGAAAAAAAAAAAAAAAGCCGATAATAAGTATTCACTGAAAGTGACTGGAGGTGGTTCAATGGCAGAATGCTCAGAGAAAGAGTTGGAATTAATACATTTTAAATTACCGGCAGGTCATAGACAAGATATTTACATTTATAAAGAATTTTATTATTTATACATTATAAATTAGAAAAATAAACATTTATTATTGTTCCTAACTCGAATGTTATTATTATATTTTCTGTTTTGAATTATTACTGTATTAGGTATATTGTTTATAAAATTAACATCTGTTTCTAGATTTGGAAGAATGCTCAATCAATTGAAAAAACCGTGCGATATAGCAAAAGTCTTGGCGTACATTACACTGTTCCATTTGAATATTAGGCATCTTAATATATTGATGACGCAAGGTACAAATTGCGATATTTCTAGATATTTTCCCTATATCTTTTGAAGCTGTAGATTTATGGCAACCAGTAAACTCCCTACATACTTCCAATAATATAATATCGTAGGATTTGTATTGAACTGAATGCGTGGTTCCTGTAAATATTATTTCATAAAATATTTGGTATTTGTGTACCAAGGCACTAACTTACCTATTAGTAGGATGGTTAATTAAATGTTTAATATGATATAATATTGAATTACAACTTTATTTACTTAATATTACTATTTACTTGAAATCTATTGTAAAATTTTTCATCATCTCATTGATTAATATAGTCATACCGATGCCTATAGACGGGTATGCGGCGAAATATATTAATATATAACATTTTTATTCAATCAAATTAATCTGATCAATTTTAATACGACACATAACCTATCCTATTTGAGAGTTTATTTTGGATTAATCCAAACAAATCTACCGCTTAAGTATCTTCTTGTTTAAGCTTAAGTTTAAACAAAAACTGAAACTGTGCAACAACTAAACCATAAACTTAAACTTAAGCCTAAATAAAAACTTAAGCGGTTACTGTGCAACTGGGCCTAAGAGGATATCTACCTACGTTTAATAGTGATTTTGTTGATAATAGTCTGCTACTTTACTATAATACCCTTTTGATAAAATTGTTGTAAACAAATTTAAACGGGCGTCTATTTTACTTTCCTAAACAACACTAGGGGGAAATTGGATAATGCCTCGCATTGAGGTAATATCGCGCATCGGATTCCACGCCACAGAATAACTTGAGTTGAATTTTGCTAGTGAATACCATCTATGAACTAACTGCAGAACTATTGCTAACTGAAATTGTCATTGGTGGTAAATGCATTGATATTAAGAATGACGAGAACTAGAAATATATGGAACCGGGTACCCGCAACAAATACCCGTTAATTACCCCCTACCCGTTAATTACCCGTTACCCGTTAATTACCCATTACCAGCCAATTACCCGCTATCTGTTAATTACTCATTAATTACCCATTACCATATAATTACCTGCTATCAATTAATTACCCGTTACCCGTTAATTACCCACTATCCATTAATATGAAATATGATTTTGTATGAAAAATAGACCCCGACTCAAATCAGTTCGACACCCCTGCTGTTGGATATTGATGTTTATATCAAATAATAATTCCATTATTTGTTCATAAAAAAAAGTAATTATTAATCCATATATTAAAAACTTTCATTTGATATCCCTCAAAATTTTACAAATTTTTTTTCTTCGATAAATACATATTTGTCTCAATATTTCTCGTACTTATGTTCATTTCTCTAAATCAGCCGCTTGGCCACAATTTCTACCGCACGAACAGACTCATGTGACGGAATAAGGATTTCTTGATTATACTTATGAAAGCCTAAAAATAACATGTAAATATGAATTTTCTGTTAATTTCAACACTAATCATAATACAACATAGCTTGTAACTGTAAAATGCATAAGTTATTTTACTGTACGATCATGTTAAATTTGTTAAATTTTTATTTCATTGGACCCCGGAATACGTCACTGTTGTTCAGTACAACTTATATCAGTCCTTTTTGTGTGTAAAACATCATAATTTCAAAAATACCTAAGAAAATATTGATATTCAGATTTATGTACAAAATAAAACCAAATACCGATATTTAGAGCCCGATTGTCTCCAAAACTACTCTTTTTATTATAAGGTTATAAGGGCATTCTGAAGGTTAAAACGAAGCCAGATTTCCACTTTATCTTATCTAAATCGAGTAATTAGTTGTTTAAAACAGTTTTATCATTTGACAGGGCCAATGTTTTAGTCGATGTGTCAGGGGGGAAAAAGGATAAACGCTCCCCTTCATACAATTCTTTGGAGCATATTTGGAAAGTAATGTATTTTCACTTGAACAATAATTATGTCGCTTTATCAAGAGTAGGCAATCTTAAAAAAATGTTTATTTAAACAAAAAAAATGGCAATATTGTTTACAATGAAGTAATTTAAAAATTAATTACTCTCATGGTTAACAAATTTTATCTTCAACTCCCTGAGCAGCGCCGTGTAATCTGCTATACTCTATCTCTGAAAGACTGATAGTAACAAATCATTTTATCAGGCAGTTACCAGTGGCGTGCACATTTTAAACACTTTTAAATTGGTTTTGTGTATTTCTATATTACTATTTATCATTTTATTAAACGCACGCCTGTGACCATATTTATCATATCATTAAACACACCCCTGTGACCATATTTTTTCTTAAAATTTTAGGGTCAAATTTTTATGGTCTATTGTGTTTAACCCTAGTTCGTATTCCCATATAATATGTGTGGCACACTCGATTGTTTTTAACAATATTTCGTTTCGAACTATTCATATTTACCGCTTCTGTGTGATAATACAATAACTTTTTACAAATAATAAATTTTATTACTATCAGTTTTTCGGAGATAGAGTATAGTATTAAATAAAAATTGTGCCACTTCTGCTGGTCTCGGGGGGCAGCTACTGGTGCTTCATTGCCATAAGTTGAACAAAGCGAATCTATGCATTGTTGTTGAGTTAGGCCTTTACTAAAACTGTAAAAAATCATCCAACGAAAACCTTCACAAATAATATCCATTTTTTCACAAACTTGTTTTTTTTAACGCTTACTGTCGACAAATTACTCGGTCAATTTATACGCTGCCACTGATTTCACAAAACAAATATCAAATTTTACGAATATAGTAATGACATATTTCAATATTGCCATCTAGTGATTGTTTGTAAAAACATAAAATGTAACCCTCGTATGGGCCAGCTACTAAAATATTATATTGAAAATAATTGATCAAGCAATGAGCTATCTCTTGTAATCAATATGAGTTAAATCTCCTTTTAATAACAAATATATGCATTAGTAAACTAAGCACTGGTCTATCACTGATATCCAATTTAGCTGCAATTTCAGTCACATTCTCTTCACCACCGAGTTCTATTAATTATTGACGCAAACATTAGAATGTGAAATACTGTTAGACTGAATGAGTAATTCAGTGAACGGTCACTTATTTACATAAAGACTATTGTTTCTCAGAAGTTTGGACTGTGATTACAATAAACTAAAGATTGCTGGGCTTAATTTATTACTTGTGGACAAATTTAATTAAATTGTAGAAGAAAGAACGGCAAGAACTGATTCAGATCAAATACTATATATAGAGAACTGACACGCTTGAATACGCAGTCTGGTGGTCAAATATTGTGCAAGGCGCTCTAGTACTGTTTGAACTGATTACCAGTGGCGGCACCTGAGTACGCGCTGCGGAGCTGCAGCTCTTACTTGAAAATAATTTTCAAAAAAATCTTTTTTTCAACTCAAAATGCATTTAACATAGTAATTGTGGTGTGAAAATGCTTTTTTAAAAATATATTTTGAACATTGAATGCTATTTTTTCATAAATATTTACAAGTTTCCTTTAAATAAGTCTACGTCGCGCTGTTTATATCCTAGCGTCAAGGAAAGTCCAAATGTAGGCTTGTAAAGGGGTAGCGGTGCGTAGGAAGTAGTGATAAACTGGTGGGGATAGGGGCTAAAATGCTGTTAGCGTCACAATAACAGTGATCACAGTACTATGAAATTATTGAATGTATTTATTTAAGTCGTAACTGAAATCGCTATACCTATATTATCTCTAAAAATTTATTGTTTAGGTAGGTATTAATAATTTGTATTTTCTAACTTTTTCTTTCAAATTTATAGAAGTATCTTAGCTTAACAAATACGTTTCGTATTTTAGATTATAAAACAATAGGTTTAAAAAATGAATACTGTCAAATCATTATTGTAAAATCCATTTAACAGACGAACGTTAGAAGAAAAAATTGATATTAAAAAATTGAGGCGACACACACCAAATTTAAATATTTCGGAAAGTGCAAAAAGCAAAAATTATAATTATAAGAGGCAATTCAACAGAGTCTTATATTATAAAACGTCGTGGTTAAACACCTAAACCTATCCTTGTATTATAATTTGCAGCTCTGAGTCCCAAAAAGTCACAAGCCGCCACTGCTTATTACATGTTCTAGTGTTGAATTTTTGTTAGAATGTCGATAGAAGTTGTGAAAAACTATAAAAGTAGAACAAATTGTAGTGTTTTTGGCTGTCATTAAAGACAGGATAAAGATAGGCAACTTAATCTTTTTATTTTTTTAAGAAAAATGGAGGGAAAGTTAATATTAAATCCAGATTGGGAAAAGATTTGGTTATGGACAGGAGGAAGGCATGGGAATATATTTTGAGTTAAAAAGTAATTGATACTATGCGAGTTTGTTAAAGTTGTAAAGATATTAAGAACTTTTATTTGATATGCCTCAAAATTTTACACACATTATTTTTTACGATAAATATACACATATTCAGAGCCGTAGCAATGTTAGCAATGTTATCCGATGCAAAATTAGGTTAGCCCCCACATATATTTTTTTAAATAATTTTTTTGATAACTATTATAAAATAAAACAAAATAAAATAATCATATTTAATTACCATTTTTAATACTATACTATATTTTATACTATACTATATTTTAATATTTTCTTGTAAAAAACAGAATTTACATCTTTGGTATAGTAACAAAATAAAATTGTTATAAAAAAAATAACATATCGAAAGAAGCATTTAAATTTGGGAATATGCATTTTATATTAATTTTAATACTGACCATAATAAAACATTGTAAAATGTAAAATTTAAAAGTTATTTTACAGTACGATTATTTTAAATTTGTTAAATTTTCGTTTCATTGGACCTTAAGGGGGGCACGGGGGCACGTGCCCCTCCTGAAGACGCCACTGTGCCGTTCCATATTTATGAGAGGATAAATCTGACGCTCGATTGACACATGTGCGCATGCTTCAAAATGACTGAGATTAAAATAATAATATTCTGATTTATTGCAAATATGTTTAAGATTATCATTAATACATCAATAATATAATAAGACAATAATAATCATCAATTTATTATTTATTTAATAGAACAGCACATAGCTAATGAACAATAATACAAAACAAGAAAAAAAAAAAAAACAAATATCACAGTGTTGTCGTTAATCATAAAATTATTCTTAAGCTACAAATAATTCATTCTTAAGTTATAATTTGCTTAAATAAAAACAAAGGAGATAAAATGAATGAAATTACACGTACATACGTGCGTGTAACTGCTCACACAGTTAAGACAAAAAAATGTTGCTTCTGTATTTTTTCAATAATATTTTCTTACTCTTGTGTTGAATTTTTTTTTTTAAATATGCAACTTCTTTACTTTTTTCCTGGTACTAAATAGAGAAATTTGTTTATTAATTTTTTTATTACTTGGTTCAAATTTTCTCGTATCTAGTTGGCGTTTCAGTTTTTTCTTTTCCTTATTAATTTTCATCAAGTTTCAATTTTTCTTTAAGTGGTCATTCACTTCTGTTAAAGTTTCCGTATCATTATTTTCCATCAATTTTAAATGATCATCTTGTATTTCTTTCAACATTGCATTTACTTTTATATATGTATCATTTGGTGTGTTGTTATTTTTCTTTAATGTTTGTAGATGTGTCCTATTTTCATTATTGCATATGTCTTCAACTAGTTCATGAAACTTCAAAGAATCTCCGTATTTTAAATGAACAAAATAAATATGTTTACATATTGTATGTTTAATGTAATAATCAGGACATTCACAATTGTATGAGTGGACGCAGATGTTACAAAAATTACATATTGATTTAAGTTTAGTGACTTCATAGTTCTTTTCCCCAATTACTAGAAATTTATTTGATGCTGTTATGCTTATATCATATTCCAAAGTTATTTTTTATTATTCTGTAATTTTATCTCGAATTAAATTCACAATTGCAAAAATACCTTTATCTAAACGTTGCACTTTTCTTGCTTCTAAATAAAAATACTTTAAAGTTTTGTGAAGTTTTATGCATGGATTCAAGGTGAATATTAGTGTTAATTTTTAAACATTTTCTATAAGTATAAGCCCAAAGATTGGGTTTCTCATAATAATTTGTGAAAAAATATTCACCAAATTTTTTCATGTCATTGTCCGAAAGTAAAAAATCATTTATATAAATTTTGATTCTTCAAGGGTTATTTGTAAAGTTTTTACAAATTCGTCGATTACCATTAAAGTTTATCTTATGAATACTTTTTAAATGATAAATATATTGTTTTGAAAATATTTTATTGCAAATTAAGCACATAACAGTCATTTTCAATGTATTTAAAAATACGTGCCCTGCATATAAGTACATGTAAACACAACAGTGGTAAACACATAATCTTATTTTAAAATTCTTGTTTCCCGCTACACTGGAACGCATGCGTATACGTGTCAATCGAGCGTCAGATTTATCCTCTCATTCCATATTTATAATGCTTGGAACGTCTTTGAAACAATTATGTTAAAAATAAATTAAAAATTAAAAATGTTTTCAAAAGAACTTACCAAATATGATTGTATCGTATTCAAATTTGAAATAAGTAGATATTACCACAGTGTTTAACTAGTTACTTTTTGGCAACAGGAAAAACTAAGAACTGATCATGTTCTGTATTTGTTTATGAATGGAAATAAATGAATCAGGATCTGATATATACATTATCAGGATATGATATAATATGTCATGTTGTTCCAATAACCGTTCTGATAAAATCTCAACAAAAAATTTTATCACACGGCAAACATATGCGATTGATATTAACACTAAATATCATGTAGATATTGGCGGATTAGGAAATAAAGTATTTTTTGATAAAACATTTGTTGCTTATTTACACGGGAAATACTGATATTAAATGAAATTATTATAAATTACAGCATAAATAATACGTAATGATAATATTTTTATATCTGAATGTGCGGTCCGCGACCCACAAGAGGCCCGCGAGAGATTTTTCTATTTTTAGGGTTTTGAAGGCATGCCCAAAAAAACTGACTGTCTGTCTGTTCGGTAAAAATTGTAGCCAAACGGCTAATCCTAGAGAGTTGAAATTAGCATGCTTATACAACTCTTTGACCCGCACATAGGAAAAATACTAAAACATCTAAAAAACATATCCCCCTAAAAAAATAAACAAATATCTGCTCATTGAATTTTTTGTTTGTTTTTTTTTTTTAATTCTGAGTAGGGTATCAAATGAAAGCCCTTAGTACGTGGATTAACGATCAATATTTTATTTATGCAAAATAAATTATTTAGACGCGATTTTTGCCAAAATTGTGCAAAAAAACGTTGTCCCACACCTGTAGCCCAGATGTTTTCCTGTATTCAAAGAACTGTGTATGCATGTCAAATTTCAATTCTCTAAATTTAGTAATTTCGCCACAATTTCTGCCGTACAGACTAACAGACAGACAGACATATAAGTGACGTTATAAGGATTTTTTGGTGGTCATACCTACAAAATCCTAAAAATGGTTTGAAGTGAAAAAAATATTAATCATAAATTTATTTGTAAAAGAATGAGAGTACAAAAGCGATTGTAACCCAATTTTTTGCAATATTCTTCTTTTGTTATTTGTTATTCATCCTCTGGAAGTCATAAGGTTATTAAATTATTCACGCAGCTTCTCGACTTCTGAATTTTTTCATTATACAACTTCTTTTCAGCTTACTTGTCTATTCAAATTCAATTTTTATATTACAAATATTTTTATCTTCTTCGTTTTCAATATTTTCATATATTCACATTCAGATGTTTTTCTACTTTAAAAAGTGTTAGGACTGACAGGTTTAGAATTTTTTAATATTTTAAATTCATGATTGAATTATAAATGTAGAAATAAAAGACAATATTCTGTGAGATTCCGAAAGATAGCGTTAAGGCACGATAAAGGTTGACGTTAAATCACGCTGGTTTTGGACACTGAAACAATGTTACCGTGCACATTAACGTTGCAAGTTGAAGAGATTTAACGCCTGTTGAATTACAGCAATGAGATAACTTGTACGGTAACCGACGAGTTCATCGAAAATCAATTAATCGAAAATCAATTCATCGAAAGTAAATTCATTGAAAATCAATTCATCGAAAATCAATTCATCGAATGATCAATTCATCGAATCGTCAATTCATCGAAAAAAAAAAAAATATTTTGTAAATGTTTGAGAGGAATGCCGAGGGGATCGGAAAATCAAAAAAGCAGTGGTCAATAAAAGTAGACAAACTAAGAAATAATTGCATACAATTTTTTATATGGTTTAAAAAAAGGTAAATAAAGTGACATAGTGTTTGAATATAAATAAAGAAATATAATAAGAAAACTTATATAATAAAACAAATAAATTTTTTGTTTTTAAAGTTTAATAAGACAGGTTATGGGCAATTGCACGCAAATAATTTTTATAAATTCATACACAATGCTATGCATTTTAATTGGACTAATATGGGGGAAAATAAAGTACTATGCACCTAAAAACAAGGTAATTAGGTTAGGTTTAGTTAGTAAAAGTCTAAAACCGAGCGGAGCGAGTTACCCATCTTCTAGTTTATGGACAAAGCACTATTTTAGGTTAGGTTAGGTTAGTAAGGGTTTGTTTAGAAGAAGCCGAGCCAGTTCCGGTTCGAAGCCCTGCTTTATACTAAGGATCAATGGAACTGAATACACACGACTGCAACCCCAACCCTGGCAATATGCAATCGTGTGGCCAAGTATCCACAGATCCCTCATTTTAGGTTCCTAAGCAGCACTTTATACTAAGTATCAATGGAGCAGAATACACGCGATTGCATCCCCAACCCTGGCAATATGTAATCGTGGATATTTTGTGTTTTTTAAGGTGTTGAAAAGCACCCACAGATCCTTCATTATAGGTTCCTAGGGAGCACTTTATGCTAAGGATCAATGGAGCTGAATACACACATTTGCATCCCCAACCCTGGCAATATCCAATCGTGGATATTCTGTGTTTTTTAAGGTGTTGCCCAGCATCTATAGATCACTCTTTTTAGGTTCTTAGAGAGCATGTCATACTAAGCAACTTATACAGCAATTTAGGCTATTAGCGCCCGAATGACGTATAGATTTACTTAATTGTATTAAAAATATTTAACTGAAAAATATTCCAAAAAAATATAGAAATATATATTTTTGAAAAATAATTTAAAATTTTTTTGAGTCAATTACAAAAAAGCCGACCGGCGTAGCATAGTGGTAACACATATGCTCTGCGTTGCTAAGGTCTCGGGTTCGAATCCCGTTCAGGCATGAAATTTTTCAAAAAATAATTGTCTTGGCTAATTGACAATCAGTAATGGCCATAAAAATAAAAAAAACAAAATTAAATCTGAGGTACCTACAGATTCAAAACAATATCAAAAAATCCATTTTTTTGAGAACTTTCTTGACAAAAAATGTGCCAAAAAAAATCACTTAATAATATACTTACAAAACCTGGTGTAAAAAAAATCACATATTTTTCAGTAACTGGTAAAAATGGTGTACAGCAGCTTAGGCTATTAGCGCCCAAAAGACGTATAGATTCACTATTGTGTTAAAAATATTGAATCGAAAAATATTCCAAAAAAATATAGAAATATTTTCGAAAAATATTTTAAAATTTTTTTGAATCAAGTATATAATAAAATGAGAGGAAAAAAAAATTAAAAAAATCCATTTTTTTAAAAAAATGTGCCAAAAAAAATCACTTATTATATACTACCAAATCTTGGCGTAAAAATATCGCATTAATTTTTCTGTAACTGGAAAAATGGTGTAGAACAATATTTAAAATCCAGATTTTTTAAAAATTTGTTAAAATGGTTTGCTGCATCTTTGGCTAGTAGCTCCCAAAGAACATACAAACTTACTTAGAGCTATAAAAATATTGAATGGAAAAAACATTCCAAAAATTTACCTTCACAATACTCACAAAACATTTAAAATTTTTGTAATTTGAAAAAATGGTGTACAGCCCTTTAGGCTATTAGCGCCCAAGGAACATACATACTTACAGCTGTTAAATATAGTGAAACGTAAAAACATTCCAAAAATTTACTTACACAATACTTACAAAAAAATTAAAATCAACATAATTTTTTGAAATTTGTAAAAATAGTGTGCAGCATCTTTGGCTATTAGCACCCAATGAACATAAAACTTAAAGCTATTAAAAATATTGAATCGAAAAAACATTTTCAAAACCATTTTCCTGCACAATATTTACAAAAATCTTAAAATCTACAGAATTTTTTTGAAATTTGAAATAATGGTGTACAGCAGTTTAGGCTATTAGCGCCCAAAGAACACACAAATTTACTTAGAGCTGTTAAAAATATTGAGACGTAAAAACATTCCAAAAATTTAAAATACACAGAATTTTTGTAAATTTAAAAAAATGGTGTGTAGCATTTTCGGCTATTAGCGCCCAAGGAACATACATACTTTATTAAAAATATTCAATCGAAAAAACATACAATAAAACAAAAATTTACCTGTACAATACTTACAAAAAATTTAAAATTCACAGAATTTTTTGAATTTTGAGAAAATGGTGTGCAGCATCTTTGGCTATTAGCTCCCAAGGGGTGTCGACTCAGTATAGGATGTCCCATCTTAACCCTTCAATAGACACTCAACTTGTTTCATCACTATTGCACTTTTTCAAATTTTACTTTTTATAAAACTGGTAAAAATGTGTACACACAGCATTTATGGCTACTAGCTTAAGATAGTTATTAATTTAAGGGTATTTTATACAAAAAATGCACTGGTCAACATGTGTTGTCACTTAGAACGTTTCAAAAACGTTTCTGAACGAGAAATATTTGGAAAGATTAGTGACGTAGTGTCGACCAAAATTATTCAATAAAGGATTAAGTAAAGAAATTAATCCTCTTAATTATTATCGCTAATGAGAATTAGTAGTTCTGTATTGCGTAAACAATAAATGGTCCACGACAGTGCAGAGCAATTTAAATATAAAAATTTAAAAACAATTTTTTAAATTTATAATAATTTTGTTAACCAGTATTAGCATTATAGGCTATTCTAGCTGTTTACGCGGAACTAAATTGCTTTTGCGTAGTTCTGTATTTTAACAATAAATGTATAAACAATAAATGGACCCCGACAGTGCACAGTATTTTTAAACATAAAAATTTAAAAATGTTTTTTAAAATTTATAACAGGGCTTCGAACCGTTATTTTTTTTGTTTCGGTTTTCGTTCCGGTTAAAAATATATATCAGTTCGGTTCCGGTTTTCGTTGCGGTAAAAATAACGTTTTTTTTTCGGTTTTCGGTTCAGTTCCGAGTGATAAATTTTTAAATGCTTTTATTTGCATTAGAAATTTATTTTCTACTATAATTTAGAAGAACATTTTATTCTTTATTTTGTAATAATCATACCAAGGCCGCTGCCAGGGGGGGGGGGGGTTCTGGGCGTTCGCGCCTCCCATGAAATAATAGAATCGCAATTTCTTTTTTACTTGTCAGAAAAATTACGATTTTTTTCTGCTCATCAGTTTAAAAAATAATCTTAAATAAAATGTAATTTATATTCACTCACATAACCATTATCTGAACCGAAATAAACCGATATTTTTTTTCGGTTCAGTTCCGGTTTTCGTTCCTACAAAAATAACGGTTTTTTTCGGTTTTAGGTTTTCGGTTCAGTTCCGGTTCGAAGCCCTGCATTGAACGCTTTTAAATTAAATAACTAAAATCAAAAGTAACGTATATTATTATTTAACCCATCATTGAAATAATTTGAATTTTTTGATTGTGCAGCAATCATATATTTTTCCGAATTAAAATATTTTTGATAAATTATTAGGGTCATTGTGCTTGTGGTCAGCCATTTAAGGACATCATGATTTTCAACACGTCGCAAATATCGTACTTGTACTAATTAAAAATTAAAAAACACGTATTTAATTATTTAAATGTTTAAGTTTATTGTTTTTTTTTATTTTAAAAAATGCATATTTCTGTAATTAATAAAAAATAAAATGTAAAAATGTATCAAAATTACTAGTAGTCAGCCTTTAATGTTTAATAGTCAGCCGCATAGATGCTGGTAGTCAGCCTTGTTACTACTTACATTGAATTAGGTACATTAATTAATCACAGAATAAACATTTTAAAGAATTTCATGTGTAATATGGTAATATATATATACGTACATATCAAAAATCAGAAAGACAATTAATGAACTAAAAGAAGAGATAAGAGACCTTAAAAAGAAAGAAGAATTGTGGAAAATAGAAAAAGAAAGTATGATACAAAGAATCGAAAGACTGGAAAATAAAGAGGAAGAACAAGAAAAAAGAAGGAGGAAAAATAATTTCATTATAAAAGGAAATATAGGAAGAAATAACCTGGACACGAAGGAATTCATAAAAAACAGCTGGGAGTGGATGTTGACATCAAAGAAGCTTATAAAATAATTACGAAAAATTAGACTGATTTAACAGTGAGGCGATGCAAAATTGGGAAGAAAAGCAAAAGATCCTGGCAAGTAAAAACAAATTAAAGGAAATAAAGGACGATCCAGGGAAAAGTGAGGAATGTGGCGAAAGTAGAAAGAGAAAAAGGTAACCACATGGCCGTAGGATACAAATCAATTAATATCGGCGGAAAATGGTATAAATGGAACGAGAAAGAAGAAAATTCTACTATTCGTATCCAAAACTAATGTAAAAACAATTGGTGGCCGACTACTGGTATTCAATGTTCAATAGTCAGCCAGGTCCTAAAAAGCCAGGCTGACTTCTGGTTTTTAAATTATTGATAGAAAAAGAAATAAATTTATCCGAGCAAAACAGAAATATTATTTTCCTGAATGTAAGAGAGAAATAAAATATTCCAGTTTCTAAAACCCCAGTTGTCAGCCACGTAGGCTGACTACTAGAATTTTCCAAAAATTGTTCGCCAGTGGTCATCCTCATTAAGTGTTTAATAAATCGAAGACATCTATGTTGAAAAACTTTTTTATTATAAAAATTAATGTTCTAAATATTTGTCCTAAATAAATTTATAGTAAAATATACAATAATTACCTCTTACAATATTCGAATCATACACTGCCTCACTAACCATTACTGGACTCAACACAGAGTATATGTTCAGATATATTGTTGAGGTTGACTTCTTTTATTTATATTTAATGTTGAGAGACATCTATTCTTATTGGTTGAAAGTAATCGAAAAGAAGAAAGACGGCTGAATACTGGCATATAAAATTTTAAATATTTAGTTGGGATATTAAACTATTATTTAAGTTTTAATTTTAAAAAGGCCGACTACTGGAACAGGCTGACTACTTGCACACTGACCCTATTCTTTTTCCGAGTAACACCGGGTATGTCTGCTAGTTTATTTCTATATGCGGTCGGAATAGAGCAGTTTTCCCGGTTTGATTTAATTTACCAACCAATCACCTTTATAAAATGTGGATATTTGTTTTTACTAAAAATGTCATGTTTTAAATTACAAATTTTTCCCCTGGTCTGAATAAATTTAAATTACGCATAGCTTATCAGAAATTTTAATAAACTGTCGGCAACAGTTAGGAGTAAATGTAACTAAAATACAAAGAAAGGTTCGCTGATTTTGGAAAAAAAGAAAAATTTTCATCTCCATTCATGATATCCGACATAAACAAAATTCCTGAAAAATTCCAGATGTAAATTAAAGAACTACAAGAAAAACAAATTAAAAATTAAATTCTTAGAATAATCTAATGATGAATTTTTAGAATATTAACATAAAGATCATTCAGAAAAAGTAATACGCAAATGCGATAATACGTATAACGTAAAAAGTAAATTTCGTTATTTTTAGATGTTTTATGTTTTTACAAACGACTACTAGAGGGCAATATTGAAATGTGTCATTAATATATTCGTAAAATTTGACATTTATTATTGTGGAATCAGAGGCAGCTTATAAATTGACCGAGTAGTTTGTTAACAGTGAGCGTGTAAAAAAAAACAAGTTTGTGAAAAAATGGATATTACTCGTGAAGATTTTCGTTGGATTTTTTACGATTTTAGTAAAGGCCTAACTCAACAACAATAGATAGATTCGCTTCAATCAACTGTTGGTAATGAAGCACCTACAGAAAAGACTGTTTACAATTGGTTTGCAGAATTTCGTAGTGGTCGTGCGTTCGTCAGTGATGAATCTCGTGAAGGTTGACTAAAATCGGTTGTGATTCAAAAAAACATTGATGCTATGCTCAAAATAATTGTAGAAGATCGACATGTGAGATAGATTCATTCTTTTGCATATCGCAGACTGCAATATATTCGATTTTGCATGAACATTTAGTTGTGAAAAAGATCTGTTCTCGATGGATTCCGTATAATTTGACCAAGCACAAAAAAAGTTTGTGTTGATTGATGTAAGAGAATGCTAATAAAATTTGCTTTGCATGAAATGGAAATGACCAGGCCATCGAGCAAGAACAACAGACGGACCAAACAGTTTCTCGAGTGGAGACCATGGGCAGATAATTTAGCCAAAATCTAAACATACTATGAAGTATTCTAATGGCTACTGTCTCAATGGCTGTTCTTCGAAGATTGTTTCCCTGTCGTATTATTTCTTGTTTCGGAGATTTGACCTGGCCTCCCAGATCGCCCGATCTGTCCATTTGCGACTTTTTTCTATGGGGCTACCTCAAAGCACGCATTTATGAAACACCGAACATTGGAAAATCTCCGAACATTAGACGAGCTAAAAGATTCCATTCGCCAAGAAGTGGAAGCGTTCAGCAAGGAAATATTGGCGAGGGTGATGACCAATTTCAAGAAGCGGTTTGCGTCGTGTGTTAGACAGAACGGCCGTCATTTGTCAGATATAATTTTTTGAAAGTGAAATGGCATAAAGAGTTTGATTATTGCATAAATAAATACATTTTAAACCAAAAACTAATGGAGTACCGCTTATTTAAAAAAAAATCCGGTTCCCATGACGCACCCTGTACAATTCGGTAGTTTTTGGTAAGCAACAAAGTCACTCTTATTTCCCATCCACCACATTCACCTGACTTGGCCTCTGTGTGTGTTTTACCTCCAAAAATTGTCCGAAAAGTACATGGTTTTTAAATGACAGAAATGTTAAACATAATCGAAAACATAAGATCAAAAAGCGATTGCAAAAACTGCCTGCAGAAGTGGAAAACACGCTGGCAGCGATGTTTCAGTATTTTGAAGGTGATTCTATAGAAAAAGAAGAAGAAGAAGAAGGAGATTATTTAGCGATTATTAAGTTTTCATCACCTCAAGGCTTTAATTTTTATAAAGTACTGAAAAAATAAGATAACAGTTACAAAAAAACTCGGTTCCAAATAAAATGTTTTTAAAACAATATATTTCTTATTTTATTTCGCCTGAAGATAGCTAAACGAAAAATATTTATTTGCAATATCAAAGTTTAAAAATCAGCAAAAACATAAATATCAAATATTTAACTTCAAAAGAAAATCAAACATAGTTGCAATACAAAAATATGTTTACAGAAGTTCGATTTATATATTTTTCGTCGGCCCAAAATTGATTTATCTACGATCATCAAATAATAAATGCATGTGTTCAACTATAAATACATTATCAGTGTTGTAATAGATACATTTAAAAAATATCTAGATACAGATACATCCCAAAAATGTTTGTATCTAGATACAACTAGATACTTTTGAAAAAACACTGAAAAATTAAAATACCATATTTTTTACCAAACAAGCTGTGCATGTTAATCAGTATTATACAGGCTGTTCAAAATGACCGTGACGTCACAAGAAGCCCACTAAATTCAAGGTAAAACACTATTCTATGGAATAAATTTGTACTAAATAATGTATGTATTATGTTAGCCATCTGTGCTAACGTATGAGCTGCGTATCTATAAGACTAATGTTAGTCTTATATATACGCAGCTATGTTTTTGTTAAGAAGATGTTCCTTTCAATCAAATTTTAGCTCTAATTGAAGTGGAATTGGTGTAACGTCACGAGCATTTTTGATCACTTATAAAAAATTACTGATAAGAAATATGTGATTATTTTTTTTTTCTCATTCCATACAAATTTAATTTATAAACAAAATATCAGTTGATATTCTCACGCTTACAAATTAAATTTACGTTCTTTTCATAGCAATTTTACGTTCTTTAGGACAGCGATTCTTAACCTTTTTATACTCGGGACCCCCCAACTAGCCTAAAATATTTTCTGGACCCCCAAAGAAAATTTTTGAAATAATATTTTAAATTTTCTTCATAATTTATTATTTAATAATTAAATTTATTGTAATTTTAAAAGCAAAAACTGGTAAAAATTAAATTTTTTCTTTTAATTTCGGGACCCCCTGGTTAAGAATCGTTGCTTTAAGAAACACACCTACTTATCTTACTGATTAAAATTAGGAAATGAACTTAATATCCATACTAGCATGGCTGGCTCTTGGGTGAGACGGACTAGAGCCAGGCCTCAAGAGAAGAAATGCCTCAAAAAAATTATCAAAGTGTATTTTCAATCACTGGATACAGTAAAAAACCAACTATAATACGCGATGCTTGCTATATGCAAGCGCAACTCAAACTAACGAGCCAAGATACAGCTGGCTTCGCTGTAATGTAATTCTAGCATATGGTCTGACCACCCGCCCGTCCCCCGACTCACCACGGAGGCCAATACTGTATGAAAACGGAGCCAGTTTCGATTTGGCTCGCCTGTCTAAATAAAAACAAAGCGTGTTTCATCGCATCAAATGCAAGACAATAGCAGCGTTCCGTATTTAAACGTGTATATGTTTATTTGTATTTATCGGAATTTTTAAAGAAAATAAAAGCTTTTGAATGATTAATTTGTGATGGTGTTGCCATAATTTTGCAATGGTAGGGCCTTGGCCCCTTGGCTTTTTATAAGGAGCCGTCACTGCTTATAACGATCTGAAACGTATAGAAATCAAAAGAGAGTAGTGTTTCTGATTTCTCGACATTAACCCATTAGAGCCCCTCGGCAACTAAAGTTGCCAACGTTTTTATTACCTAAAACTCTGATGAATTGAGTCATAGGGCAATGCGCGTGTAAACACTTATTATCTGTACCTTTATTTATGATCCATAATATAAATAAACCACTTCAAGTGCATACAAACAAAATAGTCTTAGTTTAAAGAAAGCAGCGTCAAGTTAAATATTTACCACCGGTGCATTATGGAAGAATTATAAGTATAATTTTAATTTTTATGCATGAACATATTTTGTTATATGTCAAAATATAAAGAAAAACGTTCATTTTGAATGTTGCTTGGAAAAGTTTTTAAAGATTTTGGTTTTGAAATATTCAAAATTGGACTTGCGTGGCAACTAAAGTTGCCGGCGGGCACTTACATAATTTATTTAATAAGCGCTTATGAAAATTATGTTATGAACGACTTTTGTTATTTATTATTATTATTATTTCTTTAAATTGCCATAGAGGCAAAGAAAGGAAAGGATCTTTTCTTCATGAAATTCTGGCAGTTACTGAAGAAGATGAAGTAATTCCAGAGTCAATTACAGTATGCCCACCGGAAGAATATGGCATTGACACGGATCAAGGAAGAGATGTTGATCTAGGATTAGTTGAGCCTATGACCCTTCCTGCTGGGGTAATATTATATTTTGACAATTTGTTTACTTTGGGAAATTTACTACAAGAACTAATTTTAAGAGGTTTGGGCGGGAATGGAACATTGCACCTAAATTGCATATCTCCATCAATGAAACTTGAAGATTCTGGAGTAAAAATCTCTGCATGCGATGATTTACTGGCTGTTCGATGGAAGGATAATAGTGTTTTCACTGTTTTGACAAACTTTCATTCTATAAATCCAACGAAAACAGCATCACGATACTCTCGGGCAGAAAAGAAGACCATATCTGTGCCAGTTCCAGGTCCGATTGCTAAATATAATACTAATATGGGCGGTGTAGACATATCGGATCAATTTGTATCTACTTATGGATGTAGTATAAGAACTAAAAAATGGTGGTGGCCATTCTTTTCTTGGGCAGTTGGCATATCCTGCGTTCAAGGATGGTTATTATATCGCCGTTTAGGCAATGAAATACCACTTTTAGAGTTTAGACGGCAATGTGCTGTTTTTATTCTTAAATCTTTTGGTACTCCAAAAGTACAACTTGGAAATAGGCCATCAATAGTGTTTTCTCCTGTGCTAAATGAACTACGAACAGACCGTACTGACCATATTGTTGAACGAGGGGAATCAAAATATCGTCGGTGTCGTGTATGTAATAAAAGAACAATATATATTTGCCGAAAATGTGATGCACCGCTACATCCAGTTGCTTGTTTTAAAACTTTTCATTCTTAAAAACATAAAATAAATGTAAAAAATAATTTTAGTTTCATAGTAAAATAAAATTTTGTATTTCTTAAAAACTGGTTTGTTTTTCATTTTTTTACATCTATCTGCCCGTCGGCAACTATAGTTGCCAGCTAATATTTCGTAAGGGGTATATTTTTTGAAAATGAAATTGCCTTTACTTGTTGTATACTGATATTTTAGAATGATTTTGATATAAATATCTTGAAAATAACATCCACAGAATTACGGGCTCTAATGGGTTAAACTTATTTTCTCGAGAATTCTCGAGAAATCTCGAGAAAAATAATTATTTAATTATTAGAATTATTAGAATATTAATGTTGAAAATATTGTAGAGGATAAAAACATGTTAAAATTATAATCACTTTTAAAGTACTAAAGAAAAGGCGTCGAGCAAATTTTACATTTCTCGAGAAGAATCACTAAATGAGAGGCATAAAAATTAAAAAAAGAAAGACAGCCTCCAATTTTATTAATATAGCTTTTCAAATATAGCAAACGAAGATAAAAACTACGTACAAACGTTGGGTATAAGAAACTCACAGACGTCAATTTTACAGAGAACTGTGTAAAATAGATATATATATATATATATATATATATATATATATATATATATATATATATATATATATATATATATAATATATATATTCGTTTATCTGTTCTCTATCGCTCAATCGGCATGTAAAGTCTCGTGAACTATAGACCAATCCAATTCTGTGCCGACGTTTTATAAAGAAGAATTTTGCAAGTTCACAAGAGATTTGATTATCTTAGTTTAAAAGTGCCCGCTCGGCGTTTTACAAATAACTAAATGGAAGGTAAATGGGTTCTTGTCCTCTGTGTTATGAGGTTTATCTCGCCTTCTTACACGCCTCTTCTAAGCACAAGGCATAAATCACACAACAGTCTTAGGGAAATGTTAAAATTTAAATTTTAAATCAACAATTTTGTAAGCTAATTTGGTAAACAGATTAAATTGATTTTTCATGGGGTTTTATAGGATTCTTCTGCTTTAGTCAACAAGTTATAAAAGGACAAAGAGGCAAGCAAAAAAGCCAAATGAGATACAGACGATTACATGGAATAGGATGCGTGATAAGGATGAAAGAGAATAGAATAGTAAAAAGAAATTGGGAAAAAAGACTGACCGTCCTAAGCTCGCGCTTAATGTTTTGAAGCCCTCCCAAAATCAAACACGCATATAAAATTAGCCACTAATATCACAACAACCCTGTGATTCTATAAGTAACTTAAAATATTAGTAAAAATAATATGATGAGGAAGTAATGAGATTCGGACTGGTTAGAAATTAAAATTAAAACAATATTTTAACTTCGCTAATGTTTCGATTTACCAGGTCTACAAGTATGAAATGCGGATTTTTTCAAACTTGCCGCGCAAACAGGGTGTATAGTTAAAAGTTTCAACCCATATGGCGTTTTGTTAAGTTATCATTAAGTTTCAAATGCGTATAGGTTATAATTTGAAAAGTGATCATATAGTTTTGTTTTACTGTGTTAAAAATGTAAAATTTTGTGCCAAATAAAGAGCATTCGCGGACAGTACTACTGTTTTGTTTTCATTTGAAAAAAACTGCTGCTGAACCATACCGACTGCTTCGAGAAGCTTATGGTGAATATGCTCCATCGCAAGATACGTGTGAACGATGGTTTCGGCGTTTCAAAAGTGGTGACTTTGATCTTACAGACAAAGAACATGGAAAACCTCCAAAAAAATATGAAGATACAAACTTGGAAACATTGCTACAGGAAGACGATAGTTAATCACAAAAACAACTAGCAGAGCAGTTAGGTGTTAGTCAACAAGCTGTTTCCAATCGCCTACGAGAGATAAGGGTAAGATCCAGAAAGTCGGCAGATGGGTTCCACATGCATTGAATCAGAGGCAGATGGAAAACGCAAAAACACTTGTAAAATTTTGCTTGCACGATACAAAAGAAAGTCTTTTTTGCATCGTATCATTACTGGCGATGAAAAATAGATTTATTTTGAAAATCCCAAACGCAAAAAATCATGGGTGAACCCAGGCTCACCATCCACATCAACTGAAAGACCGAATCGCTTTGGCAAAAAGACAATGCTCTGTACTTGGTGGGACCAAAAGGGTGTGGTCTATTATGAATTGTTAAAACCTGGTGAAACAGTTAATACCCAACGCTACCAACAACTGATCGAATTGAACCATTCGCTGCTCATAAAAGGACCAGGATACGAAAGAAGACAGCGCAAAGTAATCTTTCTTCACGATAACGCTCCATCACATAAGGCAAAAGCAGTTTGCAACACATTGGAGGCACTCAAGTGGGAAGTGCTACACCATGCCGCTTACTCACCAGACTTGGCCCCTTCAGATTACCCCTTGTTCGCATCGATGGGTCACGCACTTGCCGAGCAGCACTTTTGTTCATATGAAAATGTGAAAGAATGGCTAGATGAATGGTTTGCGGGGAAAGGGGAAGAGTTCTACTGGCGAGGTATTCACAAATTGCCTGAAAGATGGGAAAATGTATAACTTCTAATGGAGCATACTTTGAATAAATAAACTTTTACTGTTCTTTTGAGTTTAATGTGTTTTATTTAAAAAACAAATCCGCATTTCATACTTGTAGACCTGGTATTATTAAATCTTCATCAGAGCTAGGTTAAAAAGTCACAAAATAAAATAAGATAGTCAGATAAATAAAATACAACGTCCACATAATGGGCCGTATGAATAAAAATAAGCATAACCTTTTATTTGCAAATTATGAAGCAAATCCTCCCAACAATATGAATAAAAATGCAAGCAAAACCTTCTACTTATGAGTAAGAAGCAAATGCTTTTTTGTTGATCTTTTGCTCAAGACAGAAGTAAATGGTTATGAATAAAACAGACCTTTTACTTTAAATTATAAGCAAATGCTTCGAAAAACATCTATATATTCATATATTCACTTGTAAAAAAGTATTGTAGTGAACTAATTGCCATGGCAGATATTGTGCATTTAAGAAATATGAAACATTATAGGCATCGTTCTTCATCACGTCGTACTGACATAAAAGTTAGTTTCGTTTTGAACAGGAGAACATGGAGTGTATATCTAATAATTTTTAGGTAACTTTTTTTTTTGTTGAGATATCTAGCTGACCTTGGATTTCAAAGAAGTATCGGTGAGGAACTTGAGGTGGAGCAATCCACAGTATCACTGACTGTCAGCAGTCTTGTTGACAAAATAGTTGCACAAGCTGGCAACTGGATTAAATTTCTTACTTCCCAAAATTTATTAGTGGAGGCGAAAAAAATGTGGCAAAGAAAATACCGTTTTCCAACCGCAGTTGGTGTCATTGACTGTACACATATAGGGATAGAAAAACCGAAGATCCATGAAGTTGAATATGTCAATCGTAAAGGAAAACCTATGCTAAATGTATAGGCAATTTGTGATGCCAGTGAAATGTTCACTGGCATCACAAGTGTAATAAAAATAAACTGATATGTCAAACATAGAACTCAGTACAGCACTAGTACAGTTTTGATAGTGTTTATAGACTAATTTCAAGTTGACAGCAATCAGAAAAAAGTAGTACGATTTTGATAAATACTGATTTTCAGGTTTCAACATAAACACATCCTCTTGACCTTTTACTCACCGCTAGACGCATTGACTTGTAAGTAAAAGGTAATCATTATTCATATAAAAAGAAGCAAATGCTTTTACTCCGACCTTTTACTCGAAGCAAATGATTTTACTTCTATCTTCTACTTATGAATATTTACTTCAACTTTATTCAAACGGATGAACGTGAGAGGTCATTGAACTTTTTTTTCGTTTTTTCGTTTTTTTAGGTTTTTTCGTTTTCAGCGGCTCCGTATTATACAAATATAGTTAATTTTATCCATGTTGGAAAAAAAAGTTTTTATTTGTCGAATTTCAAGTATAATATATTAATTTATTCGTTCATTTCGATAGTTGTCAGTGCAATAACGCTAACCGCAAGAGTTTGAAGTTTGCAAACTTTTACGTTCCCGCATTAAATAGTTTCATACGCTTATGCACTAAATGGAACTATGAATGGTTTTATAAATTTGTATAGAACAAAAATTCTTAAGCTGCATTCACACCTCTGTAAATCAACACGTTGTACGCTATGGATAATTTTTAAACGAGGTCATTTGGTATGATCGGACATGCTCGTGCTTTGTCGTTGCTATACTACTGTTGAGCGATATAGTACGAGCTTGTCCGATCATACCAATTGCACTCGTTTTTGAAAACTATCCATAACGCACAGAGTGTTAATTTACTGAGGTCTAAATGCAGCTTTACGCTCTGAATTAAGTAATATCTATTGAAACATGCGTTATTAATGGTACTCAAATATTATTGATTTAGATTTTCTGCGTCTTTATAATTTTAGCTTTTTGTGTTCTAGAAATATAAACATTTATGCTATTATTTTCCTGTTTCATTTATGTGTTTCTTTTCCGATTCCCAAATGTAATAAATCGAATTAAGTATCTATTCAATATAATGTTCATATGAATAAAACATAATTTTTTAGATGATTTTTCTTTATTTTATTTGACTTGAAACTCAGATAATTTGATGTCGGAACTTGTTATTTCGTATTTATGATTGTCATAGTTTGTTTGTTGAAATCGAAACATAAAACAGTATCTAATTACGTAGATCGAACAAAATTTCTTTTGTTTTAACAGTTTTATTTATCTTGAAAAGCGTACTGCATTTTACATATTTCCATTGATTCATGACGGCATAAACTAAACATAAATACAGAGCATCATCAATTCTAGTTCGATAACTTTTTCTGGGTTTTGGATTTTTCAAGGATTGTTTTCTATTCTGACCTGTTTTTAGCGACCGTCTTCCAAATTTATATAGTACCGATGGCATGAGCTCTCTTTTTAAGGTTTGAAATGAGCTTTTGTTAAACAAAATGATTCTAAAAAAGCTTCATTTAATCGGTAAATGTTACAAGAATTCTAGCTCCGCCAAAACTAAAGAAATAGGCTATATAGTCGGATTGCTGATAGGTGACTGTTTGTTGCTACAAGTATCGATATACAATACTATATGCTTTCTCTATCTATTACATTATAATTATTTGCATACCCTTAGTAACGTATAGTGACGCAAGTTGACAACTAACCTTTTTTTTTTTTTTAATTTTTAATGGCCTTTGCTACTGTGGCAATTAGCCAGGACAATTTTTATTTGAGAAAATTTCCATGCCATAACCGGGATTTGAACCCGAGCCCCCATGGTTGGTAGTCAAATGAGCTGACCACTACGCCATAGCGACCGGCAACAACTAACCTTCCAAATTATTTTAATAAAAAACAAAGCATTAGAAAGAAACGGCATGATTCATAGATATCTTTACTAATAAGAGCGCGAAAATAAATTCTCAGCAGTACTCAAACAAACAAAATTATTAATTTTAAGGTAATAATTATGAATAAGGAAAAACTTATACTCATACGTAAATTTTGGATTATAATTTGTTGTTTAATCAAATTAAATTTTTATGTTTCCCCTAAGTACAAAGTAATAAAATATTAAGTAAAAATATATTTATTCATATAATATATTGCTACAAGTTGTATTTAAATGTTTATTTTTATTTTTAAAAAATTAGTCACTGTAATGCATGATATCGTCGTCATCTGAACTATCGCTGTCATTTCTTGTTTTTATTATTATTGGATTAATATCATCAACAATCCTTTCCCTTTCCCACCATTCATTTATTAAATTTTCGATTTTTTTAACAGATTTTGCCCAAGTTTCACAACTAATTTGATCACAGGCTACATGCCACATTTTCAAAACTTCGTTATCACTATATCCGTTTTGACCAATATGTCTATCATAATAATTTTTTGTTAAACCCCAAATTAGTTCAATGGGGTTAAACTGGCAGTAATAAGGAGGTAATCTTAGTACTTCATGACCATACGTTTGTGCCAATGTATCAATAAAATAAACTGGTTCAGATTTAAATTTCCTTTGTTTTCTCGTGATTTTGTTAGTGAGAAGTTCAAATTTATTACATTTTATAATCCTACGAATTGTTGATTCCGAAATCTTCAAGGCAGCTGCTACTCTTTGATGGACACAAGATAGAGAAATAAGTGGCCCATTGTTCTCTTTTTCGGAATTAAAATATTCCAGCAGATTTAAAATTAAAGTTTGTGAATTTAATAATTGGCCGCAAGCTCTATTAATTAATATTATTAACAGACACTGACAGCTAAGACAAATAACAAAAAACGTTTTTAAAATCACTGAAAAATGGTAACTAGATTATTATATGAATGCACTACTTGATACATACATGTAACAGTCACCTATCAGCAATCCGACTATAGTTCAGCTTTTGATTTTAATACAAAATATTTTCCTGAAATAGACTGCTCTATAACAACATTATTGGAAAATTAAGTACGTCACTAAAGAAGGAAAATGAAGGAAATGACAAAAATGTGATAATTATTTTTATCACGTAATAAACGTAAAAAGGCAATATGGAAGGAGTGAGTGCATTTTAAATGCAATTTCCTCATCTGAGATACTCTTTAATATTTTTAATTAACTCATTATTACGTCAAAGAATTTTTTTTACGCTCGTTTAAATATGCTAATACTTTTCGTTATTTTTAAAGTTTATTAAACACGTTCGCTTCCCATCTGAACCGGTATACTTACCCCAAAAGCCAATCACATAAAAATTGTGGAATAAGTCAATATCACACGCCACAGCGTGATGGGCGATGATGAATTTATAGCAGCCTGAGATCAAACACAGAAGTACCAACTGAAAAGTGGCAAGACATTTCTAACACAGGGATTATAATAGTGGCGTGCGGAGCATGTGCCGCATACCCACTTAATATCGTACTGCATTTATTTTATTTTAATAAAAATTTAATATAGCTATATAAGATATAATCCTTTAAAAATTTTTATGTGAAGTGTGAATCTTCACACATTTCTGGGTTTTGCAGGTATTTAGTAACTGAATGATGATTATTTGGGATGCCAAAACAAATTTTATGTCAAAATATTTTTTTATGAATTTTAATTCGAATGCCTAGTACCATTATTTAAGTTTCTAAATATGTACAGTATTTTATTTATACAGCAAGGTTCAGTAAGATTTTTAAAATTGCGCCTATGGCTTCCATTGGTTGCTTATATCGTAAGTCCCGCCCTCTGATTTCGTCAAACAGAATTAAATTATAATTTCAACACTTCCCACTGGTTATTAAATTTACGCTTTTAAAAAATAAATGCAACATTTACCAAAATATAATTAGAATTTTGACAAAATAATTTAAACAAAATAGAAATGCAAAAAAAACAGAAAAAAATAAAACTAACAGGATTCGAACTCTGCAACGTTCGCACTGCAATTTACAAAGTGCGTTACGAAACCATCTGAGCTACCAGAGTTTCTTATATGAAGTGTTATATAGCGAATTAAATATTTAACATATTTTAGTTAAAAACACAAAAAATGCGTTATTTTCCGAAAACATAATCTGATCAAAAATTCCTATTGTACTATTCCGGTTCACACCAATGTACATTACTTAGAATTTTTTTAGATTTTTAGTTTAAACCATCTGGGCTACAGGGTGTGGGACAAAATTTTTTTGCACAATTTTGGCAAAAATCGCATCAAAATAATTTATTTTGCAAAAATAAAAATTTGATCGTTAATCCACGTACTAAGGGCTTTCATTTGATACCCTACTCAGAATTAAAAAAAAATATTTTTGTTTCGATGATCACATATTTGTTTATATTTTTAGGGGGGTATGCTTTTTAGATGTTTAAGTATTTTTCCTATGTGCGGGTCAAAGAGTTGTATAAGCATGCCAAATTTCAACTCTCTAAGTTTAGCCGTTTGGCTACAATTTTAACCGAACAGACAGACAGACAGACAGACAGACAGACAGACGACAAAATGACGGTATAAGGGTTTTTTGGTCATACCTACAAAACCCTAAAAAAGGCATTATGTTCTGTATTTTTTAATTGAATAGAGTAATTTGTACCATTTTATATTGTGTAAGTAGTTCCGTGGGGAAAACGTGCAGCTAAGTGTGAGTACTCTCGTTTACTTCTAATATTAGGCCATGTCTAGCGGAGTGTTCGTCGCTAGCCTTGTCTATGTTATAGCGTCGGTCATCCAAAAGTAGCGTTCAGCGACGGTAACCAGACAACTGGGGCCGTAAGACAATTCGGGCCGTTCACAATTGGGGCTTTTCACAACTGGGGCCATTAACAACTGGGGCGATGGACAATTCGGGCCGTACACAATTGGGGCTTTTCACAACTGGAGCCATTAATAATTGGGGCGATGGACAATTCAGGCCGTTCACAATTCGGGCTTTTGACACCTGGGGTCATAAGTATAAGAGCTAGAGTCTTCTTTTGTTTAAAATAAAAAAATAATTATTTTACAAAGTTGGCATAAATTAAATTGCGTGTACTTTTGAAAAAAAAATTTTTTAATGGTTTGATTAAATACATTTTGGTGAGAATTAGAATAAATAGAAAAATTGTATTTTAAGGATTGGCTTAAGTAAATTTACGTGTTCAATTGATTTAAAAGAAATTGTATTTTAAGGGTTAGATTAAGTAAAATTTAGTGTTTTTTGACTATGACTACCCAGCTCGTTAAATCGTACAGTTTGAACTAGTGAAAACAGTCTGGATTGTGAGATTGGTGGTTGAATTCTCCTTCGTTGATATTATTCAGGCGAGAATAATATTTTTACATTAATACCATTTCACAATCATTCACCCCTCATTCAGGTATAGGAACTCGCCCCCTGGCATCGGTGATTATCCTCGATGCAGAAATAGGCCGACGTAAAATTAAAAAAAAAAACAAAAAAAATCAGGAGTCTTATGTTTAAGTCCCTGTTAATTACGTATTAGAAAATGAAACATATAATAATAACAATATGTCATTTGAAACATTTCATAACTCTTTCCAAAATTGTCAAATTGATGAAACAAAGACAAAAGAATTCCATAGCTACAGATTTATATCTTTTCAATTAATGAATGGAGTATTCATAACAAATTTATCATTTCGCGTATAATGGTAGATTGATGAAAGCTATCTGTTGAACTTGCATTGTCGTTCTATGGATACAATATAAACAATACAATTGTCAAAATTTTATTAACATTATTAGATTTTTCCCGGCATCGTCAGTTGTCAAACTGTACAAACCCGCCCATGATACGTATATAACCAGTGGTGTGCTGCCTGGGTATGGTACCTACTCAATATCGCACCACATTTATTTTATTTTAATAAAATTTTAATATCCCGTATAAAAAATAATTCAATAATTTGGAAAAAAAATGCATTATTTTCTGTATTTTTAGGGTTTTGTAGGTATGACCAAAAAACCCTTATACCGTCATTTTGTCGTCTGTCTGTCTGTCTGTTCGGTAAAAATTATAGCCAAACGGTTAAACCTAGATAGTTGAAATTTGGCATGCTTATAGAACTCTTTGACCCGCACATAGGAAAAATACAAAAACATCTAAAAAACATATCCCCCTAAAAATATAAACAAAAATATCGAAAAAAAAATATATTTACAATTTTTTTTACAATTCTGTGTAGGGTATCAAATGAATGCCCTTGGTACGTGGATTAACGATCAAAATTTTATTTTTGCAAAATAAATTATTTTGACGCGATTTTATCCAAATTTGTGCAAAAAAAAATGTCCCACACCCTGTAGCCCAGATGGTTTAAACTAAAAATCTAAAAAAATTCTAAGTAATGTATATTGGTGTGAACCGAAATAGTACAACAGGAATTTTTGATCAAATTATGTTTTCGGAAAATAACGCATTTTTTGTGTTTTTTGGTTGACGATGCATAAAAATTATACTCATATAACACGTTAAGTTGATAAGCGTATCGTGGTCTAGTGGATACATTGCGCGCTAACTACACAGATTTCTTATTCACTACACAGGTTCGTTCCTTGCTTGAGGAGTCAATTTTATATATTGTTTTTATTTTTTCATTTTATTTTGTTTAAATTAATTTCTAGTTAAAATTCTAGTTATATTTTAGCAAATTTTGAATTTAATTTTTAAGAGCGTAAATTTAAGAACCAATTGGAATTTTTGGAATTATATTTTCATTCTATGTGTCATTTATACGAAACCAGAGGGGTAGAGCGTATGATTTAAGACAACCAATGAAAGCCATTGGCGCAATTTTCAAAATAGTAATGAGCCTTGTTATATATATATATATAAAAAAAAAATACTGCACATATTTATAAACCTAAATAATGGTATTAGGTATTCGAATTAAAATATTTTAACCCTTTACCGTATAGTGTGCCATATATGGCACATTCCGATTTTTATTTTTTATTTTACTTTTAAAACTGAATCAGAACGTTACTTCATGAATGTTCATATATGCCACATACACAGCAATGGATCCTGCAGTAACTCAAGTAATGGGCTGCAATAGATTTAAGGATATCAAGCGGAATTTGCACTTCAACGATAACTCTGAATTTATTGAGAAATGACAACTAGAAGAGACGACCTTTTCTTTCAAAATTCGAGGGCGACTGCTTTTAATCCCTAATGAGGAACATCTAGCAATTAACGAGCAAATAATACGGTATCATTTTCTTTTGTAACATAATGTAGAATCATAATGTTCCATGTATGGCACAAAGCCTAAATTATTATTTTAATTATTATTTTTTCATAAAAATAATAATTAATATTTTAAATATATTTTTTTAATTAATTTTTCTATCAATAAGATTCAATTCCTAATGCCCATGAATTATTTCAGACAAAAATAAAAATTCATGCAGTAAAAGGTTAACATAACAAAAAAATATTTTAACATAAAATTAGTTTTTAAAGCTCTTAGATTAACAGACGATAAATTATTTTAAAAAGACCGTTCATTTTGCCATGGTTACTACAAAGCAAAATTTGTCCTACACACTCAGCATTCCGTCTTCACTTATTATATACCTGCGAAACGCTGCAATGTGTGAAAATTCACACTTCACATCATTTTTTTATATCATGATAATACACTATCTTGTTGAGAATATTAAAAAATGTATGTGAAATGTGAATTTTCACACATTTCAGGGTTACAAACAATTTATAATAAAAAATGTGTGTAACAAAACTTATGAAACTATTATAAGCGGTTTCTTTGGTTTAAGCGAAACTAGATTTTCAAATCTAGTAACTTTTACCAATTGATTGAAGTTTTCATCATTTTGTTTAGGAAAAGCCTACTTCAATATATATATATAAAAATAGCTAGAGACAACTTATGAAAATTTAAATTCCATTTAGTTCCGCTTATAGTTTGGAATAGCTCATAGATATTTATATTTGCTTAACTTGTTACTTTATGCTGGAACTCCTTCATTTTTTTCAAATTTATGTAATTTTTGTATAGCATGTGTTGAATAGCTGCAGTTTACATATAAATTAACCTCTTGTGCTTTTTTTACTATTTATGTAAAGTTCTCTATAAAGAAACTATTGAAAAATGTGCAGTGAATAAAGAATTTAATCTGTTAACCAAATTAGGTTGTAATCAAAAAAAACGATGATTTAAATTTAAATATAAGCATTTTCAACACCCTGTGACTAAGTGCCCCGTGCTGGGAGGATATGAGATTGAATAGTTGAATTTAAATTTAACACATTGACCACCACAATATTTTTACCGACCGCCAACATAATACAAGGTGTCTCAAAAGAAATTTTATATTTAGTGGATCGATTAAAAAAAAAGTAAGCCGTATATAGAAAAAATGTTTATTAATTATTAAAATACACTTTTTGGGGATTTATTTCTTAAAAATAATATCGTCTAAATGTAGACCCTCGCGTTCTCGGCACTCATTTAATCGAACAGTAAAATTACTTATGACGTCTCGGCAGGTGGACTCAGGGATGGCTGTCATTTCGTGACGGATATTTCCTGTCAAATGCGCTAGTGAAGTCGGTTTATTGTCGTAAACTTTAGATTTAAGATAACCCCATAGGAAAAAGTCCATAGGGGTTAAATCTGGACTGCGTGGAGGCCAATTTATGTCACTTCTCCGGGAGATCAATTTGCCTGAGAAATTTGCCTCTGACTGGCATCTTGGGGCTTTAATTCTTGCACCAATTGAATTTTGTAGGGGTGCAGCTTTAGGTCTTTGTGCATAATGCGATGTAATGATGATCTATGCACATTTAAAGCACTTGCGCGCTTTCGAATTGAAAGGTTCGGGTCGTCACGAACAGACTGATTAACATTCTCCACGTTTTCTACCGTTCTTGATGACCTAGATCGCCCGGATTTTGATTTATCCAGCGTTGTACCAGTCGCTTCAAACTTTTTAACCCAATGTCGAATGAGAGGAATGCTTGGCGCATCATTTAAGTGGCGAAAACCTCGAATACTGCAGAATTTTCTACGCGCTACAGTCGCCGAATCACCGTTTTTGTAAAACTCTCGCACGCATAACGCGCGGTCTGCTCCCGAGAAATGCTCCATAGCGACTGAATTCCCAAGAGCCAGGCTACCGATTGACATAACCCCCGCGCCCTTCGGATACGTTGCGTTCACGCAGTAAGCTAAATAAATATAAAATTTCTTTTGAGACACCTTGTATATAAGGGAGGTATTGTGATCATACCGATTTTGACATTTGGAGATTTCGATGGATCTCCACGAATTGAGGTCCCTACATAACGTTTTGACTATTTTTAGCATGATGTCTATCAGTCTGTCTGTCCGTCCGTCCGTCCGTCCGTCCGTCCGTCCGTTCGTCTGTCTGTCTGTTTGCCTGTGTACTCATGCAGAGCAAATTCGGCTAAAAGGATTTTTATGAAACTGCATACTTAAGCTTTTGACATCATATATAGTTGATCAACTTTTGGTAAAAATCGGTTGACTAAAAATGGGAGTTTATTCGTGTCGATTTTAAGATTTTTGCGAATATTTGACAACAGAAAAATATTTAGAAAAAATTTATTTAACAAAAGTTGCTATAAAAGCAATAACTAATAACTTTTATTTACATACATTCTAAAAAAAAAAAACTTTTATTATCAAATGTACTGTCCATTATTTTCTATCATTTTGGACAAACGCTCAGGAAATTTCATAATGCCATCTCCCCAGAAAGTTCCGTCTTAGCTCTCGAAAAATCTGTAGAGGTGAAATTTTTTCCGTTAAGGGAATTTTGTAGAGAGCGGAACAAATAGTAGTCGGAGCATATGCTCCAGACATCGCACCATCCGACTACCATTTATTCTACTTTCTACAAAATTCCCTTAACGGAAAAAATTTCACCTCTACAGATTTTTCGAGAGCTAAGACGGAACCTTCTGGAGGTATGGCATTATGAAATTGCCTGAGCGTTTGTCCAAGTGATAGAAAATAATGGACAGTACATTTGATAATAAAAGTTTTCTTTAGAAAGTATATTTTATTGAATAAAAGGTGAAAAAAAAAACCAACAGACTTATGTAACAACCCAATATATTTATAGCAAAAAATCAAACTTGCATATAACATATACGATAAACAAACACTGACGTCCCGTTAGCATACGGATGACGCGTAACCTCTCTATTTACCCCCACAACTACAAGTTACGAGACAACCTTATACTTTAATAATCTTGGCTAAAACTAACATAATTATCATGATGATTTTCGGTCAATTTTGGTTTTCCAAATAGATTTATGAAGTGTGTTCTTAACGTATTTATAGTATGTACCGTAAATACCAAATTTCAACCAAGCATACGATTTTTCGTAGTGAAAATACCAATAAAATAAGCGGTGACATCACATAATCTTGTCTAACACTAACAGTGGTTGGAAAGTGTCCCGAGAAGCTACCATGTGTAGAACGCTACATGAGAAGCCATTGTTCCTATTCCTAAAATGGGGTTATTTTGTCAGGCTCTGCAGTATTTGCATTTCAGCCTAAATACATTATTTATAAACCGAGTTAAATTCTTTTTCATGCTCAACGAAAAAGAGATACAAGGAGGAAAGGTACTCGACTGCCTGTTCGGTGATAATCTTGAGAGCATTAATTTGATCAAACACGACCTATCTAGATCTGAAACCGGCTTGTTCGGGTCCCAATTTCTTGTCAATAGTTATAAACATTCTCTCAAGTATTATCTTGCAAAAGGTCTTCATTATTTTGCATAAGATGTTAATCATATTATGTATTCATATCATGTATATTCATAGTATTTTTATACGTTGTTGGACCAAACAGACTGGACTTTTATTAATACTAATAGTAATAAAAATGGGGAAGAAATCATTAAAATATTTTTTGAAAAATTCTTATATGCTTTTGAATCATCCTTACCGATTAAAGAAAACGCCCTAAGAAATACCAAATGACTGTACATTTGGTTCAATAATGATATAAGGGTTATGAGAAACACCTTACAAAAACTTAAAGATAGGCAGGACTCTAGTCCTAGTACCAATAATTGTACTGCATTTAAAAAATTCAGGGCTAAGTATAGAGATGCTATCAAGCTAAAATTGCAGCCAACACAAACTTCGTCCAATCTTCGGGTAACTTTGCTAAAAACGTGTGGAAAATGTTAACAAGAATAGAGGTATTCTCAAAAATCCTCTGTTAATAGTCAAAATATAAGCTTCATAGAATCCATAGTCAACTTAAAATCCAATTTACCCTCTCCCTGTCCTCTTTCCTTATTTTCTATTTCAACAAACAGTACGCCCAATAGATTCAACTTCCATACAGTATCTCACAACACAGTACGAGATGTTATCAACTCGATGTAACACGACTTAAAAACAGTGATGCTAGGGATGCTTATGGTTTCACTACAAATCTAATTAAATCTGTTAAAGATGTTATTATAGTACCCATAACAAAAATTATAAACATATGTATAGAAAATGGTTGTTTCCCTGATACTCTCAAGCTGGCTAAAGTCATACCTTTCCAAAAGAAAGACAATGTGGAGGAGTTAAACAATTTCAGACCAATATCTTTGTTGCCTGTTCTTTCGAAAGTATTTGAAAAAATTTTGAATAGTCAAATTATGTTATACTTTGAAAATCACCATCTTTTTAATAATTGTCAATTTGGCTTTCGAACTAACAGGTCTACAACTACCATTCTAAATTTCATAGAAGTAGTATGCCAAAGCCTCGATAAAAATGAATATTATCTGGCCCGTTTTTTAGATTTAAGTAAGGCTTTTGATTGTGTGCCACATAATATACTGTTAGAAAAATTATCAAAATACGGTTTTGTGTACAAAGCTACAATCTAATAAAGTCTTACTTATCAAATAGGCGACAATATGTATATGTAAACATTGTCAATTCCAAATTAAGAAATATTGAATGCGTTGTGCCTCTGGGGTCAATTCTTGGGCCACTCCTATTCATTAATAATAATAATAATAATAATATAATTTATCAATGATTTCCCGAACCATATCAAAGAAAATTGTGTCCTATATGCTGACGACACTACCATCACTATAAGTTCCTCTACGTTTGCTGATTTGACTGATAATGGCAGTGGCCAGCTTGAGTTGGCCAAGACTTGGTTCTCAGGAAACAAGTTTACACTCAACAACACGAAAACTGAAAACCTAATAATTTCACAAAAATATTTTAACTTTGAAAACCCAGCCGCAGAGAAATTTCTGGGTATACACATTGACCCTAAACTCAATTGGGAGCAACATGTCAATTGCACTGCTCAAAAGTTGTGTAAAACAGTTTTTCTACTTAGGAACCTTGTGAACTGTGTCTCTGAGGAAATGACAGCTTACTACACACTGTTTCATATGGTTTGCTGGCATGGGGACATTCGACTGCAGGCGAAAGACTCTTTGCACTACAGAGACGGGCAGTCAGAATTATAAACCATGTTTCATTCAGAGCCGACTGCAGAGAGTCTTTCAAAACATTGAAAATAATGACGTTACCCTGTAGTTACATATTTGTATGCCTAATATATATTCATACCAATAAAGACAAGTTCGTAACTTTTGAGCAAAGGCATCACTATCAGACAAGAAATAGAAATAAGATCATTCCAATCTATCACAGGATTGATAAAGCCAGATGTGGCGTGAACTACTATGGAATACAATTTTACAACTTATTGCCAGCAAGTATCACGTCACTATCCACTAGTAAATACAAATTATATATAAAAAAAACTGTTAAAACACAATCCACTGTACTCCATTAATGAGTTTCCACCGCTCATCAGTGGAATTACCGAGGACTGAGGCCGATACAATATTAATATCAATGGGCCATGTTCATAATGTTTTACTAAATCTTAGTAGCACTACTAAGACAAGTATACTAAGCGTTACTAAAAATGGGTATTCATAATACAGAATTATTGTTAGTAGTGCTTAGTAAATTGTAATTTAGTAGTACAGATTTAGAAGTGCGGAGAGGCTGTATTAAATACATTAAAATAGCAACTGTGTTCATAATACTGATTGACTTTAATCATGTATATGAGAGATTTGCGTGATGTTCGTGAAATTCGTGAATTACGGGCACAATTGCCAAGAAAATTTTATAGTAAAAGAAAAAATGTATTAGAAATATTAAGTGAAGAAGATTTCAAAAAAAATTATAGATTTTCAAAAGACAGCGTTCGAACATTAATTGAAATCTTACATGACGATATAAAACCGGTATCTTCAAAAGGTGGAAGTATTTCTACTAAACTCCAAATATGTATTGCTTTACGTTATTTTGCGAAAGGTTCATATCAACAAGATATAGGTAAGTAGTTAATAACATGAATAATTAGTTACCATTATGTTTTTATTCAGAATTATTTTAACATAACAATGCTTATTGTAGCTGATTTACATGGAGTCAGTAGACCAACTGTCTCGCGAATTATAAAATGTGTTAGTTTTGCCTTAGCCAGAAAACGACCACAATTTATATTATTTCCTGCAGAACTAGAAACTGTAAAACGAAAATTTTATGACTCAAATGCCTAATATAGTTGGTGCTATTGATGGGACGCACATAAAAATCAAAAACACAGGTGGACCTTATCGTGATGCATATGTATGTCGTAAAGGTTTCCATTCATTAAATGTACAGGTAAATTTATTTCCAAAATGTATGACAATAAGATAATTTATTATATTTTTTCACAGGTTATTTGTGATGCAAATTGTAAGATAACCGATAATACAAGCTAGTAACACGCCTTCCATCTCTTTTAACATGTTGAACAGTGCATATGTCTATCTCTTTCTAATGCCAACAGCAACGTTGTCAAATTTACATCGATATTAGTTAAAATATCTTAGTATTGTGATTATGAACACTACTAACGATAGTATCCTATTTGCTTATTTTAACAAGTAACGCTTAATCGCAATATTTAGTAAAAGATTATGAACATGGCCCACTGTCTTTATCATTGGCTATATTATGTTCTTTATTTTTAATTAAGCATGTATGTATTCTATAAAATATATTTGTGTTAAATATGCATATCAATTTGTTGTAAATGACTGACTGAACTGTTTTTGTAATATGGTCAATAAATGAATATGAATAGTATGTATTCATTAAATTATTTATATTTTGAAAAAAACTACAAATATTGCGGAAACCTATCCAAACAGATCACCAAAGAAGATAAATAGTGCGCTATTTTAAGTTAATTTAATTGTCAAGGGCACCCAAAACATTGCTATGTCTTTGGATAGACACATGAGTGACGTTAAAAGGGATTTTTAGTGGTCATACTTACAAAACACCAATAAATATTTCCAGTTATCGACTGTTATATTCATTATTACTGTGACAACTTTATGTTGTTTGTATAAGTTCTTTATTAACATAAATTACATATATGAATTACAATTGATTTGTACACGTTCGGCCTCAGCCATGATATATTGTGCAGTGTTGCCAACTAGCAACATCTGTTACATCTCCCTTTTTTCCTTTATTGCAATTATACATTTATTTTAAATACATTAACTATTTTCATGCAATACTGTTTTACATAACATTTTTAATTTTTTATTACATAGTCCTTAAATCTAATTGGTTTTACAACTAGCCTACCTACCCTCGTTTTATAATGATTCTCTGTATCATTATTATTTACAGCATTGCTTTCCTGTCCCATTTCTACATTTATGTCATTTTCCTGTGGTAATTCTACTTGTGGAACCACTGTAAATTCATTTTGTGATTTTTTGAGAAAACTAGAGTTCCTTCTAAAATTGTTATTGAACTCATCTCTAACAATATATGATCTTGGTGTATTGCACTTTTGTATAATTTCCCCAGGAACCCAACATTTATCCTGCCTAATTACAATACTATCTTTTGGCTTAAATTCATCTCTGTATTTAGCGTTTATATTGTAGTGGTTTTGTCTTTTATTCTGTTTATTTTCTAACAGAGATTTAACATTTTTAGTAACCTTAGGTTTAAGTAATTGTTGTGATATGGGTATATTTGTTCTTATTAGTCTACTGTTCAGTAATTCTGATGGCGAAAAATTTAATCCTGTTATAGGAGTTGCTCTATATTCCAACAAACATTCCAAAATATCAGTATTGCCTTCATTGGACTTTTTTAACATTAATTTACAAATTCCCACAGCCTTCTCAGCTAACCCATTAGACTTGGGATATTTTGGACTTGACGTGACTGTTTCAAATCCCCATTGTTTTGCAAATTCTTTGAATAGAAAGGAATTAAAAGGCATATTATCTGACATAAAAACCATTGGAATACCCTGAACAGCAAATATGCGTTTTAGAATATCTATTACACATTCAGCAGTTTTATTATACATTTGGTGTAATTCAATCCATTTACTATAATAATCAACTACAACTAAATAGTCATTTCCATTATAATACAAAATATCGGCAGCAACTTTCTGAAACGGAAGGTTTGGTATTTCATGTGATATTAACGGTTCTTTAATGTTAGCCTTACTATATCTTTCGCAAATTTTACATTTCGATATAAACTTCTCTATATCGGCAGTTATCCCTGGCCAATATAAAATTTTCCTCGCTCTAGCTTTTGTTTTTTCCATACCAAAATGGGCTTTGTGTAGTTTATTTAATATTTCTACCCTTAAGCTACTAGGTATAACAATTTTGTTCTCAAACATTAACAACTCATTTTTAAAATATAATTCGTTTCTAAGTTTCCAAAATGGTTTAACTCTAATGTCTAAAAGTTTCTTATCTACTTCCCAGCCTTCCTCACAGTATTTTACTATCATTTGCATGACCTCATCGTTCCGTGTTTTTATTTTTATTTCTTTTAAATGGTTTTCCGAGATGGGTATGTTTACATCTAATGTATGTACTATTTCGGTCATTTCTATATCATTGTTTACTTTATCTTTTAAATATGATCTCGATAACAAATCCGCGATATAAAGTTCTTTTCCCGGCTTGTATTCAATATTAAAATCGTATTTTAATAGTTTTAATTTCATGCGTTGTAACCGCGACGTTACTTTATTTATATCTTTTTCTTTTATGACAACCAGTGGTTTATGGTCACTGTTGACTTTTATTTTTCTCCCGTACACAAATTGATGAAATTTTTCAAAACAAAAAACAATTGCTAGCATTTCCTTCTCAATTTGCGCGTATCTCTCTTCACATTCCGAGAGGCTTCTCGAGCAGAAACTAATTGGTTTGTTATTTTGTAACAGACAGCCACCTATGCCCGATTGACTGGCATCTGTCTGTATTACAATAGGTAATTTTGCATCAAAAATACTGAGACTTGGTAATTTTGCTATTAAATTTTTTATACTGGTAAAAGTTTTTTCATGGTCTAGAGTCCACACAAACTCTACATTATTTTTTATTAATTTTCGGAGTGGAGCTACAATTTCCGACAATTTTGGTATGAACTTCGTAAGATAATTTATCATACCTAGTATTGTAAGTAATTCTTTTTTATTTTTAGGTTTTTCTAACTCCAAAATAGCCCTAACTTGTGCCGGGTCAGCTTTAATACCATCTTTATTTATAATTTGGCCTAAATATTTAACTTCGCTTACTTTGTATTGTACCTTTTCTGGATTAAACTTAACACCAAACTCCCTTGCTCTTTTTAAGAACTTCTCCATTATTTCGTCATGTTCTTTTTCATCCTTTCCTGCAATAATACAGTCATCAAAGTAAATACCGATTCCTAAATCTGAAAACATTTTTTCATTAGTTTTTTGAAACACTTCCGGACTTGTTTTAAGACCAAAAGGTAGTCTCTTAAATTTATATTTTCCAAAAGGCGTTATAAAAGTACAGAGTTTACTACTTTCTTCATCTATACTTATGTGATAAAACCCTTCCTTCATGTCTAAAACACTAAAAACTTTTTTATCTTTTAATTTTAAAGCAATTTCCTCAATAGTTGGTATTGGATACTGTTCTGTACAGATATATTTATTTAAATTGTTTGGGTCTAAACAAATTCGCAATTTACCATTACTTTTTTCAACTATTACAATGTTACTAATCCATTCCGAAGGTTCATCAACCTTTTCTATAATATTTCTTTTAGTTAAGGACTCTAAAGTCTTCTTTAGTTTTATTTTAATTGTTTCTGGTACTTTCCTATTACTATTAGCTACTGGAATCGCATTTTTACTTAGTACTATTTTGTACTGAAATTTAGTTTTGCCTACTCCATTGAATATTTCTTTATTTTTATTTATAAATTCTTTAGTATCGTTATTTTTAGAAATCAAGTCAACACGTTTAATTATGTTCATTTCCATGCAAGCTTTAAGGCCTAAGATAGCACTGCTATCTACATCTACCACAGAAAATTTTACTTTATAATATTCCTCTTTTATTCTACAATTTAATGAAATAGTTCCTAATATTTTTATTTTATTATTATTACCGTATGTCATTATTGATTTGTTTGACTTAATTAATTCAGCATTTGGAGCACACAATTTCAACAGTCTTAAAGGTAATACATTACACTGTGCACCCGTATCAATTTTAAATCCAATTTTAGTTTTATTTATCTTTACTGACTCAAACCATTCATTTTTTATTACCCTATTACTTAAAGAATCCCTTTTAAGTTCAAAAATCTCATCGTCACTATCACTATTATCTACTTTATTCATTTCATTAATTTTCTTACCAATAACCCTTTTATTTATAGTATCATTGTTAGATCTACACCCTATAGCATAATGGTTTCGTTTTTTACATTTATTACATATTTTTCCATATGCTGGACAACTACCTCGACTGTGAGTCGTACCACATTTTAAACACTTATATTTACCTATATCCTCTACAGAGTTACCTGTATTTTTACTCCTATTTTTATTATGACAACCTTTTATAGCATCTACTGATACGTGTTCTTGTAGACCCTTAAGTTGCATCTTACTGATCTCTGCAGCTCTGCACTGGTCCACTGCTGTTTTCAACTTCAAATCTGCTATTCGTAACAGTCTTTCCTTTAACGCAGCATCCTTGATACCCAATATGACTCGATCCCTGATTAGCGACTCCTCTTGTTCACCAAAATTACATGTCTTTGCTAGAATTTTCAACTCCGTTAAGAAATGATCAAACTCTTCGCCTTCATTCTGGTTTCTTGTGAAGAACTTATATCTGTCATACGTCTCATTCTTGTGAGGTTCACAGTAGTTAGTAAACGCTGCCACAACACAATCGTATTTATTTTTATCTTGTTCATTTTCAAATGTTAACGTATTGAAAATATCTATAGCTTCTTCACCAGCCACATTTAAAAATATCGCAATTTTAGTTTTATCTGGTTTTTCATTAAGACCAGCTGCTGTCATATAGATATTAAATGCTTGTTTAAATTTCTTGAAGTTATTACGGACGTTGTTGTCAAAAACTATCGACTTCGGCGGCTTAAAGTTTGCACTTGCCATTTTCATGTACCTTATTTTTTTTAGGTTAAGCACCACGTGCTACTTTTTTATTAAATTTTAAATTTTCATTTACGGTATTTTATTACTTGTTTTAACACTTTTAACACCTGACACCATGTGACAACTTTATGTTGTTTGTATAAGTTCTTTATTAACATAAATTACATATATGAATTACAATTGATTTGTACACGTTCGGCCTCAGCCATGATATATTGTGCAGTGTTGCCAACTAGCAACATCTGTTACAATTACTGCTGATCTACGAAAATTAAATAAAATAGATGATCTTGAATCGAGAGCCTTGAGCCCTCGCCCCCAACAGCTCGCACCCATCTCTATAAATATTTTTTTATTTTCATGACCTTTGCTGCTTCGACAATTAGCCAGGACAATTCTTATTTTTTTTAAATTCCATGCCTGAACGAGATTCGAACCCGAGACCTTAGCAACGCAGAGCACATGTGTTACCACTACGCTACGCCGGTCGGCATCTCTAAGTTTAAGCAGAAAGAAAAAGAAAGAGATACCATATTTCTCTCTTTTTCCGGTGTAATTGTTTTCTAACTATTCTTATTTTTTAATTATTTTGTAAGTATAAAACTAACTTTTTCATGCATTTTTATGAATGTTTTATGCATGGTCTTACCTTTGTAACACTATTGTATTTTGAAAATAAATGAGAATAAAAGAGACAGTTTTTCTGGTATTTTATAAAGAAGTCTTATTTGAAATAATTTAAAAATGTCAAACTCAAAACTAATATAAATTCCAACTCGGAAAATTCCTACCAAACGATTCTTTTTCTTTTAATTAGCTTTTTTAACTGGTATTATATTGTATTCCATGCCATTGAAACAAATAAAAAATATTAAAAAAGAAACAAATATATTTTATTAAAAGATGATCTCTTAGAAAGCTTTAAAGTAGATTAAAGTATGCTCTATACAGATAAATTCTTGAAATATATGAAAATATTAAATTAGATTGACAAAAAATAAATATAGAAAATTATGTATCACTGAAATCAGAAAATGTGCTCTATTTTATGGTGATAAAAAAGTATAGTATTGTACTTCCAAAATTATGAAATTTAGCACATATATATTTGGTCAAAATTGTTTTAACCTCTTAACGGTCAAGCCCGAGTGGTGCTCGGGCACGTGGTAATAGCAAAATATTCCATGCCCGAGAGGAACTCGGGCGGCGTTCTTTTCGATGTTAGAAATGTAAAACTTGACGAACGAAACTCGGGCTGTACAATATTTGATGTATCAAAAGCACCAGACTACGATTATGGCTCGAAGAACACAATATAATAAATTGTAACACGTTTAACGAGTGCATGTTGTTACAGACATGTTCTGACTTGTCGATTGCTTTGTTTATAGATCAGTCTAATCACGTGGTCCCTGTGACGTCATTGTTCGGCGTGGAGGAATAACAAATGTTTTCCTCCATTTATAACTGTTAAATAGATGGTTTTTAAATTTGGATGATTCGAATTTGGCATATCTAATTGTGTTGTTTTTACGTTTACGTTATTTCTAAGGTTTGTATTTAATATATCAATTACAATTAATAAGTTGTTGTTACAGTGGGCCCTCAGTTCTCGAACTATTCGGTTTTCAAACAATTCGATTTTCGATCAAATTTTTACTGAAAATAAAGTCTCGGTTATCGAAAATAAACTTAGTTGTCAACACGTTTTTACTTAGTTGTCGATTGTAATACTCCTAAGTTTCGATTCTCAAACTCATATCTATATTAATAAAATTAGAGGCAACATCTATTTTTTTAAAGATCCCAGTGTGAAAGTAAAAAATAGACGCTTAATTAGTCTTTTACTACATATAGTCCTATTGTTTGCCGTAAAACCTTATTCTTAGATTGATTGAATGAAAATAGAAGTAATATTTTACAAATATTATTCATATTTTTCATCTCAAGTAAACGTACATAATACATGAGAATGAAATTATTCAGAAAACTGATTGATATGCTGTATCTGATGTTTTCAATTGTTTTATTTTGTTTCTGTTCCTGACTCTTGTCAGTTGAGTTGACATAACCTTCACTCCTAAAATTTCACCATCTGGTTCTTTTATATGTAATTATAAATACGAGATTTGATAAAAAGAAAAGAAAAATCAGGGATTTGCGACTAAAACTTTAATAAAAAATTGTTTTATTTGTTTTTATTTATTTTACGTTTATGGTGTTTGCTACTAACACAATTAGCTAGGATAGTACTCATTTTTCATAATGAAAATTCCATGCTTGGACAGGATTCGAAACCGAGACGCGTGGCACGTGTGTTGCCACTACGCTACGCCGGTCTCCAAAATTGTTTTACATTTGGCCGGAACAACCCAAACACGCATGTCACCTCGGTGACATCGCCCTAAACCTGTCGAATCTTCAGCTAGTCGGTCATCATTTATTTATTTATTTAATTTAAGACATCAACAGCCAGTGAGTGGCCAATTACAGGTATTTACAGAATAATATTACAATGTATCAGATGATATAAATAAATGTGTTGTTATAATTAAATACAATTTGAAACAATTTTATTTTATTTAATGTGTAATATCTACTATTATATTGTACAAGTGTTGGTATATATGTTCTATTCAACTTCTGGTGTATCTTCATTTTTCCGGTAACGCGGAGAGAGGAAAATGAACCGCCGTCTTATCCGGGTGATATTTTTTTAGTGCTTAGACTTAATTTTATTTCGACAGGGGGTACTGACTAATTTTTATTGATAAAAATAATGCATTTTTTCCTCGAAACCGTGTCGAATCAAAGTCACCATTGATCGGCACGGACAGGTTTTATCAGACGATAATTCAAAAATATTCTTAATACAAGACGACCGGTCCAGAATATCTACGGCGAGAATCAACGTGTTAAATGGTAATAATGATTCAGGATAGCTTTTTGGACATGCGAGATAATATTTTGAGGTATCAGAAAACATTTTTCAAAGAATCTGGGCCATTATTGAGCATTTTGAGGCAAAAATATGCTTACAAGGTTTCTCGACAGCTGTCAAAATTTTTGCATTTTAAAATGGGACGAGATTTCACATTTTGAACGTGTTTCTTGACAGAAGAATACTAATTAAGGATTTAAGGTGAATTAACGATAAAGTTTAAGACATTTGCAGGGCGAATTTCCATAAAATAGTGTTAAAAAAAGATTTATATATATTAAAAATTTCAGGGTTAATCAAAGTGTTAAGTGGTGATAATGGTTCAAGATAGCTTTTTTGACGTGCGAGATAATATTTTGAAGCATCAGAAAACATTTTTCAATGAATCTGGGCCATTATTGGATCATTTTGAGGCAAAAATATGCTTACAAGATTTCAAAGGGTGACAGCTGTCAATTTTTTTGCAATTTAAAATGTGACGAGATTTCACATTTTGAACGTATTTCTTGACAGAAGAAAACTAATTAAGTATTTAAGGTGAATTAACAATAAAACTTAAGACATTTGCAGGGCGAATTTCCATAAAATAGTGTTAAAAAACGATGAGCGACGAGTTTTAACAACGTAGGGGAGAAGACCGGCGTAGCCGGGCTGAGGCCCCTAGTTTAACATAATATTCATTTTCGATTTAAACTCTGAAAGTGAACCATTAAATATGTCTATAGCATTAAATTTCTCATTAAAAACTGACAAGATTGGTAGTGTCTGAATACATCTAAATGAATGAATTAAAAAATAAACGCGCCAATAATGCCACAATTTTGTTTGGCAGATCTACAGCATTTCCTTCTATAATTAAAACAGAACTAGTGAAGCATATTTTAAAATTTGAAAGTTTGCTATATGGGTTGACAATTATGGATGTCAGAAAAGTGGCATTCGAAATTGCAGAGCGAAATTCTGTTATATATAATTTCACCAAAAATATACGTCTTGCAGGCAAAGCGTGGTATTACTCCTTTATGAAGAGATATCTAACGTTGTCACTACGGCGACCGAAATTAACATCTATTGCTCGGGCTAAAGGCTTTAACAGAAAAAATGTTAATGTTTTTTTTTTTTTTTTGACATTTTAGAACAAATTATCGAAGAACATAAGTTAGATGGTACCAAAATATTCAATATGGATGAATCTGGTTTTTCGACGGTATAAAAGAGAAACCAAAAAATTGTCGGGATGAAAGTAAATCATCAAATAGGGGTTATAACAAGCGTAAAATTTTAAAGTTTTTGTTTTTATGTAAACAAATACCTATTTATTGATACAATATTTACAACCAGATCAATTCTGTAAAAATTTAAAATTACAACAATGAAACCATGGAAACGAATGACCTATGTCAAAATTAAATTATTTTTTTATTTATTTTAATGACAAAAAAATAAATAAATGGGAAATTTGTATTAAGAATGACACAAAAAATCAAAATATAAAGAAAATGACATTTTAAAATGATATTAACCTTAACCAAAAAATGTTGATTGTAAGTATGATTTACAAAGCTTAAACAAAACGGCCGAAAAGCACGATTTAAACGATGAAAGTAACTAAATTGCAAAATCTAGTTCCGCTTAACCGTTTGGAACAGACTTTAACAGAGTTACAGAATTGGTCTGAATATACAGTCTGTTCCAAACGGTTAAGCGGAACTAGATTTTGCAATCTAGTTACTTTCATCGCTTAAATCGTGCTTTTCGGTCGTTTTGTTTAAGCTTTGTAAATCATACTTACAATTAACATTTTTTGGTTAAGGTTAATATCATTTTATAATGTCATTTTCTTTATATTTTGATATTTTGTGCATTCTTAATACAAATTTCCCATTTATTTATTTTTTTGTCATTAAAATTTGTAAAAAAAAAAATAATTTAATTTTGACATGTCATTCGTTTCTATGGTTTCATTGTTGGAATTTTAAATTTTGACATTCCAACGTGAAAAATGAAATAACCCCAGCAAGGTCCCTTCTCGTGACAACCTAAAAGAACGAAAATCCCATTTAGTTCCGCTTAACCGTTTGGAACAGACTGTATATTCTTATATATTAAATAAAAATGAACTGTATACTCATTTTTTCAAATAATTTGTACTTTTTTCTAACAATTAATTAAAAATAAAAAATCTGTGATTATTTTCTTGTTTTTTATTGACAGGTACATTTAACCAACCCTATGGTACAATTTACCGACTCAGTTGGGTAAATCGTACTTTTGCAGTGTTTTTTTATTTTGCAATTTCAACAGCAATATATATTGAAATATCATTATTTGTTGTACTATTATGGTAGATAATATATGAAATGATATTTCTGCATTTATATTTTTGTTGTTGTTGCATTCATATTAGTTTTAGAGGCAAAGTAAATTAGGGGGTACGACTTTGCCTACTTTCTCCTACATATGTAGCGAAAAGTAAGTCGTATCGCTGGAGCCGAAAAAATTGAATCTGGTGTCTCTATGAGCACTAAAGATGAAGAGGAAGGTCACCAATGCGTTGGTATGATGATTTGAAAAGAACTATTAACCAAGCTCGAATCAATATAGCCTGACATAGAGTTAAATGCAAATGCGAAGTCTTTTTAACGAAATATTTAGTTTTGGGAACTAAAGTGGTTGGGATAAGTAAGTAACTTTGCTTTTAGCCAAAAACTGCCGCGCTATAAGGAAAGTGTAGGCTGGTTTGTTGTTGTGATTGTCGACATTGGTCAAAATGTCTTAACTAGACCCCTATTGGATAATCCTACTCCTTCTGTAACCTCTCTAACACTCAATCATCGATTGGTACGGTTGAATTCATGAACGTTATCCACTTTCATGAATTCATGTTCACCTTTTGTTGGTTTTAGAAATTGAATGCCTACCCGATTCCACATTATCTTGGGCTATCTATCCATCTTTAAAAATCCGTACCACTTAAAACAAGCAGTTCGACTCGGAGTAATTGTCTATAAGCTGATTTCAAAAGCTCAAGGGCCACTTGAATAAAGCGTTGTTACCACATCAAATATTTGACAATTTCATGATAAAAACAATTGATTGTGTACTTAAATGCTTACAACAACACTTAACGACATGACGCATAGTTAACTACGTTGTCCGACTTAGCAATGCTTTATGCAACTGGGCCTTAGTGTTTTTGTTGCCGTGTTTCTAAGACTGACACAAAATTACATACATATACGCTGCTCTGCGATCAGGTCTTTAGAATCGTCTGGGTAAAAAAAGCGAATTAGGAAAACCACTATAAAATTTAAACAAAATAAATAAACTTAACGGCAGTCAATTCACAAATGACAGCTACATAACATGTTCTCGTAGCAACTTCTGTTGTTTACAGTATCAAAACTGGCCAAAGTTCGAAGCCAGGAAATGATAAACATAACAACTGACTTAGAAATACTATAAAATTATAAAATTTGTAATAGATGTCTGTTATATTAATAATGTTCTGTATAAAAATTCTTTTAAAGTTTCCAGTGGAGTAATCTAAATAATGTTTCAGAACAAAAATGAAACCTTCTGTGTTATAATTTTAAACGCTATAATCCCATAATCCAGATTTACAAAGCGAGATGTCTGGAAATCTAGTTTAAAGAAGTTTTTTATGTATAAAATTTACCAGAGCTTTCAAGAATTTCTCTAACACAGTGTTTCTCAACGATTTTAGTTTCTCTTTTTCTGTGCCTTTTACACGGAGTGGTGAAAATATTATTTTAAAAATAAATTTTATTTTATTTATTATAAAAAGTGTTTTAAGGAAAATCGAAGGTAAAACAAAATTGGACAGAAAAAGAAATGAAGTATTTAGAGAAAGACTAGGCACAAAACCAGTAGAGACTAATAGAAGAAGGACAGCTAAGATGGCTGGGACATATACACAGAATGAGTGAAGACAAAATATTAAAAAGAGTTTTTGAAGCAAGAACAGTGAAGAAAGTTAGACCAGGAAAACCGAGAAAAACCTGGCACCAAGAAACAAAAGAAGCTGCAACGAAGAGAGGCGTAAAGCGGGAGGAGATAAGAAAGTATACAAAGGACTGCACACGATGGAAAGAAGTATGGAAAACAACACCAGAAAATAAGTAACTCGACTATAGCCTTACACCGCAAGGTAGAAAGCCTTCAAGATTAAGTGATAGAAACTGTAAATTTACTTTCAGAATAGATATTTTTTAGTTATTAGTAGGAACAATATTATCATTATATACGGTTGCAATAGCGTAGTGATCAGTTCACTAGCTTTTAAGTGTGAGATCGTGAGACCAATCCCAAGTACGAGTAATAGATTTTTCAAAAAAAATCTTGGCCGTCGGAACCGTAGGTCCACTCATCCGTCTCTTAAATGAGTAACTAAATCTCTGAATTAATATTCGGGAGTATAAGGCGTGCTTCAGAGGGCACCTAAAGCCGGCAGTCTCGGCTACCGTAAAAAGTAGTCATTAGGTTATGTCAGTGAGTGCTGTTTGCGATTTGATAACCTCTAACAACTAAGCAATATGTCATAGGACTTTTGGTCATTTTGTTTAAGCTTTGTAAATCACACTCACATTGCAAATTCTAGATTAAATTGATTATCATTATAAAATGTCCTTTTCATTGCATTTTAATTTTTAATCAAAATATGTGAAAATATATTCAAATATTACATTCGTTTCTATGGTTTCACTGTTGGATATAGCTTAATAATAAATACCTGCGACATCCTGATATGTGTGAAAATTCACACTTCACATAAATTTTTTAGTGTATATTAGTCACTTATTTCGGTCTCCGCATCTTCTGAGCACTTCGTCTCGTGCTTCTTTAAGCAGACGTCGAATTAGACTTGTTCTACTTCAATTCGTTATTTTGTTGTTGAAGTGAATGCATTTTACGCATGCATTCATATTCATTTGTGTTAGTATATTTCACGAATACACGGTGTGGACTTGTTAAATCGATCGTGGCTGTGTGTCCAAACTCTCCATTCCAGACCTGGTGTATTATTAACTTTGCCTTCATAAAGTCTTAATTTGGCACTATGTGATTTTTATTTATCTTTAAAATAAACCTTGAAAAAGCCCGTGGTCATCGACCCTGTTATTCACCCCATCATGTCTCTGCAAGTTTCCTTTGCGTTTCTCAGATTTCTTCCGTAGAAGTACTACAGTCTCTGTCACCCCATATTTGCGGCGGTATCTTAATTTATTCATTTTTAAATTTGTGTGTATTGTAACTTTTATTTTTTGACTATTTATTGTTTATTTATTAATTCATTACATATATTTATCTTCTGACTCCTATTTATTGTTTTATAACCATGTCTAACTTTATCCACAAAAGAATGAACAATCAGGTTTTTTTAAATTCTGCAATAATTTTTATTTGTGTAGCTCTGATGAAGAAATGAAATATTTCAAACCTGGTCAGCTAGATCTAGTTGCATTATTTATGTCCGAAACCCGTACAACCCTTTCACAATAATAACGTATAGGTAATTTAGTTAAGTAAAGATTTTTTAAGTAAATTTTCAAAACCACTAACTCACCTACATAAGTAACTTGCAATGTGGTAGAATATGGAATATGTTCAATATGGAATCTGCAGAAACTCACCTGAAACAAAAAGAAAATAATTAGTAATTAGCAACGCTATACATAATAACGCTTGTTCATTAACCCTTTCGCTGCTCCAACCATATATACTCGTATATAAAAGTGTGGCCCGATACGCTCCGAGCGAGTTAACTCGCGCCGTGTTTAATGGCGCTATTCTGAAGTTAGATGTTAAGTCGCACATCGACGGAATCGCCCGAAATTGAACGATGTTAGAAAAACGGTATTCTGAAACGTCGCTATGTTAACGTTCGTCGATGTGAATTAACATTTTAGTTGTTAGATTAACCGCTAGCAAATAGCTCGACGGAATTGAGATTAGAGTGGTATTAAATTTTATTTTGAACAAATTTTCAACTAAAATCACTTCGCTTTCGTGATTGTCTATATAGAAAAGAAAATTTATTTTGTAAGCTTAAAAAATAACGGCTCAAATTCCACTCAGTACCGAAGTACAGAATGGAATTTTTACCAAAATAATATTAAGTTTCTTTTAACATGTAAAATACTTACTGTTCGAACGATGCATTTTGAAGCGATTCACTCATTTTTTTAAATTCTGGAACTTTGCAATGTATACTGTTTTCAGGTAACTCAACGGTGTGACTGATCTATTTTTGCAAACTATCCTATTTATGTAGGAGATCTTTGGTAGGAATTACCGGGGTTAAACAACCCCTCAATCCCTGTGATTACATATGTTACAGATTAGAACATTTTTCTGAGAAAGTACTCTCATTAAAAAGGGTCGAAATTACCTGTGTTAAAATTATCTGAATTGTAAAAACCCATGTTGATTTACAATTCAAAACAAAAGAAACAGGTCTTGTAGTAATATGAATGACATCAAACACTAGAATTCCATTAATAATTATAACCCGTACCTAATCCTGCAGTAACATTTGGTTTAGCCTTCAAATTAGATTTTTCTGCAATAGTAGTTACATTTTGAATGTCTTCTGTTTTTATTTCTAATTTATAAATAATTATTTAACCGTTTTAAAAACGTTAACCCAACAAAACATAATTCTTACACGGCTGTCAAAACGACCGTGAAGTTAGCCCCAGTGTTAATTCTACACCGGAAACAAATTGTAACATTGGATTTTACATCGGGTTGTTCAGAATACTGATTTTTTCAGCGATGTTAAATCTGATTTAATAGAGCAGTGTTATTTTCATTGGTGTTAAGTTCACGGGTGTTACGATGGAAACTTCAGAATACCGCCATTAAATTGTTCCCTGCTCAACACGACTATTCTCGCTGGGTACCCCAATCACTTCAAGTACCTGCGAGTACGTTGCGTTGGTATATGTTACTGTTGCCGTTCAATTCAGTTAGAATCGGGTCTTACATTCATTATATCTACTTATTTATATAAATATATATGGTAAGTATATTATAGTTTATTCCAGTTCGGTATACGGAACTAGATTACTAACTCTTTGTAAATTTCATAGTTAGTATAGCATATAGGTAAATATAGGGTGACCATTTTCTTAAGAAGGCAATGCGGGACGGAGCAAAAAAAAGGTCCTCATCTCCCAAATCCAAGTGAAGAGCAAAAAAAAGGTCCTCATCTCCCAAAATCCTAGTGAAGAGCAAAAAAAAGGTCCTCACCTCCCAAATCCCAAATGTTAAAATGCGAGACAATGCGGGACAAAATGTTAGAATACGAGACGTTTGCGGGACAAAATGTTAAAATGCGGGACGAATGGTCACCCTAGGTAAATATGTAAACAAATATTGTTTTAAATAAAATCTTTTTGATTGTATTTGTATTCATTCACTCACATTACCTTTTTCCTAACATTAGTCATATCGTCACCATCATTCATCCTTACATGTCATGAAAACTTACACAAAATGTTCACGCCAACTGCTCTACACGAATAAACTCGCAATCACCGAAATATGTGCGCACAGCGAGCACGAAATCTCAAAGCGTATTGCGCAGTGAAAGGGTTATAAAAACAGCAGACCATGGAAAATTAATGTTGGTTTCTTATGGCAACACATGTTTAATTGCGTTTTTTACGTGTCTAAAAGTGCCTGTTCACTTGAGAGCAAATAGTGGCTAAAACCTCTCGATAGCAGTTACTCGCCAATGGACACACCTCGCCGCTTTCCGCGAGTTACTCTCTGAGAGCTAACTTCTCTCAACGTACTCGCTAGTGGACACGTGCTCCCTACCCTCTCCGAGAGTAGCTCGCCAAATACGAACTGTGTTCGAATGCTGAGAGTGCTATTGAGAGCTGTCTGTTTACAAGATGTTCAAAAATTGGTCACCGGATGCAATAAATAAATTAATCGGCTTGTACGAACTCCGGGAATTTTTTTGGAACGTGAAATGTGTCTATTGCCGTGACAGAATGAAAAAACATAATGTTTTGTAGGAAATTTTATACCCCCAAATTTAGAAAATTACCAACCTATTAACCATATTTTTTTTTTATATAAAATGATTAATTAATTTAAATTTAATTCAATTTAAAAATATATATGTTTTTTATTAAAATAAAGTTTAAAAAATTATGTGCCTGGTGAAAAGAATTATTTTGTTAGAATAAATTATGTAAATTTTTACCTTTATTAATAATTAATTATCCCAAATAATTAAGTAGAGCTTAAAATAAACTTATTACTTATTACATTATTTTAGTAATTACATTTAATAGAATTAAACTAAGTATCAAAAAACTTTGTACATCATCTACTAAAATGTAATTAATAAAAAAATAAGCTAACTAAGCTATTAGGTTCATACCCCAAATATAAAGGTAATAACCCTTTTCTTTTTAATTTTTAATATCTATTTTTTTTTAACTTTACAGGAACAATAATCTCTATTTCTTCATTTTCATGATTAGGGGCATGAATAGGATTAGAAATTGAAAAAAGAAAAATCCTATTCCTTTGAATCTTCTATTAAATATTTTTAGTACAAGCTATAGCTTCAACTATTTTTTATTTGCAATTTTATTAATAATATTTAAAATAAATTTTATAAGAGAATTATTAAAAGTAAATACATTTTTAATAATATTAATCAATTCAACTTTGAAGGCACCAAAAACACTTCTGCTATCAATCCATAACTTAATCCAGCAGATTTTTTTTTTATTCAACTTTTTTCTTTTTACCGACCGCCAACATATATGGTATAAGGGAGGTATTGTGATCATACCGATTTTGACGTTTCGAGATTATGATGGATCTCCACGAATTGAGGTCCCTACATAACGTTTTGACTATTTTTAGCATGATGTCTGTCGGTCTGTCTGACGTGTAGAGCAAATTCGGCTGAAAGGATGTTTATGAAACTTCATATTTAAGCTTCTGCCATCAATGGCACGAGTTGATCAACTTTTGGAAAAGTTGAACAAAAGTTGCTATAAATACAATAACTAATAACTTTTATTTGAGACGTTTTTTGATAAAACGAAAAATTTCGAAAAAAAAATTGTAAAATTTTTCGAAATTTTTCTAAGTATCTATTTATTCCTACTTATATGTAACGTTTCCATGGTTATGATTAGGGCTTACAATACCGGGATTCCGGGATCCCGAATACCGGAATCCCGGACGATTTTTGTCCGTTATTAAAAACCGGTATTTATGTAAAAATACCGGTATTTTGGTATTACATTAGTTGATAAAAATTGAATTTATGCACAATATAAATCTAATCTTGATTAGATGAGTTACGTCCGTAAGTTAGTAATTATAGTTGAAGGTAATGGGATTCGGACCAGTCAGAAAATAAAAACAAATTTATTAACTTCGCTAACGTTTCGATTTAATTTAAATCTTCATCAGCTTAGTTAATAGTCACGATATAAAATAACAATTTTAAAATTAATAGAGAATACATCATATTGTCCGGTTATTGAACTCAGAGATAAGCATATGCTTATCTCTGAGTATGTTATTTATGTTAGAAAAATTTGAAGAAATTAAATTTTGTATTCAAAAAGCGCTTATTGACATTAGTTCCGATATTCATTGACGAAGAATTTAATTTATTATCTTCAATTATTGCTGCTCTTACTCCTGTAAAATTAACAGTAGATGCATTATGCCGAAAAGATGCAAATCTTTTGACGGCTGACGCTTCTTTAATATTTATGTTAGATACTCTTGCCCAGCAAAAATTTGCAATTGCATTAGAATTATTGGAAGCATTAAAATCTCGAATTTTACTGCGACGAACTGAATTATCACAAATACTTCAGTATCTGCAAAAGAGCTCACAAGATGTTGGAGAAGTATTTAAACGCATATCCAAATTTACAATCATTAAAAAAATTGTAAGCTTAACTAAACGGCTCACACATGAAAATCTAGAAGATACAGAAGATATGGAAGTTGTGCAAGAAACATCCCTTCCAATATCTTCCCAAATTAGTAATGAAACAGTATTAGAATCTGACAAGGTAAACGTAAACGCATTAAAGAAAAAACTACAGGCAGCAATAGACGAAACACTAAATATTTCACCCGTGCCTGCGTTTAAAAAAATTCCAGGTCTGGAACAAAAAATAAATAATGAAATTACTTTTTTTGAAAAAACAGGAACAAAAGGAACGTATTTACAAAATGTGTATGATTTCTTAATGACAATAGTGCCGACAAGTGTAGAATCAGAAAGAGCTTTTTCGGCGGCTGGTTATATTTGTACGAAAATTCGGTCCTCGCTTGATGATGAAACGATTGATTGTTTATGTTTTTTAAGAGCATACTTTAATAAACAAAACGCAAGTTATTAATATTATTTCATAAATACTTTCAATTTAATTATATTTTTTGCTTCTTTAATTATATAATGCCATACGAGCCGAAGTCAATACGAAGTCAATATAACAACTGAGGTAAGTAAAAATATAACTAGTAAATTTTTTATTAATAATACCGGTTTTAATACCGGTATCCCGATATTTCAAATTTCAAATATCAAATACCGGTATTCAGATTTTAGTTCGGTATTGTAAGCCCTAGTTATGATAAATAATATCTCTGTTAGAATATATTAGGTCAAGTTATTTCTACTGTGCTGCTAGAATCAAAAGATACTCTACTGAAATATTCATAAACAAGTAGTTTGTGATGGCGGTCGGTCCTGTGGTGGCCACAGCTGATTTTTTCTTTTTTTAGTAATAGTTAGAATTATTACAGTTGATGCGACCTTGCTATAGTACGACGCCATCTTGACTACTCTTCACAACTGATCAAGTGTATACAAGTTTGAGAGTTCTCGCAAGAGCCTTCTTGGCGAACAGCTCGCCGGGTGCTCTCGATAGTACATCCGGTCGAAATCAGTTCTCTAGTGCAGTGTTTCCCAAAGTATGGGCCGCGGCCCATCGGTGGGCCGGGACTGCTTTTATGGTGGGCCGCGAACGATTGGCCACCAAAATCTCTTTTCAAGTATAAACCTTTTAAACACAACAATTAAAACACAAAAATAAATAAATTTAAACACTTTAAAACCCAACAATATCAAATACATGTGGCCTTGGCGGAGTTTATCTTATTATAGGCGTACAGGGCGCGCGCCATGCGCGTGTTTTTACTAACGCAGGCGCATTCAAAATAACAATCGAATTCTGAGTTTTAAATAGTTTTATCGTCGAAAATGTAATTGACTGGGCACGATGCGTTAGTCTTTGTACTTACGGCTCAGCTGCTATGACTGGAGAAATGAAGGCACTCTCTGCACGAGTTAAATCGGTGGTACCATTAGTAAAAATCACGCATTGTTGCATTCATCGTGAACAAGTTGCTATTAAAAAAATGCCAAAAGGACTCAAATCAGTTATGGATGAAGCGGTTAAAATCATACATTTTATTAAAAGTCTTGCTTTGAATGCTCGATTTTTTAAAATATTGTGTGAAAAAATGGGCAGCAACCATACCCAACTCTTATTTCATACAGAAGTTCGTTGGTTATCGCACGGAAAAGTTCTCACTCGTTTCTTTGAGTTATGATAAGAAATAAAATTGTTTCTGAAAAATGAAAAAACTAAATCATCGTCCCAGTTTATTAATTATTTGCATGATCCAACTTGGCTGGTTCAATTAGCATATCTAGCTGATATTTTTGGTTATTTAAATGGGTTGAATATCCAACTGCAGGGAAAAAATACCACAATATTTAACGTCCAAGATAAAATAAAAGCACTACGCTTAAAATTGGAACTATGGCAGAAACGTAACAATTCCTGAGGAAATTGTTTAAGATTTCAATAAACACATGAGGGAACTTGGTAGTCAGTTCTACAAATACTTTCCTAAAGAAGAAACAGAATTCGAATAGATTTCAGAGCATAGAAAATATCAACAATATTGAAAATTCTCTGTCATCGAAGGAAGTTGATTGCCTTGTGGAGTTAACTTCAGATTCTTCTTTGAAAATTATTTTTCACGAAAAGAATTTAATTGATTTTTGGTTTCATGTCAATTCTGAATATCCTGAGCTTTCCAAAGTGGCAATAAAATACTTATTGCCGTTTTGTACGACCTATAATTGTGAAGTTGGGTTTTCTACACTTGTTAATTTAAAGACAAAATATAGGAACCGGCTTGATGTAGATCCAGATATGCGATTAAAACTTTCTTGTTTGGAACCAGACATTTCTTCGTTGATTACTGAAAGAAAACAGTGTCATTCATCACATTAAATTGTAATAAATGTACTACTCATGAAAACAGTGTCATTTATGAATATTTTCTTTAGATATTTATGTTTATAAAATTGTTTAAAATGTTTATTAATAGTTTAATTTTCATATACATATAGTATTGTTTTAGCGTAATAATAAATGAGAAATATCAAAAATTTAGTATTTTTTTAGGTGGGCCGCGAAATGAAATTAATTATTTCAGTGGGCCGCGATCAATAAAGTTTGGGAAACACTGCTCTAGTGGACCAGCCCGTGAGTTGCTATCGAGAGTTACTCTACATCGAGAGTTAAGACTACATTAACCCTAAATGATATACCTTCATCTTTCTTTAATCTAAAGAGACCCAAAAAATATTTAAATAGCGATAAGTTAAGAAACAACAGGTATAATTGTTTATGGAAAGGTTATGAACAACATCTGATACGCTGACTTCAATATACTTTTGGCAAGAAACACTCAGTATCTCCTAATGCTTATTCATCAAATCAATACTGTTATGCTAAGTTATGGCCTGCATATGAACTTCAGCAAAACTAAATACATGGTCATAGTAATGTCTAACTTCGGAGCCAATAATTTGATTTTAAATAATAACCACATAGCAGCAGTTTCTCAGTACAATGATCATGGATAAACAATAGTTTGGAATATCGACAGGAAATATGAACACGAATAGAGATGGCAAGAGATGCGTTTATGAGAATTAAACATCTTATATAACGAATCTAGGCAAAAGGTTCTTAAATGAAAAATCAGCTGTGGCCATCACAAAAGTGACCGCCACCAGAGAACACGTTATCAAATAAGATATACCTCTTAACATGTTTTAAAATTTTGAAACCAAATCAAGAACTTCCATACGCCAAGTGCTCATCCATATGGTAAACTTGGTAAATAAAAGCGGAAAAAAATCAATAAATCGAAATAAAAATTTAGTTATTAAATTAAGTTTTAAATTTTTTAATTTTCAATCTAATTCCGGATGCTCAAAGCATTATAATACCAAAAAAATATTATACAAAAACCAAATATTTATGAAGACTTAAAGTTCATAATGACTAATTTTTAATTTCTTCCTTCAACCATAGTAAATTTAGAAAAACAACACCGGCCGTTGTCAAAATTTTTAAATATTATTTATTGGACAGTAAACAAACTGAAATCTGTTCCCGGCGAGTTTGGTTTGCACTTGTCTGCAAAAATTGATAGTATATTTAATAAAAATCCTGACCTAAAGTCTGTTCCAAACGGTTAGGCGGAACTAGATTTTGCAATCTAGTTACTTTCATCGTTTAAATCATGCTTTTCAGCCGTTTTGTTTAAGCTTTGTAAATCATACTTGCAACAAACATTTTTTGGTTAAGGTTAATATCATTTTAAAATGTCATTTTCTTTATATTTTGATTTTTTCTGTCATTCTTAATACAAATATCCCATTTATTTATTTTTTTGTCATTAAAATATCTAAGAAAAATAATTTAATTTTGACATATGTCATTCGTTTCCATGGTTTCATTGTAGGAATTTAAAATTTTGACATTCCAACGTGAAAAATTAAATAACCCAAGCAAGGTCCCTTTTCGTGACAACCTAAAAGAACGAAATTCCCATTTAGTTCCGCCTAACCGTTTGAAACAGACTGTACAAGTATTACTACAATTTTCTATAAACTGTTCACTTTTGTAAGAACAAATTAAGAGGGAATTTTGTTTTCAATAGTTTGCACCTTTGAAGCTGTATGTCATGTTGGTATTAAAAAATGTCACTTTTTTAAAGTGTCGATTCATTTGACATATGTCATAATGAAAAATTATATCTTAATTATAATGATCATAACCTTATCAACCTAAAGTCGGTTTTGCAGCGTAAGGAATATTTTTAATTGACATTTAAAGTCAGTAACACACCATAAAAGTAACAAAAATAACCAGATCTTGTGTGTTCTTACAAAAGTGAACAGCTTAAGCTGTTCACTTTGCTTCCTGAATATAACTGCCGAGTTAATTCTATAAGATTTATTGGAAACATTGTAAACATTTTCTAATGATGACAAATTCTTTTAAAGCCTCTTAAGGCACTTAGTATCTTTACAAAAAATTATCTTTTATTATGAGTTTAAAATATATTTTTTTAAGTGGCTCTTAGGGACATTATTATAATTCTACACTTTTAAAATTTAATTGATTTTATCTTAGTATTTTTCGGGGTTTTCTAACTCCTGTTGCAAATATTGAACACGATGTTCAGTGACGCTTACATAATAATACAGGTTGACATGTATAAGATTTGTGTTAAAAATAACAATAGAATTTTATTTTTTGCTTTCAATTTTCCAATAAGAGAATTTTTTAGAACTTTTTTAGAAAGCATCGCTAAAACCAAGGGCGGCTTTTATGTAAGGACAAATGGGCAATGTCCCCCCCCCCCCCCAAGAAAAATTAAGATGTTATGATTCTTATTTAATTTTTAATTTAAATCTTTAAACCTAAGACATTGTTTATTTTTATAAAAAAAAAAATCTTTAAGTTTAGATATTAATTTGGACGATTATTTGTAAAAAAACAGTTTTTGGTAAATTTTCTACACCACTGACCACCACTACACCACAGTAATTTTTTCGTTCGGAAAGATCGTGCATGACCCAAAGCGTTCTTCGGGATATAGTTTTCCAAATTGAAGCAAATAAATATTCTGAAAATCTCGCTGAGCTTAAAAATAATTTTGAAATCAAATTTTCTGATTTTCGTAAAATTCAGCCAATTGCTTCATTCATCTTAAATCCATTTATTGATACTAATATTTTTTTTTTTTTTTTTATTAATCTTTATTTAGCGACGCTTCAACTTCGCAGGTTTTTAGCGTCGTGTTTATAGTACATTTATATATTTTTACATAGTAGTTATACAATTATATAGTTAATTAATACATATTAATACATAATTCGATATCAATGCTAGAAATAAGTGTTAGATGAGAGTGGTTAGTTCGGCTTCTTTTAGATAACTTAAGATGGCTTGTTTTCTTTCGGGAATGTTGGCTAATGCTTCTGATAGGCTGTCTGGAATTTGATGTTTTAATCGCTGGCTACTCGTTTTGGTACAAGTGATAAGCAGGTGTTCTACTGTGATCTTCTGGTTACACGTTGTACACACGTTCGCCTCGGCTTTAGAGAAGAGGTGTTCGTGCGTTATTTTAGTGTGTCCTATCCTCAGTCTCGTTAAGAGTGTCTGCTCTCGGCGCTTTAGGTGTTTATCCCAGATAGCGATATCAGATTTTACCGCTCTTAATTTGTTGTTCGTAATGTCATTCCATTTTTTCTGTCTTTCTGTGTACAGTTTTTGTTCATATGTCTTTACTAGATCTTGAACAGGTGTTGGGGTTGTCCATATATCGGCATCCATGGTATTCTTTGCTGCACTATCTGCTGCTTTGTTGCCTGCAATCTCTGCGTGGCCCGGGATCCAGATGATAGATATGCGATTATGTTGTGTCTGAATGTCGTGTATCAACGTCTGTATGGTCTGTGTGTTACTGTGTTTGGTGTTTGTGTCTCGGATTTCTTGGATTGCAGTCATGGAGTCCGTGCATATTGTGTAGTGTGTGTTGGTTTTGTGCAGTTTATGTATTTCGTCTATGGCCATATGGATGCTCGCAATTTCTGCTGTAGTTACCGATGTTGTATCCCTCATGAGGCGGGTGGTAATGTTTCCTTGGCATACGTGGGCTATGGACGTCCTTTCAGTGTTTTTTGCGGCATCAGTATAGTAGAAGGTTGCAGGTTGCAGACTGTTTTGTAATTTATGGAATTCTTCTGCTTGTTTCGGACGGCTGTCTATTTTTTGAAGGTTGACGTTAATATTTGGCTGTAATATAGTCCACGGTGGCACGCTGATTCGTGAGGTTTTTTCAATGTCGGCCGGGATGCAGATTTGGAATGCTAATATTTAAACTATCTATTAAAACTATTTGAAATATCGCAACAGATTGTAAATACCTAAATAAAAATGCTACTGATTTAGAAATATAAATAATTAATTTTCAATATGATCTACAACTAAAAACAAAAATATCACAAACATATTTTTGGAGACTCGTAGATGAGAAAAATATCCACTTTTAAAAGGAACTTTTCAAACTCCTGCTTTGGATCAACTTACCTTTGCGAAAGTGGTTTTTCAATAATGAACTTGTTAAAATCAAAGTTCAGAACCAGGATAATTAATGAACATCTGAATGAATGCATGAATATGCTATCACATCGTATGTACCAGGGTACGAGAAATTGGCAGAAGAAAATTCACATTAAAATATTTTTTTCCCATATTTAGTTTGTAATCTTCTTAGTAAATAAAGTATTTTCTTTAACATATTACAAATTCTTATTATTTGTGCATTATAATATACGTTTAAAACTGATATATTAAAAGCAAAATATACGAGGGATGTTTCCAAAGTTCTGGGAATTTAGCTATAATTTTTATTATTTTGTTAATTTTCGTCAATATTACAATGTAGTTTTTCAACATAATCTCCATTTAACTGAATACATTTATCCCAATTAACTAATTAACTAATTTTTTTAAGCCGTCCTCAAAGATCGTCCTAATGAGTTTCTGTTCTGGTCCCAACAGCCTTGGCACCCAGCGCGGCGAAATCTTGCTAACGCCCAAACAATCATGCAAGATGTCATGAACTTGTCGTGTACCTATCTCTAGGTGCACACTAATTTGACGAATAGTCATTCGCCTGTCCTCTTTCAGTAGGTCTTCGACGGCAGTAACATTTCTTTCATTTACCGACATGCTTGGGCGGTCACTGCGTGGATCGTCTTCTAGTGATGTTCTACCGGTTTTAAAACGATTGATCCACCGATAAACAGTACTTTTGGATTCTGCAGACTCACCAAATACTCCTTGCAGACGCTGAATAATTTCTGATGTTTTCACACCTTCTTTCCACAAAAAGAAAATTATTGGTCTTTGAGATTTTGCTGCGTCTTCCATGGTTACAAAAACAGTGCTATGAAAACGCGTCTATATCAGTCGAACACCTAAATCAGACTGAACAATATTGCACTAGATAGTTGCATAAACATGTCAAGACTTGTCTGGCATCAATAACATTGCCTATAAGTTCTGCGTAATTTAATTATAGCACAATTCCCAGAATTTAGGAAACATCCCTCGTATATGTGGCTCACCTAAAATTTTTAAATTCAGTGGCTCGAGCCAAGTTAAAGTTTGGGCACCAGTGCTCTAATCTCGTTATATTCACACTCCGCGATTTGTCTATTCTGTCTGTTCTTCCCTGTTCCTGTACAGCCGTATCCCTCCTTCTCAATTCTTCTACTATATTTTTTCCTCCGTTTCTCTTTTTCTCTGCTTCTCTTATGTCCATTTCACATCTCCAAAAGTACTCTTTACCAAACTGTATAACAAGTAAACTTGTGATTTTTTAAAATTTATTATTTGATTGCCCAGTCGCTAAGTCCTGGAAACACCACTGGTTAAAACCTTACTTGAAAATATACCAATATTTTTTCATTACTTTCTCGATAAATTTTAATTTGTTTGCGTTAATATTCCTTTTAGAAAAATTAAAATTTATTTTTAGGTCCAAGTATTTTATAAAGATCTTTGATAAATCTAAGCAATATCTTTTTTATTATTTATATAATGGAAAGTAAAAGTCGAAAAGTTTTCTACTTATGAGAAACTTTAAAGAGCTTCTCGACCAACAAACTTAGTTTCGAACATGATTATTAATACATAGGAACATTGACTGTACTTTGATGCTACTTATTGAACATATTTTTTGTAGAGCTTAAATTTGTAATCTTCGAAAGTTATCTATGTAAAAAGTTTAATTTAGTTTCATTGTTTTGACGGCTACAACTTAATACAACTTTTGTACTTATTTTGTAAACACTTCTTGTAACAATATTGTTTAAGCGATTATTATAAAAATAAATGCGGGTCTTATAGTTTCAAAGTTACAAATTATTGAGAAAAAACTAAGAATATACGAAGTTGGTGGTGTAGTTCCTTGTAAAGTACTAGGGATGGGAAAAATGCATCGATGTATCGAAAACATCGATGTTTGCTTTAAAAACATCGATGTTCAGATGGCGATAGAATCGATAAAACATCGATGTCTACTACCGATGTCGATGTTCAAATTCAGAAACTACTGCTAGAGCGCTGGAAATTTTAATTTTTATTAATATTAGTACAGAAAATATAAGCGCCATCTATTGTGATATAACAATACTAATAGTGTTAGTTCTTATTCTTTTTAGCAGTTGGCAGAATAAGAAAAAAATAAGAAGAAATTTCTAATTTTTGCAAACAATGCAACGACCAACCATGCCAACAAACTTGTTGCTTTTTGAGTCTTGTTGACACTTTCCCAGTTGTTTTTCTTCCAATCCCTGGAATACCGTATTGGGAAATATAATTATAATTTATTTATTAATAAAACTATTATTAGGATTATTATATTGTAATGTTAGTGTAAAATTAATATTAGGATTGCTATGTTAGTGTTATTGAGAATAAACATTACCAATAGAGGCGCTGTTGTTGTTTACAAAATGGCGATTGGAATAGGATTTTTTGACATTTGCCATTTCATACACAACAATTCACATTACAGTTAATTTTCTGTTGCGATTTTAAAGACATTTTGTTAAAGTTTTCTTCACTTTAACACATACAAACAATGCAATTAAATGAGCCACATCCAACAAAATCCTATTCCGTTAAGTTCCAAAATATTCCGCTAGGCGTCATTTCAGTTATTGTCAGTTCTCAATAAAAAATGTAATATGTATTTCAACTTACAAAAGTGAAAAAAAAATCTGTATGACAGTATGTTATTTTTATGTAAAAATAATATAAAATTAACATTAAGATTACTATATTAGTATTATAATAAATTGCAATATTTCATTTTAGAAATGTAAAAATAGTAGGAACAAATTAGGATTATTATATTGGGTAATGTTAATGTGAATTTAATTACTATAAAAAAAGAATATATCTATTTAAAAATCTAATAAATGCTTTTTGTGTATTATAAGTTACTTTTTTTCGTATTTTATAATAATAATGTAATAATAATGTAATAATAATGTAAATTATTAAATAAAACCTATATAATATAAATAAATACCTTTTTTTAATATTAATAAAACATCGATGTATCAGAAACATCGATGTTTTTTCTTCGATGTTTTTTCAACATCGATGTTCAACATCGATGTTCAACATCGATGTTTTGCCTTCGATGTACAACCCTATAAAGTACAGACTTGGACAAATGTATAGAGCACCCTACGTTTTATTGAATTTTAGGATTATTACAGGAAAAATGGTAAATAAAATAATACATACACCTTTTAATCACAACTTTAATCAAAATTGTTAATATTTTGTGGTACCTCCTTGTGCCTTAATTAGCGCATGTACCTTTTTAGCCATACGGTCCACAAGTTTTTTACGTACATCAGATTGTACATTAAACCATTCGTCCACAATAATTTTCTTCAATTCTTCTTTTGATTTGCATTTGTAAAGAGACACCTTATTTATAAGAATCGACCATAAATTTTCAATTTGCGATAAATCTGGTGCCTGGGGGGCCATGCAAAAAGTGGCACATTGTTTTTGGAAAACCATTCATTTATTGCTTTGGCTTAGTGACAGGGGGCATTATTTTGTTGAAAAACATATTCTGGATTGTCTTCATCAAATAAATGTAATACTGATTTAAATTTTAACTATATACGTAGAACTATTTACGTAGAATCCGAAGTAAAATATCAAAATAGTGTGCTTTACAAATATTTAACACTAGCGTAAAGCCCCATTTTCAGTATTGTAACACTGTTCTGTATTTAGCTAACAACAGTGACATTAATAAATTACAATTACTACAAAATAGAGCGATGCGTATCATCCTAAAATGTAACAGATTCACTAGTATAACAAAAATGTTAAATGTTTTAAAATGGTTAAATATTAAACAATTTATTAAATATAATGGTATGATTTTTATGTATAAATTGGACAAAGGTTTATTGCCACAGTATTTGGGGTCAAATTTAAAAAGGATTGAGGAAATACATTCGTATAATACGAGACAGACTGGGTCATTTTACATAACGGGTACAAAGAAAGTAAGCACAAAAAAAAACATTATGCATAGAGGAGCTTTAGAATATAATAGTTTACCAGGGGAATTAAAATCAATAGGATCACTCACTATATTTAAGAAGAATTTAAGAATATTTTTAGAGAGTAATAATTAATATAGGCTATTATTTTATTTTTTCATTAACTATGTAAATATATTTTTTCTAAAGTTGTTTATATATAAGCAATATTTTGTAAATTTCTATTATTAGCTCAAGCTATATAAATAAAAATTATTATTATTATTAGTGATAGCTCCAAAACTTCATGCTTAGGTAATATAACGAGCAGAATAATGCGTTCCTCGCACAAAATATTTCGTCTAAGCCACTGGCGGACATACGCCCCCAGATCATTATGCTACCACCACCAAATTTGACCGTAGGGATGATGCTGTCAGGACGAAAAGCTTCACCCGGCCTACGTCTTACAAAGATTGTCCAAAGGTTGTCCAAAAAGCTGATCCAAAAAAAAAAAACCTTAATTTCGTAAATTTATAGTAAGTTAAATTTTATATTGTTAGTGCAATCATTGCTTAGAAATTTATTTTTCTGTTAAATTCGTACATTAAACCATTACAATGCTTACTTCTATATTGGACTCATCAGATCAAATTTTCGCTCATTCATCCCTGGTCGTAACAGGGACCCCAACATAATTATTAACTTCAGGCCCCCGAAAGTTTAGATCTGCTACTAACTGCATGATCTGAAAAATGTATTAGGGTTAAGGGGGAAAATATTGAAAAGAAACAATAATATTTTTTTTTAGCCTTTTTCATCTCCTTTTTCCCCTCCATTCTACGAACTTTTGGATCTCCATTCATACGTCACTCAATATTATTACTTATTCCGAGAAACTGTCAGTAATAACTGTCATCAAAGGCTTGTCGCTGCGTTGGAGTATACCTATAGCACCAGGGTGTATGATGATGATGTGAGGCATTACATTCATGCCAGTTATTAGTCGGAACTATTAATGGCGATTCTGCTAACTATTAATTGACTCTAAGTTGAAAATTAAAGAATTTAATATATGTTTCAATTCTGACCATTTTCAAAGGCCTTTAAATATTAAAAGCTGGTAGTAGTATCTTTATATTCTTAAATAATATAAATCTCGCGTCATATGAATTCGCCCAGACGTTGGTTTAACCTCTTATAAACTGTTCAATCTTGAAATCTTGGATGGTGGAAAATATTTTACCGTTATTAGACTGGACTTTTAGTAGCCCGGATGTGTCCCCAATCAAAATATTGTGGAAGATATTGAAAAAAAAAAATCAGCTGTGGCCACCACAGGACCGACCTCCATCACAAAGTACTTGCATAAAATACATTCTAGCAGCAGAGTAGACATAACTTGGCCTAATATTTTCTAACAGAGATATTATTTATCATAACCATGGAAACGTTACATATAAGTATGAAAAAATAGAAAAAATATCGAAAATTTTTTCAAAAGTTGATCAACTCGTGCCATTGATATGAAAAATTAAAATATGAAGTTCCATAAAAATCCTTTTAGGCGAATTTGCTCTGCAAGTGTACACAGACAGACGGACGGACAGACGGACAGACAGACGGACAGACAGACGGACAGACAGACAGATAGACATCATGCTAAAAATAGTCAAAACGGTATGTAGGGACCTCAATTCGTGAAGATCCATCGAAATTTCGAAATGTCAAAATCGGTATGATCACAATACCTCCCTTATATATGTTGGCGGTCGGTAAAAAGATAATAGAGAAATCGCCGCCATACAAGGAGTATTCAGAAATTACGAGGGAGAAAAAAATTGGTAGTCCATTTCTTCAGAATTCATTTTTAATTGTTAGCGTAGAACGAAGAGTACATGAACTATTTGGTTGTGTTCCACTGTGTGCGGCATAGTAGGATATAAATATGGGCATGGGGGCCAGCAAATTTTTTAGAGGGGGGGTGAAATGGTTTTAAAAAATATTTAGTAATTTATTAAATAAATTTTCATTAATACTGAACACTTTTTAAACAGAAATTGAAGGTGGCTGCGATCATTGGTAAATTGGCATTAATGATTTTTACCGACCGTCAACATATATAAGGGAGGTATTGTGATCATACCAATTTTGACATTTCGAGATTTCGATGGATCTCCACGAATTGAGGTCTCTACATAACGTTTTGACTGTTTTTAGCATGATGTCTGTCGGTCTGTCTGTCCGTCTCTCTGTGTACACGTGCAGAGCAAATTCGGCTGAAAGGATTTTTATGAAACTTCATATTTAAGCTTCTACCATCAATGGCACGAGTTGATCAACTTTTGGTAAAAATCGCTTGACTAAAAATGGGAGTTTACTCGTGTCGATTTTTGTGAGATTTTTGTGAATATTTCACAACAGAAAAATATTTCGAAAAAAATTATTGAACAAAAGTTGCTATAAAAGCAATAACTAATAATTTTTATTTGAGACGTTTTTTCGAAAATAGAAAATAGAACGAAAAATTTCGAATAATTTCTGTAAAATTTTTCGAATTTTTTCATACGTATTAACGTTTCCATGGTCATGATAAATAATATATCTGTTAGAAAATATTAGGCCAAGTTATTTCTACTCTGCTGCTAGAATGTATTTTATATAAGTACTTTACGATGGCGGTCGGTCCTGTGGTGGCCACAGCTGATTTTTTTCTAATACATTTACTCTGTTATTAGTAATTTATTCTTTGTGCAGACTTAATATATTTAAATCGGATATCCGATCATCCATCATAGTTGGCCTCATAGTTAACGTAATAATAACTGAAATAATAGTGTTTATAGGTCCGGGTCAAACCCGATTTAACTGCACACTTTGTTAATTTAGTTAGCTTTCATCAGTTATCAGTATCTGGGTCCCATTGCGGCGTTTCTATCGGTAGCTTCCGCGGGAAAATGAACATGTTATGTAAACATATCTTATAAACATTATGTACAATTTATATCTACGCGCAGTTCTTATTTATCATTGGGCAGGTAATAATCGTTTTCCGGGTCATTTAATGTGGGGGGTTTTTAATGTAGAAGTTTCTAGAGTTTCTTGTTTATGCCTTCGAATCTCTAGACATTTCTATATGTTGTTTTATCCGCAGATTATTAGAGAATAAATCTGCAAAATATTTTACATATCGATCAAAGAATATAGGATTGTCTGCCAATCACGAGAACCTTAGGAAAAATTGACGTCACAATGTTACCGAAACTACAAACAGACACTTGCTAATTATAAATGTACGATTGCAATATAGCTTTTAGAATAACCTTTGGAAAAATAATACGTCAAAAATGATACGCGTAGTATCAATACATAATATGGAATTGTTGAATTTCCCTTACATTTCGCTAGCAAAAAAAAAGATCTAATCTGTCAAATTTATCGTCTACAAGAGTTTAAAATAGTATCATTATTGGTACGTCAGTCCATAATATAATTTTTATTTTAGTCTTATTTTCTTTTATAGTATCTTTATAGACTATAAACTAGGGGGGCACATATTGATTTTCAATAATGTTACAAATTTATACCTTCAACACTAAACAATGTTCATTATTTTAAAACTTTGTGAAAGTATTTATAATGTGGTATATTGTTCATGTTGCAAGAATTTGCAATTTTTAATTGAAATTATTTTATAAACACAGCAGATAAAAAACAATCCATTATCTAAAGTAATTAATTAACGTGATGTGTGAATAAAAGCAAAAATGTTTAAGTAAAGAGTTTTAGGTAAAAAATCAGCTGTGATCACCACAGAATCCACCATCACCACCAAGAATTTAAACAATATACAGTGGTACCTTGACTAATGGTTGGTTTATATACGGAACAAGAATAAGGAATAGGAAATAAGAATAGTACACAAGAATAAAAAATATTAAACCGTTTATATAGGACATAACATTTCGTCGCTGCGCCTGCGTACTTGCGTTGGCCTGTGTTTAACGTTTGTCACTTGACAGGTTCTGATTCATAAAACCTTTTAAAAAATTTCGTTTATTACCGTTAAAAACATTTTATTGTTGTTTACAACCCTCTGATCACAACTGAAAAACATCTGTTGACCAAACGTTATTACGGCAGACATTTTTATTGCTGTTCGCAGGCTTATCGTGTCTTATTCTTGAAATAAGAATAAAAATGTTGAATGTTACCAACTATTCTTATGTTTAAGTTAAATTTCATTCCTACATAAACCGATATATGGCGCAGGCATGTTTTAACATCTTGTGCACTATTCTTATTTCCTACTCCTTATTCTTGTTCCGTATATAAACCAAGCATTACGAACTTAATTCGTTCCTGACCGCAATTCGTAACTTGAAAACTATGTACCTCGAAACCTAATTTTCCACTATATCTTAGGGGAAATAAATTAATCTATTCTACGGGGGCTACCTTTTACATTTTTACAAAATCTAAGAAAGAAAAAATTTGTTTGGAACAAACTGTTTTATTGCTTTTCAAAATATTCATGTCTATATGCATACAAAAACGTCATTCAAACCAATTCTCGAATCATTTTTTCCACTCTGAAGTTGGTATCCCAAAAACATGGTTTCAAAACATGGTCATGCTCTAAAAAATATCAAAAACTTTTTTTAAATTAATTTTGTTGAAAATGGAACGGTCGGAAATTCGCACTATTATGAAGTATGAGTTTTTACGTTGAATGCGGCATCGCAGACCGCGCGAAACATTAATAGTGTATTTGGCTATAGTGTTACTACGCAGCAGAAAATATCAAATTGGTTCGCCAAATTTAGTACAGGTAACTTAAAAACCAAACAAGAAAAAAAAAAAACTGGCTCATCGATCACAGCAGAAATATACTACAACCAACTGGACGAAATGATGCAAAAACTTAAAGAAAAACAGTCTAGATTGGTCAACAGATCGACTCCTATCTTATTGCATGATAACGCTAGACCACACACTGCACAAATGATTGTGGCAAAACTACAGGAATTGGAATTGAAACTTCTTCATCATCCACCATACTCACCAGACCTAGCCCCAACTGACTACCACTTCTTCCGCAATTTGGACAACTTTTTAATAGGAAAACAGTTTAATTCCGACAATGCTGTAAAACTGACCTTCCAGGAATTCATTGACTCTCGTCCGCCAGGGTTTTATACCACCGGTCTGAACAACCTGCCGCTTAAGTGGCAAAAGTGTATAGACAATATGGGTACATACTTTGATGAATAAAATAATTCCTTATATTTGTAAGTTATCAACCAACTTTGGCTTTTTTTCTACAAATTTCATCCTTGACGACCTAATATATTCTTATAATAACTGTGACATTTGGAAAGAAAATAATGTCCTTTTGTTTTGTGCTTATGTCATATAAATGTTTACAAAATGCGTTCTTATTTCGTGAATTTATAAATACTGGTCCTCTGACATAATTGTTTGTAAACATGATCTTTATATAGTGGGTCATGTAAAATTTATATTCTTTTTTCCACGCGAAAGATAACTTATTTTTTAATGTTAATGTTTTAATTATTTTGGTATATTTTATTAGTAATATGGAACAGTTAATGTCTCCGGAAGGTCGTATAAGAAAATATTACGTCAGTAAAAAGTTATATCATTCGTTTAAAAAATATAATCAAAATCTTTACATTAAACACAAGTGGATTTTATTTATTTATTAAAAAAACATATGAACCACATGGATATTAACAAATTATAAATTAAAAAACCTAGAGAAAATAATCTCTGTATACGTCATATTTTTTTAACTTATAATACTATAGAAAGTATTGAGAACTGACACGCTCGAATGAAAGCGCGTCTGGCGGTCAAATATTGTACTAGATACTCTAGTACTGTTTGGACTTATTACGTATGTTTTAGTGTTGAATTTTTGTTAGAATGTCGACAGAAATTGTGAAAAACTATAAAAGTAGAACAAATTGTAGTGTTTTTGACTGTAATTCTAGACAAGATAAAGATAGGCTTCTTATTTTTTTTTGTTCTTTTCTTAAGAAAAAACGGAGGGAAAGTTAATATTAAGTCCAGATTGGAAAAAGATTTGGTTATGAACAGGAGGAAGGCGTGGGAATATATTTTGTGTTACGGCAAAAAAGTAACTGATACAAGGCTCATGTTGATTGGTGTAAGGGAATGCTAAAAAAATTCAACCTAGGCACTGCAAAATCCGTATACAATATCGTTACAGGTGACGAAACTTGGATTTATTCATATGAATCGGAAACTAAGCAACAATCCACTGTTTGGATCTTCCAAGATGAACCGAAACCCATAAATGTTCGTTCATGAAGCACTTCCAAAAAAATGATTGTTAATGCTGAATGGTATACAACAATTTGTTTGCCAGAAGTCATCGACAAAATCCGGGAAAACAACCAAAAACGTCGTATCATTTCTCATCATGTCAAAGCAAGCTCCCACACAAAACGTCAAACAATTGATTATTTGAAGGAGAAAAACATCGTCTTCATCTGTTTTATCCCCTAACGACTTTTTTTTGTTCCCCAATGTCAAACAAAAAATGCATGAGCAGCAATTTTCGTCACCTCAAGAACTGTTGAAGCCTTCGAAAACCATGCTTTTGAGATACCAACTTCAGAGTGGAAAAAATGTTTCGAGAATTAGTTTGAACGCATGCAAAAGTGTATAAATCTTAAAAGCGAAGATTTTGAAAAGCAATAAAACAGTTTGTTTTATTGCTTGAAAATTTTCTTTCTAAAGTGGGTTTTACACGATTCAATTAATTGAAAAAGTTGACATTCAATTAATTGATGTGTGTAAAGCGTAAAAATTTCGTCAATTAATTGATCAATTTATTTTGAAAATAGAACAAGTTCTATTTTTCGTCAATTTCTCATAATTTTTTAAAGGAATTCTAGGTATATTTTTATCTGTTAAGATATTGCCAACTGTTTAGTTGTAGCATAACCTCGAAACATATTATTTGTGTTTCAGTTTCAAATCTAACATAACCTCAAACGTTCTAATTTATCATTATCTATGATCTATTTCATAGTAGAAAAATGTGTGTAAGAAGATACGAGCTGTGTGTCCTTGCTTCGGATTGGTTTAGATCGTCATCCCTATTACACTGTAAAAATATTGTTTTTAGTCCAAGTTGACAGAAGTTCAGTGTCGTACATTGGAAATATATATTATTTAATTTTTCTCATATATTTTGTTATTATTTACATATTTAGACTTTTATTTATATTCTTGGCGTAGATTTTATGGAGAAAATTCTCCATGTAATTTGTTTTTACGCAGTTATATATTTTTTAGGTTATCTGACATAAATATTTTTTGACAGTTGACAATTAACAGATCAAGAAAGAGGACTAATGTGAGGCCAAAAGACAGCCCAGCTGATTGTGCCCAAAGAAGAAGTTATTGATATAATTTTGAGACCTTCATATATACATATATTTTTAATTTTTATTTACAATAATTATTTAAAAAAGAAACTTTAGCTCTGAAGATACATTTTATTGCTTTGTTTAAACTCTTTTAGCCAAATCTCTCTTTTTATATATAGTACATAATTTTTAAAATTAATATTTTCTTAACTTTTTCAAATTTCCCATTAAACTGAATTTATGTCATATGAATAACGTAAGTGTATTATCTGCCTTGTTTATTTCAATATCTTATTAACCTTTTTAACATATTAAAAAAAAAAAAAACACTTGCTAACCCAGTTGCTACGCCCATGCCCTAGTTGTAACTTATTTTAAATTTCCCGCTATACTGTATTTGATCAGTGTAAATTGTACTCGGTTCGCAGCGCTATCTACTTTTTTCTACTTTGAAATAGACCATAGGTTATTTTTTGTTTTTGTTCACAGCTCGTAATTTTGTGAAGATTTTTTCAATATTTTCATTTTGATAAATATGTCAACATGTTTTACAGTTGGTAATGTAAAAATTTGCAAAAAAATTGATAAATAAATTGATGTGTGTAAAGTGTTGTTTTTGTTCCCAAGGTTACCAATAAATTTTTCAATTAATTGACAAAAAACTTGATCAGTTTGTTGATCAATTAATTAACTGTGTAAAACTAACTTTAGTTTTTATAAAAACTTATAAGGTAGCCCTCGTATACTTGCACTTGTCCATCAACTACATAAGCTATTATCATTTTGACCTTTTAAACTTTTTAAACTCTTTTTGAATAAATATTGTTACTCTTGTTATTGATTGTATACCATTTAGATGACCAATATACTAACAAAATATGAATTTTCATAACGGGTGTCTTGTAATTTTCACAAAATATACACAAAATGAAATTGATGATACGTAACTATTTTATTTATTTATTTATTGTTTGTAAGCGTTGTAAACGGGTCTAACCCAATACTACAACGACGAAATTGGCACATACTACTTACAGACAGAGTACCATGAAAAATAAAACAAAAAAGATTTCTCCGGTTAAAAAAAAAATTTTTTAAATAGCTGGCATGGCGTCAAATCTCCGGCTTTGACATGTCAATTTCGTTTGTGAAAAAATCCCGATTTGATAACAATTGACAGGACCATTAAATGCGGATTTTAATTCTAAACATTTTTGCACTAAAATGAATATGTAGAGAGATATTAAAAATGAAAATTTTAACTTTGTATTTCCAATGTACTATAAAAACAGTTGATAACCGGTATATTAAAATTATATCAAAATAACATAAAGTGACCCTAAATGATCAATATTATTGTACAATATTTTCGTTATCCTCTCCAGATAATTTAATACTTTAATTATATTGTTCAATACTTTATTAAGCTTTAAAATGTTTAGCGAAGTAGAAGTGGTTTGTAATAAAAGAGAGAAGAAGAGAAGGATATGAATAAAGAATTAGTATAAGGATAGATTAAAATATACTCATTCTGTTTACCGACTGCCACATGTATAGTACAGGAGAATTTACTTGATAGATTGATCGATTAAGAACCGATAAAGAAATATATCTATTTCATTAAATAAAATTCTTATTTCATAATCGTCATATATTTATTAAAAAAAATTATCGAGACGTTTCGATTGGTAATCCAATCATCCTCAGTCTAAAAATAAGGTTACACATTGAAATATAACTAAATCGAAATTATTAATCTTGTATGAAAGAATATTTGTGATGAAGAAATGTAAACGTAAACGTACGTTTACATTTCTAATTGAAATTGAAATTTTGTAGATTCTTACAGCCGCGTCTTGCAATAATAAATTAAACGCCGCGTCAAATACAGCCGCGTTTTATATATGTATAAAGGCACATTTTGGACTTCGGTCTGTTGTGCTGTTATTTCTAATAAATTAAAATTAAATTAAATATATAATCCAAGCGGTCAATATTATGGTGCAATATTAAATATTGTATGTTAATATTGATCAGCTAGAGCGACGAGCTCTTAAGCGGCCCAAGAGCTCGTACTTTGATGTTTACTCAACTGTCTGTAGACGTACTTCATTTGTTTGTTTAGTAGTATTATTTTATGAAATCCAAACAATGCAAATCATTTATTTCAGAATGCATTGTTATAACACGTATCTGTCTCTTTAATAATGTAAACCAACTGATGTTGTTCTTTAATCACAAGGGAGAGTTTGTATTACAAATTAATTTAATATCTAGTGTTAATTACACAGAGTTTTGTAACAAAATTTGAATGACCTGCTACTATCTATTTCTTAGCGTCGTGCGGAAACAGTCATTTAATTTTTTAATGTTACATGCCTGCATCTAATATTTTTATTTAGCGTATGGCTGCAAACATTTACATTCAACTTAAATTAAAATTCAAAATCTCTATATTTACAAATTGGAGACATACAATTAACAGATTTTTTTTTCTTTATAATAATTTATTGCCGGTTCAACAAATACATTTGTTATTCACAGCAGGGTTATAGGTGTTAACAATAGTTCTTATTCCTTAGGTGGGGATTACATTACTTCCCTAATTTAAATATAAGTTATAAAGTATAATTATTAAAAATATAATATCAATTAGATTTAGAGCTAATCGTCTATGTTAGAAAAATCTGATCAGAGATCTTGGGATAAGCGTCGCTTCAGTCTTTTATGCAGTCCTTTGTTACCTATCAATGTTGTAGTGTACAGCACTTTCACAGTTGTTTAAGTTTTCTAGAAAACGTTGAGTTTGTTTTTTGACTTGGGTGGGTATTGACGATATTATTTTATTTTATTTTATTTTCCATTATATCTGTCCAACAGAATTAACCAATAAATGGACAGGTACAAATTAAGCTAAACATATAAATATGATAAACACAGCAATAAATTAATAATTTACAAAAATCTAGAGAATAAAGATTATCTTAAAGTAACAAAACAAATATATACATATATAAATATTTTTAAAAAAATAGCATATAAACATAATAGAGTATGGAGAAATGATACAGAAATTCAAAAAAGATTTACAACAGATTCATTTAGAATATAATTTGAGCACATACGGTTTATGGGAGATTTGAGAAATAAATTGGAATGAGCTTGAGGAAGGTAGAAAAGAGATGGATTTCTGGTACGGAGAATAGGGGTGTGAAAATTAATTTGTTGTAAAGATATGGGATCATCGACCTTGCCAGAAATAAGTTTTTTTAAGTAATTTAATGAATTCAAGTCCCGACGTTCACTTAAAGTTTTCATTGAAAATAGATGAATAAGTGTATTATATGGAAAGTCAAGTGGGGGATAGGAGCCCATGATTTTATAGTAGATGAATTTTAAAAACTTGAACTGAATTTTTTCAATAACCTTTTTCTGGACATCGTAAATAGGATTCCAAATTAGAGAGCAGTACTCTAGTTTAGTTCGTACGAAAGAAAAATAGAGTGTGAAGATTACACTGATGTCAGAGAAAGTGCGAGAGTTGCGAATAATGAAGCCAAGCATTTTAAGAGAAGAGGAGCAAATTTTATCTAAGTGTAGATTAAAGGTTAGCGTGGAATCAAATGTAACACCCAGATCCACGGTGCTTTCAGCCCGGAACAAAGATTGATTAGATATAGAGTATGGAAAGATAATGAGCGTAGTTTTTCGAGTGAAAGAAATAATTAGATTAGATTAGGAGTTCATTATGCATTACGCTAATTCTTAGAATTTTATTTTGGACAACTTGTACTTTGTTTAGATTAGTTTTGAAGGTTTTACCCACACTTCACAGCTGTAAAGTACTAAAGGTTTTATTAGAGATATAATAGGAGTGCACACTTTGTTTTAAGGGCGGATTTTCGATTTAACAGGGGGTATAGTTGACGAAGTCTGGTTTATGCTTGTTGCAGTTTGATGTTGATGTGGTGGCTCTAAGTTAGACAGGTATCTAAATGTAGTCCTAAATACCGCACAGTTTTTTCTTTTGTATTTTGATTATTGATGATAATATTGTTTCGATTTCGGATTCTCTTTAGGGCAAATATTGTAACTTCGCACTTGTCCGTATTTAAAGTTATATTCCAGTTTGGTGTATCTAATTTTCATGTATATCATTTTTATTAAACAAATTAAATTGTAAATCTTAATTTGTAATCTTAAACTTAATTTTAAACCGTCTTTTTACTTAACTGTGTTTACATTCATCTTTAACAACTTAAATGATCAGCTACCCAGACTAACTACAAGATACCTGATCCATCGGTTGTTAAGTACTAATACATATCATTCAGTTCACCTATTATAATGATGAACCTTGGATAAAACTCACGCCTAGTACCCGAACTCACTTCAGTTTGAGATCAATGTTTACATTATATCACAGGCTCGCTACCTAGTTGATAACAAACGGTACGATCTAAAGTAAAGTACCAGTGGCCCGCTACAGTGGACAAAGTAAAATAAACACCCTTTGTAAACATTAGGGTATATTCAACTACCAAAATGGCTGTGAAAATTACAAAAATCTCTTAAAAACATTGGTAATTTACCGTAAATGTTCATGGCTGTAAAAAATAAAATGACTAAATCCCATTAGAACAAGAGTAATTTAAACAAAACACACTGTATATATGTAATTTTTGAAACACATCAAACGGAATTAGTTGCTTTTAATGTATCGTCATTTTCTCTAAAATACAAAGAAAACATTCCAATTATCATTTCTGCTATGCACTTCATTCGTTCAGAGTCATAATACAGCCAAACACAAAGAACGGAGAACATTGTAACGAGAAATGTACTAGCTTTTTTATATAGTAATATCAACATTCAAACTAAAGGCCATGTAGGGCTGCCAACTATTTGTCAAGAAAGCGTGGGATTATAATTTTGTACAGGTGTAGGTTGGCACATTAAATTATTATATCTGTAATAACGTAATAACAGAAATGGATCATGGCTCATTTATAAGATTAACTTGTTCGAGTTTATGGCTTTATTTTGAAATTTGATATGTTTATACTAATTCATTTGTAACGTTTTAAATAACACATTTATTTTATGCATACGAGGTCTCGAAAAACTATCGCGAATTTTGAATTTCCGCGGGTTACGTATATTCGGTTTTCGATTTTTTTGTGGCGTTATGTTGGTACTCATGTCTCTCACTTATGCCGACAAGTTCGGCCATTTTGAATGTTCAGTTAATTTTTGACAGTTGTTTTGCTTGCACGTGTTTTGGCTCGTCTTCGATTTTTGCCTATACCAAAAAATGGATCAAAGAATCTGTATCAAATTTTGTGCGAAAAACAAAATTAAGTGTGCGGACGCATTCCGAATGTTGACTTTGGCATATAGTGAAGCTACCTTGGACCAAAGCAACGTTTATCGGTGGTACAAAATGTTCTCAGAGGGCCGAGAAGATGTGAACGACGAAGAGCGTGCCGGACGCCCGAGCACGTCAACAACAGACGAAAACATTGATGAAGGGAAGAAAATAGTATTAGCCAATCGTCGAATCACCGTTAGAGAAGTTGCTGATGACCTAAACATATCGATTGGTTCGTGCCATTCGATTTTTACCAATGATTTGGGCATGAGACGGGTTGCACATCACATATCGTTGCTTGTGCTCAACTTTTTGGCCAAAAACAACACACTAACAATGCCGCAGCCACTGTCTTCCCCAGATCTGGCCCCCTGTGACTTTTTCTTGTTCCCAAAACTGAAGAGGCCCATGAAAGGACGACGCTACGCTACGAGTGAGGAGATAAGATGGCATCGAAGGAGGAGCTGAACAAGATTGGTGGGGATTACTCTGAAGGGGACAAAATAGATATTCATGAATAAATAAATAATTTTTGAAAAAAACAAAAAATTCGCGATACTTTTTGAACAGACCTCGTATATGGGTTGTTCGGAAAGTCTCCGCCGATTTATAAGGTAGATTAAAAATAAAAATTTCTATGATAACAATTAAGTTTATTAAATAATGTATTATCCATTTAGTTTTATAACAGTTCGCCATCTTTCTGGCAGTTTCATAATCCCACTCTCATAGAAAGTCCCTGACTTAGAGCTAAAAAACTCCTCCAGGTGCTGTTTGCAGTCTTCCAGAGAACTGAATGATTTTACGTTCAACGAATTTTGTAAAAAGCGGGTGGTAATCTGACGGTGCCAAGTCGGGACTATATGGTAGATGAGGCAACACATCCCAACAACTTTTGTCGGGTGACCAAAGATACGTGTGGTCTAGCGTTATCCTGATGGAAAACTACTCCTTTACGATTGGCTAATTCAGGGCGTTTCTGTTCAATTGCTTCCTTAAAATTCTCCAATTGTTTGCAATATTTTTTAGAGTTGATTGTCTGGTTACGCGGCAAAAGTTCATAATAAACAATGCCCTTCCAATCCCACCAACAACAAAGCATAACTTTCTTTGCAGTAATGAGGGGTGGTTGATGGTGGTTCATTGCAATAACCCCACGATCGTTTTCGCACTACGTTGTTGTAGAGGATTCATTTCTCATCCCCCGTTATCATACGCTTCAAAAATGGCTGGTTTTCATTACGTTTAAGCAACAAATCGCACATGGAAATACGGTCCAACAAATTGCGTTCGCTTAAATTGTGGGGTACCCAAACATCAAGGCGACTAGTAAATCCAAGCCGTGAATAGTCGTGAAATGGTCGTGAATAGTTGAATTTGATACTCCGAGTCTTTCTGCTATTTCACGAGTGGAAATACGCTGATTTGTTGCAATTAATACATTGATTTGATTGTCATCAACCGTGGATGGCCTACCAGAGCGTTGCCGGTCTTCAAGAGTAAATTCACCCCGTCTAAATTTCACAAACCATTGATAATGTTCACGTGGTGAACGAAATGTACATCTAGTATAAAAATAAAAAATTTGAAGGAAAGATCTACTTTTTTCTTAATTCAAACCCTTCAATTTCAACATTCATATTTGCATTCACGCACTGTTCGTTCATTTACAGCCTCGTCTCCGTATACACCACATATCTTTTTCTCGGCTTGAACTGCATACTTGCCCTTGCGGTAGTAAAAAAGCATTAAATGCCGAAAATGCACTTGTTGGTTCTCCATGTTTGGACCAACCCCAAATCAACACGATTCAAAAATATGGATATCTTGGTTCTTAGGTGGTCGCAATATCCTTAGGTCTCCCTAAGGATATTGCGACCACCAGTATGCCGCAAAAGACCGCCCACTCGCTGGACTGATGACTAAAAGCGTATAACTACCAACTAGCTACAAGAACTAGAGAAAACTGCATTTTTTTTAAAGAAGGCTGAAGGATGATGAGGATAATAGAGTACTTTATCATCTTTCAGCCACAGTATGTACTGGGATTACTGAAGAAAAAGAAGAACGGTTGCAATATAATGCAGTGAATTATTAATGTAGTTTATACATTTTTCTTTAGCATGCTATAACTTTTAATTTTGTCGAATCGATACTATGTTGATACAATATTTTTTGTTTAAAATTGTTCGCAGAACACGCCGTTTAAGTTTGACAGATTTCTCCGGAATAACCTTGTGGTAAATAAAAGTGACCTTGTAGAGCGCTGTTCCGAGTATAATTTACGAACGAAATTAATTTTCCCTTCTTTCACCCTGTTTCCCACCAATTTTCTTCGCTCTTTTCTATGATAAATAGTGACCTATTGATATAGAATAAATATTTATATTTATTTATCGATACATCAATAAATATCGATATATACATATATGGACCGATTTATCAGTTATATCGATGTTCCTCTAACGATATACCTGAATCATTTGATACATATGTCGATATATGGTTACATATCGCCCATGCCTAATAAACGAATCAACAATCAACTTATTTACATAAGAGGGATGTTTGAAGTCAGTGAGTTTAAAGAGAGATCGCGTTCAGATCGCAAGTTTAATACTATTTCTGACACTTGCCATTACTTGTAGATATACTAGTTCTGTTCTTCTGTTCCTAGGGGCTGCTCTAGGAGACTAACACAAGGGAATGGTAGCCCTAGCTGGGGTGTAAACGGGTAAAATCCTAGACCCACAAGCAATGGCTGTAGAGGAACCAAACCTAGAAAATCCCACAATGTCTCTGAAAACCCTAGCCAAGTGACAAACAATGCGGTAGATGTTACTCAACTCGATGTGTGTATCACAGAAATAAAATACAGTACCACAAAAAAAATAAACTATTATATAACACTGACAATTTATAGCAAAATTATTAATATTAAATAAAAATACAGAATTGCTAAATTTAAATTCAAATAAAACAGCACACGTGATCAATAAACCAGCGTGTGCGAACCAAAATCTAGAAGTTACGGCTCTGATGCGATAACTTGCAGAATAGAAATATGTGTTATAAAAATATTAAATAAACAATAAAATTGAACTGATGTAAAGGAATGGACTTACAATAGATGTTTTCCGTCATAAAACATGAATCGGAAAATGTATCGGAAGATTAGTATCAATATTGATTGATTGATTCAGCCAAAGGAGCAGGATATGATAACATTGTTCTGATTCCTTAAGTGCTCCACTAACTAAAATTTTTAATAAATCTTTAAGTGAAGGTTGCTTCCCATTGTATTGGAAGAAGGCAATTGTTGTTCCAATTTTTAAAACTGGTGATGGAAATTTGGTTAATAACTACAGTCCAATTTCAAAATTATGCATATTTGAAAAAAAATTTGAACGTATAGTTTATGATGTATTATTAAATTTTGTAAGGAAAATTATTGGACTTACAACCAAGTAACTTATATATAACACCATGGATACCAAGTAAAAAATAATATAATATGTAAAATATGTTATGTCATGTGTTATAATGTTTGTATCATATTAGTGCCTAAATATATTACTGCTGTACTGCTGTTTATATTCCTATAGGTTATGGGCCTCTCAGATTTTTCAGGTTCTAATATGAATATTAAAATAGAACATTTGAAAGAAAATAATTTTGACACATGGAAAATACAAGTGCAAGCATTATTGACGAAAAATGATGCATGGAATTATGTAAATGGAAAGAAAAAGAAACCAGTTGAAATACCGGGAAATGCTGCACAAGATTTATTAGTAGAAAAATGGGATGAGGCAGACGAGAAAGCAAGGTCAGATCTAATCTTATGTATTAGTCCTTCACAACTTCGTCAATTTAAAGACTGTACTATCTCTCATGAATTATGGCTTAAATTGCATGATGTGTACCAGTCAAAAGGTCCCGCTAGAAAAGCTTATTTATTAAAACAGCTCTTATTTACGAAGATGGCAGAAGGAGAGGATGTGAAAGAGCATATAAATAAATTTATGGAAATTGTAGATAAGCTTCACAACATGGCTTTAGAAATAAATGAAGAATTATTAGTTATTTTATTATTATATAGTCTCACAGAAAATTTTGAAAATTTCAGATGTGCTATATATATATGTATAATAATTTATTGCCGGTTCAACAAATACATTTGTTATTCACAGCAGGGTTATAGGTGTTAACAATAGTTCTTATTCCTTAGGTGGGGATTACATTACTTCCCTAATTTAAATATAAGTTATAAAGTATAATTATTAAAAATATAATATCAATTAGATTTAGAGCTAATCGTCTATGTTAGAAAAATCTGATCAGAGATCTTGGGATAAGCGTCGCTTCAGTCTTTTATGCAGTCCTTTGTTACCTATCAATGTTGTAGTGTACAGCACTTTCACAGTTGTTTAAGTTTTCTAGAAAACGTTGAGTTTGTTTTTTGACTTGGGTGGGTATTGACGATATTATTTTATTTTATTTTATTTTCCATTATATCTGTCCAACAGAATTAACCAATAAATGGACAGGTACAAATTAAGCTAAACATATAAATATGATAAACACAGCAATAAATTAATAATTTACAAAAATCTAGAGAATAAAGATTATCTTAAAGTAACAAAACAAATATATACATATATAAATATTTTTAAAAAAATAGCATATAAACATAATAGAGTATGGAGAAATGATACAGAAATTCAAAAAAGATTTACAACAGATTCATTTAGAATATAATTTGAGCACATACGGTTTATGGGAGATTTGAGAAATAAATTGGAATGAGCTTGAGGAAGGTAGAAAAGAGATGGATTTCTGGTACGGAGAATAGGGGTGTGAAAATTAATTTGTTGTAAAGATATGGGATCATCGACCTTGCCAGAAATAAGTTTTTTTAAGTAATTTAATGAATTCAAGTCCCGACGTTCACTTAAAGTTTTCATTGAAAATAGATGAATAAGTGTATTATATGGAAAGTCAAGTGGGGGATAGGAGCCCATGATTTTATAGTAGATGAATTTTAAAAACTTGAACTGAATTTTTTCAATAACCTTTTTCTGGACATCGTAAATAGGATTCCAAATTAGAGAGCAGTACTCTAGTTTAGTTCGTACGAAAGAAAAATAGAGTGTGAAGATTACACTGATGTCAGAGAAAGTGCGAGAGTTGCGAATAATGAAGCCAAGCATTTTAAGAGAAGAGGAGCAAATTTTATCTAAGTGTAGATTAAAGGTTAGCGTGGAATCAAATGTAACACCCAGATCCACGGTGCTTTCAGCCCGGAACAAAGATTGATTAGATATAGAGTATGGAAAGATAATGAGCGTAGTTTTTCGAGTGAAAGAAATAATTAGATTAGATTAGGAGTTCATTATGCATTACGCTAATTCTTAGAATTTTATTTTGGACAACTTGTACTTTGTTTAGATTAGTTTTGAAGGTTTTACCCACACTTCACAGCTGTAAAGTACTAAAGGTTTTATTAGAGATATAATAGGAGTGCACACTTTGTTTTAAGGGCGGATTTTCGATTTAACAGGGGGTATAGTTGACGAAGTCTGGTTTATGCTTGTTGCAGTTTGATGTTGATGTGGTGGCTCTAAGTTAGACAGGTATCTAAATGTAGTCCTAAATACCGCACAGTTTTTTCTTTTGTATTTTGATTATTGATGATAATATTGTTTCGATTTCGGATTCTCTTTAGGGCAAATATTGTAACTTCGCACTTGTCCGTATTTAAAGTTATATTCCAGTTTGGTGTATCTAATTTTCATGTATATCATTTTTATTAAACAAATTAAATTGTAAATCTTAATTTGTAATCTTAAACTTAATTTTAAACCGTCTTTTTACTTAACTGTGTTTACATTCATCTTTAACAACTTAAATGATCAGCTACCCAGACTAACTACAAGATACCTGATCCATCGGTTGTTAAGTACTAATACATATCATTCAGTTCACCTATTATAATGATGAACCTTGGATAAAACTCACGCCTAGTACCCGAACTCACTTCAGTTTGAGATCAATGTTTACATTATATCACAGGCTCGCTACCTAGTTGATAACAAACGGTACGATCTAAAGTAAAGTACCAGTGGCCCGCTACAGTGGACAAAGTAAAATAAACACCCTTTGTAAACATTAGGGTATATTCAACTACCAAAATGGCTGTGAAAATTACAAAAATCTCTTAAAAACATTGGTAATTTACCGTAAATGTTCATGGCTGTAAAAAATAAAATGACTAAATCCCATTAGAACAAGAGTAATTTAAACAAAACACACTGTATATATGTAATTTTTGAAACACATCAAACGGAATTAGTTGCTTTTAATGTATCGTCATTTTCTCTAAAATACAAAGAAAACATTCCAATTATCATTTCTGCTATGCACTTCATTCGTTCAGAGTCATAATACAGCCAAACACAAAGAACGGAGAACATTGTAACGAGAAATGTACTAGCTTTTTTATATAGTAATATCAACATTCAAACTAAAGGCCATGTAGGGCTGCCAACTATTTGTCAAGAAAGCGTGGGATTATAATTTTGTACAGGTGTAGGTTGGCACATTAAATTATTATATCTGTAATAACGTAATAACAGAAATGGATCATGGCTCATTTATAAGATTAACTTGTTCGAGTTTATGGCTTTATTTTGAAATTTGATATGTTTATACTAATTCATTTGTAACGTTTTAAATAACACATTTATTTTATGCATACGAGGTCTCGAAAAACTATCGCGAATTTTGAATTTCCGCGGGTTACGTATATTCGGTTTTCGATTTTTTTGTGGCGTTATGTTGGTACTCATGTCTCTCACTTATGCCGACAAGTTCGGCCATTTTGAATGTTCAGTTAATTTTTGACAGTTGTTTTGCTTGCACGTGTTTTGGCTCGTCTTCGATTTTTGCCTATACCAAAAAATGGATCAAAGAATCTGTATCAAATTTTGTGCGAAAAACAAAATTAAGTGTGCGGACGCATTCCGAATGTTGACTTTGGCATATAGTGAAGCTACCTTGGACCAAAGCAACGTTTATCGGTGGTACAAAATGTTCTCAGAGGGCCGAGAAGATGTGAACGACGAAGAGCGTGCCGGACGCCCGAGCACGTCAACAACAGACGAAAACATTGATGAAGGGAAGAAAATAGTATTAGCCAATCGTCGAATCACCGTTAGAGAAGTTGCTGATGACCTAAACATATCGATTGGTTCGTGCCATTCGATTTTTACCAATGATTTGGGCATGAGACGGGTTGCACATCACATATCGTTGCTTGTGCTCAACTTTTTGGCCAAAAACAACACACTAACAATGCCGCAGCCACTGTCTTCCCCAGATCTGGCCCCCTGTGACTTTTTCTTGTTCCCAAAACTGAAGAGGCCCATGAAAGGACGACGCTACGCTACGAGTGAGGAGATAAGATGGCATCGAAGGAGGAGCTGAACAAGATTGGTGGGGATTACTCTGAAGGGGACAAAATAGATATTCATGAATAAATAAATAATTTTTGAAAAAAACAAAAAATTCGCGATACTTTTTGAACAGACCTCGTATATGGGTTGTTCGGAAAGTCTCCGCCGATTTATAAGGTAGATTAAAAATAAAAATTTCTATGATAACAATTAAGTTTATTAAATAATGTATTATCCATTTAGTTTTATAACAGTTCGCCATCTTTCTGGCAGTTTCATAATCCCACTCTCATAGAAAGTCCCTGACTTAGAGCTAAAAAACTCCTCCAGGTGCTGTTTGCAGTCTTCCAGAGAACTGAATGATTTTACGTTCAACGAATTTTGTAAAAAGCGGGTGGTAATCTGACGGTGCCAAGTCGGGACTATATGGTAGATGAGGCAACACATCCCAACAACTTTTGTCGGGTGACCAAAGATACGTGTGGTCTAGCGTTATCCTGATGGAAAACTACTCCTTTACGATTGGCTAATTCAGGGCGTTTCTGTTCAATTGCTTCCTTAAAATTCTCCAATTGTTTGCAATATTTTTTAGAGTTGATTGTCTGGTTACGCGGCAAAAGTTCATAATAAACAATGCCCTTCCAATCCCACCAACAACAAAGCATAACTTTCTTTGCAGTAATGAGGGGTGGTTGATGGTGGTTCATTGCAATAACCCCACGATCGTTTTCGCACTACGTTGTTGTAGAGGATTCATTTCTCATCCCCCGTTATCATACGCTTCAAAAATGGCTGGTTTTCATTACGTTTAAGCAACAAATCGCACATGGAAATACGGTCCAACAAATTGCGTTCGCTTAAATTGTGGGGTACCCAAACATCAAGGCGACTAGTAAATCCAAGCCGTGAATAGTCGTGAAATGGTCGTGAATAGTTGAATTTGATACTCCGAGTCTTTCTGCTATTTCACGAGTGGAAATACGCTGATTTGTTGCAATTAATACATTGATTTGATTGTCATCAACCGTGGATGGCCTACCAGAGCGTTGCCGGTCTTCAAGAGTAAATTCACCCCGTCTAAATTTCACAAACCATTGATAATGTTCACGTGGTGAACGAAATGTACATCTAGTATAAAAATAAAAAATTTGAAGGAAAGATCTACTTTTTTCTTAATTCAAACCCTTCAATTTCAACATTCATATTTGCATTCACGCACTGTTCGTTCATTTACAGCCTCGTCTCCGTATACACCACATATCTTTTTCTCGGCTTGAACTGCATACTTGCCCTTGCGGTAGTAAAAAAGCATTAAATGCCGAAAATGCACTTGTTGGTTCTCCATGTTTGGACCAACCCCAAATCAACACGATTCAAAAATATGGATATCTTGGTTCTTAGGTGGTCGCAATATCCTTAGGTCTCCCTAAGGATATTGCGACCACCAGTATGCCGCAAAAGACCGCCCACTCGCTGGACTGATGACTAAAAGCGTATAACTACCAACTAGCTACAAGAACTAGAGAAAACTGCATTTTTTTTAAAGAAGGCTGAAGGATGATGAGGATAATAGAGTACTTTATCATCTTTCAGCCACAGTATGTACTGGGATTACTGAAGAAAAAGAAGAACGGTTGCAATATAATGCAGTGAATTATTAATGTAGTTTATACATTTTTCTTTAGCATGCTATAACTTTTAATTTTGTCGAATCGATACTATGTTGATACAATATTTTTTGTTTAAAATTGTTCGCAGAACACGCCGTTTAAGTTTGACAGATTTCTCCGGAATAACCTTGTGGTAAATAAAAGTGACCTTGTAGAGCGCTGTTCCGAGTATAATTTACGAACGAAATTAATTTTCCCTTCTTTCACCCTGTTTCCCACCAATTTTCTTCGCTCTTTTCTATGATAAATAGTGACCTATTGATATAGAATAAATATTTATATTTATTTATCGATACATCAATAAATATCGATATATACATATATGGACCGATTTATCAGTTATATCGATGTTCCTCTAACGATATACCTGAATCATTTGATACATATGTCGATATATGGTTACATATCGCCCATGCCTAATAAACGAATCAACAATCAACTTATTTACATAAGAGGGATGTTTGAAGTCAGTGAGTTTAAAGAGAGATCGCGTTCAGATCGCAAGTTTAATACTATTTCTGACACTTGCCATTACTTGTAGATATACTAGTTCTGTTCTTCTGTTCCTAGGGGCTGCTCTAGGAGACTAACACAAGGGAATGGTAGCCCTAGCTGGGGTGTAAACGGGTAAAATCCTAGACCCACAAGCAATGGCTGTAGAGGAACCAAACCTAGAAAATCCCACAATGTCTCTGAAAACCCTAGCCAAGTGACAAACAATGCGGTAGATGTTACTCAACTCGATGTGTGTATCACAGAAATAAAATACAGTACCACAAAAAAAATAAACTATTATATAACACTGACAATTTATAGCAAAATTATTAATATTAAATAAAAATACAGAATTGCTAAATTTAAATTCAAATAAAACAGCACACGTGATCAATAAACCAGCGTGTGCGAACCAAAATCTAGAAGTTACGGCTCTGATGCGATAACTTGCAGAATAGAAATATGTGTTATAAAAATATTAAATAAACAATAAAATTGAACTGATGTAAAGGAATGGACTTACAATAGATGTTTTCCGTCATAAAACATGAATCGGAAAATGTATCGGAAGATTAGTATCAATATTGATTGATTGATTCAGCCAAAGGAGCAGGATATGATAACATTGTTCTGATTCCTTAAGTGCTCCACTAACTAAAATTTTTAATAAATCTTTAAGTGAAGGTTGCTTCCCATTGTATTGGAAGAAGGCAATTGTTGTTCCAATTTTTAAAACTGGTGATGGAAATTTGGTTAATAACTACAGTCCAATTTCAAAATTATGCATATTTGAAAAAAAATTTGAACGTATAGTTTATGATGTATTATTAAATTTTGTAAGGAAAATTATTGGACTTACAACCAAGTAACTTATATATAACACCATGGATACCAAGTAAAAAATAATATAATATGTAAAATATGTTATGTCATGTGTTATAATGTTTGTATCATATTAGTGCCTAAATATATTACTGCTGTACTGCTGTTTATATTCCTATAGGTTATGGGCCTCTCAGATTTTTCAGGTTCTAATATGAATATTAAAATAGAACATTTGAAAGAAAATAATTTTGACACATGGAAAATACAAGTGCAAGCATTATTGACGAAAAATGATGCATGGAATTATGTAAATGGAAAGAAAAAGAAACCAGTTGAAATACCGGGAAATGCTGCACAAGATTTATTAGTAGAAAAATGGGATGAGGCAGACGAGAAAGCAAGGTCAGATCTAATCTTATGTATTAGTCCTTCACAACTTCGTCAATTTAAAGACTGTACTATCTCTCATGAATTATGGCTTAAATTGCATGATGTGTACCAGTCAAAAGGTCCCGCTAGAAAAGCTTATTTATTAAAACAGCTCTTATTTACGAAGATGGCAGAAGGAGAGGATGTGAAAGAGCATATAAATAAATTTATGGAAATTGTAGATAAGCTTCACAACATGGCTTTAGAAATAAATGAAGAATTATTAGTTATTTTATTATTATATAGTCTCACAGAAAATTTTGAAAATTTCAGATGTGCTATAGAATCTCGAGATAAATTACCGAAACTTGAAAATTTGAAAATTAAAATAGTGGAGGAGTTTGAAGCTCGAAAGAACAAAATTAATAATAATTCAGAAGCATTGTACGTCCATAGAAGACAAGAAAGAAGAAGTTTTACAGAAAATAAAGATAAAAAGCAACAGACGTTTATATTTAAATGTCATTTATGTGGTAAAGCAGGACATAAGAAATCAGAATGCAGAAGTAAAAAACATTTTAGCAAAGATAGATATGGACAACGTGAATCTCATTATGTTTATGAAGAGACTGCTAAACAGGTACATGATTTTGGTTATTTTAATTATGGTGAATTAAGCTATCGACAAGACGATAAAAGTAAATGGTGTTTGGATAGTGGATGTACATCGCACATGACAGGTAACAGAGAAAAGTTTAAAAATAATTTACGAATAGAGAAAAGTATAGTAAAATTAGCAACCAATACATCCACAAATATTGAAGGCAGAGGGAACAATAAGTTAACATTAGATAATGGAAAATTTGTATCAGATATATTATTGAAAGATGTTTTATATGTCCCTGATCTTCGAATGAATTTAATGTCAGTATCCAAAATTGTCAATGATGGTTATACTGTTGAATTTTACAAATTTGGTGCAAGAGTTAAGAACAAAATAGGAAAAGTCATCTTTCTAGCAAGAAGAATAAATGATTTATATATTGTATCGGAAAAGTTAGAAAGGAGTAATTTTTTGACAGAAGGGAAAACTCTTCAAGATTGGCATGAAAAGTTTGGTCATTTAAATGAGAAAACTTTGTTAGATATGGCTAAACGCGAATTAGCAATAGGTTTAAATATTGGAAATAAACAAAAATTAAATACATGTGAGGTATGCGATATTTGAATGGTACATTGGAATATTCTTTGAAGTACAAAAAATCAAATCAAAAGATGGTCGGGTACACAGATGCCGATTGGGGTGCTTGTACCGTAGATAGAAGATCCTATACAGGACACATATTTACAATGGCAGGAGCTCCAGTAACTTGGGAAGCAAAGAAGCAGAGAACGGTAGCTTTGTCAAGTACGGAAGCTGAATATATGGCACTATCGGAGGCAACAAAAGAAGCCATATACTTAAAAAATATTTTGGAAGAATTACATATACAAGAAGGAAAATTAAAAATATATTGTGATAATATTGGAGCTGGACTTTTGGCGAAAAATTCGGTATACCATTCAAGAACAAAACATATAGATATCAGGCATCATTTTGTTCGAGAAGCCGTTGAAAATGAAAAAATTGAAATTGAATATATTTCAACAAATGAAATGATGGCCGATATTTTAACAAAAGGTTTGACATTTGCGAAACACAGGTTATGTACTGACATGATGAATTTGACATCTATGACATCTTAAATTGTCAAACTAATAAATATTTTTTTGTTTATAAGATATCTTTGGTTGAGGGGAAGTATTGGACTTACAACCAAGTAACTTATATATAACACCATGGATACCAAGTAAAAAATAATATAATATGTAAAATATGTTATGTCATGTGTTATAATGTTTGTATCATATTAGTGCCTAAATATATTACTGCTGTACTGCTGTTTATATTCCTATAAAAATGATTAACGTTATCCAACATGGCTGTTTCCCGCGCAGATCTGCTGATACAAACCTGACAATTTATATTGACTTCATTCTCAAGTCGATGGATGATGGAGTGCAAGTCGATTCCATTTATACAGATTTCAGTAAAGCATTTGATACAATAGATCACAATATTTTACTATCTAAACTTGCTGTCACTGGCATAAATGGTTGCCTTTTTCAATGGTTTAAGTCTTACTTGAGTGATCGTGGACAGTGTGTCGTAACCAAAGGATTCACTTCAAGATTTGAAAAGATTAGTTCTGGAGTACCACAGGGGTCTCATTTAGGACCTCTGCTTTTTATAATTTTTATAAATGACATTTCTGAGTGTTTTTCAAATTCTAAATTTGTAATGTTTGCTTATGATTTGAAGTTATTTTTAGAAGTTAAAACCACTCATGATTGTATCAGTATGCAACGTGATGTTTGACAAATTACAGCAATATTGTTTAAAAAATAAGTAAAATTAAATTTGTCTAAATATTTCAAAATTTCATTTACCAGGAACAGAAATGTAATAAATTATAATTATAAGATTCATGATACTCCTATCTCAAATGACAATTAGGAATCTAGGTGTTACATTGGATTCTAAATTAATATTCAATGTACATATTAACAATATTGTAAAGAAGGCATATCAGATGTTGGGATTTATAAGGAGAATGAGCGAACCCTTCAAAAATAGTTCTACGGTATTCTCTCTTTACTTCACTTTAGTACGTACTCACTTAGAATTTGTCTCAATGTACTGGTCTCCTCAATATTTCACATATATAAATCGTATTGAAAAAAATCAAACTAAATTCCCAAAATATTGCGATTTTAAATTTCCAAATAACAATAAACATTCGTTACTATCTCTAGAGAACAGACGTACTTTACTTGATATGACTTTTCTTTATAAAATTCTTAATAATAGAATTGATTGCCCTGAGCTACTGCCTTGCTAAGTTTTCGTGATCCACCTTATCCGACCAGAAGTAATGATCTATTTTGTTTACCATTTAATAGGACTAATTATGCTTTTAATTCTCCCATTAACAGAATATGTTTCATGTTCAACAAACTTTCAACTTCCGAATCATTTCCCGACATTTTCGACTCGAGTATAAATGTTTTTAAGAAATCTCTAAATAAAATCTTACATTAATTCTCTTATTACATAATTCTGGACTATCTTACATAAATACCTTAAATAAATTATTACATTTATGATTTATATGGTTTTACAACTTAATCTAACTTGTATACACGAAATTTTTGTATAATATGTAATTGGTTTATATTTTATTGTTTTATGAATTACTGATTCGAATATTTAATTTAATTTTATATGTTTTCTGTGCTACACTATTATTGAGATTCCTCCTGTTGTGTAGCCTATTTTTGTAAATAAATACTAAAATCGCGATATCGAATAAAAAATATCGATACTGGTATCGTATCAATAGTATCGGAACATCTCTAGTCACATGGCAGTCAACCTGTTAATAAATTTAATAGTTCTTTGAAATGTTCTCATCAGATCAATTTTTCAATTAATGTACTTAGTTTCGATTACCACTGATATATGATTTTTTAACAATTTTAAAGATTTGAAACTAGAAACACAGATAGAATCGTGATTGTAACATGACTTGCAACGTGATTTCTAACGTTAAATTGCAATGTGACTTGTGATATGAAACGTTACTTATAGACTACGGCCGTTTAAATTAAAATTAAATGATAAGCTACCAGACACAACGTTTAAAGAGAACAAGATTGACGAGAGTGTCTTATTATCCAACAGACTGTAATGACAGCTGACGCTTTAGTTTCAAATAAAGTTTCTAATAGACGTTTACACCACTACAGTTTAGACATATAGTTAACTTAAACCAGGGGTGTCAAACTCATTTCAGCCCCGGGCCATTTTTCTGTAACAAGTAAAATTCAATCATAAAATCATGTACTTTTCCTACTGCATGGAAAATTGGTTGAGTCACTCCGATTCACAAACCTGGCGACAAGAGCATAATTAGTAATTACAGACCAGTAACTGTTCTTTCAAACTTTAGTAAAATATTTGAAAGTATTATCGACAAGACCATTTATTTTAATATAAAAAATTGATGTGAAGTGTGAATTTTCACACATTTCTGGGTTTTGCAGGTATTTAGTAACTGAACGATGATTATTTGGGATGCCAAAACAAATTTTATGTCAAAATATTTTTTTATGAATTTTAATTCGAATGCCTAATACCATTATTTAAGTTTCTAAATATATGCAGTATTTTTTTTATATACGAAAGTTCATTAAGATTTTGAAAATTGCACCTATGGTTTCCATTGGTTGCTTACATCATAAGTCCCGCCCTTTGATTTCGTCAAACATAGAATTAAATTATAATTTCAACACTTTCCACTGGTTATTAAATTTACGCTTTTAAAAATTAAATGCAACATTTACCAAATATAACTAGAATTTTAACAAAATAATTTAAACAAAATAAAAACAAAAAATAAAATCAACAGGATTCGAACCCTAGTTTGCAAGTTTCTTATATTATTAAGCGTACGACAAATCCAACCACGCCACGAGAGCTACTGATGTGGTATGTTACACAACGTGTTAAATAGTTAACATATTTTAGTTAAAAACACAAAAAATGCGTTATTTTCCGAAAACATAATCTGATCAAAAATTCCTGTTGTACTATTCCGGTTCACACCAATGTACATTACTTAGAATTTTTTCAGATTTTTCGTTTAAACCATCTGGGCTACAGTGTGTGGGACAAAAATTTTTTTGCACAATTTTGGCAAAATACGCATCAAAATAATTTATGTTGCAAAAATAAAATTTTGATCGTTAATCCACGTACTAAGGGCTTTCATTTGATACCCTACTCAGAACTTAAAAAAAATTTTTTTTTTCGATGAGCACATATTTGTTTATATTTTTAGAGGGATATGTTTTTTAGATGTTTTAGTATTTTTCCTATGTGCGGGTCAAAGAGTTGTATAAGCATGCCAAATTTCAACTCTCTAGGTTTAGCCGTTTGGTTACAATTTTTACCGAACAGACAGACAGACAGACAGACAGACAGACGACAAAATGATGGTATAAGGGTTTTTTGGTCATAACTACAAAACCCTAAAAACTGTATGTCTTTTTCTCAACATGGCTTCATGCAATGTAGATCCATAACAAGCAATCTATGCATTTGCAATTTTACGCATTATGTTTCTTCTGTATTGGATAATAAAGGTCAAGTAGATGTTGTGTATACCGACTTTGCCAAAGCCTTTGACACTATTGATCATAATATTATCATACAAAAACTTTGGTCTTTCTCCTTCCCTTGTGTCCTTGCTCACATCATATCTTTTAAATCGTTCTCTGTTTGTTACTTTTCGTGGTCACAATACTTCTCACTTTCCAGTTACTTCCGGTGTGCCACAGGGATCAAATCTTGGTACTCTACTATTTCTAATATTCATCAATGAAATCAACGATGTCATAGGTAGCCAACGTCTGCTCTTCGCCGATGATATTTTGTTCTGTTTCTTCTATTAATGATTGCTCAAATCTTCAAAAAGATCTATCTAATTTAAGCACCTGGTGTACCGAAAATAAACTTTTTTTTGCTCCTCTTCTCTTAAAATGCTTGGCTTCATTATTCGCAACTCTCGCACCTTCTCTGACATCAGTGTAATCTTCACACTCTATTTTTCTTTCGTACGATCTAAACTAGAGTACTGCTCTCTAATTTGGAATCCTATTTACGATGTCCAGAAAATGGTTATTGAAAAAATTCAGTTCAAGTTTTTAAAATTCATCTACTATAAAATCATGGGCTCCTATCCCCCACTTGACTTTCCATATAATACACTTATTCATCTATTTTCAATGAAAACTTTAAGTGAACATACGGACTTGAATTCATTAAATTACTTAAAAAAAATTATTTCTGGCAAGGTTGACGATCCCATATCTTTACAACAAATTAATTTTCACACCCCTATTCTCCGTACCAGAAATCCATCTCTTTTCTACCTTCCTCAAGCTCATTCCAATTTATTTCTCAAATCTCCCATAAACCGTATGTTGAGCACATACGGTATATTCAATTATATTCTAATATATAGTAATACAATTATATTCTAAATGAATCTGTTGTAAATCTTTTTTGAATTTCTGTATCATTTCTCGATACTCTATTATGTTTATATGCTATTTTTTAAAAAATATTTATATATGTATATATTTGTTTTGTTACTTTAAGATAATCTTTATTCTCTAGATTTTTGTAAATTATTAATTTATTGCTGTTTATCATATTTATATGTTTAGCTTAATTTGTACCTGTCCATTTATTGGTTAATTCTGTTGGATAGATGTAATGGAAAATAAAAATAAAATAAAATAAAATATAAATAAAATTCACGCAGGCCGCACAATAGAATTTATATTTTTATTCCATTATGTTTTTCATTTTCCACCATTTTTCTGAATATTTATTTAAAGGAAGTAAAGAAATAACAAATAATAACAAAATTAAAACATAAAATTATAAAATAGTGCTATTTGAAAGTTCTGCTTACGAGTATATTATTTGGAATCACGCGGAATCACCGATCTACCAACTATCGCATGGTCTTGGCTAACTGCAACAGTTACTGCCTGACTATTGGTTTTTTGCCTTTTGCCGAAGTCTTGACGCCGCGACCTGAACAGATTCTATCATGATGTATTTTCATTCAAACACATTTTTATACCATATAATACATAAAGTATAAAATTATAGCATAAGAAGTTGTTTCGAGCCGTATAAATGCAAGATCTGGGCCACACGCAGCCCGGGGCATAAACTATGAATTTTATTATAAATTTAGTGATTTTCGTATTTTTATAGTAAGTTTTGTTGTGTTTTATCTACACTGCTTTAAAATTTGTCAACTAGACACATATTTTGCTATAAATGTTAATAAAGGAGCAGGGCCGGCTCAAACCTCGGATTTTCGGGACTTTTCTCGAGGCCCCGCGCTTGTAAAGGCCCCATACGCGTAATTTTAGGACCCGCACATTTTTTTTGCTCAGGGTAAGAATATATTTTTAATCAAAAAAATATTTTTGACAGAAATTATGTAAAAATTATTGTCCTAAGGGCCCCGCAAATTTTATTTTCCCGAGGCCCCGCAAAACTTCCAACCGGCCCTGTAAACCAGAAGAGTTTTTGTTCATTCTTGTGTTATTATGGTATTATGGTATTTATCTTAGGTAGTCTATTTAAGTATTTATATCAAATATTACGTGCTATTTTATAAGAAATTGATGTGAAATATAAATTTTCACAAATTTCATGGTTTTGTTGGCATTTATTTAATGGGTCCATGACAACTGGGGCCGTAAGACAATTCGGGCCGTTCACAATTGGGGATTTTCGCAACTGGGGCCATTAACAACTGGGGCGATGGACAATTCGGGCCGTACACAATTGGAGCTTATCACAACTGGGGCCATTAACAACTGGGGCGATGGACAATTCGGGCCTTTCACAATTGGGGCCTTTGATAACTGGGACCATAACTATAAGAGCTAGTGTCATCTTTTGTTTAAAATAAAAAATAATTATTTTACAAGTTGGCATAAATTAAATTGCGCGTTCTTTTGAAAAAAAATATTTTAATGGTTTGATGTACTTAACATTTTGGTGGGAATTAGAATAAATAAAAAAATTGTATTTTAAGGGTTGGCTTAAGAAAATTTTCGTGATCATTTGATTAAAAAGAAATTGCATTTTAATAGTTATATTAAGTAAAATTTGGTGCTCTTTTTTTATTTTATTTTATTATAAATCTTTTACTAAAGTGTTTTAAGGTTTTTTGCCTTCTTTGAGTTGAAGTATCGCCCATTTAAAAAGAAATAAGAAGGCCGTAAACACCCTGTATAATGCGTGAATATAAATTTGCTGCTTTAGGTTGTAAGCATTTATGTAAAACCCCTACTCATCTCGTTAACTCTAGGTGAGCTATCGGCTTTGTGTTTGACGTGTATAATACAGGTATATAAAAAGGGCCGCAGACTATATTTCCATTATTTCGGGGGGTCCCATGGTTGGAAAGGTTGAGAAGCACTGATCAACTACATGTAAATCATTCAAATCATCTGCAAAATCATATTTTTCTAATCTTCCATACTGAGCTTTTTCTAGAAGCAAAATTTAATTTTTAAAATAAGTAACCTGCCGATCTGACACTTTAGAACTTAAGACTATTAATCTCTATTGTGGTTAGAATACACGTTAAACCGTACCTTAACTACGGTTTAAATTAACTACTGCTTAAGGTATTTTAATCTTAACTTAGAGAGTGGTGCAAATCAACCTTAGTTTTATTTTTAAATTATACCAGTGCAAACAGCCATAGGAATAATATGAAAGAATTTGATGTGGAATATGTAATAGTGGGCGTTTAATATCGTGTGGGATGTTATTAAGCGCAGTCAGGGTCCATACCTGTTTATGACATCCCAGATCTATTCGAAATTGTTATTTTGATCGGTAATACATTTCATTTGCCAGAATAACGTTAATAAAAATAAGAAGTTGGACTCAAAAGCATTTTATAGTATAAAACATAACAAGCTATAAAGTAGTCGGCGAATCAGTGCAGTTGCGTTACTGGAAACGTCACTGGAAATGTTTTTGTGACGTCATATTTAGTACGGTTATGTGCATTCATTTAACGAATGTAGTATTAATACGCTGTCACTTGTATCGAAATTAAATGAAAATATAAGAATAAGAACAGAATAGAAAGAAATAAACTATTCTAATAGGCTAAATAGTCCTAAAAAGGGCTGATGTGATCCAAAAATATGATCAAAGAAAACAAAATAGAAATACGTTGAATTTAACCTAAAAAGATAGGCATTACACACAATATCAAATGGAAATCTATAAGATATCTATAAGAAAATATGGTTAATATTCAGTGCAACTAAGACCAATAAATACTAATATATATAAGAAAATATATAACTAAACACAAAACTGCTAAGTAAACAACAAACTAAGTAAAAAATGTTTTTAGAAATTAATATGAGTTAGATATGTAATAGACCGGGAGCTCATGACAGTTTTTGGTCTCCGATTTCATACAGCATGCCTTTTGGAGGAGACAATATTTACCCTGTGACAACAAAAAAGGGATGGTACTAAGCCCCTGCACGCTTTCCGGTCATAGGGAAAATTGCATTTCCATTTAAACACAAAATTTTTGTGCTTTTCTCTGATTTAATATTGCTTGCCCTTTTGTCAAAAGAAAGTTATAACAAATTTAAAGTCTTTTAAATATATGCATGCGATTCGGAGGGTCCCAAAGGGCTCAAACGGTCATGTGATCTTGTAATAAAAAAATATGATTTTCCGCGTTTTCATACAGCATGCCTATAATTAAAAGACTTTAAATTTGTTATAACTTTCTTTTGACAAAAGGGCAAGCAATATTAAATCAGAGAAAAACACAAAAATTTTGTGCAAGTGGAAATGCAATTTTCCCTATGACCGGAAAGTGTGCAGGGGTTTAGTACCATCCCTTTTTTGTTGTCACAGGGTAAATATTCTCTCCTCCAAAAGGCATGCTGTATGAAATCGGAGACCAAAAATGTCATGAGCTCCCGGTCTATAAACATCTCAAAATACATCAGTACGTATAATAAAATGTCATTTTTTTTTTAAACAAACTGTTTTATTGCTTTAAAAATATTCGCCTTTAAGATTTATACACTTTTGCTTGCGTTCAAACCAATTCTCAAAACAAATTTTCCACTCTGAAGTTGGTATTTCAAAAATATGGTTTTCGAAGGCTTCAACAACTTCTTGAAGTGATGAAAATCACTGTCCACGCATTTTTTGTTTGACATTGGGGAACAAAAACAGTTGTTAGGGGATAAATCAGGTGAAAACGGGCAATGAGAAATTAATTCGATGTTTTTTTCCTTCAAATAATCAATTGTTTGATGTGCTGCGTGGGAGCTTGTTTTGTCATGATGAAGAATGATGCGACGTTTTTGGTTTTTTTTTTTGCTGATTTTGTCGATGACTTCTAGCAAATAAATTATTGTATACCATTCAGCATTAACTGTTCTCCGATTCTCTAAAGGATTGGTTGCGACATGTCCAGTATAACCGTAAAAACAAGCAATCATTTTCGTGGAACTGATTCGTGAACGAACAACTTTTGTGGGTTTCAGTTCATCTTGGAAGACCCAAACAGTGGATTGTTGCTTAGTTTCCGGTTCATATGAATAAATCTAAGTTTCGTCACCTGTAACGATGTTGTGTACGAATTTTCCAGTACCTAGGTTGATTTTTTTAGCATTCCCTTACACCAATCCACACGAGCCTCTTTTTGAGCTTCGGTCAAATGATGTGGAATCCATCGGGAACAAATCTTTTTCATAGCTAAATGTTCATGCAAAATCGAATGTATTGCAGTCTGCGATATGCCAAAGGATGCCTCTCTCTCACGGTAAGTCACATGCCGAACTTTTTCAATCAATTTGCGTACATTATCGATGATTTTTTGAATCACAACCGATTTTGGTCGACCTTCACGAGATTCATCACTGACGGACGCACGAGCACGACGAAATTCTGCAAATCAATTGTAAACAGTCTTTTCTGTATATATATTCTTTATTTCCCTAGGCCTTGCGGCGTTCAGGGTATTAGCCATTACAAAAATAAAACCAAATAAAATCAATCCAAAAATACATAAAAAAACAATCCACTACAATTTACAATTTACAATGTTTTTCCCTTTTCTATCTTCTTGCTCCAATGTCCCTCTCCTTCTTCTTGTTCCCCTTCTGGTTTCCATTTCCGATCTCCTTCCTTCTTGCTTCCTGTTCTCTCGCCCATCTTTGCTTTATTTTATTTTATTTCATTCTCTTCCCTTCCAACCATTTCTTCGCCCCTCCTCCTATCTCTCTTCCTTCCTCCTCATTTCTAGGTAACCTCATCCCCCGTCCTTCCTTCCATTTCTCCCCTTCTGCTTCCCACCGGGTCTCCTCCTTCTTTCCTTTACCCCTTCCTGTTATCATTCCCCAATCTCCATCCTTCTTGCCTCTAATTCCCTCGCCCACCTATCGTAAACAGTCTTTTCTGATGGTGCTCTATTACCAAAAGTTGAACGAAGCGAATCTATGCATTGTTGTTGAGTTAGGCCTTTACTAAAATCGTAAAAAATCATCCAACGAAAACCTTCACGAGTAATATCTATTTTTTCACAAACTTGCTCTTTTTAAACGCTCACTTTGACAGTGTGCGTTACTACTCGGTCAATTTATAAACTGCTACTGATAACAAATATCAAATTTTACGAATAGAGTAATGACACATTTCAATATTGCCATCTAGTGGTCGTTTGTAAAGACATAAAAGGTAACCCTCGTATTCTACACAACACCGTTCAAACGCAGCGCCAGTGAATGTCTAAATTGGTATGATTACAATTCCTCCGTTTCTATACGTGACGGTAAAAATCAATTAACAAAAATGTAGATATAGTAAATAAAAATATAGCGCAATCTCATTCAACAATATATCGCACGCCACAGCTAGAACTTGTGTGTGACATCTTAAGGTGCGTACTGACTTGAGCATTTGTACGCGCACGGATTTTCGTGCGCGCAAGGATTTTCGTGCGGGTAAAAAAATTTGCACACACAACTTTCTAATTTGTGCGCGTAAAATCTCGCTCCGCGTATTTCAGTTATATCCACGCACATATTTATTTAAAGTAAGTAGAGTCAACGATGGCGGAAAGTAATGTTGTTGACTTAACAAGTGCAGCGTACATAGGTCGCATTAAGCAGACTCATCGGTGACTTATCGGTGAATTTGACTAAATGCACATTTTTTGTCAGCGTTGTCGAACGGCGTATATGAAAACTACAATATTTGAACAATGACAGATTGTAATGACAGTAAATTTTGAAAAGAAGCTTTTACAGTAATTTTAAAAGTACATGTTCTTTATATACGTCTCCTCAATATGTAAGTAAACTGACTTAACACTCAATTCCATAATTTTTTACTTGCTTTGTGCTTGATTCTTTGTTACTATAGATATAACTGTCAAAATGTCCACCGGTGAGCAACTCTTCGTTAATGAAATACGGTTAATAAAATGGCGACCGGTGAGTAAGTACGGTAACTCACCGGTAGATCAACGTATGCATACAGGAAAAAATTTACCAACCGGTAACTCACTGGTGAGTCTGCTGAATGTGGCCATAGTATACTTAGTAAAAAAAAAGAAAAACAAAACAAACTGTGGTGGATGACACAACTATATAGAAGCAGGGAAATATACAATAGTTCAAGTTTGCTAACAGAACTGCAAATGCAAGAGGTTAGTGGACAATTTCAAAATTTTGTTCGAATGTCAACGGCAGATTTTGAACTACTCGTTAAAAAAGTTGGTCACAAAATTGGGAGAAAGACAAGATTTATAAGGGCTGTCCCCGCGAAAGAACGATTAACCATAACCCTACGTTTTCAACTGGGGATTCGTTGACCAGCATGCAATACCGTTTTACTCCATTCCATGTTGAATATTTACTGGTGTTTACTTAAATTTGCGCGCACAATTATATGACTGAATAAACCCGTACAAACTGAGCGTACAAGTTCTTTGATCTTATCGGTGGGACCGACAAGCTACGGATAGCATTCGTGGCAGGATTACTGTACGCGCACACAAATTGTACCTCGTACTCACCTGAGCATTTGTACCTGCACATAATCCGTGCGCGTACAAATGCTCAAGTCAGTACGCACCTTTACATAGTATTCTTTTGCCTGTAGAGGCGACTGAATCAAACAGATAATTTCATTCAATATGCTTCGTATAGACCTGTGTAGATTTACTGGAGCATGTATAGCGACAGACTCACATTTTCTTATTTAAGCTTGCCTCATTATTGTATCTTTCTTCTTAATTAATGGAGTAAATAAAGACAGGAGTCTTAAATAGGTTTCTTCATCCACCCGTAAATAATGATACCAATCTTTAGGAGCAAATTTCAATTAATTTAACAAGTTCACATAGAAATATCATTCTCTTTCTTTCTGCCAATTTTTAAATCATATACGAGAGTTGCCTTTTATATTTCGGGATTTAAGACCAAAAACAAATATTTATCAACAAAATTGGCTTTATTGTTTTTCAAAATATTCTCCATGAAGATCAATACACTTTTACATGCGTCTGAACCAATTTTCGAAGTACTTTTTCCACTCCGATTGAAGCTTTTTCCACTGCATTTCTTTAAATTATGTGAGATCCAACACAAACGATTCTTTTTTATAGACCGGGAGCTCATGACAGTTTTTGGTCTCGATTTCATACAGCATGCCTTTTGGAGGAGAGAATATTTACCGTGTGACAACAAAAAAGGGATGTTACTAAACCCCTGCACGCTTTCTGGTCATAGGGAAAATTGCATTTCCACTTAAACACAAAATTTTTGTGCTTTTCTCTGATTTAATATTGCTTGCTCTTTTGTCAAAAGAAAGTTATAACAAATTTAAAGTCTTTTAAATAAATGCATGCGATTCGGAGGGTCCCAAAGGGCTCAAACGGTCATGTGATCTTGTAATAAAAAAATATGATTTTCCGCGTTTTCATACAGCATGCCTATAATTAAAAGACTTTAAATTTGTTATAACTTTCTTTTGACAAAAGGGCAAGCAATATTAAGTCAGAGAAAAACACAAAAATTTTGTGCAAGTGGAAATGCAATTTTCCCTATGACCGGAAAGCGTGGAGAGGTTTAGTACTATCCCTTTTTTGTTGTCACAGGGTAAATATTCTCTCCTCCAAAAGGCATGCTGTATGAAATCGGAGACCAAAAATGTCATGAGCTCCCGGTCTATTACGGCCAAATATTCATGCAATAGTGAAGGTATGCTGGTCCCACTAATGCCCAAGGATACCTCAATCTCACGATAAGTCACATGCAGAGCCATAGCAATGTTTTTGGTGCCTTTGGCAAATAAAGTATTATTTTTTTAATTTTTGGCCTTTGCTGCTTACGCAATTAGCCAGGACAATTTTTATTTTTGAGAAAATTCTATGCCTGAACGGGATTTGAACCCGAGACGTAAGCAACGCAGAGCACATGTGTTACCTCTACGCTACGCCAGTCAGCAATAAAGTAAATTGATTAAACAAAACAAAAAAAGGTCCTCCCCCCAAATCCATGCGATGAGCAAAAAAAGGTCTTCAACTTCCAAATCCATTTGATAGTAGACTTACTTTCAACTCGCATATAGATACGATTTGTTCTTCGTCCTATAAAATGCTAGGATTTATTATCAGGAATTCACGCACTTTTTCGAATATAAACGTTAACTTCACACTTTATTACGCATTCATTCGCACTAAAATTGAATATTGTTCAATAGTATAGGATCCCATTTATAAGATTCAAAAGAATGCCATTGAAAAAGTGCAACATAAATTTTTAAAGTTCATCTACTTTAAAGTTATGGGATCCTACCCCCCTTTCGATCTCTCATATAGTACCCTTCTTAATATTTTTCCACCAAACCTTTAAGTAAGCGTCGTGAGTTAAGCTCCACAAATTATCTTAAAAAATTAGCATCAAATCTAATTGACGATCCACATTCCTTTCAATAATTACATTTCCACATCCCATTTTTCCGTACAAGGCACTCCTTACTTTTTTATCTTCCCCAGGCACATACCAATCTATTCCTTAAATCCCCATTGAACAGGATGTGCTTATATCATGAGCAGAATACAATATTTGAACTGTTCTAATAATTTTCATATAAAGTTCTCTAAATTTAATCATTTTCGTGTATTATAATTTCTTATGTTTAATAGTTTTTAATTTTTAAGACTTAATATTGTTAATTATGTTCCTGTCCAATTTTGGCTATGCTGTTGGGACAGATGTATTAAATAATTAAATAAATGCAATATATATATATAGGCTTACCATAATTATGAAACTCTAAACCGGGACAAGAACGGGAGCTAGGGCAAGGATAAAATTTAACCACAAAAAATTGTTTTATACTTAAGTCTTACAAAAGAAATATGCAGATGGTCTGCTGCAGCACAAAGTTAATTATTTTATTTATTGAACCAGTACAACAAATATTTTTAAGAGCAGGTTCTAATTTATAAATTTTTGTTGCTTGAAGCACATTCTACATAACAATGACTTACATTGTAAAATTAACAAAAATTTCTACAAATACCTTTCCAGTCGCTCCAATTTTGGTCTGCATGCAGTCCAAACATTAAAGTCCACACTATAACACACTATTTCAAGTATGTTCTGCACTTTTATCACTTAAAAATAACTAAAAACGTCAGAAAAAAATGAAGACGCCACTTGCAAAAATCACGTATCACTACATATCAAGATGGTTAATCCTGATAAAGCTCATTAAGGAATGTAGTCATTAACAATTAATACATTAGGAACAGAATTGCTTAAAATAATTCTTTATGAGAATAAACACATATATTAATATTTTATCAATAGTATACAGGTGGTTGAAATTGAACTACCGGGCCCAATACACTATTTTTTATTATTGAAGATGAGGTATAACGTTAAATTTGAAAGTTACTTGGTACTACATGATCTAAAATAGTTTATATTTTGTTACTTTGTATCTTTATATAAATAGTTATACATTTTGATTGAGGATTTATTAAAATTTCAGAGCTATAGCGTTGGAGACACGGCCTATATGGTAAAATGGGAGGACAGAGGTGATAATAGAATGACTTTTGGGCTATCAATGATAATTCTGAAATCTCAGAAAGGGATGAAAATTACTATTGGAAATTATCTCTCGAGAATTTTATACAGGTTAATTTTTTTATTTACGGGTTCATTTGGAAGGCTAAGGTACCCCCCCCCCCCCGGGCATTATGACCTTAAGACCCGGTCTTTCCACTTTCATTTAAACCACTAGGTAACTATCCGACAGATAATGTTATCTGGAACTTTATCTTCGGAATAAATGTCATTACCAAGCAGTGAATTCAATACATCAGTCTCATTATCCGTTAGATAACTATCCGATAGATACATTTGTATTGAAAGACGGGATGACATTTATTCAGCACAGAAAGTATCATATAACCTTTTCTGTCAGATAGTTACCTGGAGCAGTGTTTCCCAACCGCCGGTCCTGTAGATATATATATAGAGGGGGAGCGAGGGAGGGATCTCAAGGTGTATCAAGATAGAGGAAATACGATTTTTCTCGAAAAGACGATGTGTGAGCAAGTTGGGAAAAAAATTTGGTGACCAGAGTTTACCCAAATAATTGGATGGTAGTAGTTAAATTTTCGGAATAAACCGGAAGTACAGGATATCAAGGAAAACTTCGATTTTTTATATAGGAACGTATGGCGTATTTATTTTTGTTGGCGTGTTGGGTATAATTGGATAAAACTTTTGGAAAAAAAAACAACTTTTACATAAACATGTTTTTAATATCTGTTACGATTGTCTATAATGGCTTGCAAGTATTTTTATTTACAAGTGTTCCATTGTTCCAAGTTGCTTTCCATTTTGAACACTTTCGCATCCTTACTCTTTAGCTAACAGTAGCTCGGAGCATAACAAAAAATATTGCAAGCTCAAGTCGTACCTACTTGAAAGTACTTGAAGTACCTCCAACGCGAACCGTTTTAATTAGTTTAAATTAGTTGTTAAATTAAGTATAATTTATTTTATTTAAGTTTAAAAGGTATATTTTAATGAATATAAATGTCATATATTTATGTATATATCTTGCAAAATTGAGCGTTTTTCTATTATAATTTCATGCTTCGATTTTATATGACTTCGCGGCCACCCGACGAAGCTTTCACGGCCCCCCGGTTAAGAAACGCTGCTATAAACAACACAAATAACGCTCTTACGTCAAAACGTTCTTAGTATGTGTACCGTCAAAAATGTCAGACTTTACGATAGTACGATAGTAGTTTAGCGCAATCCTGAAATATAAAAGGCAACCCTCGTATAATGTCTTATTTCACGTTTTGAATTATTGTCACGGTAGATGTAAATAAGTTTGCAAACATTTTTTTCATTTATTTTACCAGTTCAGTACAAATTAATGTAATGAACCCTTTAAAATCTCTAAAGTGCAATTCAATGCAACGCGGGGTGTTCGAAAGTCTTAGTAGAGGCTTTATCTGGGTGAGTTAAGAGATTCGTTACATTTTTTATGAAAAATATATGTTAATATAACATAATATTGTGTTTTATTTCTACAAATTTTAGCATTAAAATATCATTAATGAAATTTTTAATTGAAAAGTTTCATATATATTTCAATTTTAATTTCAAAGAGAAAAATTCCTTTCTTCTACCGTGTGCATGCATGCATGCATAAAATTATTATAAAAATTTAATATAATATCTCAGACTTACTAATTATAGCGTAATTAGTAAAATTCATTCTTGAAAAATATGCAAATTTACATAAAATAACTTTTTAATGTATTTTCTCGTTTTGTTTTTCTTTTTATCAAAGTTTAATCTTGCATGAGATAATTAAAAAAGTAATTTTCTTAAGGATAGATTAGCAGTTATATTCATCTTAATAATTTGTAGGGAAAAAAATACTTTGTAATTCGAGTATCCAGTCTATTCATTCATCAAATTGTTGACATTTTAATTTAATATTTTAACGCGATTTAACCAGGAAATGTGTCACTCAAGGTGTACTGTTATTATATTAATTTTCTGGAAAATTTCATAAGTTGCTTTTAATTATTGTAATTTAATATCTTTAAAACTTCGTTAATTTATTATAATTATATATATATAGTTACTCACAGTCAAAATGATACAATAAGGTGAAATTAAATATTAAAGGAAGAAGGTTAATTGGAAATTATATTTCAATACTACGAGGGTAGCTCAATCAGTCCTTACAAAATCTAAGAGATAACGTGTCGAAAGAGTTTCTTTCTAAAAAGTACCATCTGTCAATAAATTGCTGTCAAAATTTCAACCACATCCATCGCGTGGTTTCTTTTTTACAATCGATTGAAGCAAACAACCTTTGTTATTTTCAAACAATGAAAAAAATGCTACTTCAATTCATCGCGAGTTGTGTAGTGTAGGGTTTATACAAAAACAGACTATTTGAAAAACCGGTTTTAAAATTCCAAATTTCGAATTTTCGTAAAAAAAAATAGAATAAGGAGAAATATTTTATTTAATTTAAATAAAATTAAAATAAAACAAAATCATTATCAAAGTCATTATAAAAAAAAAAAATGGCTTACACATAACTTACACAGAAGAACGAAACTTTCAAAAGCAAAAATTTTAAATTACCAACAATATTTATATTTATTTCACTTATTTTAATTTTTCCTAAGGAAATAGGATTTTAAAAAATTGAAGTGTGAATATTAACACATTTCAGGGTTTCGCAGGTATATAATAAGTGAAGGCGGTATGCTGAGTGTGTAGGACAAATTTTACTTTGTAGTAATCACGGCAAAATGAACGATATTTTTAAAATAATTTATCGTCTGTTAATCATATAATAAGACTGGTTATTAAATTTACGCTCTTAAAAATTAAATACAACATTTGTCAAAATATAAGTAGAATTTTTACAAAATAATTTCAACATAATAAAAATGCAAAAAAAAACAGAAAAAATAAAATTCGCTCCGTACTCGAACTCGAAACCCTTCGTTTTCCAGCTTACAACGTCAGTGCTCTAACCCAGGGATGAGCAACCCGCGGCCCGGAGTACTTTTTCGTGCGGCCCGTCAAAGCTTTTGTCTGTCAAATTTCAAAAATGGCCATTAAATTACAGAAGATACATATATATTTTAAAGCATAAATAAGAGCAATATAGAGCAATTGGTTGCAAAGAAGCAATGCCAAATTTCTCATTAATATTTGTTTATGATTTTTTCCCCATAATAATTATATCTTTGACTGTTTTTTTATACCTAGCATTTCTATTATATGTTTTATTTGTGTATTTTTTTAAAAATAATTTTGTTATTTTGTTAATAAATAGATAATTTGTGTTTATCATCTTGTGTTCATATTTTAATAAATTTCGTATGCGGCCCGCAGGAAATTTTTAAATTTCTAGTTGGCCCGTAGTAAAAAAAGGTTGCTCATCCCTGCTCTAGCCCATTAAGCTATCGCACGCCTTGCATGTGAGTGTCTTACATTGGTATAACTTTTGTACTTTGTGAACCAAAAACCGCAAAAAATGCGTTATTTTCCGAAAACATAATCTGATCAAAAATTCCTGTTGTACTATTTCGGTTCACACCAATATACATTACTTAGAATTTTTTTAGATTTTTAGTTTAAACCATCTGGGCTACAGGGTGTGGGACAATTTTTTTTTGCACAATTTTGGCAAAAATCGCCTCGAAATAATTTATTTTGCAAAAAATAAAAATTTGATCGTTAATCCACGTACAAAAAAATATTTTTGTTTTCGATGAGCACATATTTGTTTATATTTTTAGGGGGGTATGTTTTTTAGATGTTTTAGTATTTTTCCTATGTGCGGGTCAGAGTTATATAAGCATGCCAAATTTCAACTCTCTAGGTTTAGCCGTTTGGCTACAATTTTTACCGAACAGACAGACAGACAAACAGACAGACAGACAGACGACAAAATGACGGTATAAGGGTTTTTTGGTCATACCTACAAAACTCTAAAAAAGAGGGAATATAGGAGAGCAATTTAATATATACCAGTGTTATTTAAACAATAAATATCCGTTATTATTTTACTTCTAGGAAACTGAATCGATGAATTAAAATCTTTCAACAAAGCTGCCAACACATTTCATAATATTTTTTATTTCTCATTATTGGTTTATCGACAATATAAAGAAAAATAAATCTCTCTCATAATGTTCGTGATCGATACCGGTTTAATTTGAGTGATTGAACAGCAGCAGCAAAGGTCGAAGGCGAGTACTGACAGGCTGATACCAGTTAATTGAATCAGGAATTAATGTGAGTCATATTTATATATTCACGTTAATGACTATGAGTGATATGGGTAAATTTAGTTTAGATTACCTGCGGAAAGGGTGCATTTTAAATATAATTAGTATAGTTATGCCTACTTGTTCCTAATCCATAAATGCTATACTAAACGTTATAAATTAGTTTCATTTTATGTATAGTACAAGGTGTCTCAAAAGAAATTTTATATTTAGTGGATCGATTAAAAAAAAAAGTAATCCGTATATAGAAAAAATGTTTATTAATTATTAAAATACACTTTATGGGGATTTATTTCTTAAAAATAATCTCGTCTAAATGTAGACCCTCGCGTTCTCGGCACTCATTTAATCGAACAGTAAAATTACTTATGACGTCTCGGCAGGTGGACTCAGGGATGGCTGCCATTTCGTGACGGATATTTTCTTTCAAATGCGCCAGTGAAGTCGGTTTATTGGCGTAAACTTTAGATTTAAGATAACCCCATAGGAAAAAGTCCATAGGGGTTAAATCTGGACTGCGTGGAGGCCAATTTATGTCACCTCTCCGGGAGATCAATTTGCCTGAGAAAATTTCACGAACACGTGGCAGAGACATATTGCACGTGTGTGAAGTTGCTCCGTCCTGTTGGAACCATGTTCTTTGGTTATAGCCAGGAAAGTTTTGCAGTTCAGGTACCAAGAAGTTGTCTAACATCTCCACATAACGCTCCGAATTCACTGTAACTACACGCCCCCTTTCGTCTTCAAAAAAGTAAGGGCCGATAATTCCTCGCGCCGACATCGCAGCCCATACGGTCACTTTAGGCGAATGTAGGGGTTTCTGATGTTTGCGTTTCGGATTCGTTGCACTCCAGTAGCGGCAGTTCTGCTTATTTACGTGGCCATTAAGATGAAAATGAGCTTCATCCGAAAACAAAATGTTGGTAAACGTTGAAAATCGCTCAATCACCTGATTTACGAAATTAAGCCTCTGACTGGCATCTTGGGGCTTTAATTCTTGCATCAATTGAATTTTGTAGGGATGCAGCTTTAGGTCTTTGTGCATAATGCGATGTAATGATGATCTATGCACATTTAAAGCACTTGCGCGCTTCCGAATTGAAAGGTTCGGGTCGTCACGAACAGACTGATTAACATTCTGCACGTTTTCTACCGTTCTTGATGACCTAGGTCGCCCAGATTTTGATTTATCCAGCGTTGTGCCAGTCTCTTCAAACTTTTTAACCCAATGTCGAATGAGAGGAATGCTTGGCGCATCATTTAAGTGACGAAAACCTCGAATACTGCAGAATTTTCTACGCGCTACAGTCGCCGAATCACCGTTTTTGTAAAACTCTCGCACGCATAACGCGCGGTCTGCTCCCGAGAAACGCTCCATAGCGACTGAATTCCCAACAGCCAGGCTACCGATTAACATAACCCCCGCGCCCCTCGGATACGTTGCGTTCACGCAGTAAGCTAAATAAATATAAAATTTCTTTTGAGACACCTTGTATATAATGAAAAGATATAAAGAGATAAGAGTGATCGGAATATCGAGATACTTGAAGGGGAAAAGGGGAAGATCAGGCAGTAGAGTCAAAAGAATAGCAAGATTAAGATGCGGCAACGAAGAGAGGAACAACAGGTAGTTGGAAAAGTCAGAGGGCAGGCTCTGTAGAATGTACAAGGAAGAAGAGGAAACCTTGGAGAATTTAGCGAATAGATGCAGAGAGATCGCAGTCTGCAAGGAAGAGATAAAGGACCTGATGATTGAGGAAGACAAGGGAGAAAGATGGGCGAGAGAACTGGGGACAAGAAGGAAGGAGATAGGATAGGGAAGTTGGAAGGAGAATAGGAAGAAAGAGAGGGACACTGGAAGAAAACCAAAGAAATTAAATAGTTATATTTCATAGTTATGGTAAATGGACTTTAGTACGTCACCTTGATTGTAATACAGTTAAAGTTCAATAAACCAACAAATGATATTAGTAGTGACATTTGCGAAATCACAATACTGCCACAATCATATTTTCCGTCTAACCAGAATGTTATGAGAAATTCTCTATGTAGGTGGATATTATTAAATTGTGGCGCAACGTATTACACCCACGCAGCAACTACTACAGCAAGATAAATAGTAAATTTTCAATTTTAACTCCCCAACCACCCGATAGAGGTCAGTTCTATGAATATAGAAACAGAAAATGCAACATGGAAAATTAAACAATAATTAAAGTACTTAGTTTTTTTTTTTTTTTTTTAGGTTCGGAACTTATACAATACAAAATTATAGTAATTACTAAAACAGTATCACTTAAAATGTCATCGTTAATACAAGATGTCTGATTGAACATCGATGGATTTTGGGATATAAGGAATATTGTATTTTATTCCTTTCAGAATAAACATATGTACAATGTATAGTGTACGCACGATGGCAGCGTCCATTGTCCAGACACTAAGGGCTAGTCTTTCCACCTTCAGATAAAGTTATTCCTACGAATAAACAATGCTATCTGGCAGATAAGTTATTCGGTAGTCAAAGTAGCGAATAAGTAACAAATAAGTGCTGTCACTGTCAAAAAGTTAGAAATTAATTGATTTCTTGGAAACATAAACTGCAAATTGGACTTGAAAAAATATAATTTTTTTGTATTTTATTAATTGTAGAAAAAATGCCTTAAGGCGGCGCACAACCCTATAGTCCTCAATAGTTTCTTATACAAAACTAATAATCGGAAATAAAATTAATAACAATCTATATATCAAAATTTGCAGCGAATTTTTATCTATCTAATAGGATATTTTTAATTGTAGAAAAAACTGTTAGGTAGTTGCAAATAAGCAAATTGCATTATAGACGCCATCTTGTAAACCAATCGACGCATATATGCGTACGATGCGACAAATTGTACCTAAAGCTTCATTCTGCAAATATGATTCTAGCTATTTTGTTGTATTGTGAAAATTACTTATAGTTATTGTACTTGGTAATCTATTTTTGCCGCCCTCTTGAATCTACCGCGTTTTTCAATATTGGTGTTACGGTTAAAAATGATTTATTTTTCGTAAAGAATACGTGTACCAAGTGGCATTCTATTATCTTTAAGTATAATATTTTTCGACCAAGGCTCTAAACTATAAGTAATCAAGTCGAAAAAAAAATTGACGTATTATTTGAACATTTCTACACAAAACTATATAAATATAAAAGTTATCCGAAACCCACAAATAGATTTAAAAAATTACAGAACAATATCGCTGATGTCTATTTTTAAGTTATTGAGCGATAATATTTGTACAATTTTTTCTACAATTTTTCTACAATTAAAACTATCATGTTAGATAGATCCAAATTCGGTGCAAAATTTGATGTATAGGTTGATACTAATTTTATTTCAGATTGTTAGTTTTGTATAAGAAACTACAGTCTGTTCCAAACGGTTAAGCGGAACTAAATGGGAATTTAGTTCTTTTAGGTTGTCACGAGAAGGGACCTTGCATGGGTTATTTCATTTTTCAAGTTGGGATGTCAAAATTTTAAATTCCAACAATGAAACCATGGAAACGAATGACATATGTCAAAATTTAATATATATATTTTTTTTTATATTTTAATGACAAAAATATAAATAAATGGGAAATTTGTATTAAGAATGACACAAAAAATCAAAATATGAAGAAAATGACATTTTAAAATGATATTAACCTTAACCAAAAAATGTTTATTGTAAGTATGATTTACAAAGCTTAAACAAAACGGCCGAAAGGCACGATTTAAACGATGAAAGTAACTAGATTGCAAAATCTAGTTCCGCTTAACCGTTTGGAACAGACTGTAGTAACCTCCGGGGGTTATACGCAGCCTTAACTCCAAAATAACAGTGCACCAGTCCACGGTGACAAAAAATATGAAAAAAGTATCTCGTGCAATATCCAGCTTATGTCTGATTTCATTTGTATAAGCAGTTCACTTTTGTAAGAACAAACTAACAGGAAATTTTGTTTTAAATAGTTTGCACCTTTGAAGCTGTATGTCATGTTGGTATTAAAAAATGTCACTTTTTTAAAATGTCGATCATTTGACATATGTCATAATGAAAAATGATATAAGCGGTTCACTTTTGTAAGAACAAACTAAGAGGGAATTATGTTTTCAACAGTTTGCACCTTTGAAGCTGTATGTCATGTTGGTATTAAAAAATGTCACTTTTTTAAAATGTCGATCCGTTTGACATATGTCATAATGAAAAATGATATCTTAATTATAATGATCATAACCTTATCAACCTAAAGTAACCTTATCAACCTAAGTCGGTTTTACAGCGTAAGGATTATTTTTAATTGACATTTAAAGTCAGTAACACACCATAAAAGTAACCAAAATAACCAGATCTAGTGTGTTCTTACAAAAGTGAACAGCTTATATCTTAATTATAATGATCATAACCTTATTAACCTAAAGTCGGTTTTACAGCGTAAAGAATATTTTTAATTGACATTTAAAGTCAGTAATACACTATAAAAGTAACCAAAATAACCAGATTTAGTTTGTTCTTACAAAAGTGAACAGCTTATATGCCTTGTACGGAAAATTAAATACACAAATTTCAACGAGTATTTTACGAAATTACCCGCTATCCACGAGTGGTTGCAGCCTGGGATGAAATGTTAGTGAAACTGCTTTCTTCTGTGAAAAAAAGGCTGAAGTAAACGGTGTCGAGAAGGATATTTTATATTCAACGTTAGCCGGGATTCACGCCTTACAATACAATGTTTAACAATTCTAATATTCGCTTCGAATTTGAGCAATAAGATTATAATTGGTATAGTAGCAACTGCAGTATTACGCACCTTTAACGTTACAAGAGTGGATATGAAGAATCACCCACAAAAGATCAGTGCTGTGTCGGTGACGTACCTGAAGAAACTGATTACTCAGAAGAAATGAATGTGAAAGAATACTCCGTGATTTAATTTCTTATTTTCAAATTTATTATAACTTATTTTGTATTTACATCATTCATAATAAAATTAAATAAACGTAGAACAATTATTATTAATATCTACTATCTATTTTTTATCCCCCCAATTTTATTACATGCTTACGACTTATGACATCAATAATTGCTAAAATATTGTATAACGAATATATAAATTTAATTTAGTTAATGACAATAACCAAAAAAACGGCTCGACAGCTGTCAGTTTACCAATTTATTTATTTATTTCCATAGAGAAACAAAAAAAAATTCTTTCTCAACGCCTATTTCAGTTACACATTCAGTGTTACCAATCTGAGGATTCAATATGTCAGTCTCATTATCCGTCAGATTAAAGTCACTAGATTATACAAAGTAGCGCAAGCCTTTGAAGAAGCCGACAGACCCCAGAGTTTGATTGGCAACATTGCTTCCCCTATTAAGCAAACTAAAGCAGCAATTTTTACGTTCTTAAGTTTGCGTCTGCGCTGTCACATCTCTCTTTCTCGCTCTAATTTAATAACCTCCTTTGTCAGCGGTTTGAATATTTAAGGTTAAGTTTCATTTAAATTTATATATTATATCCATTTTATTTAATAAAAATAAAAAAAATAATTGAAATTGTACCACAATTTTGTTATAGTGCATCTTTGATTAAAAAAATCGTGATTACAATGTTTAAAATAAAAATTTTGGTAGTACTAGTTTCTTATTTTTTTACTGTTGGAATCACTGAAAATAATTTGTGTTGGCGACATTTTTAGTCCCAGTATGGCCGCCGTTGCGCTACTTTGTATAATCTAGTGACTTTACGTCAGATAACTATCTGAGTTGAGATTTGAGTTGAAAGACGGGATGACATTTATCCAGCAGATAAAGTATCAGATAACTTTATCTATCAGATAGTTACCCAGAAGTTTATCAGAAGGTGGAAAGACCGGCCCTAAAAAAAGTTTGAATTTGCAATTATACCAGCAATGCAGATATTTTCTATGATATTTTAATTCGTAATTTCCATCTACATTTTAAATATAATTATCCACGTACTTGTCAGACAGGTCTGGAAATAAATCTGTGGTTATGTCATGTACCATGTCTTTTATATTGAATTTTGCACTAGTAGAATCGTGACAAACATTTCTATTTCGAACTTGGAAATGAAGTGAAGTATTCGAACTAAACTTGATTTTCAACTTCTAAAGAATAAATACGTGTTCTCTCAATCTCAGTGTCAGCAACAAGGATCTTGGATCAAATAAGACTGGCATTATTAAACTAAAATGTCCTAACTACAGAGAGTTCAAAAGAATCCTAAATACAATATACACACATCGGAAAAGTCTAGGAATATTGAACAAAATATGAAAATATATTGCTTATTGTACATTTAATGTTGTATTTTAATTAAAGTAGGCAATTATAAGTAGTTGGCTATGGAAAACAAGTAAAAACAATAACAAAAAAGACAAAACAAATACAAATTTAACAAATTTTATTCAGTACATGATCCGTAGTTTGATCACATTTTTAATTTTAATTCGATTTAAAACGTTTATAAGAATTATTTATTAGCGAAGTTAAAATATTGTTTTAATTTTAATTTCTGACCAGTCCGAATACCATTACTTCCTCATCTTATTATATTTTACGGACGTAACCATCTAATTCAAGACTTTTAAAACGTTTATATTAATAATTGCAGTGTTTTTAAATAGTGGCAGTCTTTTTACCGACCGCCGCCCGGGAGGTATTGTGATCATACCGATTTTGACGTTTCGAGATTTCGATGGATCTCCACGAATTGAGGTCCCTACATAACGTTTTGACTATTTTTAGCATGATGTCTGTCGGTCTGTCTGTCCGTCCGTCTGTCTGTCTGTATTTCTGTCTGTCTGTCCGTCCGTCCGTCTGTCTGTCTGTCTGTATACACGTGCAGAGCAAATTCGGCTGAAAGGATTTTTATGAAACTTCATATTTAAGCTTATGATATCAATGGCACGAGTTGGTCAACTTTTGGTAAAAATCGGTGGACTAAAAATGGGAGTTTACTCGTGTCGATTTTAAGATATTTGTGAATATTTCACAACAGAAATATATTTAGAAAAAATTTATTGAACAAAAGTTGCTATAAATGCAATAACTAATAGCTTTTATTTGAGGTGTTTTTTGATAAAACGAAAAATTTTGAAAAATGTTTGTAAAATTTTTCGAAATGTTTTGTCTCAATTTTTTCATACTTATAATATCTCTGTTAGAAAATATTAGGCCAAGTTATTTCTATTCTGCTGCTAGAATGTATTTTATACAATTACTTTATGATGGCGGTCGGTCCTGTGGTGGCCACAGCTGATTTTTTAATAATGGAGCGACCGCATCCACGAGATGAATCGTGCGGTGGGACTTCTCCAAGCTGGCTTCAGCCAAGTTGATGTAGCCAAGCGGATAGAAGTTTTTCTTTATCATTTAATATTTTTTAATATTTCATTCTAATTGGATTTAATTTGAATTGGATTATATTGAATTTAATTATAAAATTTTTATTTTTAAAACAACGGCAAAATTAAATCCCTTACACAATGTAATTGTTAACGCGGAAACCGAATATTTTTCCTACATGAATGTTTTATTATTATTTTTTTAAAATCAATTATAATCCGTTAATCAACGCATTAAGAGTTTTTATTTGAAATATACGCATACATATATAGGAGAGACTGTTGTACCTTTTTAACAATTTTTATATATTTTAATATTTTTTTCAGTAACTTTTATTTCAATAATTTTAAATAAAAGAGAAATACAATTCTGAAAGATGAATATTTTATTATTAATATGTTATTCACAAAAATAGCATATATCTATAAAAAAAAAAATTATCTTTTACAATAAAAATTGTCCCAGAGTACAAGTAGAGTTAAATACCCTGGGACCACTAAGTTTATAATACTAAGTGACATTCTTATAAAACATCAAACCTATTACAAAACTTTATATCCCGTGAAGTTGGTGTCAAATAACAATTTTTGAGATTGCCTTTTTATTCCACGAATTATTTTCACCTCAGATTAAACCAGAATTAGGTTATCCTTGCTTATTTCCTAAAATGCATCGTTTTATCGAATAAAAGTACTTAATTTTAGTTCAAAATAATTATCTGCCTTTCTAACTTCTGCTACAAATTATTATCATCATTGGCACGACAGCCCGAGGTAATCCTAGGCCTCTTCTTTCCAGGTTTCATAACAATATTTTCAATCTGTGCACATTCAGAAGTAATATGGTCAGTTAGAAGTAATACATACACAGACCAATTTTGTAACTCACTTACTATGATAATAGTAACTAAATATGTCACTATGAGCAAGGTCAGTTACTATCATGAATTTTTTATAATATTTTATCTTGTAGTAACGTTACTACACAGTAAATTTTTACAGAATTGATCTGATTGTCACAGAGAGCACATTCGAGTTGTACAAGGTAGAGTGAGCGCTGAGCGAACAGTTGGTACAGATACCAGTCAGAGGTATTATGTTTAATTCGGATTTTAAAACATTTTTAATACTAGGGGCCTCAGTCCGGCTACGCCGGGCTTCCCCCCCTACGTTGACAAAACTCGTCGCTTCGCGACTTGTTTTAATATAATAAGGCGTTTTGCCGGACTCATCGATTATAAAACTCGTCGCTTCGCGACTCGTTTTTTGCCTGTCACGTGATTATCGAAATGATGGACCTCGGGCGCGTGCGCGGTATCTCCACAAAACGTCAGCAAAAATTATTATTGTTATTATCATTAGCCTATAACAAACAGGAAGTTCTGAGCAATTTAACGTTGAAATAATTTTTCAAATTTGTGGCACCCCGGTTGAGAAACACTGATATAGCCAATAACAGTCGGGAAGTTCTAATCTATACATTCAATGTTCCACAAAACGTCAGCAAAAATTATTATTGTTATTATCATTAGCCTATAACAAACAGGAAGTTCTGAGCAATTTAACGTTGAAATAATTTTTCAAATTTGTGGCACCCCGGTTGAGAAACACTGATATAGCCAATAACAGTCGGGAAGTTCTAATCTATACATTCAATGTTCCACAAAACGTCAGCAAAAATTATTATTGTTATTATCATTAGCCTATAACAAACAGGAAGTTCTGAGCAATTTAACGTTGAAATAATTTTTCAAATTTGTGGCACCCCGGTTGAGAAACACTGATATAGCCAATAACAGTCGGGAAGTTCTAATCTATACATTCAATGTTCCACAAAACGTCAGCAAAAATTATTATTGTTATTATCATTAGCCTATAACAAACAGGAAGTTCTGAGCAATTTAACGTTGAAATAATTTTTCAAATTTGTGGCACCCCGGTTGAGAAACACTGATATAGCCAATAACAGTCGGGAAGTTCTAATCTATACATTCAATGTTCAAAGGATTATCCAAATCGGTTAACTAATTTACGTTTGTACCATTTAAACGTAACAATAATATTTTATTTCACTATAAAGAATACATGGATTCTGAATAAAATAGAGAAAAATTAATAAAATAGTTGAATATTATTGCATAGGATTCACTATTAATTATGTCACTTGGAAATTTAGAAAAACTTTTGAGTAACACTGATAGATGTGAAATTTGCCGATTTTCGTTGTAAGTAATAATATATTCGTTGTAGTAATATTTTACGTTATTAAATTTAGTATTTTGTTTAACTATTTAAAAAGGTATTTATAATTTTCAGTTTTTTTGTAAATAATTTGGTTTACATGTAAATATATTATAGTCGTTTTTTAATTTATTTAATCACTAAAATTTCAGCTATAATTCAGTAATGCGAAGGAATTGCCTCCTAAATTTGAATGTCGGTAGTTGTTTCGTTGTTCGAGAGAGGCGCTAATGGATACTTTTATCATAATTTTTAAGTTTTTTTGAAATACGTCTTATAATTAGCATTTTTAGCGGAAGACAGTCATGATGGAGATAAAGGAATAATATATTAAAATGACATCTGGGTATATAATACTTCAAGATTTAACACAATTAAAATTCCGATATTACTAAATATCGAATATTATTCTGTCTTATCTATCCTCCTAATACATTGTACTTTATACTTTCGTTAATATAGTTAGTAAAATAGTTAATAACATACAGTTTCCAGAATTAAAATAACAAAACTGCTTAACAGATCTATCCTCACCCTGAAAACTAATTTGAACGTATCTACAGATAGGTTTAACATTTAAAACGTTCGAACAAATAATTTTCCTTAAAATATATTTTGATAACTCAAAACTGATTCTTACTTTCTTAATTATTCCTTTTTTTCCCCTTTTATAAACTTATCTTTCTATGACCAATAAATTATAAACCAAAGTGATTAATTTTGACTCTAATTACTACGCGGTCCATCTCACTGAAATACATTGTCGCCTATCGGCACCTGTGTAAACATTTGACCATTACTATTTTGATCTAAACAATAACGTTCTTTCAAACTAATCATATAATATACGACCGGTAAATCACTCTGTATCTTTTTAATGCTTAACTAGAAAAATATGTGATAGCTCAACTAATCCTTGAGAAAGTTTATCTTAAAGTAGATTAGTTCTTATATTTGAATAAATTGAATACTTTTTAACTAATTGAATAATTTTACTTTAAATAATAATGAAATTTTATTTCTGAAATTACCACTCCCACAGTCTGATGCTTGAAAATTTTTGAATTTATAAGTTTGTTTTCTCGGATTTTTAATATTAGAGAGGTGAATGTTGTCCGCGGTATTACCGTGTGTTGTTTCGATTTTCGCGGTTTTTAATTTGGGATCTACAATCATAATTTTTTCCTTTGTATTTATTTTTTGTTTTCCGCTGTTTTTGTTTATTCTTAACATAAACTTTTGGTATTTTGGGGTGATCTTGTCTGTTTTCGTTAATTTTAGTTATTTTTATGAATATGAGGCATTTTAGAGATAGTCAAGCAACAAAATCGACAACTGTTTATTACTGTAATTTTTAACAATATAGAAAGTTTAAAGAATTTGTGTTTAATCACTTAGATTAATTGACAGGATAATCAGAATCTGTATTGGTGTTTATTATAAGCCATTTTAGTTTATTTTATTACCAACGACCGCACTTTCAGTCAGGACTACAAACTGGATAATTTCATTTTCGAAGATATAACTGAGGAAGAAATTATGTCTCTATTTATTCAATATGGCGATCCGCACGTCTGTTTTTCCCAGATCATGGAAACACGCCAGAGTGACCCCTATTTTTAAAACAGGTAGTAAAAAATGTGTAGAGAATTACCGCCCCATAACTATAATATCTGCATTTGCCAAATTGTACGAACGAATGCTTCATAAGAAGCTATATCATCATTTTCGCAGCAAAATATCTCCAAATCAACATGGGTTCATCAGAATGAAGTCAACTGAAACAAATCTTATGACTTTATCACACTACATAGCCACATCAATGGAATCAAAATCTCAAGTCAACTGTGTTAATCCCGATTTCGCTAAAGCCTTTGACAAAGTATGTCACAAAATCCTGCTCGACAAAATGAAAGCCTTTAGTTGCAACCCAGAAGTAGTCAGTCTTATCTAACACAGAGAAGAACTTAAGTTGGAGTCAATGACACGGATCGAATTCCTTTTTCCCTACATCTGGCGTACCCCAAGGAACAATTCTAGGCCCCTTTGTGTTCCTCATACTCATTAACGATTTACCTGTGGATATCGGAGGACTGCCTGCTGTTGCAAAAACACTTAAATAGTGTAGAGAACTGGACCGAAAAAAATAAACTTCAAATAAACATCAACAAATGCAAAGTAATATCCTTTACACGTAATATTGTCACATAGGTAATCCTAGGTCAGGATTACGACATCTAGACATTGTGACGGTCAGCTGTCTGATTAAAAACTATTCGTCAGCGCCTGACGTATGTGGCCTGATTGAGAAATTGCAGACATCACAATTTCATAATGAGGAAATATTTGTCATGACGAATGAATATTGGAACTGGGTTAACTTTCGGTACTTAATAGATGGATGTCGAGAATATTGAGGTAGTAGAACATAGCCAACTCTACTGCACATATTAGTCCCGAAGGTGACGACCACGACACCGACGCCGGATTCTAGTATCGAGAGTGACGCCAAGCACATAGTGACCATGTGAGTGGGAGAAGACATCTCCAGGCTCCTCGACTCCCGGATGGGTAGCCCCCGCCTCGGAGATAGGTCCAAGCCGATCCTGGCCAACACGGGGTGGACCGAAGACTTCCCCAACTCCATGGACCAATTCCAACATTATATTGTAAATGTAATATACATAATTAATAAATTTGTTATGTTCAATCCAGGAGTTGTGTCTCAATCAAACCATCCACGTGACAATATAAACAAAATAACCCACGATTACCATATTGACAATATAGTGCTGCTTAGACAAAGTAAAGTGAAAGACTTAGGTGTACTATTTAGACACGATTTTAATTTTAGTGACCACATAGACAATATAATGAATAATGCCCTAAAAGCTTTAGGATTTATACTAAAAAACAGTGGTCCTTTTAAGATATCTACAACTTGGTCACTGTACTAAACACTAGTTCGACCTAAATTAGATTACGCGAATACTATCTGGTGCCCAAAAACAATGTCCCACAAAAATCAAATAGAAAAAGTACAAATTGTAAGAAATCTGACCCTGAAATTAACCGGAACATATCCTTTTCGTATCTCTTATGCAAACCAGTTAAAAAAACTAGTTCTCAACAATAGCAATAAATTTCAAACATTAGAATGGAGACGCGACATCCACACTTTGAATTTCGCGTTAAAATTATTTAATAATAAACTAGATGCCCCAGAACTTCTTCAAAATTTGAATATTCGAGACCCTGACATACGATTGAGAACTAAAAATTTCAGAATCTATGTCGCCACTGAACAAAATGCTGAGTCTGAACAATTGTGACAATTACAGAAAGTTTTTTAATATAAAAATAAACTAGGCTAGTTATATTGTATCTTATTGTACGTTTGCTTATATTGTGTTTTATTCTTTATTTTATTCATTATTAGTATTTCTATATTATTGTTATTATAATTGTATTGTATTTCTCCCAGTACTATGTAACTGGACATGTGCACTACTGTACAAATTTTTATAGTTACTGGTTTAATAAATAAATAAATAAATTATTTTATTTATTTGAGGCTGTTTATTTAAGTGCTTGTGTCCATTTTTCTTGCTATTATAACAATATAAATAAAGAAATAAACAAGATTTATTTTTAAGAAAAACTAACTGTTTAAAGCAAAATTTAAACTTGCTCAACAGCTCTGTTGCATAAAAGGTTATGTAAGTACAGCAAATCTATTTAGTACTGGCGTGTGGGAAATCAGTTTCGCGCAGAGGAAGAACGCATTCGGAAAGAAAGAGAGGGCCGAGCGCTTGGACTGTACAGTACGAGACACAAGTTTTCATCAAAATATTAATTTTTTCCACAATTTAATGGATTACTTTTTATATTTCATATTTTCTGTTCACTTCTTTCTTTCTGTTTTCTAGGTGACGAAAATCTGGAACATTCACCTGAATTTAGAAAATAATAATGTATAAATAATATAACAATGAAATAAAAATGAAAAGCCTGTTAAGAACTGAACTAAGTTTACCAAACAAAATAAATGTTTTTGTTGAACAGCTTTGTTGCGTCTTATAACAAAGGTATTTATTATGATTGTTAATTTAGAACGTGAAATTTCGGATTCTTTTGTTCAAAATATTTGTTCTGTCCGTGTCTCATCTTTGTATTAAAGTTATATTGTATTACAACTTTTAACTTGTCTAACCTGCAGACACTTTTTTTTCATTGTTAAATCTACTTAAACTTCTTGCAGAAACGCCTGTGCACGCTGAAACTCGATCCAAAATATTCTTCAAAGGTATAATCACGTTCCCTGCTGCAGCTTACTTAGTCATAAAGTCAATCACATTACTAATAATCTCGTTACAATGACTATGGTTTACGCGCCCGCATAATTTCGTCTTTAATTCCATTATACTTTTTCATCCGAATGTACTTTCACTGATGCTTGCAGCAAGACAGTCTGAAGTCAACTGATGTCCCTACTCCAATTTCTAGTGATTGCTACTGCGCACCCAAGGTCATCTGCCAGGCTTAAATAGATGGACTGTAAATCTAACATTCCAAATTATTCAAAGACATACGTGCTTTTTATCTCGACCTACTCCGACGAATTTTATTTTTAATCACACGCTATTTGTTTTGTGTTGTTTTGTAAAATAAATTGAGCAAATTCCAATGTTTAGTTATTTTTAACAAATAAACAAAATAACAACTAAAATTCATTTTAGTTTAGTTTTGCCAGGTAAAAATATAAAGTTAATCTTGTTTTAATAGGTTTATTTCAAAACATGTTTGCTAATAAAATGAAAACTTAACTTTAAAACTAAAATATTATTTCCCTGTACATTCGTAGTTTGATGTTATTTTTGCATAAAGTTTAATATCAAAAGTTGGCAGTAATATAGTCAGTAGCGTTAAAGCATAATTTTATATACAGTAAACACTATAGCCTGTAATACATGATTCGATTTCTCGTTTTGAATCTCGTACGATTTATCGTACAAGAATTATTGTATCGTGTACTACAGGATTTTCGTACGAGATCTTGTACGATATTGAAAACCATCCAATATTTATGCTCCAGACCTAAAATATTGTATAGAAATGAACAGATATGGACGCAGTAGATTATTGCGCATAGTCACGTGACCGATACCGTTAGGAATAATTATCGTACGATAAATCGTACGAGATTCAAAACGAGAAATCGCATCATGTATTACAAGCTTAAAGCTTGTAATACATGATGTAATGAAAATAATGGTATTTGGAAATGCACTAAGATCCCAGGGGCGGACCAACAATGAGCAAAAAAAGTATTTGAACATCCATATTTTTATTATGATTTTATTAAATAATAATCTTATTTTCATATTATTTATTTTACATATATAAACACTTAATATGTTGGTTGTTATACTTGTTTGTTAGTTAATTTGCTACGTTCATAGAGTGCATACATTAACAACATGGCTCTTTGGCGACCATTTGATTTTGAAGAAATTCCTAATTTCTGTAGTGAAAACACTGTAAGATCAAATAGCGAGATAACAGTCACAGCTTGATAGTAGTGTTAATATGAAATTCTGGTAAAACTCAACTTAGCGTTATTATGCATATAAACTGTGTGTTAGTGTATTCGATGTTTTCAATGGCCGTGGGCGCGCTAGTGTAAGTACAACGCACAAACTACATGACTTGAGGTAAATACGATATGTTCTGTAAAACAACTACATGTTAACAATATTATAGATACATGCAACAATGTAGATTAATTAGTTACTGAAACTTCGGACTAATTTTGTTACATAACAAGATGTAATAGTGTAATAAGTATGAAGAAACTACCAGGGTCGGATTTTCCATGACATATATCGATTGTCATTTCATGAATAATGCACATGATTTTTTTTTTTTTGCATGTTTATTTTTATTTATTTATTTATTTATTTATTTATTTATTTATTTATTTAATACATCTGTCCCAACAGCATAGCCAAAATTGGGCAGGAACATAATTAACAATATTAAGACTTAAAAATTAAAAACTATTAAACATAAAAAATCATAATACACAAAAATAAATTTTATAGAACTTTATATGAAAATTATTAGAATTATTAGAATTATTAGAACAGTTCAATTTTTGTATTCTGCTCATAATATGAACACATTCTGTTCAATGGGGATTTAAGGAATAGATTGGTATGTGCCTGGGGAAGATAAAAAAGTGAGGAATGCCTTGTACGGAAAGATGGGATGTGGAAATTTAATTGTTGAAAGGAAAGTGGATCGTCAATTAGATTTGATGCTAATTTTTTAAAATAGTTTGTGGAGCTTAACTCACGACGCTCACTTAAAGATTTGGTGGAAAAAATATGAAGAAGGGTACTATACGAGAGATCGAAAGGGGGGTAGGATCCCATAACTTTAAAGTAGATGAACTTTAAAAATTTATGTTGCACTTTTTCAATGGCATTCTTTTGAATCTCATAAATGGGATCCCATACTATTGAACAATATTCAATTTTAGAGCGAATGAATGCATAATAAAGTGTGAAGATAACGTTTATGTTTGAAAAAGTGCGTGAATTCCTGATAATAAAACCTAGCATTTTATAGGACGAAGAACAAATCGTATCTATATGCGAGTTGAAAGTAAGTCTACTATCAAACTCGATGCCCAGATCCCGGGTACTTTCGCAACGAGTAAGCAACTGATTAAGTATCGAATAGGAGAAAATAGTGGGTTACATTTTCGTGTAAATGTCAGAATTTTGCATTTAGAAAGATTGAGGTTAAGTTTGTTTAAGGTGCACCAATTAGAGATATTTTCCAGGTCGTTTTGAAGAATGTGGCAATCATTATTTGAATGTATTTCTTTACAATCCTTCAATATAGTCTCTTTGCTTCTCAATAACCGAGTCCCAACGTTTGGGAAGCTTTACTGTTCCATCCAAGACACCATCTCTGTTCATTTGAATCGGCCATTTTGAAAAGGGGTCATATCCATTTTTAGGGTTTTGCAGGTATAACCAAAAAACTCTTCTACCATCATTTTGTCGTCTGTCTGTCTAAACCTAGATAGTTGAAATTTGGCATGCTTATAGAACTCTTTGACCCGCACATAGGAAAAATACTAAAACATATTTTTAATAGATTTATTACATGTTGAATCTTTCAATCTTTTTCTAATTTCTCCGTCAGCAATGTTTTTTTGGACCTGTCCACAGTAATCGTTTCAGATTTCTGACAGAAGGTTTCTTAATTTCACTCTGGTTAGAATCTCGACACATACACCATTGTCATTTTTAGGGTTTTGTAGGTATGACCAAAAAACCCTTATACCGTCATTTTGTCGTCTGTCTGTCTGTCTGTTCGGTAAAAATTGTAGCCAAACGGCTAAACCTAGATAGTTGAAATTTGGCATGCTTATAGAACTGTTTGACCCGCACATAAGAAAAATACAAAAACATCTAAAAAACATATCCCCCTAAAAATATAAACAAATATGTGTTCATCGAAAAAAAAAATATTTTTTTAAAATTCTGAGTAGGGTATCAAATGAAAGCCCTTAGTACGAGGATTAACGATTAAATTTTTATTTTTGCAAAATAAATTATTTTGAAGCTATTTTTGCCAAAATTGTGCAAACAAATTTTTTGTCCCACACCCTGTAGCCCAGATGGTTTAAACTAAAAATCTGAAAAAAATCTAAGTAATGTACATTGATGTGAACCGGAATAGTGCAACAGGAATTTTTGATCAGATTATGTTTTCGGAAAATAACGCATTTTTTGTGTTTTTAACTAAAATATATTAAATATTTAATTCGCTATGTAATACAGTAAATAAGTAAGCACCCGTTGGGTACCCTACAAACGGTATCCAAAGCGTACAAATCTTTCTAAAATGTGCGTTCGGTATAAGCAAATAATCTACAAATCCTGCATAATTTACACAAGAAATGTTCGGCATAAGGTTTCTGTGTGCTCCGTGCTGAACGATGATCGTTCGGCAAATATCTTGCTCTCTCGTCCCAAGATTAGAACGTGCAGCAATCTGTGCAATAGTGTTTTTGTTGATAATTATCCCAGAGCGTACACAGTGTAATGGTAATAATTATGCTACACAAAGTGTATATTACTTTTATTAAAACGAATGGATTGACACAATAATATTATTACAACATTTTCTTGTTTTTATCAACAACATAACAATCATAACAAAAAATTATATATATAAAAATGTTACCCTAGTAACGTGAACTGTCACTGTCATTAAGATTGTCAATGTCAATTCACTGTCATTAATAATGTCACTTTATCATTTCAACACGCCCCCTTAAAGTGACATTTTTACAGGGTCTGTTTATGTACAGTGTATTTTATCTTCGGCAAAGCTTTTGTCAGTGGACTAATGTGTTAAATTAATTTTTACATTTTGTATCACTTCTCTGACAAAATAATGTCTGCCGTTTATGTGCTTAGACCGAGCTTGGTAAACTGGATTTTTGGTTAATTCCTGAGCACCTAAATTGTCATTAAATAAATTTATTTTACCAGTTTCCATTCCAATTTCTTGTAAGAGGGATTTTAGATATATGGCTTCTTTGCATGCCTCCGACAAAGCCATGTATTCGGCTTCCATGCAGGATAGTGCTACTGTTTTTTATCTCTTGCTTTGCCAGCTTACAGAGTGTATCCTTTGGCCACTAGTCTGGCCTTTCTTCTTTCTATTTCCCCATTTACATTATACTTATTTTTCAATACTAGACGGTTGCTTATTATTTTTCGATTTTTGGGGCGATCTCTTAATTCCCAGATTTCATTCTTGATTGTTGCTAGGTACTCCCTTTTTATAGTTTCTCTCCATTCAGGTGAGTTTGGCCCATCTATAGCTTTCTCTACTGTTATATTTTCGGCTATATTTGATAAATATGCTATTTCACATGAATCGTTATCTTTTTCTTCATTTTCTCCTACATTTTCTTCAATTCCATGTTCGTTTACTTCATTTACGTCTTGAATTTCATTTCCATTATTATTATTTGTATTTGTTTCTTCATTTACGTCTTGAATTTCATTTCCATTGTTTTGAGAACTGTCACATGGAATACCAGTTTCCATAGAAACGAACTTCTTTCTTGGTCGCCCTGGTTTCCCTGTTCTCATTTTCTTAGGTCCTCCTCTTCCTTTTTTCATTTCTTCGGGATTTTTCATTTCTTTAGGATTTTTCACTGCTTCAGGATGTTTTATTTCCATGGAATTTTCATTGAGTGATTTTTCATTTGGTTTATTATATTCCAGATTTATTAAAATACCTTTTCCTTCATTTCTTTCTTTTACTTCTATATTTTCTTCTGGAAAGGAATTATTTTGAAAATTCAGATCTTCTTCTTCTTCTAAAGTTGTAAATTTTTCTATAAATTTAACATCTCTAGAAACATAGACCTTTCTGGATTTAGGGTTCCAAATGCGATATGCTTTCGATTCTTCGGAATAACCAATGAAAATACCATCCATGCATCTTCTGTCGAATTTTCCTTTCGATGAATTTTTATCTAACATTAGTGCTTTGCATCCAAACTGTTTGAAATGTTTGACAGTTGGTTTCCTTCCAAACCAATGTTCATGAGAAATTTGATAATTCAGACTTCTGGAAGAACATCTGTTTCGAATGTAGTTTGCTGTGGATATTGCTTCGGCCCAAAATGCTTGAGGCAATTTTGAGTCTATTAGTAAACAACGAGCCATGTCCAGTAGAGTTCTATTCTTTCTTTCTGCTATACCTTGCTGCTGAGGTGTATATGGGACTGTCAACCTTCTTTTTATGCCATTTCTTTCCAGGAAAATTTCAAATTCTTTATTTAGATATTCGGTGCCATTATCGGTCTGTAAATATTTTATTTTTCGGCCTGTTAAATTTTCTGAATATGCCTTAAATTTCTGGAAGGCATCAAATGCTTCATTTTTATTCCTTAGGAAGTAAACTTCTCACCACCTTGAGCGGTCATCATTGAAAGTAATGAAGTATTTTTTTCTTCCTAATGATTCGGTCCTCATGGGGCCGCATATGTCCGAATAAACAATTTCTAGTAATTCATTTGTCCTATTTAAATTTTCATTTTTAGGAAATGGTGATTGTGTCAATTTTCCATTCATGCATATTTGGCATGGCGGCATTTTTTCTTGTTTCGGGAAATTAATTCCGTAAACATTCTTTCTATGCATCATTTGCTTCAATGACTGCTCATTCAAATGCCCAAGTCTTACGTGCCATTCATATAATTTTAAAGTTGTCAAATTATTTGACGCTGTCAAATTATTTGACGTTGTCAAATTTGACATTTCTTGCTTTTTTATAAAATATAAATCACCAGTTCTCTCGGCCATTGCAAGTGTTTTTCTATTTTTATCTGGAATTATAGCTTTGTCTTTTTTAAATATTACCTGAAAACCTTTGTCAGTTATTTTGGCTACAGACATTAAATTTGTGCGCAGATCAGGTACAAAAAGAGTATCTTTCAGGTGTAGTGTTCTGTCGCACCATTTATCTTCGACTGTAAATTGCACTTCTCCTATTGAGAACTGACACGCTCGGATACGCAGTCTGGTGGTAAAATATTTTACTACGCGACTGTAGTACTGTTTGAAATTATTACATATGTTTTGGTGTTGATTTTTTGTTAGAACGTCGATAGATACATTTTCATAAAATAAAAATGTACTGTGCTTAAATTAACTTGTTCATTGTTAGCATATTGACAGCTGAATACTAGACAATTCAGCCATTTTTCCATGAATTACAGCGCCGCCAACGGTAATGTCACTTCTCAATTCCTTTATAACGTATATTACGGCCAGACTCCAGCGTTATATAGTTGGCATACGCCAGCGTCCGCTCAGCTCTCTGATCGGTCGCTAAAAACCTAAATGGGGAAAAATATGAATTCCGTAACCACTGTGAAGTGACTCCAGTGGCTATCAGCTGTCCAGGGCAAGGTAGAAGGCCGCCAGCCCAGTCTAGAGGTAGATTTGACTATGCAGGGTGGTCCTGTAATTATCAATGTCGATGTGCGGCCTAAAATTTATACGGCGCCAGTCACTTCGCTTCTATTGCCCTAAATTCTGGAAGAAAAATAAAACCCCAGGGGAAGGAATAGAGTTCTCGTGATAGAAACACCAAAATTTTCAATAACTAAATTTATTAACAAAAAAATCAGTAACTAACAAATAGCAATAACAAATAAATAATATCCGCTAAACGAATATTCAATACGCAAAATCTATAAACAAAATAAATTATCCACTAAATGAATACTCAATACGCAAAATCTATAAACAAAATAACTTATTCACTAAATGAATACTCAATACGCAAAATCTATTAACCAAATAAATATTAAGAATTACAAGATCAATGACCAGTTGAATATTCCCTTTTTAGTTCGGAGTACGACAAAGTTAATACAAAAAAATAAATTATTTAATCTACGAGCAAAATATCTAAGTTAAATCCAAAATTTAGAAAACTAAGTACTCACAAATGGCCAAAGGAAATTAAACAACTGAATCTTTAACCGGTAATTAATTACAATTTAAACTAACAACTGAATTACTTGCGGTATAAATACCCAGTAACATGTGATTGGATTACTTATGCTACAACTGCCCTAGGGCTGCGTGAACTTTTGCACAGGAATATATACTTAATATAAAAATACTACAATGATTAATTACGTTGAAAAAATGGTAACGGTATTCCGGTTGGCAATACCGTTAGGAAAAATCCGGAAGAGTTTTAGAATCGGAAAGCCAGCGCTTGTTCAAAACCCGATTTAAATTTTTACTACAATTCTCTCTCGCCTTAAAACTATTGAAATCCCAATCAGTCTATTGGCAACGAAGTCGCGTTGATTCAAGAATCCATCGTTGTCAAGAGACTGACTCCACATATCCCCTTTTACTCTTAAAAAACCCGTGATACGTCAACAAAAAAATCTCCGCGAGATGCCAAAAAAAATTGACGAACCACCCTACCCACTGACTCAACGGAAATGATCAAAATTTAAAAAAATTATCGAGACAAAAAAATTAAGGAAGACTGGTCAAAAAAAAAAATAAATAAAAAAAACGATGCTTGTGGCTGAGGTTCTGCCCGATTGAAGTTAACGTTAATTCCTCCCAATATAATACACACCCGATCCTCGATAACGTGAACAGCAAGTAACACGAATACTTGACCAGTAAGTATTCAAAGTAAGGAGTAACCTGCGTGTTTGAAAGCTAATTCACAACCTCCAGTTATCAAGGAAAATACTATACAGACAGACTGAATTTACATTACGCGGCAAAAATTAAAAATGAGCGATTCGTGAACAAAAATTATTGTACCTCCAAAATAATACGGTGACGACACAGTCCACCCGTACACGCAACAGCGTACTCAATAAATCCAAAAACATATCTCAATAACTCAAAAATATCTCAAGATACAACAAAACTTGAGAAACCTCAATGCATTTCAGCTAATAATACAGTACAAAAAAATAACACACACTTAATAATCATGGCCATAACTCATAAGGGTGTACCAGACGCAGCTCTACACTATTAACGTTAAGAATCACAAAAAAACATCCCCAAACGGGAATTCCAATACGTTAATAGGGCAGAGTCGCTTCTGTTACAAAATTTCAAACATTTCCAAAGTATACTCAGCTGAAACACAGGAATTCTCGCAACACCCTGTAGCAACAGGTCTCAAGTGATACAATAATTTTCACGCTACATCTTCCACGGATCGCTCCAAACTCGGCTCTTCAACCCTTACATGTGGGGGACAATAAATCTCGAAAGCAGGATCCTCGCTCGAGAAAGAATACTCAATTTAGGCCCGTCCATGTTGCCACTAAATTTACAAAATACAGAGAAATACTTTACATTAGAACACTGAATTATTCAAAACTGATTAGCGGGTAATACTGTATAAAAGAAACATACCTCGGTGTTTTAGTGGCGAAACGTCGTAACTCAATTGCCATCTAGGGGTAGAAAACTCCTAATTCCGACGTAAGTCGCGTTTTGCATTCCCAAAACATGATGTATCACGTGCCTTTTCCGCTTAGCGAATCCACAGGTGAACCAACATTATCTTCATAATAATTTCACAAAAACTTGTGGAATAAAATTTGGCACGTGTTACTGAGTCTCCACCCCTTAGGGAACCTCTATACTTCTTGAATTACGACATTGAAGAGACAAAATGGCATTTAACATTCCATTATATATGCCCCCCCTTCACCACTATAACTGTCTAATAGACACTAGACTCACGTGGGCAAAACCACGTGACTCAGACTGTTATCAAAAATGACAACTTTCTGTCTTATCGGCGTTAAAAATCACGAATGTCAACATTGTATTTTATTACAAGTTGTAAGTATGTTCCTTATATACGTAATACACGCTAATAGTCTGTAATTTCCAGGTTCTAATGAAGTATTCATACTCCAAAATGCAAAAGAATGTGATTATTCCCATGTGTCAAAATGACATAACCTAAAAGTTTTTGACAGAATACGAGAATTCAGATGTTAATTTATATTTCTGTAGCAAGAACGGCTACTTTTAAGTAGATTGTCAGGAGGCTAGTCAGTTGTTTCGCACAAATACACAATACTGTATCCTTTAATGAGAATAGCATAAGTTTTTGTACGTTAAGGTAGGTTACGTTAAGGTAGTTTTATAAGCAGTGTTGTCAGCTAGAATAGGCCGTAACACCTTCTACATTGGTTGTGTTCTGATTTGCCAGATTCAGAGTTCTTGAAGATGTTTCAAGATTTTTAAAATCATATCTTCTACAACACATATGAGAAGTGCAACCACTGTCTAAACACCATTTATTTTTTAGGTTTTCTTTTACAGAACTTAAAGCTATTTCTGTTGGACTTTCTGTTAAAATAAGATTTTGATCATCTTTCTTACCTTGCTTCCTTTTCCAACATTCATTGGACTTGTGACCAATTTTCTTGCAAAAATGGCATTTCCATTTGAATCTGGTTTCGCCAAAATTATTACCACTTTTACTAGCTGCGCTTTTGTTTCTGTTGTACTTATGGTTGATAAATTTTACATCTTGTACATCAGTTTCTTTTGATTTTCTGGCAGCGTCTTCTTCCGTTATTTTTATTTTTAATTGTTCGGGCGTCGGTAGCTCATCTCGAGATTCAATCGCTATTCGAAAATTTTCATAGCTATCAGGTAAACTATAGAGAAGCATGATAGCAAGTAAATCAGAGTTGATTTCAAGCTCCATTTCTTGTAATTTATCTACAGTTTCAAAAAAGTCTGATAAATACATATGGATGTCTTCTTCTTCTTTCATCTTATTCAAGGTCAGCCTTTTTAATAAAGTTGCCTTACGGGCAGGTCCCTTGGATTGAAAAACATTTTCTAGCTTTAACCATATTTCTCGTGATGTTTTACAATGTTTGATTTGACGAAGTTCTGATGGACTAATAGTCAGAATTAAGTCAGATCTTGCTTTACCGTCTGCCGTCTCCCATTTTTCAATTTCTTCTGTACTGGAAACATCTTCAGGTTTCTTTATGGTTCCTTTTACATATCCCCATAAATCATTCTTGGTTAAGACTGCCTCAGCCTGCAATTTCCAAGTATCGTAGTTGTCCTTTCTTAAAGATTCAATTTTAATTATTCCAGACATTTTCCCTACGATGCGTTGAAAGAGTAATTAACCAAATTAGTATTTATTTTTTTATTTTTATACTATTATTCTGGGTCTGATTTATCTGGGCCCATAACCTGTTGATAATTATCCCAGAGCGTACACAGTGTAATGGTAATAATTATGCTACACAAAGTGTATATTACTTTTATTAAAACGAATGGATTGACACAATAATATTATTACAACATTTTCTTGTTTTTATCAACAACATAACAATCATGACAAAAAATTATATATATAAAAATGTTACCCTAGTAACGTGAACTGTCACTGTCATTAAGATTGTCAATGTCAATTCACTGTCATTAATAATGTCACTTTATCATTTCAACAGTTTTTCGCGGTAAAAATAAATTACTATATTTTCTACAAAACAAAATGAGTGAAAACAAGCAAGATCTCATTGTTTATGCCTGCAGCATTTACAAAATAAATAGTAGAGACATCATGATCATTAATTCCTTCTCTAATGGGATTGATTCTTGTCCTTATTATGTTTTATTTTTCAAACCTGCAGTTTCTGCAAAAGACTTTATACAAAAATGTTCTCTAAATTGTTTTGTAGTTTATTTTGGAACAGTACTTCATGCATATTCAAAATATTTTCTTGTTCTTCATTTGAATTGGTTTTCTCATCAAATAAAATTTCTTTTATATTACTTAAAATTTTTATAATATTGTACCAAAGAATTAGCAGGAGACAGACTTGATGTAATCACTCGCATAGGTATAATTTGTTTACAAAAAAGAATAGGTTAGAACAGTGTTCACTGCAAATCTTAGTGAGTAATAGTACTCCTTTTAAATGAGTACTTTTTATATTACTCATTTAAAGTGCGTACTTGTACTCACTTTGAAGAAGGAGATAAGTGTACGCACTTGAAGTGAGTACTAGTACTCGTTATAAATGAGTACTTCAAAATACTCACGTAAAACGAGTACAAGTACTCATTTCTAAAGCGGAACTGAAACTACGCGTTATATGTGAGTACTAATACTCATTTTAAATGCGTACTTTCAATATACTTGCGATGAATTTCTTTTCTATTTATGAATATTTTAGAAAATACAAATATTACTATTAGCATGAATATTTTTCGTATGAGTAATTATATCATTGTAAAAAATTGATGTGAAGTGTGAATTTTCCCACATTGCAGGGTTTCGTAGGTATATAATAAGTGAAGGTGGCATGCTGAGTGTGTAGGACAAATTTTGCTTTGTAGTAACCACGGCAAAATGAACGATCTTTTTAAAATAATTTATCGTCTGTTAATCTCAGAGCTTTAAAAACAAATTTTATGTTAAAATATTTTTTTGTTAATTTTAATTCGAATACCTAATATCATTATTTAGGTTTCTAAATAAGTGCAGTATTTTTTTTATATAAGAAGGTTCATTACGATTTTGAAAATTGGGCCTATGGCTTTCATTGGTTGTCTTAAATCATACGCTCCGCCCCTCTGGCTTCGTATAAATGACACAGAATGAAAATATAATTCCAATTGGTTATTAAATTTACGCTCTTGAAAATTAAATTCAAAATGTGCTAAAATATAACTAGAATTTTAACAAATTAATTTAAACATAATAAATATGAAAAAAAAAGAAACAAAAAATAAAATTGACTCCACAAGCCAGGAACGAACCTGTGTAGTGAATAACGATCCTGTGTGGTTGTCGAGCAACTGAGCCACTAGACCACCAAACGCTTATCAACTTAGTGTGTTATAAGAGAATAACATGTATGCATTGTCAACCAAAAAACACAAAAAATGCGTTATTTTCCGAAAACATAATCTGATCAAAAATTCCTGTTGTACTATTCCGGTTCACACCATTATACATTACTTAGAATTTTTTCACATTTTTAGTTTAAACCATCTGGGCTACAGGGTGTGGGACAAAAATTTTTTTGCACAATTTTGGCAAAAATCGCCTCAAAATAATTTATTTTGCAAAAATTAAATTTTGATCGTTAATCCACGTACCAAGGGCTTTCATTTGATACCCTACTCAGAATTTAAAAAATTTTTTTTTTTTTTTCGATGAGCACATATTTGTTTATATTTTTAGGGGGATATGTTTTTTAGATGTTTTAGTATTTTTCCTATGTGCGGGTCAAAAAGTTGTACAAGCATGCCAATTTTCAACTCTCTAGGTTTAGCCGTTTGGCTACAATTTTTACCGAACAGACAGACAGACAGACAGACAGACAGACAGACAGACAGACAGACAGACAGACAGACAGACAGACAGACAGACAGACAGACAGACAGACAGACGACAAAATGACGGTATAAGGGTTTTTTGGTCATATCTACAAAACCCTAAAAATGTTCTAATGTTAATTTATATTCGTTTTATCCGTTTTTATTTCTTGAAATACATAACATTATAAAGTAAAAATAATATATTTTTTTGAAACATATTATACAAATTATGCACCAAATTCCACATATTCATAGCTGATTAAAGGGATACAAGTAATGTTGTTCACAGTGAATTCAGATACTGGATGGGGAAAAATCAATGATTTAATATTTTTCAAATATAAATTAATTTCTGAAATCTTCTGAATTACGTAAGCATTAAGTTTTGATAGTAAAGAGTTTTTAATGGGGAATATTTCTAATAATTTCTGGTTATTTAAAACGTAAATTCTGCAAATTTTTCCAAAAATTGGATGATCGTCTTTGTCGTGGTGCAGGAGCACAACACCTCCGGGTGAATATTCAGTTCCCTGAATAATAACTTTTGTTGTTAACAAAACACTTGCTGTTTGCCAATCATTTTCTTCAACAAGTTCCTGTCATATAAGCTCTTTAAAACTAAACAACCAAATAATAGTACAATATTAACGTTTATTAGACAATTAAAAATTTTAAAAAAAGTGCCAAAGTATCTGCTGATTAATAAGTGAATTTAAAGTTAAGTAAAAGTGAAAAATAATAATATTAAAGTGAAATGTGGCATTGAGAGGCTGCTGAAGCCAGAATTTATTTTTGCACAGTTTTTGTTTAAGAAGGTTCGGAAGCCTCAAAGTTAGTTATACAAATATGCAGTTTTAATTTAAATGCGATATAATAATAACACGTGATGATTGCATTATTTTAGGAATAAATGCGCTCAGATTAATTCAGGTACCTTCTAGATATGTTTAAAGATTTAACATTGATTCTATTATACGACATAATTACCGAGACAATTACATTATATTTTAGATACTAAAATAATACGTTTCAAAATGTAACTAAGGAGAAAATCCTAATTTTTATCTTCTATTATTCGTAGAAATTGTTTAGAATAATTTATTGAATTTTAGATGATAACTAAGTTCATACTTATACTTAATCATTATGATTATTTTAGTTGTAATATCTGAAAGGTTTGAAATTTTTTTAAATAAATATATTCAAGAAATAATAATAATTTACAGAAAAATATGAAGCTTCATAAATTCTGGAAAAGGATTGCATTGAAAATTGGCAAAAAAGTGTATAAATTTTGATTATAATAATTTAAAAACTATTTTTCTGATGTTCAATCAACATTTTTACTTTTCCTGAATTTTAAAGCTTTATTGTGACGTCACTCAAGAAAAGAGTTTTATACCTATGTACGCACTATAAGTGCGTATTACTACCCTCTCTTCCTTTCCACTACCCATTTAAAACGCGTACTAGTACTAGTACTCACTTTAAGTGAGTACTAGTACTCATTTAAAGTGCGTACAAAAGTACTCACTTGTACGTGAGTAAAAACGAGGACAAGCAATGTACGTACTTTAAATGAGTACTAGTACTCACTTGAGATTTGCAGTGTTTCCCAAAGTGGGTTCCGTGGAACACTGGGTTCCACGAAATAATTTTGGGGTTCCGCGAGACAAGTTGTGATGTAATATTAAAATAAGATTAGCTGCAATATTTTCATAGAAACGCATTAAACTATGAATGTAAGGCGTTACGCCTACATTTCTAATAAATCTGTAAAATTCAGTCAAATTTTCTTGCCAAAGGCATTGCTATTTATCTGTCGTTTCAATGTTGTTTAATCTAAAATTAGCTCACTATATCCGAACCAAAACTTGGGTTTTTTAATTAAAAACATTTCTTTGCAATTTATTCAAACATTTATTATAGTTACAACGTTTTATAAGAATAAATTAAATGTCTTATCATAATTTTTGTTTTATTTAATATCTATGGTAGTATTCTGGACACTGAAGTTCATGTTAGCATCGGTGTTATCGTTCAAAGTCACGGAATTTATATTGAAAACACTATGTACGCGAAAATCATTCAGATGTCAACGCTAATATCAGGTCTACAAGTATGAAATGCGGATTTGTTTCAAACTTGCCGCGCAAACAGAGTGTATAGTTCAAAGTTTCAACACATATGGCGTTTTGTTAAGTTATCATTAAGTGTCAAATGCGTATAGGTTATAATTTGAAAAGTGATCATATAGTTTTGTTTTACTGTGTTAAAAATGTCAAATTTTATGCCAAATAAAGAGCATCCACGGACAGTACTACTGTTTTGTTTTCATTTGAAAAAAACTGCTGCTGAATCATACCGACTGCTTCGAGAAGCTTATGGTGAATATGTTCCATCGCAAGATACGTATGAACGATGGTTTCGGCGTTTCAAAAGTGGTGACTTTGATCTTACAGACAAAGAACATGGAAAACTTCCAAAAAAATATGAAGATACAAAATTGGAAACATTGCTACAGGAAAACGATAGTCAATCACAAAAACAACTAGCAGAGCAGTTAGGCGTTACTCAACAAGCTGTTTCCAATCGCCTACGAGAGATGGGTAAGATTCAGAAAGTCGGCAGATGGGTTCCACATGCATTGAATGAGAGGCAGGTGGAAAAACACAAAAACACTTGTGAAATTTTGCTTGCACGATACAAAAGAAAGTCGTTTTTGCATCGTATCATTACTGGCGATGAAAAATGGATTTATTTTGAAAATCCCAAACGCAAAAAATCATGGGTGAACCCAGGCTCACCATCCACATCAACTGCAAGACCGAATCGCTTTGGCAAAATACAATGCTCTGTACTTGGTGGGACCAAAAGGGTGTGGTCTATTATGAATTGTTAAAACCTGGTGAAACAGTTAATACCCAACGCTACCAACAACAACTGATCGAATTGAACCATTCGCTGCTCATAAAACGACCAGAATACGAAAGAAGACATGATAACGCTCCATCACACAAGGCAAAAACAGTTTGCAACACATTGGAGGCACTCAAGTGGGAAGTGCTACCTCATGCCGCTTACTCACCAGACTGGGCCCCTTCAGATTACCACTTGTTCGCATCGATGGGTCACGCACTTGCCGAGCAGCACTTTTGTTCATATGAAAATGTGAAAGAATGGCTAGATGAATGGTTTGCGGGGAAAGGGGAAGAGTTCTACTGGCGAGGTATTCACAAATTGCCTGAAAGATGGGGAAAATGTATAACTTCTAATGGAGCATACTTTGAATAAATAAACTTTTACTGTTCTGTTGAGTTTAATGTGTTTTATTTAAAAAAATCCGCATTTCATACTTGTAGACCTGGTATCTCTGTCCAGAATACTAACTAATCTAATTTATAACAGCTTTAGGTATGGCAAGGGTTCCATGATCCGTAAAAAAATTGCCTAAGGGTTCCACAAGAAAAAAAGTTGGGAAACCCTGGGTTAGAATAACGAGAATAACTGGACAATCTTAACAAAACCTTCGTCTTTCACTTTCTTGCACAGTGTAGACAGTGGTCAGGTGACAAAATAACTTGCACGCCACAGAGTTAACACTGTTATGCCGAACGCACCTTTATTATGCGGAATTGCAAAGCTGGTGCATGAATTAAAAATTTCAAATAACCGTCTAAGATGCCCAGTGCGTCACTGCTTCGTACAAATAACAGAATTGTAGAATTTATATTTTTTTAAATAATTTAAGATTTTCAAGGAGATTAATTCAATTTTTACAATATCTTAAATCAGTGACACAGAAAATTCTACTTCAGAATATAAATTGAACACAATTACAAAATAAAAAGGAAAATTTATTTTCATAAGCTTTCTCAGAATCCCTTCTTATCAAATCAATAACAATTTTCTTAAATCCATAATTTAAAACATAAACCCTTATAAAAAGTCTGACCTAAATTCGATACATGTCAAATTTTAAAGGACTAAGAAATCTCTGGTTGACATATAATTTAATAGAGGACTGCTAAAAACAACATGCATGTATAATGATCTACATAAAAGTTATTTTTGACATAATTTAATTTTTTTTTTTTTTTAAATCTCGTTTCAAACGGTTCTCGCCCCTTTCTCGAATAGGGGAGGGATATAAAATGACACAGAGAGACTTCTTGATAAGATATTTATTTTTAAAAGTAAATATTTGCCTCTTAATTAAACGGAATACTTTAAATAAATAAAAATTAGACTAAGCAGTAGGTAGAATGTTTTTTCTTTAGTAATTACGGAAATTGCTTGATAAACAGCGTGTAACCTGAAATGTCTTACTGGAAGTCTTCGAGCAGGCCCGGATTCTAGCAGAAGCGGGATAAGCGACCCACCAGGCCCACTTCTAACCAACTTACATAATTTTTTGCGGTGGGACCCAAAAATTTTGAAAAAAAATCAAATTTATTTTACAGTATAAAATACATACATTAGAAAATAATACAAATACATAAACTTTTTTTTTCTTCAAGTTCTGTTCTGAGTTCAAGCTGAGTTAGTTTAGATTTATTTCAAAATTACCAATTTTTTTTACAATTTCTGGTTAAAATCTGATATTTTATTATAGATTACAGTATCAGATAACTTTATCTATCAGATAGTTACCCTGAAGTTTATCAGAAGGTGGAAAGACCGGCCCTAAATAGTGTTATACAAGGTGTCTCAAAAGAAATTTTATATTTAGTAGATCGATTAAAAAAAAAAGTAAGCCGTATATAGAAAAAATATTTATTAATTATTAAAATACACTTTTTGGGAATTTATTTCTTAAAAATAATATCGTCTAAATGTAGACCCTCGCGTTCTCGGCACTCATTTAATCGAACAGTAAAATTACTTATGACGTCTCGGCAGGTGGACTCAGGGATGGCTGCCATTTCGTGACGGATATTTTCTTTCAAATGCGCCAGTGAAGTCGGTTTATTGGCGTAAACTTTAGATTTAAGATAACCCCATAGGAAAAAGTCCATAGGGGTTAAATCTGGACTGCGTGGAGGCAAATTTATGTCACCTCTCCGGGAGATCAATTTGCCTGAGAAAATTTCACGAACACGTGGCAGAGACATATTGGACGTGTGTGAAGTTGCTCCGTCCTGTTGAAACCATGTTCTTTGGTTATAGCCAGGAAAGTTTTGCAGTTCAGGTACCAAGAAGTTGTCTAACATCTCCACATAACGCTCTGAATTCACTGTAACTGCACGCCCCCTTTCGTCTTCAAAAAAGTAAAGTGGGAAACAGAATGCACCGAGTTCTACGACGCGTTAACGCCGTTCGTACGGCGCTATCTGTCAGGAGAAAGTTAAACCCCAGCTGTCGTACGCAAGTGCACAGAATGAACAACGTCCTCCGGCGTTCGACCGCCGTTGATACTGAATGTTCGTCAACTTCCAACTTTTGACGCTGTTGAACGTTGACGCAGAACACCTAACCTCAGTTTTTACTGAATAATAAAGTGTTTGTATGTATAAATAACTTGCATACAACATAAATAACATCACGCACAAGTCTTCATCATCCATTATACTTTTAATAAAAGAAAGCGCACGTATAAACACAGATATAGGTTGTCAAGTGACACTTGACGGCGTTAAAAATTATTGCATTGTGTGCAGGCGAAAATTCTCAACGGCGCTAACGCAAAGTTGTCGCAAATGACGCCGCGCTGACGCCGTAGCGCGCTGTGCATTCTGTTCCAGGCTTAAGGGCCGATAATTCCTCGCGGCGACATCGCAGCCCATACGGTCACTTTAGGCGAATGTAGAGGTTTCTGATGTTTGCGTTTCGGATTCGTTGCACTCCAGTAGCGGCAGTTCTGCTTATTTACGTGGCCATTAAGATGAAAATGAGCTTCATCCGAAAACAAAATGTTGGTAAACGTTGAAAATCGCTCAATCACCTGATTTACGAAATTAAGCCTCTGACTGGCATCTTGGGGCTTTAATTCTTGCACCAATTGAATTTTGTAGGGGTGCAGCTTTAGGTCTTTGTGCATAATGCGATGTAATGATGATCTATGCACATTTAAAGCACTTGCGCGCTTCCGAATTGAAAGGTTCGGGTCGTCACGAACAGACTGATTAATATTCTCCACGTTTTCTACCGTTCTTGATGACCTAGGTCGCCCGGATTTTGATTTATCCAGCGTTGTACCAGTCTCTTCAAACTTTTTAACCCAATGTCGAATGAGAGGAATGCTTGGCGCATCATTTAAGTGGCGAAAACCTCGAATACTGCAGAATTTTCTACGCGCTACAGTCGCCGAATCACCGTTTTTGTAAAACTCTCGCACGCATAACGCGCGGCCTGCTCCCGAGAAACGCTCCATAGCGACTAAATTTCCAAGAGCCAGGCTACCGATTGTCATAACCCCCGCGCCCCTCGGATACGTTGCGTTCACGCAGTAAGCTAAATAAGTATAAAATTTCTTTTGAGACACCTTGTAGTTCTAAATATTGAGAACTAAACAATCACTCTCTAAGTAACCACAGAATCTGTGAAACACGTCGTCGTTTGTAGTAAAAAGTAATGAATTCATCAATACCAATGGCAGCTCCATACTCTTCCTATTTTCTTTATCAGATTTATTAAAACCCAGATGTTACGAAAACGTAGTACGCGACATCAAAGAGTACAATAATAATATATCTCAACGCTTCAGTGGCGAACTGTTTTACACAACCTTTCCGATAGCTTTTTGAAATAAACTAGTGAGATCTAAAATTGAGACATGCTTGACCCCATATTCAGTACATGTTTTCCTAGTGTGTTCTTTGACGATATGATACGAGATTGACTAGCACGAAAGTAAATATATTTGCAATGCTTCAAAGAACAGGAAGTAAGCGTGTACGATACGCCACACTATTCCGTAAAATGTTAACATCCGCGTACTTTGATTAAGATCGATATGAAACCGTTTTTTAAATGATCGACGAGTATTTGAAAATAAGTTGAATGGTTGTAGTTTTATTTTGTATTATTTTTAGTTTTAGTTTCAGAGAAAATTTCAATTTCGTTGTACACGAAAAGAATTGGCGGTTATTGGATTTATTAAATCTTTTTAAATTTATTAATTTTATTAACCTCAAGAAATAAAACGACATAAAATTTTATATTACAGTTGGGTCAATGTGGTAATGGTGAATCATATTTTTCAATCTTATATATCCTAAAAAAATATTATAGATTTAACTTTGTCCTTATGGTAGGAGTAGCTATTCATACACCAAGGTAGCTATTGACATAATATAAAAAGTAAAAATTAACCTATATTTATACCTATCTGGTAGCCTATGACAATAAACTGTTAACAGACAAATTACAAATGATTTTGTTTAGGCCCGGTATTTCCACCTTACTGTTATCTATAAGAATAACTATCAATGGGATAATATTATCCATTTGATAGTCGCTAGGATAAATTGCTTTCTGTATTTCCAACTCAAGTTATCCCGTAGATATTATCTGTCTCATTTTGTAATACGAAACTAACAGGGAAACTTCATTTTTTATGTTGTATATTTAAAATATCATCTTAGGGTGGTAATTCTGAAGTAACACCTTTCAAAATATTTGACAATTCATAATTGACATTATATTATGTATACAGTCTGTTCCAAACGGTTAAGCGGAACTAAATGGGAATTTAGTTCTTTTAGGTTGTCACGAGAAGGGACCTTGCTTGGGTTATTTCATTTTTCACGTTGGGATGTCAAAATTTAAAATTCCAACAATGAAACCATGGAAACGAATGACATATGTCAAAATTAAATATTTTATTTTTATATTTTAATGACAAAAAAATAAATAAATGGGAAATTTGTATTAAGAATAACACAAAAAATCAAAATATAAAGAAAATGACATTTTAAAATGATATTAACCTTAACCAAAAAATGTTTATTGTAAGTATGATTTACAAAGCTTAAACAAAACGGCCGAAAGGCACGATTTAAACGATGAAAGTAACTAGATTGCAAAATCTAGTTCCGCTTAACCGTTTGGAACAGACTGTATGTCAACTTACTAACACAAATTTTATAAAACATAAATTGACAAATATTTGAAATATATTTTATGCAACCAGGACAGAAAATATGAATAAGCGAAATAAGATGAAATAAATATTTGTATTATAGCTATTCTGATTGATGTTCCAAACGGTTAAGCGGAACTAAATGGGAATTTAGTTCTTTTAGGTTGTCACGAGAAGGGACCTTGCTTGGGTTTATCATTTTTCACGTTGGGATGTCAAAATTTAAAATTCGAACAATGAAACCATGGAAACGAATGACCATATGTCAAAATTAGATATTTTTTTTAGATATTTTAATGACAAAAAAATAAATAAATGGGAAATTTGTATTAAGAATGACACAAAAAAATCAAAATATAAAGAGAATGACATTTTAAAATGATATTAACCTTAACCAAAAAATGTTTATTGTAAGTATGATTTACAAAGCTTAAACAAAACGGCTGAAAGGCACGATTTAAACGATGAAAGTAACTATGGTCTATTTCAAAGTAGAAAAAAGTAGATAGCGCTGCGAACCGAGTACGATTTACACTGATCAAATACAGTATAGCGGGAAATTTAAAATAAGTTACAACTAGGGCATGGGCGTAGCAACTGGGTTAGCAAGTGATTTTTTTTTAATATAAAAAAGGTTAATAAGATATTGAAATAAACAAGGCAGATAATACACGTTATTTATAAGACATAAATTCAGTTTAATGGGAAATATGAAAAAGTTATAAAAATATTAATTTTAAAAATCATGTACTCTATATAAAGAGAGATTTGGCTAAAAGAGTTTAAATAAAGCAATAAAACAAACAATATATCTTCAAAGCTAAAGTTTCTTATTTAAGTAATTATTGTAAATAAAAATTTTAAAATATGTATATATGAAGGTCTAAAAATTACATCAATAACTTCTTTGGGCCAAATCAGCTGGGCTGTCTTTTGGCCTCACCTTAGTCCTCTCTTTTGATCTGATAATTGTCAAGTGTCAAAAAATATTTATATGTCAGATAACCTAAGAAATATTAACTGCGTAAAAACAAATTACATGGAGAATTTTCTCCATAAAATCTACGCCAAGAATATAAATAAAAGTCTAAATATGTAAATAATAACAAAATATATGAGAAAAATTAAATAATATAAATATTATATATTTCCAATGTACGACACTGAACATCTGTCAACTTGGACTAAAAACAATATTTTTACAGTGTAATAGGGATGACGATCTAAACCAATCCGCAGCAAGGACAAACAGCTCCTATCATTTACACACATTTTTCTACTTTGAAATAGACCATAGATTACAAAATCTAGTTCCGCTTAACCGTTTGGAACAGACTGTATGTGTTTATTTGTATATTTATCTAATTGTTGTCTCTTATGCATATTTTCTGATGTTATGTTCTTATTTTGTATAAAAATACTATTCAATTAAGAAAATAAATTAACATATAATTTAATGTCAAATATGAATTGTCAAATGTTTTGAAAGGTGCCATTTCAGCAGTACCACCCTAAGATGATATTTTAAATAGACAACATAAAAAATGAAATTTTCCTCTTAGTTTCGTATTACAAATTGAGACAGATAATACACATAATGGAAACAGGTGTATGTAATATGTATATAAAGTGTAGGTATGTCTTATATGTACATAGTACCTGTTTTAATATATATTTTACGTGTATATGCTTATATTATGTACATATATTTATCAATAAAATGTTTTTTGACACCTATCTGTCAAGATCTGTAATTTTTATCCAATGGATAATATTTACAGTGTAATTATCCAATGGACAGTAGCTACAAAAAAATATACGTTGTGAATAACTTATCGTATAGATAACTCAGTTACTCTATAGATAAATAATTGGAAATACGCAGAAAATCGTTTATTCCCTTGATAACAACTTATCCCATAGATAGTCAATTTTATCTATGGTTATAATTTTCTCCACGACCACTATAGAATTTACAAATTCTAAATCCAATTTTGACTACAGAAAGTTGATATTCTAACACAAGAGTTGGAATGATATTCTAAAGCACTTATCTTCTTACATGTGGAGAAGGTTATACGGGTTGCAGACATAAATTATATACAAGTAGATCTAGCTGACCAGTTTCGAAATATTTTATTTCTTCATCAGAGCTGATCTAAAATGTACGGTCATTGTGAGATAGTAAAATATAGAAATTAAACATTAGTCGAAATGTCAAAATGTCAAATTATAAAAAATTATAAAAATTCAGTCAGTAATTAAAATATAAATAAATAAGAAATAAATTATTATTTTATTTATTTTATCTTTTATTAATTCATTTATTTTACGCTTTGTGTTGCAAAGCGTTCAAGTGTTTTTTAATAATAATAATAATAATAATATTTTATTGAGCCTGTTAGTGATCATAGAAATACAGAGGTTAAGTCAATATAATGTTTACATAGGTAGATATTCTACTGTTTAACAGAATTCAAAATTTAACATTATTCACCTTTGTAATTTAAATATTCAGAGATTGAATAGAACGTATGTTCTAGTAGATATTTCTTAAACATATTTTTGAATAATTTTACATTGGTTATACTTTTAATGCTATCAGGGACCTTATTATATAATCTTGCAGCTATAAAACGAGGACTTTGTTCGTACAAGGTAGTATGTTGCCTCTCAATATTCAAGCTAGATTTACTCCTTGTATTGTGATTATGATAATCACTATTTATATTAAAGTTACTGTAATGATTTTTGACAAATAGTGCGCATTCTAAAATAAAAAGTGAGGGAACTGTTAATATTTTAAGATTTTTTAATAAATTTCTACAGGAAGTTCTATATGGAGTAAATGTCAATATTCGAATAGCTTTTTTTTGCTGCAAGAGAATTTTGTGAGCTTCTTTTGATGCTCCCCAGAAAATAATAGCATAATTTATAATTGAATGAAATTTCGCAAAATAAACCGATCTTAATACTGAAGGTGAAATAAAGTACCTGAGCCTTTTTAGCATATAACATGATCCTGATAGCTTAGTATTTATATAATCAATATGTGGAGACCAACGAAGATTTTGATGGATTATAAGTCCAAGAAATTTGAGTTGTTGGGATTGCTAGAGGGAATATGAGTTTGGGACTCGTATTAATGGGCTACTAATTTGGGTATTTTGAAAGCTGTGAAAATTTAGGAAGGTTGTTTTGTTTTTGTTCAAGAGAAGTTTGTTTTCTATGCACCATTGATTGAATACGTAACATTGGTCATTAGCTCGTGTTTGAAGGTCTTGTGGATTAGGACAGTTAATCAAGAGGTTAGTGTCATCGGCATATTGGCAAAGTACTCCATTAGATAGATGCTGAGGTAGATCATTCACAAATAGCAGAAATAAAACTGGACCAAGGATCGAGCCCTGTGGAACACCTGAAAGGGAACCACGAGTAGCCGATTTAGAGTTTTTCGATGCAGATGTTATTGACACGAATTGATCTCTGCTAGTGACAAATGACATAATCCAATTGTTGGGTATGCCAAATATAACAAGCAAACGGAGTTTATCAGAGAGTATGTTGTGATCTATTGTGTCGAATGCTTTCGATAAATCGAAAAACATTCCAAGACTTAAGCTTTTATTATCTAAGGTTTGGTAAATACTCTGAATAAATGAATATATTGCTGTTACAGTCGATCTATTTTTAACAAAGTCATGTTGAGAATCTTCTAAAAGAGAAAATTTATTTAAATAAGATATTAATCGGGTTAGGAATAGTTTCTCAAATATTTTGGAGAACAACTCTGAACCGCAATGGGCCTGTAATTGTCTATTAATGTTTTTGAACCATTTTTAAATACTGGAACTATTTTTTTAATTTACTTATTAAAATTATTAAGTTTTAAGGCATAAAAAAGTAGCTTTAGCCTGCGGGAAAGTTTTCTGAACGCGTTAGTACATGGCAATTTTGAATTAGAAGATGATTCGGATGACCTGGGGAAGTGGTAAAGTTACACAAGATCTTTTAGAATATTCAGGATTATAATTACTATCCTCCGTAACAACATATCCTCTTTCGCATATATATTAATTATAAATATACTTTAAATAATTTTTGTAGCATAGCTTGTTTACTAAGTTTCATTTTGTGTTATTATTAATTAATAGAGAAATGAAGTATAAAATATATTAACGCAACCTTGCAAGATATATACAAATAATAAACTTCTAAAGGATATTTGAAGAAAATTACTATATTTTATTATAAGCAAGGAAATTAAATGTCATATTGAAGTTGACTTTACGCTTGAAACAAATTTATTTACTGATAAATAGTTTAATAGGATTTAAATATACACGTTCAATATGAAACTCAAATAACAGCTCTACTTCGACTTTAATATTCACTTTGTAGTTGCTCGCTTTTTGCCTATTTTAAGAGGTTTATTCTTACTGTTTTGAAATAAACAATTTTATTCATGTAGAGCGTAAATTGATGCAAATTCTTTTCAAAAGTAGATTGATAAATTTAAATGAAAACAATAATAGCACGCTAACTTTAAGCGTTAAAGGCTTTTAACTTTTTGTGAAAACATGTAACAAAACTATAATTCTGCTCATTTTAAAGGCGTTTAAATACTTAAAGTTAAGAAGGTACAAGGGTAGATCAATAAGTCCTTACAAAACAATAGAAAAACTAAGGCTGCCAAATTTTTACGAACTAAATGCGAGACATTTTTTTATGAACCCGAATTTTCTTCAGAGGTTCAGAGTCGAGAAAATTTCATAAAAGTTCTCACATTTTCCCATATTAAATTTTACTTGCAATATTGCATGAACAGTCTTAATTTTAAGCGTCGTTTTTTCAGACGGCCACATTGTATTTACAAGGGACAACGCTAAATGGGTCCATTTGTTCCAGGTAAACAAAACACATACTGAATGAGTAGTTAATATTATTGATACTGATCATGAACAATTTGTTTATCACAAGAATTCACACTCTCCTGTAGCCAAAATCAACATAGGAGTTGGGCAGGGTTCGATACTGGGCCCCTTACTTTTCATATTGTTCATCAATGATCTTCCCTCACATGCACTGTCTAACACAGTTATGTTTGCGGATGATACAACATTTATCAATACAGGGCCTGATTTTGAACATGCCAAAACTAATATGGAAAATAATACCAAGTTAGTTCAGTATTGGTTTTCAGCTAACGAATTATATCTTAACGCTGACAAAACAAAAAATATTCTATTTACATTTAACAGGCGCGTTAATGAATGTTACGAGGGTTTCAGCAACCAAGCCAAATTTCTTGGCTTTATCCTGGATAACAAACTTAACTGGAAGCTACAAATAAATAGCATTGCCATAAATATTAATAAATACAACTTTTTGTTATATAAGCTATCCAAGATAACAACATATTTAACAATGAAAATAGCATATTTTTCCTACATTCAATCAACTCTGTCTTATGGTATTATTTTGTGGGGAAACTCAGTTGACACCTTGAGATTATTCAGGCTACAGAAGAGATGTATTAGAATTTTAAGCGGTGTCAAATGGAGCACACCTTGTAAAGAACTGTTCATACAGCATGGTATTTTAAATATGCCAGCACTTTACATATACCATATACTAATTTATTAAAGAAAATTCTTCATCTTTAAAAACGAATAGTTCTTTTCACGGTTACTCCACTCGAAACAGAACTGATTTTAGAATACCGTTTTCAAGATATGACGTAAGAAACCAGCCCAATATAATGGGAACTAAGCTTTTGAACAAACTTCCAGGTAATATCAGAAACCTAGAAATTAAACAATTTAAAAATAAAATGAAAAAAATTCTGATAACGAAGGCCTACTACAGTATAAAGGAATTTGAAGATGATGAATTAATTCCACAGCAATTTAACCAATAGATTTTCACACTTACACTCTTACTTTATTTATATATTTTATTGATGTAAAATTGTAATATATCAGTATATAAGACGTATGATATTTTAATTTCTTATTTTTGTACTTGTTTATTGATATGTTTAACGACTCCAAAAATGTACATTACATTCACTGGAATAAAGATTATTATTATTATTATTATTGTTATTATTATATTAAGCGGAATTTCCTGCTAACTGCTAACAGCGTGAAGATATCAAGATGTATAAAAATTAATGTTAAATTTTGGACTAAGGGCCGATTTTACAATCGTTGGATAAAGCTCAGATAACGCTATTCCCGGTATAAAGTCAAAAAATCGCTTTTACAATGCTCGGATAAAGCTCGGATAGGATAAACATCGGAATAAACACCAGAATATCTTATCTGGCCAACTAAACTTCAGATAAAGGGCAGTATAAGTTATTCCCTTGCCCTGATTGGCGAATAAGTATTTGTTACCCAGCAACGGTAAAAAAATTAAATTGACATGATAAATACCATATTGTACCGTTTTATTTGAATTTTTATTATAGTTATATAATTATGGTTGCAGCAGCGTAGTGGTTAGCTCACTTGCTTTGAAAGTGTGGAATCATGAGTTCGACATAGTATGGGCAAAAAGATTTTAAAAAAAGACTTGATTGTTGCAACCATATGCTCAGATTCTTTACAATGATTGCCTGTATCTCTGAATTAATTTCTGGAAATATGGGGCATGTTTCACAGGGCACGGTGGTCTCAGCTACTGTAAAAAGTATTCGTTAGGTCAACTCAGAGGACGCTAGTCGCGACCTTAAAATCTCTAAAACCTAGACATTGCCATACGAAATAATAATAGTACGTAATCCCTCGTTATCCATGTATTTGTTCAGCAATTTTGATTTATATTTTAAAAGTGTAGGAATGAACAGTAGCAGCCGATTACCGCTGGAATATGCTTCTAGCATTTTGAGCGCTTCGAATCTAACAGGCCACTATATATCATCCCTTCCACACTATGTACACATAATGCCAGTTTTTGTATATGTATATATGCAGTATTGGGCTGGAGCCAGTTCGGATGAACCGGTTGTTATTTATTTATATATTTTTCAAAATGCGAACTGGTTCTTAATGTTGTTATACACTGAAAAAAATACTCCTGTTATTAATCAGTGAAATTTTTCTCTTGAAAGAACTTGTTACAATATTGGCAGTCCACATCTGTATATAATATTGGTTGAAATATGAATTATTATAATATAAATTCTACTAGTAGAGGGTGATCTTATGAAAATTTAAACATGGGCGGTATTTGGGCTCGATTCTATTAGAGGGCGGTTTTACGAATATTTGCACACAGAGGCACTGCACAGATTTGAGACTAATGGCCCGGTTACACAATGCCAGTAACTTGCACCAGTAAGTATTTGCACCAGTCACTGGCATCGTGTAAACGTACATACAGTAGTGGTGCCAGTACTGGCACAAGTATCTCATGCAAGTCAAATGAATAGAAGCCGTTCCTATTTACTGGCACAAGTAGCCGTGCCAGTGACTTAAAAATGGCCGCCATGAACAGCTGATGTATTTTCGCGGTTACAAAAACAAACTTTTTCACACCTTTTTTTAATAAATGTAGTTTTTGGCGCCGATTCATTTTTGTTTAGAAAGACGTACGCATAAAATACATAAAATTAGGTTAAACATCGAAAATTGGCGCGTTAAAAAGACGGTTTTACGCATAAAAAATAATTGGAAGCATCTACATTTTGCAGTGTATTTCGGGTTCTTTGCAAGGTTACTTAAATAATTTACTGGCATACGTGTAAACGACAAAACGACTTGTGCAAGTACTGGCACAAGTACTTGTGCCAGTACTTGTACAAGTTACTGGTATCATGTAACCGGGCCATAACGCGGTAGATATAGCACAATAAAAGAATTATCTGAGTTGAATATTTCCACAAACATGCTCAAATGTGTTGTTAATAGTAATTCTTCTTCATCTTCTTCTTCTTTGGGCACTATCAATCAGGTTGACTTTTGGCTTCACTCACATAAGCCCTCCATCTCGATCTATTCATTGTTAATAGTAATGTCAATTTAAAATATGACATTTCTAATATAGTCGAATTGCTGATAGGTGACTGTTCGTTGCTACAAGTATCGATATACAATACTATATGCTTTCTTTGTCTATATCATTATAATTATTTGCATACCCATATTAACGTATAGTGACGCAAGTTGACAACTAACCTTCCAAATTATTTTAATAAAAAACAAAACATTAGAAATAAACGGCATGATTCGGAGATATCTTTACTAATTAGACCACGAAAATAAATTCACAGCAGTACTCAAACAAACAAAATTATTAATTTTAAGGTAATAATTATAAATAAGGAAAAACTTATACTCATACGTAAATTTTGGATTATAATTTGTTGTTTAATTAAAATAAATTTTTGTTTCCCCTAAGTACAAAGTAATAAAATATTAAGTAAAAATATATTTATTCATATAAGATATTGCTACAAGTTGTATTTAAATGTTTATTTTTATTTAAAAAAACTAGTCACTGTAATGCATGATTCGTCGTCATCTGAACTATCGCTGTCATTTCTTGTATTTATTATTATTGGATTGATATCATCAACAATCTTTTCCCTTTCCCACCATTCATTTATTAGATTTTCGATGTTTTTAACAGATTTTGCCCAAGTTTCACAACTAATTTGATCACAGGCTACTTGCCACATTTTCAAAACTTCGTTATCACTCTATCCGTTTTGACCAATATGTCTATCATAATAATTTTTTGTTATACCCCAAATTAGTTCAATGTTGTTAAACTAGCAGTGAAAAGGAGGTAATCTTAGTACTTCATGACCATACGTTTGTGCCAATGTATCAATAAAATAAACTGGTTCAGATTTTAATTTCCTTCGTTTTCTCTTGATTTTGTTAGTGAGAAGTTCAGATTTATTACATTTTATAATTCTACGAATTGTTGATTCCGAAATCTTTAATACCCTTTTCACACTAGATCTTTAAGATCGGATGTTTAAGTGAATGGATCTTTAACCGCTAATGTGAAACCGTACGGCCTCGTCTAAACACGACCGATGTTTAAGACAGAGATCTGCGTCTTAAACTTCGCCCGCATTGCCAACTTAATTCCCATTATAAAAAAATACTCCTTGAATTTGTGCTTCTCTTCTTTTATCTATGTTCAGCTGTTATCATTTTATATATCGAGGTTATGAGAAGATTATTTGCGTTATTATTTAAATAAATATAAAAAATAAACTTCTCCTAACCTCGATATACAAAATAATGACAGAATAAATTCAAACGATATGAAATTATGTTGGCAATACATACTAGCTTTACATGGAGATTTCTTCTTCAAATTAAACATCAAGTGTGAAAGCAAACCGATATTAAACATGGATGAAGTTTAAGTTCAATCGTCTTAAAGATCTAGTGTGAAAAGGGTATAAGGCAGCTGCTACTCTTTGATGGACACAAGATAGAGAAATAAGTGGCCCATTGTTCTCATTTTTGGAATTAAAATATTCCAGCAGATTTAAAATTAAAGTTTGTGAATTTAATAATTGGCCGCAAGGTCTATTAATTAATATTATTAACAGACACTGACAGCTAAGACAAATAACAAAAAACATTTTTAAAATCGCTACATACATGTAACAGTCACCTATCAGCAATCCGACTATATGTCAGTTTATGTGTCAAACAATACCAACTTTATTTTATTTACAATAAAACCATGGATAACTATCCGAGAATAAAAAACGCATTGTAAAAGCGAACGTTGGAAAAATAAGCTCAAAAATTACGTTAAACATCGGAATAAACTTATACCTTAGATAGCTATACCGCTACATATCCGAGGTTTGTAAAAGCGGCCCTAAAAAAAAAATAATAATAATAATAATAATAATAATATTTTTGAAGCCTTCGAAAATCATGTTTTTGAGATATCAACTTCAGAGTGGAAAAATGTTTTGAACGCATGCAAACGTGTATAAATCTTAAAGGTGAATATTTTGAAAGACAATAACACAGTTTGTTTCAAAAACATTTTTTCTTTCTTAATTTTTGTAAAAACTTAAAAGGTAGCCCTCGTATAATCTAAAATAAGGTGTACGTTCTCCCTTTAACGTGAGCTGCAATATCTCCCCAAACATTTCTGTTGCAACATCGCTGCTTTCGCTTTCCATGGAAACGTTCTATTCCTGGAGTAATGTAGTGCGAAAATACCCCATTAATTACTGATATCAAATTAAATCACGTTTTGGTGTTCCTTAAATATTTCGAGACTAAATCAACACCAAATAATTTCGAAAATTACTCCTACAGTCTGTTCCAAACGCTTAAGCGGAACTATAGTGCGTTCAAAGGTGAGTTTGCAGTACAGGGCATATGGAGTAGTTCTTTTTCATACTCTCTAATGGGTTTACACAATGACACTATCCTTTTCTTGCTTGTCGACGTTGCCAGCTCTAAAACGCGCTGATCTGTGAAGACGCAGTATTCTACAAATGGCCATTTGTTTTTGTTGAGTGTTATTTTGAGTTTTATAAGAGTTGATTTTTGTAAATTATACGAGTTTTTCATATTATTATAATTGAGACATTTGACACTTTTAAAACATTTGGCAACACCACTCCCATTTTCCATAAGAGCTATACTGCAAACTCACCTTCGAACGCACTATAGATTTTGCAATCTAGTTACTTTCATCGTTTAAATCGTACCTTTCGGCCGTTTTGTTTAAGCTTTGTAAATCATACTTACAATTAACATTTTTTGGTTAAGGTTAATATCATTTTAAAACGTCATTTTCTTTATATTTTGATTTTTTGTGTCATTCTTAATACAAATTTCCCATTTATTTATTTTTTGTCATTAAAATATCTAAAAAAATATTTAATTTTGACATATGTCATTCGTTTCCATGGTTTCATTGTTGGAATTTTAAATTTTGACATCCCAACGTGAAAAATTAAATATCCCAAGCAAGGTCCCTTCTCGTGACAACCTAAAAGAACTAAATTCCCATTTAGTTCCGCTTAACCGTTTGGAACAGACTGTACATCACATTCAATGCATTCTTTTTCTATAGAATTTATTGTTTAGACCGGTGATCTCCAACCATTTTGAAAGGTGAGCCACATATGAATATTTAAAATAATAAGCGTGCCTTAACCTTATTAAGAAACGTAACAAAAAAAGTAAAAAGGTGCTAGATATCGAATCTTTTGGGAAAATATTGAAGAAGAAAATGTCGGCCTACGAAAGTGACGGTGTAAGAAACAAGTTCCTGAGTATGACGTACGATTACTTGATGACCATATCGCCAACAAGCGTAGAGGCTGAGCGAGCTTTTTCAGCCGCTGGTTAGTTATGTAGCCCTTTGAGAAGTAGATTGGGAGATGATACTTTGAATAGTGTCTGCTTATTAAGATCACATTTCTTGCAATGATTCTTTTAACTTAATTTCAGTTTTAAGTTATTATTATAATTTGATACTTTTTTCAACTCTTAAACGATAGTGTTGGATATATTTGACGCAACTAAAACTGACCATATAGTCGGATTGCTGATAGGTGACTGTTACATGTATGCATCAAGTAGTGCATTCATATAATAATCTAGTTACAATTTTTCAGCGATTTTAAAAATGTTTTTTGTTATTTGTCTAAGCTGTCAGTGTCTGTTAATAATATTAATTAATAGAGCTTGCGGCCAATTATTAAATTCACATACTTTAATTTTAAATCTGCTGGAATATTTTAATTCCGAAAAAGAGAACAATGGGCCACTTATTTCTCTATCTGGTGTCCATCAAAGAGTAGCAACTGCCTTGAAGATTTCGAAATCAACAATTCGTTGAATTATAAAATGTAATAAATTTGAACTTCTCACTAACAAAATCACGAGAAAACGAAGGACATTAAAATCTGAACCAGTTTATTTTATTGATACATTGGCACAAACGTATGGTCATGAAGTACTAAGATTACCTCCTTAGCACTGCCAGTTTAACCCCATTGAACTAATTTAGGGTATAACAAAAAATTATTATGATAAACATATTGGTCAAAACGGATATAGTGATAACGAAGTTTTGAAAATGTGGTAAGTAGCCTGTGATCAAATTAGTTGTGAAACTTGGGCAAAATCTGTTAAAAAAATCGAAAATTTAATAAATGAATAGTGGGAAAGGGAAAGGATTGTTGATGATATTAATCCAATAATAATAAATACTTACAGCGACTAATTTTTTTTAAATAAAAATAAACATTTAAATAAAACTTTTAGCAATCAATTATATGAATAAATATATTTTTACTTCATATTTTATTACTTTGTACTTAGAGGACACATAAAAATTTAATTTAATTAAACAACAAATTATAATCCAAAATTTACGTATGAGTTTTTCCTTATTTATAATTATTACCTTAAAATTAATAATTTTGTTTGTTTGAGTACTGCTGTGAATTTATTTTCGCGCTCTAATTAGTAAAGAAATCTACGAATCATGCCGTTTCTTTCTAATGCTTTGTTTTTTATTAAAATACTTTGGAAGGTTAGTTGTCAGCTTGCGTCACTATACGTTACTATGGGTATGCAAATAAGTATAATGATATAGACAGAGAAAGCATACTGTATTGTATATCGATACTTATAGCAACGAACAGTCACCTATCAGCAATCCGACTATACAGTATAAATGTCGGATATATGCGGCGCAGAACATTTCATTATTATTTTTGTTTCATTATAATTGATTTTTAATTTAATAAATAATATTAAATACTAATTATTGTTAGAAGAAAATATTTTATTATCTGAAATCATAAAACAACCATAAAAACTTGTTTTAAGTACATTTAATTAGTTTTGAACATTTGTAAACAACCCCACTAACATATTCAATTAAATTTTTTTTTTTTTTTTTTTGTTGTTTTACCATATCTATACATATATTATTTCAATAACTATCGATTTTTGAGCATATTTTTACAAAAATACTTAAACGTAAGTATATGTGTCATTTTGTCATTTATAATGTGTACGAAATCAATTTTTATCATAAAATCAATCCGCGTGGGATCCCGCACGTGATTGTAAGATATCCCGCGTGGATCCCGCGGGATTGAAAAGTGTGCGGATTTACAATCCCTAACTACCACCTATTACTGCGCAGTATTAACTGTGTGGGTTGTGAATTCTTTTACAATGAATATAATATTAAATGCTTCTAGCTCTGTGCGAAACTCGTTGAATTGGAATCCGCGCCTTGTTGCTTGCAATATTTTATTTTTACGCTTCAGTTATTCAGCTCTATCAGACCGCTATTTTTCTTTCTCGTTTTATTTATTATTATTTAAAAACAGTATATTTGTACTGTATATCAAATGAAACTAAATTAAAATAATGGAAATTACTAAAAATATCTTGTTTGTTTATAAAACCAGTATCTTTCCAAAGATATGACACGTGTACTGTTCAATCGTGAGGTTGAAAAAATACATCATAATTAAAAGCATACATTTATCCAGGCTGCTTTACCGATTACTCATTTTTTCTCAAAAACGCGACGTGTGAATGCTCATGAAAATCTACCAAAAGAATCAAATGATAATATTGAAATTTTCCGGAACAATCCGGATGCACAGGATAACAGGCTGGGCTACAAAAAGAATCCGCTGGAATGGGGATGGGTTGCTACAGCCCGAGGCCTTTATCCAAAGATGATTTTGAGAGAATAAGCCCCCTCAAATCTGCTGAACAGGATAATAATAATATTTATTCAAAATAGGCAGAGCCTAATATACCAGGTCTAAAAGTATGAAATGCGGATTTTTTAAAAAAATAAAACTCATTAAACTCAAAAGAACAGTAAAAGTTTATTTATTCAAAGTATGCTCCATTAGAAGTTATACATTTTTCCCATCTTTCAGGTAATTTGTGAATACCTCGCCAGTAGAACTCTTCCCCTTTCCCCGCAAACCATTCATCTAGCCATTCTTTCACATTTTCATATGAACAAAAGTGCTGCTCGGCAAGTGCGTGACCCATCGATGCGAACAAGTGGTAATCTGAAGAGGCCAAGTCTGGTGAGTAAGGGGCATGGGGTAGCACTTCCCACTTGAGTGCCTCCAATGTGTTGCAAACTGATTTTGCCTTATGTGATGGAGCATTATTGTGAAGAAAGATTTCCTTGTGCTGTCTTCTTTCGTATTCTGGTCGTTTTATGTGCAGCGAATAGTTCAATTCGATCAGTTGTTGTTGGTAGCGTTGGGTATTAACTGTTTCACCAGGTTTTAACAATTCATAATAGACCACACCCTTTTGGTCCCACCAAGTACAGAGCATTGTCTTTTTGCCAAAGCGATTCGGTCTTGCAGTTGATGTGGATGTAGAGCCTGGGTTCACCCATGATTTTTTGCGTTTGGGATTTTCAAAATAAATCCATTTTTCATCGCCAGTAATGATACGAAGCAAAAAAGACTTTCTTTTGTATCGTGCAAGCAAAATTTCACAAGTGTTTTTGCATTTTTCCATCTGCCTCTCATTCAATGCATGTGGAACCCATCTGCCGACTTTCTGGATCTTACCCATCTCTCGTAGGCGATTGGAAACAACTTGTTGACTAACGCCTAACTGCTCTACTAGTTGTTTTTGTGATTGACTATCGTCTTCCTGTAGCAATGTTTCCAATTTTGTATCTTCATATTTTTTTGGAGGTTTTTCATGTTCTTTGTCTATAAGATCACCACTTTTGAAACGCCGAAACCATTGTTCACACGTATCTTGCGATGGAGCATATTCACCATAAGCTTGTCGAAGCAGTCGGTATGATTTAGCAGCAGTTTTTTTCAAATGAAAACAAAACAGTAGTACTGTCTGCGAATGCTCTTTATTTGGCACAAAATTTGACATTTTTAACACAGTCAAACAAAACTATATGATCACTTTTCAAATTATAACCTATACGCATTTGACACTTAATGATAACTTAACAAAACGCCATATGTGTTGAAACTTTGAACTATACACTCTGTTTCCGCGGCAAGTTTGAAAAAAATCCGCATTTCATACTTGTAGACCTGATACATATAGTTTACAATATATATTATAATACAATTAGAAATTTAGTCTATACATTAACACTTATTTATTAAAAATGAAAATAAATCCCTCTTAAATTGCTTTAAATTTCTAATTTCAAATTTTAAGCTAGATGGCAAAGTATTAAATTGTTTAAAACCTTTACAAAAAATCTGGTTATCATTTGAACTTATTTTATTTTTTAACACCCTCAGGTCGTTAGCACTTCGGGTTGGGTAGTTGTGCACATCTTTATTGAAAATTATATTTTTTTGCAAATATTCTGGGAATACACCTGTTAAAAGTTTGTAGATAAACAACATTGCTCCATAAAATAATTTGTCTTCTACAGAAAGCCAATTTAACATATTACACATACTTTTAATAGGTGTATACCTTGACACTTTCAACATAACTCACATGCCACGATTCTGAAGCTTTTGCAGACGATCTATGGAAGTTTTATTCATTAAATATAGAATAGTACCGCAGTAATCAAAGTGTGGTTGTATTAGAGATTTAAATAAGGTAATAAGAGTAAAAATGGAAAGTTTCTTCGATAATCTACTTAAGAAATACATTTTTTGAGATATTTTATTTACTATGTAATTTTTATCAAAATTTAAAAAACTGTCCACAACAAAACCCAGATACTTCATTTCTGACACAAGTTCAAGTTTTTCATTATCTACTTCAATATCTATTGTATTTAAATTAATTTTAGAATATTTATATTTTGACGTGAGGATCATGCATTTGGTTTTTTCTGTATTAATTTTTAATTTATTCAAACAAAAATAATTGTGTAATTTGTTTAGTTTTACATTTACTCTATTTATAGCTTAATATAAGATCTTTATCATAGACGGCAACCAAGGTATCGTCTGCAAATAAATTAATATAATCAAAATTTACATTATTGGCTATATCATTAATATAAATGAGAAATAATATCGGTCCTAAACAACTTTCCTGTGGAACACCCCAATTGTTACGTAATCAAGATGAATAATTATTGCCTATTTTAATTGATGCAGGAATGCTTGCAGCTGCAGGAAAGCAGGTTTAAAATGTTCCGTTGTCTGCGGGACCTGCAATGGCCAGTCCTGCGAAAACCTACCGGAAATGAAGATAGACGTCTACGACAACACCATCGACTTGGCCGACCTCGACGACGACGAGATGGATAGGCTGCTCAACGATATTGATATTGAAGAAGTCGAGGAACAACATCAGGTATAGTTACACTCGTATTGTTGTTGAAAGTTACCATTATTTATAATAATTAATACTTACCCACATGTTATAGATACCATTACTTCTATTTATTAATGCTTTCCAACTTTCATGTGCGTTGTATTTATATTAGGACTTCATGACAAGGTTTTACCTTGGGATATTGAATATATAATTTTTCATTTCAGGCGATTGAGGACGATGAAGAAGACGGTTTGGCGGATTTCATTGGCGCTGGTCCCTCAAAGTGGAGACAAGAACATTACTAACATTTCTTTTACACTTTTTATTTTATATAATGTGTTAAATATATTTTGTATTTCAATTTCAGTCGTTTGGTTGTGAACAGTGACTTCCCTCCACCCATCCCACCCTTCCCCCACCACCCCAACCACCTTCAAAATGTTAAATTGAGTAAATTTTTATTTCACTGACTCATGTTAGACAGGTTATTGAAGATATAAAGACAATTGTATATGATGAAACATGAAAATTAGTATAAAATTTTCAAGTTTGGAGATTTTTCCAAACTTTGAAAAGCTGTATCTCGGAAACTATTAGGGCTATCAAGCCCTTTTTGGTCTCAACCTGTAGCAACTTTAATTTAACCGAAAAAAAATACGAAATTTTAGCAGTTTTTGAGATATTCAAAAGGGTTCCGGAGGGCTGCCGAGGTCGAAAACTTGGATTTTGCATCTCAGGCACATCCCATACAAGAAAAAAAAACAAAAAAACAAATAGACCGGGAGCTCATGACATTTTTGGTCTTCGATTTCGTACAGCATGCCTTTTGGAGGAGAGAATATTTACCCTGTGACAACAAAAAAGGGATGGTACTAAACCCCTGCACGCTTTCCGGTCATAGGAAAAATTGCATTTCCACTTGCACAAAATTTTTGTGTTTTTCTCTGATTTAATATTGCTTGCCCTTTTGTCAAAAGAAAGTTATAACAAATTTAAAGTCTTTTAATTATAGGCATGCTGTATGAAAACGCGGAAAATCATATTTTTTTATTACAAGATCACATGACCGTTTGAGCCCTTTGGGACCCTCCGAATCGCATGCATATATTTAAAAGACTTTAAATTTGTTATAACTTTCTTTTGACAAAAGGGCAAGCAATATTAAATCAGAGAAAAGCACAAATATTTTGTGTTTAAGTGGAAATGCAATTTTCCCTATGACCGGAAAGCGTGCAGGGGTTTAGTACCATCCCTTTTTTGTTGTCACAGGGTAAATATTCTCTCCTCCAAAAGGCATGCTGTATGAAATCGGAGACCAAAAACTGTCATGAGCTCCCGGTCTAAAACTAACTACCCCCACTTAGACCAACATGACCAATTAGATGTAACTTAGACCCCCATAACATGACAAATATCAAGCAAATACATAAAGCTGCTCTAATGCAGCTGTGAATAATGAACGTTTTATACACAGTGCGGTTTTTTTTTTTAGTAAGTAAGTAAAGTAATTTTTGGTGCTCAGCATGTTGTCGATTGTTACCCATCGTACGTGTCACCTCGTCAGTGTTTCTTCTAGGTCCGATAAGTAAATTGAGAACAGTATGGGGCTTAAAGGACGTCCCTGCAGTAATCCCTTCTCGGCTTCAGTACTTCCTTAGGGGAAGCCGGGGCATAGCGGGCACTTTAAGGATTATCTTTAAAATAATCTTAATGAATATCGTAAAAAAATTCGAAATACTTTTATTCGTAAGATGATTTATTGTTTAATTATTACAGACAGTAAAAAAACAAAAATAAAAGTTATGATGACATAAAAAAAAGCTTCCTTGTGCTCATTTTGCCCCAGTATCGGGACAGAATGAGCACGGGCGGGGTATAATGGGCAATTACCTAAAATCTGGCGCAGAATGAACACACGTGAGTGCATTCCTCATCGTTATCATCTTCTCCAGTGCAAGAACAATGTGCCCACTTACCACATGCTCTTCACTGGAGCAATCAACGTCTGAATATGTGTGAAAAACACAGCAAAAAACACGTTTCATCAATTTACAAAATGTAAACGCCAGCTCTCAGTTATACAACCACTCTCGGAAGACACTAGCGAAGTACTGAACGTGATTGGAATTCACCCAAACATGAAGGCATGCTTTAACAGCTAAAAAAAGGGGAGCCCATTATGCTCCGGCTTCATTTACTTTAGTACTTTCTTCAAGTTGTCACGGGAAAGTTTCAAAATCATCTCACAGCAGGTCACGCGCTGTTGCTTTGGAAATGTGGACAGGAGCCCATGGGGCAAGTGTATGAATGAAAATGTGTCCTGTCATAGTGGTTTCATCAACAAAGCTATCAATTTTAGATTTAATTTGCTGAGGTGTATTCATCCTGAAAATTGATCGTAAATCAGTAATCAATGTTGACCTCAGTGCATACTTGTTAATTTTCATTGAACGGAAAATCCTCGACACATACATGTGACCACTTCAGCACGTGTCTAATATGTTAATGAATGAAAATAAACTTCAAAAGAAACTCTGATAAATTCTATTGAGTTAATATTAAAGTCACTTGTGTGTTACCAATAATACAGTTACTTTATTGGTGACTCAAATTAACGCTTATCCCTCTTGTGGCAGTTAGGTGAATACTTAATAAAAGGATACTTTCTTTGTTTACTCCTGTTTCAGCACGTGCTTTTATGTTTCTATCGAATCTCGCTCCATTTATACAATAAGTAAAATGATAAATTTAACAAAAGAATAGTAAATACTTTTTTTTATATTTTGCGTTCACAATAATATCATTGTTACACTGAAAACAGTTTAACAATAGAAGCTATTGTTAAACTACGTCTACGGCGTGTCATTGATAACCTCAAATATTTTAAAATGTTTATTTAATACAATTTGTAAGTATTTCCATGTTAGATAATTATTTTATAATATTATTATTAAGAAAATTCAAAAGAATGTTGTGTTGTATTATCATAGAAATTGTTTTATTATACGCTAGCAGTATACCCGCTGCTTCGCTACCGAAAAAGTAATTGTAGCCGGCTTAGACCGGACCCATGGTAAAATGGTTTGGTGCGAATTGTTTTTGGAAGATTAAAATATATTTATTTGTTTTAATCTACTATTGTATTGATATGTGCTTCTTACACAAATAATGTAAGTAAGGGCTTTTTTGTAAACATTGATAGTACAGTCACTTGGTAACAACACGTATAAGTGTCCCGTTGTGCTAACTTAGGAAAATGCCACAAACAGTTGCCCATGTGAGAATCACTCATCGTCCAAGGCGGCGCTAGTCACGTGAAGCATTTTATCTTGTACCTTATGAAGTTATTTGTTATGATATTTATTATAATTATTCCTTGATTACTCCTGATCCATAAATCGTACCTATATAGATCAGAGCACTTTTTTACCGTTAATAAATGCTCTTGCCACCGAAGAAAGTTTTATTCGTATAGTTTTAGGGGCTACGAAAATGTTCAACAGCAAATTTAATGTTATAATTGTCGAAAAATCAATATAAAAAATCTGGGATATACATATATCCTCGGAAACATTTTTGTAGCAATATTAAACCCTAAAAGTACTTTATATGTATATTGAATATGTATATCTTTTATAGTTTCACCGACATAGCATTTTAATGTGATTAATGGAAATTCTAAATTATATTTTTGTACATGTGTATGGGTAACCTCTATCAGCAAAAACCAAGTCTATATCTCTCATTGGGCCTAAGAGATATTGCGGAATCAGTGAAAAAGCATTTAGACCCCTTAGGGGTGAACTTATTAAAAAAAAAAAACTCAATAAGATTTTAAAAAGACACTTATATGCCAAAACGGAATGTTATCCCACTAAACATAAGAAATGCGAAGCGTTGTACAATTGACCCCGAATGTAGATTTAAGGGTTGTTTAGAGCAAAATCCTGAATTTAGTTCATAAATATTTGTAACCTTTATAAGCAAAAACTAAATCGATATCTTATTGGTTCCAAGATATATTGAGGAATCTTTGAAATCATATTTCACCCGTTTTCACCCCCTTAGGGATCGAATTTTATCGAATATAAGTTTAAAATTAATAATATATCAATAAACTAATTATGTATCAATCATGAAACAATAGTAATTTCAGACACTAATAGCCAAGCAGCTGAAGTGTCTGAGAATAAATAAATAAATAAAAAATACCATTTTTAAATTGCTAAATAGATAAATAACTATTTTGCACTTGAATGTATATTAAAGCCCAAGAAAGAATATAATTCGTCATCGCTTAGAATTCTCGCAACTAATTTCACACGCAGACTTCACACCCTATTACAATGGGTACATTCGATTTGACGCTCCGAGCGTTCCGAGTACGTTCTGTACACTCAAACGTGTTCGATTTGACGCTCGAAAACGAATGCAATTGAGTACACTCAATGCATTCGTTTTGCGATCGAGCGAGCAATTAGAGTGCGCTCTATGTGTTCGAGGTTTTAAGACCGAGCATATAGAGTATGATGTAAAAAAGTGGGGGAACGGCGGGAAAGAAATGAAAGTTTAAAATTAAATTATAAATAAAATAAAAATAATAGCCTTAGTCAAATAACAATAGACAAATAATATTGTCTATGGCTACAGATTACGGCCATTTTATGTATTTGTCACGTTCTGTAAACAGCAAAAAAATTATTAAAATACACCGTGCATATAATTAAAATTAAAAAAAAAAATCATTGAGTTAATTCATTAATTATTATTTAATTTTTAATTAATTTTATTTCTTCATCAAAAACCGAGGTATATAATTTTGATTCATGACTGACGTGAACTAATCTGACAGTAAAAACGCCGCCTAAAATTGTAGGGTTAGATTTTATGAACATTACGTCACAACAACGGTCGCTCCGTGTTCGAGTTGCTGCACTCCGTTAGTGCTCTATTCATGACGTCACCATCAACTGTTCGCTCAGCGCTCGCTCTACCCTGTACAACTCGAATGCACCCAATATGTTGAACTGTAGTAATTTAATAAGTTGATTATGTATAATAGCTTTATTATAAATGAAACTGTAACGAACACTGAATATATCGTGATTGTAATACTAAATTATAACGATTTTACAGCATAATTGTGTCAAAATTTCTAGTGGGATACAATAAACTTTAACGCTAAATAATAGCCGATTCTCATTAATATCACGTAGTCCATGACACCAGAATATAAGCAACATATAGCTCGGTGTGATATGGCTACATAGAAACGTAATTTAGAGGCGTGTTCACATATCTGATTAAACTATATGTTATATTGACAGCTCAACAAAAACTGCTTTTGTGAACAAACCTTTTCAATAGTGCAAGTTTTTTTTTTTTTTTTGATAAAATCTAATTTTAGTTTACAAAAATATGGAATATAACTTTTGAATAACATACGTGTGATGCGACGAATTTGAATTCAAGTTATGAAGTATTTGATTGACGTATGGACTAAATTGAAAAGTAGTTTGAATTTTTGTAGTGCGTTCTATAGGACTTTACACTTGTCAGCTTTATATGCATAAAGAGTTTTCTCAATATTAAAACGGGAATTCTCTGAAAACTTAGAAATGGTACATTTCTTCTTTACCTAAATTGACAATATTTAGTGTTTGACTGGTATGACTAAAATCCAGTGCCCGCAACTGCGAGGAGGGCACGCCATTTAGGAGTCCATCAAACCTCTAAAAGACTTTTTTCGACACTTGGTCTGTCTAGATAAAGTTGACTTATTTGCAGGGGGGATGGTATTTTCAAATATATGAAATAATTTAAATATTATTATAAATGAATTTAAATACAAATTAAACTAAATACAACGCTGTTAATTTACAAATTTAGTTAATTTATAAATTATCAGATTGTCACGACTCCAGGGCATCCACATCTTAGGAATAGCTTATTCTGCACTAAACTGACCCGCGTTTGAACACGTAACACTTGTCATGAAATTCTTCCACGGATTATTTTATATTTTACGTTTCATATTAGGACTAAAGAAAAGGGAACCTACTTCCCAACACCTGAAGAAGTTAGGATGGTTAAACATGTCTGAAAGAAGACACTTGCATTACGCATGTTTCATTCACAAAATATTAAGCACAAACGAACCTAGCTACTTAGTCGAAAAAATCATTAAAAGATCTCAAATTAACAGTAAAAATACTAGGAACTCTCACTTGATACATATTCCCAAACACCGAACAACCTTATTCAAAAAATCATTTTCGTACAACGCTGCCACGATATACAACTCCATTCCGAAAAATCTTAAGTCTCTTAAAATTGCCCAATTCAAAAAGCGACTCCGCCAGCAAATGGTCCCAATGTGAGCTTAATGGATCGATCCGTGTTCAATTAGACTGCATATTGTACTATATTATAATTGTACTATTGTACTATAGTAAACTATGATATTATTTATTAACATAAAACACTGTATGTACTCAACTGTAAATAACTTTAAGGTTAGGTGGTAGAGCAGTGTAAACTGAACCTTGCCAATAAAGAGATTTATTATTATTATTATTATTATTATTATTATTATTATTTTTTTTTGATTTATAAGGAACTAAAAGATCTTAAAAGATAATTAGTAATTCATATTACTAGTCTATCTTGTGTTATTACCAATTGTACGTAACAAATAATGGCAGTGGCGGAACTACAAATTTTGCCCCCCCCCCCCCGCAAAAAAATTTGATTGGCCCCCCAACCTTATGTGATTTTTTTCTTTTCGTATCTAGCGTCCCATAATTTTGAAGAAATTTAACCTTGAATTCTTTTTACACAAAGAATCATTTTACTTTATAATACATATTTTATTATGAATATAAAAGAAAAATAATAATATCAAACAAATGAAACATAGACAAAACAAAACAAAACTAGATATAAATAAATAAATCAATTTAAAATGTTAAATCTTTCTTTCTGGATTTTAAATTAGCAAAATCTCTAATTAAGTCTTTAATGCCCATTTCTTGAGCAATTTCAACCTCAATGCTCAACAACGATAAATTATGTAAGCGTTCTTCTCCAGTAGAATTTCATAGATAGTTTTTTATTATCTTTAATTTGGAAAAAGAACGCTTTGCCGTTGCCACAGTGACAAGAAGTGTTAAAAATAATAAAATTGCAATAACTATGTCTGGAACACTGACCGAGAGGGAGGTATATTTAATTATTAAAAGTTCGGCAAATTATTTCATTTTTGCTATTTTAGAGATTTCTTCATTAAGCATCGAAGCTAACATTACCATTTATAACGGAAAATTGGACGAAATATCACCTTTATATATATTTTTTTGTAAGATTTCGGCAGGACTCCAAATTTCTGTTTCATCCAAGTTGATTAAATTTCGAGGTGACATGAATAAAAACAAATTTACAACGTCGTTCATCCCTCTGAATCTATTATCAATTTGATTGATAACAATATCGAGAACTGCATTAAATACAGTTACTCTAAAAAAATCAGCCAAGGGCTTTACAATTTTTTGTCTTCCAAACAAAAGTGGAGCTGATATTCCACTTGGCTGCCATTTGAATTGAGTCATATTTCACAGAAAAATACATATTTCGGTATTTTTTTAGATTTAGACTGGTTGTTTCTAAGGAGGTTGTTGCAATTCTCAAATCTACCAGATCTACAAGTATGAAATGCGGATTTTTTTCAAACTTGCCGCGCAGACAGAGTGTATAGTTCAAAGTTTCAACACATATGGGGTTTTGTTAAGTTATCATTAAGTGTCAAATGCGTATATGTTATAATTTGAAAAGTGATCATATAGTTTTGTTTTACTGTGTTAAAAATGTCAAATTTTGTGCCAAATAAAGAGCATTCGCGGACAGTACTACTGTTTTGTTTTCATTTGAAAAAAACTGCTGAATCATACCGACTGCTTCGAGAAGCTTATGGTGAATATGCTCCATCGCAAGATATGTGTGAACGATGGTTTCGGCGTTTCAAAAGTGGTGACTTTGATCTTACAGACAAAGAACATGGAAAACCTCCAAAAAAATATGAAGATACAAAATTGGAAACATTGCTACAGGAAGACGATAGTCAATCACAAAAACAACTAGCAGAACAGTTAGGTGTTAGTCAACAAGCCGTTTCCAATCGCCTACGAGAGATGGGTAAGATCCAGAAAATCGGCAGATGGGTTCCACATGCATTGAATGAGTGGCAGATGGAAAAACGTAAATCACTTGTGAAATTTTACTTGCACGATACAAAAGAAAGTCTTTTTTGCATCGTATCATTACTGGTGATAAAAAATGGATTTATTTTGAAAATCCCAAACGCAAAAAATCATAGGTGAACCCATGCTCACCATCCACATCAACTGCAAGACCGAATCGCTTTGACAAAAAGACAATGCTCTGTACTTGGTAGGACCAAAAGTGTGTGGTCTATTATGAATTGTTAAAACCTGGTGAAACAGTTAATACCCAACGCTACCAACAACAACTGATCGAATTGAACCATTCGCTGCTCATAAAACAACCAGAATACGAAAGAAGACAGCACAAGGTAATCTTTCTTCACGATAACTCTCCATCACATAAGGCAAAAGCAGTTTGCAACACATTGGAGGCACTCAAGTGGGAAGTGCTACCCCGTGCCGCTTACTCACCAGACTTGGCCCCTTCAGATTACCACTTGTTCGCATCGATGGGTCACGCACTTGCCGAGCAGCACTTTTGTTCATATGAAAATGTGAAAGAAATGCTAGATGAATTGTTTGCGGGGAAAGAGGAAGAGTTCTACTGGCGAGGTATTCACAAATTGCCTGAAAGATGGGAAAAATGAATAACTTCTAATGGAGCATACTTTGAATAAATAAACTTTTACTGTTCTTTTGAGTTTAATGTGTTGTATTTTTAAAAAAAATCCGCATTTCATACTTGTAGACCTGGTATATTATTAGTTTGTAATAATTTTGAAACTGAATTTATTTCTCCTAACATTTTTGATAAAATTACACATAAAAATACAAATTCAAAATTATTCATACTTTTTATAAGATTTGAAGCATTGTCTCTTTCTTCTTTTTTTTTTCATTTTTGAATTGAATTACTATTTTGAATATGGATCTCGCTATTGTTTTGCTGAGGTCTTACTAAACGTAAGACCTCAGCTCTGTTTGGAAACCAGTGAGGCCTGCTTTTAATTACCATTAAAGTATCACAGCTGTAAAAACAAAAGATTTACCTAATACTACCTACAAACACAATGGCTTGTATTTTATCTTTTATTTTTTCTTTTTCTGTCCATCCATTTGTTTTAATTGTGAGTAGGTATTTGTTAAAAAATACGGCTCGTGATTTCATCAATGGCCACCTAAATTAAGGTTCACTGAATGAGGGAACATTTTAAACAGTTCTAAAACCCACGTACCAAAGACCGTAGACAATATAAAGCTTTTCTCTTTATAAAAGAAAAGCTCTGCTTTAAAACTGTAACAAAGGATAGTTAGAATTTTAGAGAAGTGTTCATATAGTATATTTCACAGAATTTTATATTTCGTTGGTTCTACCAAGTTTTAATCAATGTCAAGATAAGAATTCTTGACACTGTACAACACAATGGGGTTAGATTGGCCACAGGTGCATTTCGCACTAGCCCAATACCAAGCCTGCTGTGTGAAGCAGGCGAACCGTCACTGTATAATCGTCGTAAAATTCCTGCGATATATGGCTGCACTCAGTGCCAAGCCAGATAATCCCGTATATGACCCTATTCTACAAAATAGGCATACAGAGACTTATGACAGAAAACCAAGAGCCAACAGGCCTTTTGGTCTGAGGACTTTCGCCGTTTTGGGTGATTGATTTTAATATGCCCAAAATGGCAAGTTTCGTTTTGTGTGCTGTTCCACCATGGACGCTGCCGCGTCCACTTGTGAACCTCACATTAACTAAGTTTGATAAAGATACTACGTTGCCTATCGAATACCAACATGAGTTACAAAGAACACTGGTCCCTAGGTTCGAGGTTACTGTCATTTTACTGACGGATCAAAATCCGGAACTAGGGTTGGGTGTGCGTTTGTCGTCTTAAACCATAACGAGTGTGTACACTGCTGAGCTGTACGCTATTTACAAGGCCCTATGTTTTGTTTCGTCAGAGCAAAGTCGGTCAAGTGTTTTCTTGACGGACTCGCTGAGCGCTCTGAACAGTATCCAAGATCCAGATCCAGTGCATCCTCTTGTACTAAAGATCCGGTTGCTACTCCATAATCTGAATACTCAGAATGTGAGGGTAGAGCTGTTTTGGATACCGGGACATGTTGGTATAAAAGGCAATGAAGCGGCGGATGTAGCTGCAAAAGCCGCCTTCCACAGACCTATGATTGATGTGAGTTTCATATTTCCAGATGACGCAAAGAGTTATCTGAAACATCTTGTTCTAGCCATGTGGCAACATGAGTGTAGCAGCATACAGAACGTTAAGTTGAGACAGATTAATGGAGATATTAAACCATGGGGTTCTTCCTGCAGGATTAACCGCAGGGAGGAAACCGCCATCACACGATTTCGTATAGGTCACTGTTGGTGGACCCATGAACACCTTCTTCGAGGTGACAAGTCCCCTATCTGTGAAACTTCTAACACAGATTTGTCTGTGTTGATTTTTTTGTGCTTCGAGTGTGTGCAGTACGAGGCTGTCAGGGAGAGGCTAGGTCTATCCTATGACCTGTCAATTGTTTTAGGTGACGACAGAGTACTCATGGACAGGCTGATATTCTTCCTGAGAGAATCAAACTTACTGTTCTATTTGTGAAGTCATGTACCTTATTTTAATAGGGGAAACTTCCTAAGCGCCCTGACATCTTGTGGCAATTTGTGAAAGATACGAAAGCCACATTGTTTTGTTTTGTTCAATGGAGAAATACGTGTTTTTTTGTTGTTTGTGTTTTATTTTTGTGTATCATGGAAAAAAAACAATCAATTTTGTTCTGTGCCGCAATGTAAATCGTGAATAATGAAGAATCCTTCTTAAACATTCCATAATTTACCTAAATCGAAAAAAATATCAATTGAAACGACGTTTGGAGGCTAAGAGAAAGTGGATCGTAGGTTTATATGGACTCAAAAACTAAAAATGGGCAAAAATCCAAGCCCATGCATGCATGTTTGCCCGTTGCATTTTATGGAAAGTGATTTTTTACGTCCAAAAAAAGACTCAATAAAAGCATTTATCGCACCCAAAATTTGTCTAAATCATCAGTTGATATATTAAAAGGCCCTTCTACTTTTTCAGGCAGAGATATTAATTTTTACTAATATATTTACCATATTTTAGTTGTTATTATATTGACAGACAGTCAAAAAGAATTAAAAATACAATGAAAAACTAAAAATATCCTTGAAATTTCTTTAGAATAGTATATTATTACATATCTTGTAAATCGTAGATTACCTTTAAATTAAAAAAAAGCTCGGAAAACAGGAAAAATACAACTCGTGTTCATTTTCACCATGTAAACAAATACACGAATAACAGTTTAATGTGGCTTTCGAGTGTTCCAGCTTTGCCGCATACGGCGCTGCAATCTTAAAAAGTTTCCCCTATTTGTTTTATTTAGAGACTATGATATTCGATGGTAATTGGCCACTTTACAGCCTCTTACCATCACCCTGAGTCCTCTCTGCCTCCTCCTTTTTTAAATACCATAATTTTAGATTTAGCGGCGTTTAACTTAAGTTTTTTTCTTGTGTAGGTACCTTTCAAAACACTTAAGGAGTTTCCTTATTTCTTGTTCTGTCTTCGCAACAAGAGCTATATCGTCTGCATAGCATAGAGAGATAAATTTTGTATTGCCTACTACCAGTTCGCCTGTTTGCTCTCTCGTGTGTGTAGTATATTTCGCGAATATACGGTCTGGACTTGTGAAATCGATCGTGGTTGTGAGTCCAAACTCTACATTTCAGACCTGGTGTATTACGGAGCCTACAGCATCTCAAAGGGCCCTTTGCTAAGTGTCGTTTCAACCACTAGGTAAGTCCATTAATCTGCATATACAGTGAATTTATTCTTTTATGCAACATGTACTATGTCATTACCATGGATACAGTTTTTGACAGCAATATAAATCATGTTCATTTTCATTTGCAACATAGACAATTAGTGTGTTTACTTTTGCTCATTACTGATTTAAAAATTAATCAACATGTATATACAGATGAAGAAAAAATAATGATGGTAACTTGATATAACTCCCAAATGAGTAAGAGATGTTTTTGCTGTATTTAGTGCAACTTATCCAGATCGGCCAAAATACCAAATCCCTCTACAATTTCAAGACTATGGTCTATTTCAAAGTAGAAAAATATGTGTAAGAAGATAGGAGCTGCTTGTCCTTGCTTCGGATTGGTTTAAATCGTCATCCCTATTACACTGTAAAAATATTGTTTTTAGTCCAAGTTGACAGATGTTCAGTGTCGTACAATGGAAATATATATTATTTATATTATTTAATTTTTCTCATATATTTTATTTATATTCTTGGCGTAGATTTTATGGAGAAAATTCTCCATAAATATTTGTTTTTACGCAGTTATATATTTTTTAGGTTATCTGACATATAAATATTTTTTTACACTTGACATTTAACAAATCAAGAGAGAGGACTAATGTCAGGCCAAAAGACAGCCCAGCTGATTGTGCCCAAAGAAGAAGTTATTGATATAATTTTTAGACCTTCATATATACATATATTTTTAATTTTTATTTACAATAATTATTTAAATAAGAAACTTTAGCTCTGAAGATATATTGTTTGTTTTATTGCTTTGTTTAAACTTTTTTAGCCAAATCTCTCTTTTTATATATAGTACATAATTTTTAAAATTAATATTTTTTTAACTTTTTCAAATTTCCCGTTAAACTGAATTTATGTCGCATAAATAACGTAAGTGTATTATCTGCCTTGTTTATTTCAATATCTTATTAACCTTTTTTACATTAAAAATAAAATCACTTGCTAACCCAGTTGCTACGCCCATGCCCTAGTTGTAACTTATTTTAAATTTCCCGCTATACTGTATTTGATCAGTGTAAATCGTACTCGGTTCGCAGCGCTATCTACTTTTTTCTACTTTGAAATGGACCATAGTTAATAAATTTCATCGCGAAGGATGTCTTAAGTCAAAACATAACAAAAAAAAAGAATAACATCCCACGTGCTTACAGAAGAGAAGCAGTTGGAAATATTATTACATGTGGAAGAAAACAATCAAAATACTTTAAGATCAATTGCACAAACCGTTTGTGTCAGTACTGGATCTGTTTTTAACTTCTTAAAAAAAGAAAAGTTTCGATCATGCAAATTTCAAAATCATCAAGAATTGTTAGAAAGGGACGCAGCAGTACGTATGGATTTTTGTTTTGAAATGTTTTAAAAAATTAATTCCGATCCAACAATGCTTCAAAGAATTTTATTTACAGACGAAGCAACGTTTACTCTAAATGGTGAAGTGCACAGACAAAATTTTAGGTACTGGAGTCGAGAAAATTTACATTTGTTTCATTCCTCCCGAACTCAAAATCCGCAAAAATTAAATGTTCGGGCAGGGATAATAGGAACCAATATTATAGGACCTTTTTTTATTGACGGTAACCTTAATGCCGCAAAATATCTAGCCTTTTTGCAAAACCAAATATTACCTGCGTTGCGAAACCTCAATATTAATGGACAAGTATGGTTTCAACATGATGGCGCACAAGTCCATTATTCTAGAATAGTTAAAGAATATTTACATAGAACTTTCCCAAAAAGCTGGATTGGAAGAGGAGGGTCGATGAATTGGCCCAGGGCCGGCTCAGAGGTCGGGACATCGGGGATTTTTCCCGAGGCCCCGCGCTTTCATATTTCTAACAATTATTAGTAGCTAGAGCAAGTTTTTGACACGAAATGCAATATTTTCCTGAGGCCCCACAGCCGGCACTGAATTGGCCAGCGAGATCTCCGGATTTGGCACCCAATGATTTTTTTTATTGGGGATATTTAAAGGCCAAAGTATATAATGGAGAACTTAGGGATGTTGCTGAACTGCAAGACATAATTGTTTAAGCATCCAACAATATACCTCAAGAGCAATTGCTGATTGTTTTGAATCATTTTTATGATCGCTTAACATTTTGTATGCAAGTAAACGGAGAAACTTTTGAACATTTATTATAAGTTTTTATTAGTTATTTATTTATTATTATTTTTTTTTTTAAATTTGTATTTTCAATAAAATATTTTGATTTTGATAGTAAATATGGATTTTTCTATGTTGCAAATGAAAATGAACATGATTTATATTGCTGTCAAAAACTGTATCCATGGTAATGACATAGTACATGTTGCATAAAAGAATAAATTCACTGCATAACCAGTCCCATCTCCAGCATTCTACAATCGCGTGAGATTTCGCCCAACAAAGTCCATTCGCTTTATTTCGCGTTTTTCATCCAGATCGCGAGTCCTCCCTTATGATAGTCACGAACGTGCTTCTCAGAGCAGAAACCTGATCAATGTCTACGTCTGGGAACATTGCAGGGCTCCGAATTTAATAATCAGAGACTCACTCTTTACATGTAACAGAGCGACTACCATGCATTTTGAAATGAGTCCTTTACTCCGTATGACATCATTATATAACAGAGTACTTGCTAAAGACATCTGTTGATTTATTCAATATGAATTACTCCAAGTTCCACAAAGTTGTATTAAGCTTTATAACTTGACTGTGTATAGAATATAATTTAATATAGCGGACTTGTAAAACTGTAGGTAGATTTAGACTGCTGTTGTAATCTATATAGTAGGTCTGGTATTAATTGTATTTTGCGAAGGTCTTAAATATGTTTTGTAACTGAATGAGTAGAGCAAGTTAATTGGAGAGTTAAGAGGATTGTAAATTTATCGACTTTTTCAACTACCGGTAATTCGGTAAAATTTTCAATCAAAACCGGTTTACCGGTATTTACCAGTTTTTTTTTTAAATTTTATTGTTGTTTTCTTGAAATAAGAAGTAATTTTTGAGCGAGAATCAATCGAAATAGAAGAATAATCAGTCTTTACCTTTTCTCGTTTTACTAATTAATTTTGTGTTGACTTTTGAGATGGTAATGTAAACCGCTGGTGCTTCCGCCTGCTTTTTTAGGGTTTTGTAGGTATGACCAAAAAACCCTTATACCGTCATTTTGTCGTCTGTCTGTCTGTCTGTCTGTCTGTTCGGTAAAAATTGTAGCCAAACGGCTAAACCTAGAAAGTTGAAATTTGGCATGCTTATACAACTCGTTGACCCGCACATAGGAAAAATACCAAAACATCTAAAAAACATACCCCCCTAAAAATATAAACAAATATGTGCTCATCGAAAAAATATATATTTTTTTAAAATTCTGAGCAGGGTATCAAATGAAAGCCCTTAGTATGTAGATTAACGATCAAAATATTATTTTTGCAAAATAAATTATTTAGACATTATTTCTGCCAAAATTGTTCAAAAAAAATTTTGTCCCACACCCTGTAGCCCAGATGGTTTAAACTAAAAATCTGAAAAAATGCTAAGTAATGTACATTTATGTGAACCGGAATAGTTCAACAGGAATTTTTGATCAGATTATGTTTCCGGAAAATAACGCATTTTTTGTGTTTTTTGCGTAACCATGTAAACTATTTAATGATATTATGTAGCACAGTAGACAGAGCGCTTCGATGGTGTAATGGTTACTATACAAGCGTTCTAATCTGCAAACTCGAGTTCAAATCGGCCGCGAGGCAATTCATTTTTTCTGTTTTTTTTTGAATTTTTATTTTGTTTAAATTACTTTTTCAATATTCTAGTTATATTTGGGCAAATATTGCATTTAATTTTTAAAAGCGTAAATTTAATAACCAGTGCAAATTGTTGAAATTGATTACTATTGGACTTACAACCAAGTAACTTAAAATATAACGTAACTATAAATATAGAATACCATGGATACAAGTTAAAAAAAATGAAATATATAAAATATATGTTATGTCATGTGTTATAATGTCTGTATCATATTAGTGCCTAAATATATTACTGCTATACTGCTATTTATATTCCTATAAATAAACAAAAACAGAAGGACGGAGCTTATGACTAAAACAACCAATGGAAGCCATAGGCGCAATTTTCAAAATCTTATTAAACCTTGTTATATAAAAAAAATACTGCACATATTTAGAAACCTACATAATGGTATTAGGCATTCGAATTAAAATTAACAAAAAAAATATATTTTAACATAAAATTGGTTTTGGCATCCCAAATAATCATCATTCACTTACTAAATACCTTCAAAACCCTGAAATGTGTAAAAATTCACACTTCACATCAATTTTTTAACACTGTTTACATACAGCTATATCTTTTTCTGCTGTTCGATTAAAATAATGAATTTCTATCCATGTATACGAAAATATATAAGTAGTAAGTAGTAAGTCCTATTTAAATTAACAATAAAATTTTATAAGTTAATTTCCTACATTTGATTTTTCAATCCCTTTGTATCATATAATAAATCGAATAATCATCTAACCCAGCGTTTCCCAAAGAGTGGGTCGCGACCTGGCACCAGGTCGCAGAAAAATTTTGCCGGGTCGCAAAAAAAATTGTAAAAACCCAAAATAGATTTTTTTGTATATATATATATATATTTTACGTCAGTTAATCACTAGAATAGTGTGTATTTGTGCTCTTTATTACTATACTATATTCTTTAACACTATACTATACTCTTTATTACTATACTATACTCTTTATTATTATTTATTACTATAAAGCTACTGCTTTAAAATAAAATTTGTTTTGTAAATAAATGTTTTTTTTTCATAAGGTGGGTCGCGAAAAATTTTAAAACCTCGTACCGGGTCGCGGTCAAAAAAGTTTGGGAACCGCTGATCTAACCTACAATCTTGTGTAAATGTGGATTTAATGTAAAAATGTGTTATGGTTGAATCGTGAATCAACAACGATCAAATATAATAAATCTATATTGCGCAAATATACAATATTTGCGCATTTTTATTTTTTTTATACATAAATAATTATGGGTGCAGAAAGTAAATAATATAATACATATTACCATAACATGCAAATGTATCAATATTTTTTATCTCTTTTCTTTCTTCTGTATTAATATACTTTTATTTTCAGGTTATGTTTACCTTATTTTTATTTTTAAACAAACAGAGTAATCAAAATTTATAAATGGATCACAATTTTAAAGTTTTAAATATTTACTTGCATTATATTGAGAAATCTTTTGGTTGTTCTCGGTTTTTCAAACAACATTTGTAAAACGAGATATTCCGTAGAAGTTTTAGACAAATTAAAATATTTTAAAATGTTTCTTCATGTAAATTAAAACTCATATCACGCAGTTGCCTTCGTTCAATTCGAACTGATCTCCTAAAAAGCATTTTTATATTTTTTTTATTCACCTATATTAATTTTTTACTTAACCTCTTGATGTTCAATTTGTTCTAGTAATAATTGGTTTAAAATAAACAGACTGCCATGATTAATTCTAAAAATGCATTTTTTCTAGCTATTTGACGTTTAGAGGTTAAAATTACATCTGGTTAAAAGTTAACGCCATGTATTTGGCTGGAGTTAAAATTCCGATTATAACCTACTGAACCACATCGAGGTTAAAATTTTAACGTAATAGACTTACAGAATAACAAAATATTGTAAAGCGTGGTTAACATTTTTTAACTTCGACCTTGAGGTTAATTTTTAACTTTTTAAGATACAGAATAGACCCGAATAGGTGCCTTTTGTTGGTGGTTGGTTAGAAGTACTAGAGTTGATGCGCAAGAAAACGACAATTTTTATCGTGAAGTAAACATGGAATGACATTTGCATGTTGGTTATGTCATCTTGTCGTAGAACATCCAAGACTCTGGCTGCGTGTGGAAACGAACATATTTCACCGAACAAATAAATGGATAATCTAAATAATAAATGTAGAAGTGGAAAACTTTATATTTGAAGCAAATATTCTAGAACGTAATGTTTTAGAACGAATAATTGAATTGTACATACATTTAATTTTAGATTTAACAGTACTATATAAAATTATAAAAATTATATATAAAAGTGAAAATTATGAATAATTGTGAAAAGTAGTAATACCAAGATTTAATTCTAATACATTTAAAAAACAAATGAAAACAACTGCATTCAAATATTACTTTTCATCCACACCACACTTATTCATTCCAGTCGTTAGACCTCGAATAAGCGGAATGAATAGAATGAGAATATTGTCTCGACAAAACGCGTATTCTGATTGAACCTAAACCAGAATTGGCACAACAAAACGCACCCATTGCACTCAACGTTTCAGACTGCTATCAAGCCACGCAACCACGTGACGCCTCGGCAGTGTACAAAATATGGGGAACGACCGAAATTGAAGACCAGAGAACGGTGATTCCCCGAAACACCGATTTAAAAAAAGACCAATCCGGAGACGACCAAATTTGATTACATTTGCTCGCTCGGCCAAAGCAATTACATTAATTGGTATGTGGTTAGATAGGTATGTTATCGAATTACCGGTAAAAATTAAGATAGTGGGAAAACGATTTTTCTCGAAAAAGCGATGTGTGAGCAAGTTGGGAAACAAATTTTGGTGATCCAAATTTACCCAAAGAATCGATTGCTAGTACTGAAATTTTCCGGAACATACCGGAAGTTAAGATATTCTAGGACAACATGGATTTTTGAAATGGGAACGTATATCGTGTTGGACATCTCTGGATAGAACTTTTTTAGACTTTGATAGAAAAACAATTTTTCTTAAATATACATATTTTAAATATTTTTTACGTTCTACGAACAATTGTAATCACTATAATGACTTGAAAGTGCTTTTATTTATAAGTGTCTAAATTGCCTTCCATTTTGATATAAACACTTTCACAACTTTACTCCTGCGAAGTGTTTCTGATTTCTCAACATTTTTCATTTCGAGAAATGATAAATTAGACGTATTTTCTCAAGCATTCTCGAGGAATCTCGGGAAAAATAATTATTAGAATATATATCTTTTTTTAATGTTGAAAATATTGTAGAGGATAAAAACAAGTTAAAATTATAGTCAACTTTAAAAATTATTACGAAAACGGCACGTAACTGCATATTAATTGAAAATACGAAAAATTAAGAATTATATATATATAAATAATAATAGTAATAATTATTTTATTTAACTTGTAGGTAATCTTTTTTTAACAGTTTTAAACTGAACAAAAATTGGAATATAATTGATTATAAATAAATAATACACTAAATTAAAATAAAATATTGTAACAATAAATGCTAATTAGTAGAGTCCGGAAAAATATGCAACGGTACTTCAGTTAGGTGTTTTTCGATAAAAAGCGGCACATGTTTTATCTGTAGAAATAAAATGTTATTATATATATTTGTAATGTGCCCTGCTGACAAATAGTATAGCGTATAAAAATTTAATATCTTATCAAAAACTGACCAATGGCAAAGGAGTGACCGGAATTATCTACCTAAATAATGAGGTGTCGTTATTAAGATAAGAATTCATTGCGGTATAAGTGTTTTATTTTTTTGTTTTTTGTTGGCCTTTATTACCAAATAGTAAAAAATTGAAAAATGAAAAAGTTTATAAACGATATTATTTATTATTAATAAATAGTATACACAAGCAAAATAAATGCAATTTTAATATCAATAATACTAATAGTAAGAAATTTTTCGACTTGGTGTGTGTTGTAGTGAGTTTTTTTTTCTTTTCTCAATAATAATAATAATAATTAATAATAATATTTATGAAAGTAATAAGTTTTTAATTATTTAAAGAAATCATTAAGTATTTTTCTAAATTTTCATCAGAAAAATTAGTTCTTTTCGATGTATATATTCCTTGAAAAAAGAAAAAGACCTCTCTACATCAAAACTTGTTATTGGTGCATAATTATAAAAAGTATATATTTCTTTATATTTATTAAATATATCCTGATTTGATAATAAAGATAGAAAATTGTACTAATACTTGTAGGTCAGGATTTTTATTAAATATACCATCAATTTTTGCAGACAAGTGCAAACCAAACTCGCCGGGAAGAGATTTCAGTTTGTTTACTGTCCAATAAATAATATTTAAAGATCCTGACAACGGCCGGTTTTGTTTTTCTAATTTTACTATGGTTGAAGGAAGAAATTCAAAATTGGTCTTTATGAACTTTAACTCTTCATAAATATTTGGTTTTTGTATAATATTTTTTGATATTATAATGCTTTGAGCATCTGGAGTTAGATTGAAAATAAAAAATTTTAAAACTTCAAAATTTTTAACATAAAATAACGCCGCTTCAAGCCAAGTTTTTGGCTTTTGTTTATGCTCCGATTATGTCTTTTCAGGCTTCGTGTCCCGATTTTTAGTAACACCGATTTTACATCCTGTAATACGCTCGAATCAGTGTAATGTGAGTGCTTTGAATACGAACTTTGAATGTAAGCTTAATACCAAAGAGGATCCTTGCATATAGGATACCTGCGGTTCGAGAAAACAAGAACACTGTTGTGCTCGTTTCTGAAACTAACGGAACAACAAGGGACCAAAGTCATTAATTTAATTAGATTTTTTTTTATTTGTAATCAAAATTAATTATGAACTAAAATAATAAAAACACTTCGCTATTGTTACAAATAGTTTAATATACTATATTACGAGAGTAGCCTTTTATATTTCGTGATTTGAGATCAAAAACAATTACTTATCAACAAAAGTGGCTTTACTGTTTTTCAAAATATTCTCCATGAAGATCAATACACTTTTGCATGCGTTTGAACCAATTTTCGAAGCACTTTTTCCACTCCGATTGAGGCTTTTTTCATTGCGATTGTCAAATTATGTGGGATCTAACGCGAACAAATCTTTTTAATGGCCATGCAATAGGGAATGTATGCTTGTCCCACTAATGCCCAAGGATACATCAAGGTTTGTTCGTTTGTGTTGCACCAAACTTGTCCAGGGCAAGAGCAGCTGACGTAAAAATGCAACTAAAAACTTCTTCCGAACTGCTCGAAACAGGAATACAAACGAACGGTTTTCCAGGCAGGCGAATGACATTTCAAGTTGATAACCTCAATTTTTAAAACAAATTTTTGCTTAAGTAATAGTAAATAAATAAGATAATATGAACAGTTTTGACAGATTTTATAAAACTGAATTTATTTATGTTAGTTACCAGCATTGTAAAGGCGCATCCCCACTATGCCGCTGTTTGCCAGTTGGCAAGGCCAGTTGGCAAAGCCAAATTGGCAAAGCCAGTGGCTGTAAAAACGTCCACATCTGTGTTGGCATTTAGTTCAGTCGCTCAATGTTCACCGAGGAGGATTTACTAATTGCTTTAGCTGCTGTTATCATACTTGACAGTGAAGAAAAAATATGCAAACGGCGCAAACGACGGTTTTGGGTACGTCCAAATCTTCAAAGTAGATCACGATATGGAGCACGTGACTTAATGAAGGATTTAGTATTGGACGATGTGGACGAATTGAATCTCGAGTACAGAGGATGTGGTTTTAAAAACGTTTTTCGAATGAGAAGTAGCGATTTTGAAGTTCTTCTAAATTTGGTTGCACCAAATATCAAGAAGGAAGATACGTCATTCAGAAGAGCTATTCCTGCCCATGCACGTCTAGCGGTTACTTTGCGATTCCTGGCGACAGAAGATTTCTACCATTCGTAAAGTTACATGTTCAAGATTTCAAAGCAAACCTTTAAACGATATAGTCCTTTTTTATAGTCCTTTAAACGACAGTCCCACAAAACAGGATGATCCCGGTATAAATCGATCAAATTAAGCACTTTTTCGTTTGTCCACTCCATCTATAAACAACGTTGCTCATCGGCGTCTGAATCACAACCTGAATTTAAGCCTAAAGCCGCGTGATGCCAGTGGTTGGCACGTCCCCACCCTCCGTTCTTATCGGCTTTCTTTGAATGAGACCGACACTTGAGCGATTCTTGTTGGCATGCCGGTGGCACGATGGTATGTGCCAACGGTCACGTCTACATTACTTCTGGAATTGCCAAATGGCCTTGCCAACTGGCAAACTGCGGCATAGTGTGGACACCGCTTAAGAAAAGTACTTTCCTTCTATTCATATGACTCGATTCATGATCAATATATGATAGATAGATAGATGTAAAATAAAAATTTCCGCTAGACCGAATACAGATTATAACCAAGTTAGATTAAGTTTGCCGCCTTTTTACAGGTTGCCTGAAGCTACACTCACTCCCAAGCAAGTGTAGATTTTGCCTGTCCTGATTTTACGTACAAGTGTCGGAACACAAACGAACGCCATAGCGTAGCTGTGGTGTAGTTCAGTGTAGGTTGGGCAACACAAACGAACACACCTTCAATCTCACGATAAGTCACATGACGATCTTTCAGTGTCAATTCACGCACAGTATCAATGTTAATTGGTTTTTCAGTTACCTGTACGAAATTTGGCGAACCAATTTGATATTGTCTGCTGCGTTTTGGGAACAACAACCGATTTTTGACGAACTTCACGAAATTCGTCCTTAAGTGAATTACGGCCACGATTGAAGTCGGCAAACCATCGATAAACAGTAGTCCTTGATGGTGCTTCATCGCCAAAAATCGAATTAAGTTTAAATTATCGCTCGAAAATGTTCAAGATTTAATTCAATTTTTAGCCGAGATGAATTTTTTCAAGTTACTGTAAACAATACAAATAGCACTCGTACGTCAAAACGTTCTGAGTACGTATACCGTCAAAAATGTCAAACTTTACGATAGAATAGATCGATCACGTTAATTATAGGTAATTATAGGTCTTGTTACAATACTTTGAAAATAACTATACCAGCTTGTAGGTCAGGCATGTGCAACCTACAGCCTGCGGGCCGGATCCGGCCCGTTCCCATATTTTGTCCGGCCCGCGATAGCTATTCAAAATTACATTGAATTTGGCCCGCGACTATATCTTTGTTTTCAGAGATCAAATGCGGTTAAATGGTTGATGTTGATGAGGAACAAGCTCCACTTTCTCTGCAAATGGAACTACTTGAACTACAGGAGAACTCAGATTTGAAGTCAAAAATGAAGGACATTTTACTAATTGAGTTTTATAAGAAATATTTCCTAGTTGACAAATTTACGAAACTCATAGCTTTTGTTCAGAAAAGAAATGCGCTCTTTGGAACAGTTATAAATGTAAACAGTTTTTTTCTCTCGATTGAAGTTCGTTAAATCAAAACAAGGACGCGAATAACGGAATCACACCTAGAAAATACGTTGCGTGTTGCTACATCCATTGTTTCCCCGAACATTGACAAACTTGTGAGCAATATAAAGTCCCAACCGTCCCATTAAAATTAAATAAACATTTTGTTCTTATTTAACAATATTTATGCATTATAAAAGATTTTTTCTTGTGTTTTTTTATGAATATTATGAACTTAGAGTTTTGAAAATTTTAAATGTTTTATTTTTTATAATAAACACAATTTCAGTGAAGTAAATAAAAAAAAAAACTGATGATTCTAAAAAAAAGATCTTAAGGATCTTAAAGTTCTGGCCCGCGAATGTATTTCAGATCCCTATCCAGCCCTCGGTCTTTTGGCAGTTGCACATGCCTGTGGTAAGTACAACAAACAGGATTTAAATGAAAGGAAAAACCGAAAGGATTAAAAAGGTGCTAGAGCCGGAGAATTAATTAACTTTAGTTGTTCATTCATTAAATTTTTCTTCTTAGTAATATCCTTTCTAATCTCTTTTTAAAGAATATTTTTTTAATCCATTATGTTTTTCTTCTCGTTTAAGTTTTTTGTAGGTGTCGCATTTTCTAACAATTAATCAACACACTCGCACACAAATAAACTTTGGGAATATGGAAACTCATGGATTTGAAATACGAATTGATTGAACATCAGCCTATTCACCAGATTTCACTCACTTAGGCTTAGTGTTTCCAACCGTACTTAAATTAAACTAAACTGGGTATTATTAACTATCTATGGGTTAAGCCATTTTGTCCGTATTTCCATACTCAGTTCACTATACAGACACTAGCCTAAGAGCCGGTTAACTTAGTACATGGTTTAATCTCAAATTTCTTAAATTAATATTTAATTTAAGAAAAGGATTAGAAGGAAACGTAAATAAACATAAACTAAGGCAAAAGATTATTCTATTTTCATTGAATAATAAATAAAAAGACAACTTGAATAAAAATAAAACAATATATAGTATTTCCAAAATGAAATGGCCACTCTTGTTCAGAAGCTTAACATGGTGGTAATGGGTTTGTGGCAGTATTCCTAGGATTTGTTATTATTATTATTATTATTATTATTATTATTATTATTATTATTATTTATGGGGTTTGTCAGGTCTTGACAAGCGTCCACTAATCTCAAACTTCAGCAACCTTTTGAGCCGCGTCATACTAGAGACTTGTGGAGCTAAATACACACGACTGCATCCCAAACCCTGGCGATATGCAGCCGCGGAAAATTACACCCAGATCCCGTGCCCGCACAATGCGGAGTGACCCGAGCAGCACTGCTTTCTGCATCCTGCAGATCAAAGAGTTGGCAGAAGATCTGCAGGCGGGAATGGACTCGATTTCCCTTCGATAGGAGGCTTTTATACCACCCACTATCAGGACTACAAGCTTAACTTTATACCCGAATACAGCTTTCTAAGCTCGGACAAGAGATCCATATACTTGGACTCTTTTTCCTCCTCCTTGAGAGAGATATTCTTCTCAGCTGGACTTGAGAATTCGATCACAAACATCTGTTTGGTCTCGATATCCAGGAGGGTTATGTCCGGCTTAGTGGCTGTCAGTAACCTCGAGGTGGGGAAGGAGTAATTTCATAAATACGGCACTTGGAATTTTCCACCACCGATTCTATGTCAGAAGGGACGTACGGTATAACCGTATTTGGTCAATACCATAGGCATGTCTAAGATGATAGTAGAGCACGCGGAGAGCAACATTATGGTCGAGACACGTAGCTCGACGCTGCAAGAGATGGACAAGCAGCCAGAATGTGCATTATCGTTTCAGAATGGTGGTGGCACAAACTACAGAGTGTGGACTCCGCTGTTTGCAATATGCGGGCCCTGTACGCCAAAGTATTTATAACACCATCCTGACACGCAAACTCAAAACCTTCTGTTTCCGATCTCAAACCAGCAGACTTAAGAAACGAGAAAGTGAGTTCGGTGGACAACGGTGAGGTAATGACAAACCTATACTTAGAACTGCGGAATTAACTAGTGTTCCATACAGAACAATTCAATGTATCAATGTTCGTGGCAAAAATCAGCAGCTAAAACGACCCGATTTACAAGTTTTCAAGAAAATAGATAGTTTTATGTCTAAAACAATAATAAATAAAATATACGACTTTTATTCGAAAAATATAGTGCCGACTGTGCATCTTTCAATAAAAAAAGTTGGAAGAAGACGGAATAGAATTTCCATACAAAGTTAGCCATATGAATAATTATAGAACGTTAAATAAACGTATAATTATGGAATCAGATAGATTAGTAAACCCTATAGAACTAATATGGAGCCAATTAAAAGGTAATGTGCGCCGGAAAAATACAACACCGACAGAAAGTGCCATTGTAGTACAATTTATTAAAGACGAAACAAGTGCAATAAGTAGTGATTTGTGAGAAAAAATGTGTAGAACATGTAAAGACAACTAAAACAATTTTTTTTATAAATTCACCAAATAAGTCTTCAATAATTATTAATTTAAATGACAGCGGTAGTGACACAAACTCTGATAGTGATATAAACAACGATAATAGTGATAATGATTAATATTTTAATAATTTTAAATTACCATGAATTAAAGTTCAAAAAAAAAATTGTTTGTGATAATTTGAAGTATTTAATATAAACTATAAAGACTTTGAAACAAAACGATTTTTAAACATGCCTAGACATTTATGTATATAATTATATTCGTAGATTCTTAGAAAATAAAGATGCAAAATACTGTTCATATCGGTCAAAGGATATAAGAGTATCCTAGGGTTTCTTGTTTATGACCACGAAACCCTATACATTTCTATAGGTTATTTTATCCGCAGATTTTTAAATAATAAATCTGCAAAATATTTTTCATATCGATCAAAGAATATAGAAGTGTCTACAGTTTCTTATTTATGCCTACGAAACTCTTGACATTTCTATACTTTGTTTTATCCGCAGATTTTTAGAGAATAAATTTGCAAAATGTTTTTCATATCGCTCAAAGAATATAGGAGTGTCTAGAATTTCTTATTTATATCTACGAAACCCTAGATATTTCTGTATCTTATTTTATCGGTAGATTCTTAGAGAATAAATCTGCAAAATATTGTTCATATCGGTCAAAGGATATAGGAGTCTCTTGTTTATGCCTACAAAACGCTAGACATTTATGTACGTAATTATATTCCTAGATTCTTAGGTCTGTATTTATAATTCAAATATAGCCAGCCTAAGCATGATAAAAATGTGAAGGAATGTCATGTGAGTATATACAGCTCATTCTAAATAGCATATAAGAAAACTGGCCCGGCTGGAAAAAGTCCTGGCAACTATTTTTAACAGTACCATAAACTCAGCGGGTATAATGGTTATACTATCAGTCATTATTGGAATCAGAAAGGGAGAGTGGCCATTTTATTTTCGAAATACTATACTATCAAAATAACTGTACCTGGGTATATATAAACACAGGACCGACCGCCATCATAAAATACTTATATAAAATACATTCTAGCAGCAGTGTAGAAATAACTTGGCCTAATATTTTCTAACAGAGATATATTTTATCATGACCATGGAAACGTTACATATAAGTATGAAAAAATTTTACAAAAATTATTCGAAATTTTTCGTTATATCAAAAGACGTCTCAAATAAAAGTTATTAATTATTACTTTTATAGCAACTTTTGTTTGGTAAAAAAATACAGTGCTGATTTATGACTAGGTCAAGAAGGCCCAGGACTAGGGCTTCGCGATTTTGGGACATCGGAAAAAATTGATTTTTCTTGTTTTATACTCATAACTTTTACTAATAATTCGACTTACTTTTTTTGCTAGTCACTTCTATTCGAAATCCTGTAGAGACCCATTCTATCCATTCAGCCTAGGGCTCGTAAAAACCTTAATCCGGTATTGCTTCCTTCTTCCTCACACACAATAAATATTAAAAAATAAAATAAACACTTTATCCAAAATGGCTTAATCAAGTTTATTTACGACGTATATTATTATTATTTATATGTATACCTCTCTGAGCATCCACGAGTACTTTCAAAACGAGTCTTGTGATGTAAACATGTTGAAAATTCAAAAAAAAAAGAAAAATTGCTCTAGTTTTGGCAGAAACTGAATATTTAAACAACTGAAACCTTAAATAATTCTTATTATTTATCACGTATTAATTTAATAGCATTTTGACCTTCAGTGACATTATCGAAAAAATATTGACACCTGCTGCCTCCTGTTAATATATTGAAAACTAATGAGCTTGCACCTCTGACCTTCACAGACTTCAAAATTATTCCTAAATTTCGTGGACTCTAACGACCTCCAGTTTTAAATTCTGGAATTAATGCAACTGACGGATCCATACGAATATTAACGATCAAAAATTCGGTTTATTTCCAATTAACAGGATTAAAAGACGTAGTATGTGAACTCATTAATTAAATGAGTGATCTAATTCTATAATCTTAATCTGAGAACTAAACCAGATTAAGTGAAAACTAGTTTTTTTTTTTTTTTTTTTTCTTCTATTTTTGGTCCTAGCATCAGAGGCCATTAACCAGTATTGTTATTAATTAGCTAATACAAGGGTTGGGGATAAGGTTGGCAGCTGTTTTTGTGTTATAATTTGATATTGTTCTGTACTATGAACTTGTAGAGCAGATTGTAAATTTCAATGTTGTTACTATTTAGGATGTTTGAGGTATTTAGAGGTAGTTGGAGGCCAAGTCTTGATATGCCTGTTAGAAAGTTTGATCTGTTTTGGTGGTATTTGGGGCATGCTAGAATTATATGGTTGACGTCTTGTATTGTTTCACTATCGCAGTCGCATACATCTGTATTGGACATCCTGATTCTGTGAAGGTGGCTTTTTGAAAAGGTGTGGTTGAATTTTAGACGCGCAATGGTGGTGATTAAACCTCTTGGTAAGCTGGAATTATACCACGGTTGGTTTGGTATATGAGGATGTAAATATCCATAGTGTCGACCTTTGCTGGTGATTGATTCTTTGTATTCATTGTTCCATTCTTTCCAAATGTTTTGTTTAAAATTCGACTTGTTGTCTTCTACTGAGAGTGGAGTGGTATAATTATGTCCTGACGTTATGGCTTCTTTCGCTAGTGAGTCTGCTATTTGATTATAGTAAATACCTGAGTGACCCTTTATCCATGCTATGGTGATAATTATATTCATTTCCTTTAATTGTTTAATAGTGTTTAATATCTGGTAAATTATATTGGGGTTTTTGTTAGAAAAATTAGGGTATTTTAATTTCTTCAGAACGCTCTGGCTGTCACTAAAAATAACAATATTGTTTGTGAAGCAGTTTTGATTTTGAATATAGTTAAGGCAGAGATGGATGGCGATCATTTCGGCAAAAAATATCGATAAATGTGTAGGTAATTTAAATTGTTGACTAAAATTATGGGCTGAATCAAAAAAAGCACATCCGACACCGTTGGAAGTTTTGGAGCCATCTGTGAACAGATACCAGCCATTAGGCCATTTTTCTACTATTCTTTCAATGAATTTACTGTTATTTGTTGGAAAAACTGCCGTGTCCAAGAAGTGGTTATTTGGCAGAGAGAGCAAATAGTCGTGGGTGAAACAGGGTAAAGTTGTAGTTGCCTGGTCAGGAGTGATAGTTACGATGGCTTGTGTGAAACTGTCAATTAGTAGAGGTGTAGGTTTTCTTGCCCAATAAGGTATAGTTAAGACATATGTTGCTAGCTGAGCTAAGGGTAGGTCAGTATTAATTCTTAGTCTTTCTATTACAAATCTATAAGAGAGTAGTTTTCGTCTTGATTTGAGTGGTATCATACGGGTTTCAGCCAATAAATTATTGATAGGCGTGGAGTGCAGAGCGCCAATGGCAGTTCTCAGTGCCTTATTTTGTAAGGTGTCAAGAGGTTTTAGGATTGAATTGGATGCTCCTCCATACACTATGCAGCCGTAGTCTATTACCGATAGGATGAGGTTTCTATATACCATGAGTACGGTGGAAGGATCAGCTCCCCAATTAAAGCGAGCGATTACTCGCAAAACATTTAGCCTGGACTCACATTTCTTAACTATATATTTAACATGTGGTCTCCATGTTAGTTTACAGTCGATATATACCCCAAGAAATTTTACTGTAGGTACTATGTCATAGTTCTTATTATCTAATGTAAAATAAGCTGGAAATGGCGTTCGGTGGCGTGTATATACTGAGAGTATCGTTTTTTCTAGGACTATGTTAAAGCCGTTAGTTATTGCCCATAGATTGAATTGTTTCATTGCCAAATTTAATTCCTGTTTAGTTTCGGTTATAGAGCTTTTAGTTACATAAATGCAAATGTCATCGGCAAATTGTAGGGTTTTGATGTTAGGGTTGAAAAGATGGTTTAGATCGTAGGTATATATATTAAATAATATAGGACTTAGGACAGCCCCTTGCGGAAGACCCTGGTATGATGTTCTGGAGGCTATTTGAATATTTTTGTACTTTAAATGAAGTGTACGTTTTTTAAATATGGTGGCGACAATGTTACAAAATTTGGTTGGTATACCTAGATACAACATCTTTTCGTATAGTATTTTGATTGAAACATTATCAAATGCTCCTTTCAAATCCAAGTATAGAGCAGATAGATATTTGTTTTGGGAGAAGTTGTCCTGTATATCTATTACTAATTTAGCCAAATTGTCCATAGTATTTCGTCCACGTCTGAATCCATATTGATAGCTTGGGAGGATTGAGAAATGTTCCAGATACCACTCTAGTCTCGTTTTTACTAGTCGCTCGAAAGTTTTTAAAACACAAGAGAATAAAGATATTGGTCTATATGAGGTGTGTAGGTTAGGGTCTTTCTTTGGCTTCAAAATTGGAATGACTGTTTGAATTGTCCAATCAGGAAGGGTTTCTTCGTGGAGCCAAGCGTGGTTGAATATATTGAGCAGAAGTAATTTCGAATTGGTTGCTAAATTGATTAACATGGGATAGTGGATATTGTCTGACCCTGGGCTAGAATTCGTAGTAGATTTGAGGGAGTGATACAATTCTTCTAAGGTGAATGGACCAGTAAGTTGTGGTGTCCCTGTATTGTTTGAATGTTGTGTTAAATCAATATGTTCCTCGCAGTAGGATGGAGTAAGATTGGCCATAAAATTGTAGAGTAGATCTTGGTTGAGTTGTTGATTTTGGTATTGAGACGTTTTGTTTTTATTTAATATTTTAATTTTACGCCACACGTCGGTGAGGTTAGTATTTTTATTGATGGTGGAGCAAAAGGATATCCAAGACTGCTTCTTTTTTTGTTTGAATATGCGTTTGGCTTTTGCTATGGCTCTTTTGCATGATATAAAGTTGTCTATTGTAGCTGAGGATTTGAAGTTGTTGAAGGCTACTTTGTTGTTAGCAATTAGGTTTTTACATTCATCGTCCCACCAGGGACTGCACTTAAAAGAGTTTATTTGTTTTGTATGTCTTTTTGGTATTGATTTTTCGGCGGTTTGTTCGACTAGGTTGGTAAATATTTTATATTTGGTATCTAGGTCTGACAAAACGAAATTACTGTAGTTAATGTTGTTGGTTAATATTTTGGATGTATTGTAATATTCTGTCCAGTTGGCGTTTTTTATATCCCACTTTGAGGATGGATAGATAGTGAATTTGTAACTCATTGTTGAGTCTACTGTGATTTTGATTGGATAATGATTCGAGCCATATGTATTGGATAAACGCTGCCAACTCAAACTTGGGGCGAGTGAAGGAGAGCATATTGTTAGGTCTATTGCAGATTTTCTGTGGCCGGGAAGCTGGAAGAGTGTAGGGGATCCGTCGTTCATTATTGTTAAACTGTAATCCGTTAGTAGCTCGTTTATTTCTTTGCCTTCGGTATCCGGTATTTCACATCCCCATAGTTCGTGATGGGCATTAAAATCTCCAGTGATAATTACGGGAGATTGAAAATTAATAAAAATATTATACCATTCGAGAGATGTTATTTTATGATTGGGGGAAGCGTATATAGATATAATTGTAGTGATTTTGTTATTAAGGTTTAGTTCGATAGCGCAGAGTTGTACTTTATTGGTATTAACATGAGTACAATCAACAGAAGTAAAGTTGATATCATGTTTTACCAGAAGACCTGCACCGCCAAATCCATCGGCCCTGTCAGATCTTATTATATTGTATCCGTTAATGTAGATTTGCTCATTTGCTTTGAGCCAAGTTTCTGATAGAGAAGCACAGTGTATTTTGAATGACGTGAGTAAATTTTGTAGGAATAGTTTGTTTGCTTTTATTGATCGAATGTTCCATTGAATTATATTGAAACTACTATCCATGTTGTAAATTATTCGAGAGCGATACTAAATATAAATCTTTAAATTGAGATAGTGTAAGATTTTGTCTATTATTTTCGGAGGTAAACGTTGAAAGAAATTTAAACAGTTGTGTGATGAAATAATCTGATGAGAGATCTTGAGAATTTGCATTAGTATTTGCGTGGTAATGAGGAGGATAAGGGTTTCTGACTATTTTGGGTCCTGTTTGATTTTGTTTTGGTACTGTTTCTTCATAAGGAATGTTCATATAACTGTTTACTTGTTGTTGTTTATTTTGTCTAGGTGGCGCGAGGTTATGTGAATTTTTTGGATTTGAAAACCAATTTGGATTGATTGGTCCATTATAATTATCATTTTCATTTAGAGTACTGAGAGTGCCGTATCTGTTATTAGAGAGTAACGAGGGAAAGTGATCGTTATTAAATGGGGTGGACATCTCTGATGTTGCTTCCGAGTAAGATTTATAACTGTTTGACGCTTCTTTATAACCTACGTTATTTAGTGCCATATATTTTTTGATTTTTTGTTGGTGAATAAAGAGAGGACATTTTTTGTCGTTAGCTAAGTGTTCCCCTGTGCAGTTAATGCAAAAAGGTTTGTCTACTGTGGGTTTAGTACACGTATCGGTGGCGTGTTTTCCACCACATGATTTGCACCGAATTTTTGTTTTACATTGCCGGACAGTGTGGCCAAACAGAAGGCAATTTTCGCACTGGGTTACCCTGTATATGTATGGGGATACGTTGCATTTAGCTCCGTAAATGGAAACATAGTCAGGAAGGTTCTGACCTCTAAAAGTAATGATGACAGTTTGTGTGTTTATGATGTTGGTTGTTCCATTATTTTCGATTTTCCTGGTAATTCTTCTTAGGTCTTTAATAGTGATTGGCGAATTCATAACCATTTTAATTTCATCATTTGATAAGTTTGGATCGACACCCCTGATAACACCTTTGCGGAAAAGTGCAGTTTCAGGGATGTAAGCTCGAAGGGCTTGGCTGGCTAAGAGGTCTGAATTTAAGATAGAATTGGCTACAAAAGAATTGTTTACTTCTACCCTAATATGGTTGCGTCCGGTCCTGTTTATATTTACAATTTCGTTGTTCTTTAATTTGAGTTTATTAATAAGTAATTTTCCTATGCTCATTAAATGAAGATTACCGATGTTTTGATTACTGGCATCGTCACCTTCAATTAATATAATGAACTTGCATTTGTCATGATCAGAGTAACGGTTATTTTTATTTAGATCGTATGGTGTTTTTGACGGTATAGTGTTATAATTGTTTATATTGTTTGTGTTTGAAGAGTTGTTTGAAGAGTTGTTTAAAGTGTTGGTGTTATGAGTATTATTATCATAATTTTTTGTGTTTGTGTCAGTGATATTTTGAGTGGTTGTCTGTAACGATTGATTGACAGCCTTATTCGCATGTTGTGAAGTGCCGGAATTATTTGTATGAGAATTTTGGGTTATTTTGTCGATTGCTTGATATTTGGTATGTACATTGTAAATGTTACTATCACCTGGTCTTTTAACAGGAGTTTGTGTATGATTGTAAGTGGGTAATGTTACCATATCTTCAATGGTTTCGTCCAATATTACATTTAGGGCCCCACCGATGACAGAATACGTCTCGGTAATTTGCCCCGTGTCCCTGTCTGGAGGGCCGGGCCCTCCTCCAGGTTCTTCCATTTTACACTTAAAACGACACACACACTATATTTAACTTTAAGCACTTGTGTATATACCGATCTGCACTGGTCAGTGGTTCGCACAAGAATGGAAAACTAGTTCAAATGGCTGAAACTTCCTTATTTAAGAACCAATTTTAAAAATCACCAAAATTTTTTCGTTTTATCAAAAAACATCTCAAATAAAAGTTATTAGTTATTTCATTTATAGCAACTTATGTTAAATAAATTTTTTCGAAATATTTTTCTGTTGCTAAATATTTGCAAAAATCTTAAAATCGATATGAGTAAACTCCCATTTCTAGTCAATCGATTTTTACCTAAAATTGATCAACTCGTGCCATTGATGGCAGAAGCTTAAATAAAAATCCATAAAAATTTCATAAAAATCCTTTCAGCCGAATTTGTTCTGCACGTGTACACAGACAGACGGACAGACAGACAGACAGACAGACAGGCGGACGGACGGACAGACAGACCGACAGACATCATGCTAAAAATAGTCAAAACGTTATGTAGGGACCTCAATTCGTGGAGATCCATCGAAGTCTCGAAATGTCAAAATCGGTATGATCACAATACCTCCCTTATATACAGTGGGTGGCCAAATTATTAGGGACAGTGCAGATTTTCTGTAATTTTCAAATGAATTTAGTGAGGAAATAAGTGGCTTTGGGTCTCGTATTTATTTTTATTCATTAGAGTGCTTTATTTAGTATATAAAACGACATAATTGCTTATTTATAATCATTTATTTTTGTATAAAAAGTGTTAATTTAACAAATTAAGTAAAATCTTAATATTGTGTAATGCTACCCTTTGCTGCGATTGCGGCTTCCAGGCGTTTGGGCATGCTTTCTGTGCAGACTTTTGCGTTGTGTCGGAGATTGGGGTTGTGATGCCACTCTCTGATAAGGGTTTCTATAAATTGCCGCTTGGTGGTGATGATTTCTTTTCGATCTCCCGCTTTTTAAAATAGTAATGATACTAGCAACAAGAATATAGATGAAAAATTATTTAAAAACAATTTATTTTCTCACAAAATGCATTTAAACTTGAAAATTACAGGGCGGTGTGCTGTCCCTAATAATTTGGCCACAAAGGGTACATTCGATTTGACACTCCGAGCGTTCCGAGCACGTTCTGTACACTCAAACGTGTTCGATTTGACGCTCGGAGTACACTCAATTGCATTCGTTTTGCGAACGAGCGAGCATTTAGAGTGCGCTCTATGTGTTCGGGGTTTTAAGACCGAGCATATGGAGTATGACTTAAAAAAGTGGGGGAACGGCGGGAAAGAAATGAAAGTTTAAAATTAAATTATAAATAAAATAAAAATAATAGCCTTAGACAAATAACAATAGACAAATAATACTGTTATTTGTCTATAGCTACAGAGTACGGCCATTTTATGTATTTGTGACGTTCTGTAAACAGCAAAATACACCGTGCATAAAATTAAAATGGAAAAAATTCATTAAATTAATTCATTAATTATTATTTAATTTTTAATTCATATTATTTCTTCATCATTGAAAAAAAATCAAGAAAAAACCGAGGTATATAATTTTGATTCATGACTGACATGAACTAATCTGACAGTAAAAACGCCGCCTAAAATTGTAGGGTTAGATTTTATAAACATTACGTCACAAGAACGCTCGCTCCGTTAGTGCTCTATTCATGACGTCACCATCAACTGTTCGTTCAGCGCTCGCTCTACTCTGTACAAAAACCGAGGTATATAATTTTGATTCATGACTGACATGAACTAATCTGACAGTAAAAACGCGGCCTAAAATTGTAGGGTTAGATTTTATAAACATTACATCACAAGAACGCTCGCTCCGTTAGTGCTCTATTCATGACGTCACCATCAACTGTTAGTTCAGCGCTCGCTCTACTCTGTATAACTCGAATGCACTCCTACTGTATGTTGGCGGTCGGTAAAAAATCATAAGAAAATGGTTCTATCAATGTTTTAGATTCACTGGTTTATATATTTATAACAATACCTTCCAAATTGGACAATAACTTGAAAATTAACTAGTAATTTTCTCGTCTGATTCGCTTAGTTAAATATTGTATTTCTTATGTTAGATGTCCTATATAATTAGATTTCATACATTAGATTGCTGGGGATCGATTGTAATTATCGGTAGCGGTGAAGGGAGTTGAAACACGACTATAACGGCACCCCCTGGGAGACGTCGCGGCCTTGAGTTTTCTTCAACATCCCCTTATATCTGTACTCTCGCTGATATTATATGGTCTTACGTTGTGAACCTCCTGGCTCCTGCTCCCAAAACTAATTATTTTTATCTTCAAGGTAGTTAAATCCATAAGGATATCATTTATATTTTGATGACTAAGGGCCAGTTGCACCACTTCGTAATAAAAGTAAAATTTTACCAAGTGCAACTTTAATTAAACCGGTCATTTTGAAAATGGGTCCACTCTAGTTTATAAAATTTTACAGGAGATGCAAGAAACACTTTAGCCACATTCAGAGCTCTTTAAATTAACTATAACGTGTTAATTTGTTTACTGACTGTTCTTTCTTAGCTGTACTATGCACTGTTTCAACGTTGTCCGTACCGTTCACAGCAAGTTAGAAATTAATGTTACGAATATTGCGACATCTGTGTTTTTTAAACCAACTAATGGCTTCGTAAAATGTTTTATATGTATTATCGTTCTTATAATTCTGTTGTCTTAGATTTTAACTATCTAAACCTAACCTAATTACCTAAATTGATCATATTTACTGTCCGTCTTCGTAATTTTGAGCAAGATTTTTTAATGATGACATTATTTATTTATTTAATTTAATAAGCCATTGGACTGCCAACAGGTGCAAACACCCAATAACAGGCATCCACTTTAGCAATTATGTTAGGTTATGTAAAGGCATTCGATAACTACGATGTCACTGATAGAATGCGATAGCCAATGTGTTTATATGTCTGTCTCATTAGCTATATCTCAATAGCTATAAGTTTAAAAAATTATCCACAATTCACAACGAACAACGTATTGAATTTAGAGGTCTGAACGGTTTCACGTCTTACCATATGACAAACTTCTAGTGACAGTAAACAGTCTATAAGCTACAGTGTATAAGCTATTGATTTAAGAGCTCTGAATGCGGCTTTAAGTGTTCTATTATTGAAGAAATAGTTTTATTATTTTTATTTTTTATTTATTTATTATCATACAGAGAATTGATGGATAGATATTTTCCGTTTCTTAGCTTCGTACGGTACTTGAATTCTTGTGACTTTTACTGTGTCAATGGGACTTTGAGACCGATTGTTTTTGGGCTTTTTAAGATTAGGTAAATGTTTTAGACTACTATGTCACGCAAGCCCTGACAGCCCATGGGTCTTTTAAGTCCTTCACCCTGAGGATTGGGAAGGACTAGGACGACGACTGTACCTACTGCGGCGCAGTCGACACAGCCGAACATACGAGGTCTGTTCAAAAAGTATCGCGAATTTTGAATTTCCGCGGGCTACGTATATTCGATTTTCGATTTTTTTGTGGCGTTATGTTGGTACTCATGTCTCTCACTTATGCCGACAAGTTAGGCCATTTTGAATGTTCAGTTAATTTTTGACAGTTGCTTTGCTTGCACGTGTTTTGGCTCGTCTTCGATTTTTGCTTATACCAAAAAATAGATCAAAGAATCTGTATCAAATTTTGCATTCCGAATGTTGACTATGGCATATGGTGAAACTACCTTGGACCGAAGCAACGTTTATCGGTGGTACAAAATGTTCTCAGAGGGCCGAGAAGATGTGAACGACGAAGAGCGTGCCGGACGCCCGAGCACGTCAACAACAGACGAAAACATTGATGAAGTGAAGAAAATAGTATTGGCCAATCGTCGAATCACCGTTAGAGAAGTGGCTGAGGACCTAAACATATCGATTGGCTCGTGCCATTCGATTTTTACCAATGATTTGGGCATGAGACGGGTCGCCCCTGCCCACACATCGTTGCTTGTGCGCGAATTTTTGGCCAAAAACAACACACTAATAATGCCGCAGCCACCGTATTCCCCAGATCTGGCCCCCTGTGACTTTATCTTGTTCCCGAAACTGAAGAGGCCCATGAAAGGACGACGCTACCGTACGAGTGAGGAGATAAAGACAGCATCGAAAGCGGAGCTGAACAAGATCACAAAAAATGATTTTTTCAAGTGCTTCGAGGATTGGAAAAAAAGTTGGCACAAGTGTATAATATCTGGTGGGGATTACTTTGAAGGGGACAAAATAGATATTCATGAATAAATAAATAATTTTTGAAAAAACACAAAATTCGCGATACTTTTTGAACCAGTGCAGAGACGATTCACTAAATATTTGGACTTTAAATATTTTAAAAACAATATGTCACTTACATATGATGCTCGTCTTGCCCGCTATGATTTAGTGAGTTTGACAAAACGGCGTGTACATATCGATATGTACTGTGCCTATAAAATAGTCAATCAGATTATCGATTGCCCCAATATTATGCAGTTGATCAACTTCAATATACCCCAAAAGAGTACTAGGCAAAACCATACATTCTATATTAATAATAGAACAACAAATGCAGGAATGAATTCACCCCTCAACAGAATTATGTCGTTATTTGATCAGTACTTTAACGACTGTGATATTTTCTTCATTACCTTTGCTCAGTTTAAGTCAGAAGTAAAACAAATAATTTAGCTTTTAAGGTTTATTTATTTATTTATTTTTATTTTGAAATATGTGTACATTATAATATCATTTGTAATCTGTGGAAATTTTTAAGGAGACTCACGTCTCTGTTTATTTCCCATTTAAATAAATAAATAAAATAAATAAATAAATAAATAGATAGATGGGTTGTGTATGGCGTCAATTGCGTAAATTCGACTAAAATTACTTTATCCCTAATTTATTTTACATTCCACGGGGAAACAATTCGTTATCTACATAACAGAATTCAAGAGTTTCAAGAAATCAAACCTTTGATTTCTTAGATATATTGGTTTGTCCCAGTGGATCAACTAAATCAATTACAATGTTGAATTTCCTTGATTTCTTGATTTCCTTCCTCTGACAAAACATTTTAGAAACTCATAGCATTCCATCCAACCTTGTTGTATATCACAAAATAATTAAATTTTAGTACGGTACGTACACTTTAACTATGTAGAAGTAAACTTAACATGCATTAACGGAACGTTGCTTTTGCTTTATTAATAATCCTACATAGCAACCGGTTGTTTATGTGGTGCTGTCTTCGAAACAAACAATCTACCCTAAATAAATATCTCTGTTTGTCCAACATGATAATATCTAGAAGATAAATAATATCATTATACTATTGGATGTTGTTTAATCGTGTTAACTGGGCCTTATTGTACTAAAAACCCTTTGTTTGACGTTTTTCAATAGAATCTTTGAAGGCTCGTTTTAACGAACACAATATTCAAAATTTACTGCGTATTCATACGAATAAAAATACAACATATTTATTTTATTTTATAAATAAAAGGGTAGTATTTTATTATGCTGTTTGTTTAGTACAGTGTTCTTTAACCAGTGGTCTGCGGATCGGTGCCGGTCCGCAGAAAATTCCTGCCGGTCCGCAGAAAATTCCTGCCGGTCCGCGAAATATTTTGATCGAATCATATAGATGTACACTTCTATTCACGAATATATAGCACATTTTTTTAGTCGACGCAGAAACTTTTGTCCGAACTAGAGATGGGCGCGTGCCGTGAAATTTGCGTGTCACTTTGTGACACGGCCGTTCACGGTAAAATCGTGAGTGAACGTGATTAATATTTTTTTTCGTGCGTGATTGTGCGTGATTTAAAATTTGCCGTGACACGTCGTGCTTGCAATCACGGCGTGTCGCGACTCACGAATTTTAAATCCGGCCCTGCGTAGCATGCATTTTCCTATAACTTATGTCTTCACGTAGACGTAGTATTCTACGTCTACGTCTATTGGAAACCACCCTTTAGAGCATAGGTTCTCAAACTGGGGTACGCGTACCCCTGGGGGTACGCGAAGCATCTATTGGGGGTACGCTAGATCATTCACATAAACATACACTCATAAAGCTATATATACAAGTATTATTTTAATTTATCAAAATTGGAAAATGATTCTAATATTTTATTTAAAATTTTAATTGCGTATTTTTATTTAGCACTTTTAAACAAATATCGAAATAAATTAAATATCGATCCTAATATGCGGTTAAAATTGAGTAATCGAGAGCCCGATATTGAATCACTTATTTCAAGCATGCAGCTTCATCCTTCCCACTAAAGTTGGTAAGTGTATTTTCATGTATGTTTTTTTCAGTCAAGTCTGCTTTGTTTAACAATTTTCAAATTGTTCCGATTTTTTTTTACCTTTTTGGGGGTACGCGCCTGTTCTGGAATTGACATAAAGGGTACTCAAAAAAAAAAGTTTGAGAACCTATGCTTTAGAGGAAACACGATTTTTTCCGAAAAGACGATGTGTGAGCAAGTTGGGAAAAAAATTTGGTGACCAGAGTTTACCCAAATAATTGGATGGTAGTATTTAAATTTTCGGAATAAACCGGAAGTACAAGATATCAAGGACAACTTCGATTTTTTATATAGGAACGTATGGCGTGTTGAGTATAATTGGATAAAACTTTTGAAAAGAAACAACTTTTACATAAACATGTTTTTAATATCTGTTACGATTAACTAAAATGGCTTGCAAGTATTTTTATTTACAAGTGTTCCATTGTTCCAAGTTGCTTTCCATTTTGAACACTTTCGCATCCTTATTCTTTAGCTAACAGTCGCTCGAAGCATGACAAAAAATATTGCAAGTTCAAGTCGTACCTACTTGAAAGTACCTCCAACGCGAACCGCTTTAATTAGTTTAAATTAGTTGTCAAAATAAGTATAATTTATTTTATTTAAGTTTAAAAGGTATGTTTTAATGAATATAAATGTCATATATTTATGAATATATCTTGCAAAATTGAGCGTTTATCTATTATAATTTCATGCTTCGATTTTATATGACTTCGCGGCCACCTGACGAAGCTTTCACGGCCCCCCGGTTGAGAAACGCTGCTTTTGGCTACATTTTCTACCGTACAGACAGACAGAAGATAAGTGAAGTTATTAGGGATTGGTGGTTATACCTATAAAACCGTAAAAATTATATTTTATACATTTTTTTGTACTAAATTTTCTTTGCAACAACCCCCCCCCATACACTCAGACGGTAATTACCGCATTGAAAGGAACGACAAGGACACATGATGTTGTTAGCCAAGAGCACTTAAATTTCTTTAAGGACGGTGGTGGGTGTAAATATAAAGTGTCTTAATGGATTATTTGTAATGTTATCCTGCTGAGAGATTTGCCCCGGTGTAAATGTAAGCAAAACAAATAACAATATACTGAGAATAATTTGAAAATTTTAAACAACACAAGTAACTAAAACAAACAATTCTGGAATCTGTAATGTACCTACTGTACGAAATACAAATTCCTCAAATGAAATATCTCTAAAATTTACAAGTCTCAGATTCCTAACCAAACTTTATTATTTAAATATTGAATCAACAAAATTAGTTACATTTATAATACAGTACAAATATAATTTATAGAAATGTTTGTTGAAACGAAATATGTATGTTTTAATTTCAAGGCCAAGCATGTTCCAACTCGCTTTTCGTTGAATTACAATGTAAAATTTAAGTTCAAATCAGTTTAACAACACAAAGAGATGGGGCAAGTTCCAAAAACCATCAATTGTCTAATCCAGTGCTCCACAACCTTTTCTCACCTGCGACACACCAAAGTTCTACCTAGAATTCCGCGGCACATCAAAAACTAATATACAGGGTGTTTGTTTGAAACGGGGCACCCCGAAAATCTCCTTTATTTATAAAGATACAAAAAATCTTCAGAACAAAAGTTAAACTAGACAAAAAGGCACATCTAAAGGTTACTATTAGAATTCTGAGGCACTTGCGGTTTCACCGGAAATTATGTCAACTTTTGATCTAGCATAGGGAATCGATAATTTTATATTTTTTTCCTAAAAGTACATTAAATTAGCTTTACAATAACACCAAAAAGTCATATTTTTATGTTAACTATTTAAAAATGGCGACCATTTATTTACAAAATAATAATCAACATAAGTTTTACAAAGTTGAACGTAACTTTTTTATTAAAAGATGCACAGTCGGCATTATATTTTTCGAATAAAAGTCGTATATTTTATTTATAATTGTTTTAGACATAAAACTATCTATTTTCTTGAAAACTTGTAAATCCGGTCGTTTTCGCTGCTGATTTTTGCCACGAACATTGATACGTTGAATTATTTTGTATTGAACACTAGTTAATTCCGCAGTTCTAAGTATAGGTTTGTCATTACCTTCCGAAACTAACTTTTTATAAACGTTCAGTATCAGAATTTTGCAATCTTCTGACAAAGGACATTTTTCTTTAGTAGCCACGTCCACACCTTCGCATTCCACGTCAACGTCCACATTTTCGCACTCCAAATCACCTTGCACAGATTCACTATTTTCACTACAGAAATTAGGAATTTTTTTTAAATTAAATGGTCGCCAAAGAGCCATGTTGTTACGCACGTTATGAACGTTGAAAATTAACTAACAAACAAGTATAACAGCCCCTAACATTTAGAAACAATAGGATTATAAATTTAGAAAATATCCTTAATGGTTTTTAAGAAACTTGAATTGAACTACATCTATTCGATTTAAATTTAAAATTCCCTTAATACCTGCTATATTCTTTTTACAGCTAGGAGTCTTGGGATTACTGCCATAAATCCATTACCTCATTGTTAAGATCCTTAACAAGAGTGGCCATTTCATTTTGGAAATACTATAACAATATTTTTACGTAATACAAAGTATCGATACCTGCAATCGATATTAACTTCCCTAACTGTAAGTACCCCCGGGTTAAAAGAACAATTTTCCTGTTTTCTCAACTTTCCGACCAATTTTTCTCAAGATTAAGGAAATATAAAAACACAAAAATTTCCTGACAATTCTCGGGCAGGGATTTTTATATTATTTCTGGGATATTTTATATTATTTTATATTTCCATCTGTCTTACATCAATTTATATATTATTTTGTTATTTCACGAAAATGTATCTTGCTATTTCTATATAGAAAAGGATTTTACAATTTAAGTTTATTGAAACAATATTTCTAATCAATTTTACACAATGTACATAAGTAAATAAGTACTTTTTTTTAAATTACTATTTATTAGTCTTAGTTGCACTGACTATTAACCAGTGCTGTAAATAAGTACTTACATTGTTTATGATATACCTATACAGTATGCAGTCATTCTTTATTTAAGCTGATTAAAATCATTCAAATGCAAAATGAATTCAATTTTAAAATTTCAGCCAATTTGACTAGTTGATCTTTTGGAATTAAAAGCAATTGAAGTCAAATTTCATTCATTTGAGAGATTTTTAGAGGCATTTGACATTTTTCAAATGCAATTAATTCAAAAGCATTTCTATGCCAACATTCAGCAAATAAATGATTGAATTACCTCAAAGTTTCGAGGCAAGTGATGTTCATTGTTTTTTCGGGATGGACTGCCCTGTTTAGGGGTGAAATAGAAATGCACTTTTTCATAATATTACGATGTGTAAATTAAGTAACCGGACTGGCAACATAGCGTTTGATCTGGCACATTTCAGACGCGGGACGTGGAGGGGGGGGGGTGTGGTGAACATGTGATACCCTTTCAGTACGAATTTGAACTCGCTAGACTAATTTTGTTGTCCGTAGCGATTTTTTTCGTGAAACAGTTTTTTCTACTGCGTTCTATAAATTAGTGACATTTCGAGCAACGGTGTGCTATCAGGTTTAGCTTCAGACTTGGGCACAGTGCAACGGAAACTTTTGCAAAACTTCAGCAGGCCTACGGAGATAGTGTTTTGTCAAAGACCCAGGTTTTTTGGTGGTTTAAGGCATTTTTAGAAGGAAGAGGGTTGATTGAAGATGAATCACGCAGCGGAAGGCCTTCATCTTTAAGAACCGATGAAAATGTCGACAGAATCTGGGATCTTGTGCGTTCAGATCGTCGGTTGACAGTTGTTATCGCTGATATCTCGCGAACTATGGGTCGTACCGCGTGCTATCACCCATCATTAGATTCACCGAGACATTATCTATCGATCGCGACCCGTAAATCAGCCCTAAACTCATATTTAGAATATTTATTAATAATAGAGATCATTTTCGCATAACTGGAGTGGTAGGCCACTCCAGTTACCCATTCCACTAAAATTCCATTCTATCACTCCAAATCAAAAGGTATATAAGAAACGCGATTTCAAGCGCAAACCACCATTCGGTCTCTACTGTTCCTGCAGTCATCACTTCAAGAAGCCCATCTCGCTATACGGCAAGATGCGCCATCGCCCCCGATATTCTTTCATATTAAACGGCGCTACGGCCCCGTTCCGACGATACGCCTTCCACGGCATTACCGCCGCACATTGCCGCTCTCCGGCACTTCAACTATTAATGCATCGCTTCTCTCCACCGTGCGTGAGCTCTACACTAGCCCCACGTACCATGTCCACCACGGACTACCTAATTCGCATCGGCTCTATCGCCTACAACCCACGCATCGCCACTTACCTCGGCGCTGCCACCATTACCCATTCTAGCGCTGCCGCCAATTACTCAACTTCGTTACAACGTCCACGACGGACACCGCAACGACGCTCGCCGTCCTTTCTTGACTCCTAGTCATACTCCTCACATAACCTTATATCTTTATATTGTTATTCGCTTTGTTTTACTTTCTTATGTTTCATCATTTCTTGTTAAATAAATCTTGTAAAATCACATCGTTTACTTTTCATTTAGAACAATCCTTGGGGTAACACAATCTTTCCTTCGGACACTACGGCGACGTGGCTCTTCAAACCGAGAAGGTATACACGGAACCCAGCACTTGAGCTAGCCTGGGTACATTGTTCAGGGTAGTCATCTGGGGAGACTACCCTGCAACACTTTTACCGAGAGATTCTTGAAAAACTTCGAAAAAGACTCGTGTTGATTGGTGTAAGGGAATGCTAACAAATTCAACCTAGCCACTGCAATATCCGTATACAACATCGTTACAGGTGACAAAACTTGGATTTATTCATATGAACCGGAAACTAAGCAACAATCCACTGTTTGCGTCTTCCAAGAACTGAAACCCACAAAAGTTGTTCGTTCACGAAGCACTTCCAAGAAAATAATTGCTTGTTTCTTAGGTTGTACTGGACATGTCGCAACCATTCTTTTAGAGGATTGGAGAACAGTTAATATTGAATGGTATACAACAATTTGTTTGCCAGAAGTCATCGATAAAATCAGGAAAAACAACCAAAAAGGACACATCATTCTTCATCATGACAATGCAAGCTCCCTCACAGCACGTCAAAAAATTGATTATTTGAACGAGAAAAATATCGAATTAATGTCTCATTGCCCGTATTCACCTGATTTATCCCCTAACGACTTTTTTTGTTCCCTAATGTCAAACAAAAAATGCATGGACAGCGATTTTCATCAATTCAAAGAGCAGTTGAAGCCTTCGAAAACCATGTTTTTGAGATACTAACTTCAAAGTTTGAGATACTAACTTCAAGAATTGGTTTGAACGCATGCAAAAGTGTATAAATCTTAAAGGCGAATATTTTGAAAATCAATAAAATAGTTTGTTCCAAAAAAAAAGTTTTTGTAAAAACTTAAAAGGTAGTCCTCGTATTTTCCTTGCTCTTATTTCAACATTTACCATTTTAAAATTTATAATAGGTTCTTGCGATGCTAAATTAATTTTTATGAACCTACAACACTATTCTCTGAAGCAGTAACATTCATAATTTCCTTTAAAGCAAACTAATTTCTTTGTGACACCTGATTATCATTAAAGAAATAAGCCAGTGAAATAACGTAGTATCTATAATTTCCATATTTTAATTAAATTACGCTTGATATCATGGATCAGTCAGTGAGACAGATAGAATTTAATTTAACCGTTAATATAAATGGTTCACCAGTATTTTCTCACTGCACTCACGAGCAGAAGATGAGTCAGGATTAGAGGGGGGAAGGGATTTATACGTTATGTCACACATGTTACAAAATTGCGTGCGACACATGTATCTAATATGCCAGATTAGATACCAGTGATTTTTTCGCATATGTGGATCACAAAACGAGAATATGTAAAATGTCTATTAAAGTGAATGGGTATCAGTGTTTGCATGCAGGTTGCTTTGGAAATATCCTGATATTGTCAAAGGATTCTGACAAATATTTTGACTTCCTTTTCCTCTCTTCATCAGTGGCGTAGCGTATGTTTCAGCCGTCCGGAGCGGAGGCCAGTTTTGCCGCCCCCTTATTTAGGTATTTAAATCCAAAAGCGGGACCGGAGCGAGGATCTTTGGCGCCCTTATGCAAGTTTAAATGGAGCGCCCCCAGACAGAGCTAAATATCAAGAAAAGACCTAAAAAAAAAGATCTACACTTCTAAATTTCGAGTGAATCCCTAGAAAAAAAATGGTCCTCACTTCTAAATCAGATTTAAAACAAAAAGCAATTCATTTTATAAAACTAATAGGATTGAAACTTTTATAATTCAAAGTGATTCACAAGAAAAAATACATTACTGGCGCCCGGAGCGGACCACCCCCGCCCCCCTAGCTAAACCACTGCTCTCTATCATCTTGGAATGGTGACTTTCATCGCGAGAAGATACAAGAACATGCTGATTTTAAACCTGGTAGATTATTTTAATCGTTTATTGTAGAAACCACATATCTTCAACAGGCATATGGGAGGGGGGGTCGCTCAGGGTTATGATTAGAGCCCTGCAAATCCGCGGATATCCGCAAATTTTCCGCAGATGCGGATAAATTATCATTTAAATCATGCGGATGCGGATAAAATTTCATATCCGCTTATCCGCAATATCCGCGTGAACATAATAAATCTTCGGTTACTTTCGGAGAAACATGCGATTGTGTTTTGACTACACAGTCCTTGGTTACCTTCGGTTGTCTGTATACACATGCAGAGCCGCAGTAAGGGGGTGGGCGGAGTGGGCGACGGCCCTGGGCGCACTAAGGAAAAGGGCGCTGACGGTCTTGACTAAGGGGCGCCATTGTGAAGGTGAGGACATTTTTTTTAAATATAGAGTACAGTCAGAGAAACAAGTTCACATTCTTACACGTGTACATTATATTTATCAGTTAAGTACGTCTACAAAGACAAGTTCCTCCCATCACAGTCGAACAACAAAACTATAGAAACGCAGCTGCTTGATTTAAGTGATTATTGCATTTGACGTTCACTTTGTCGACTTGTTTATGGGCCAGAGCACCCCCGTCCCGCGTCTTTTTCCAAACTCCAGCGATTTCAAGTAGATTGTAAATAATAAAGGCTTACATTCTATGTAATAATGTAATACAGATGTTTTCCCGCTAAATATACTTACATAACAATGTTAAATTTTTGACTATTAATAGCACGTCCACCTAGTTTGTTTTTTGTCTCCATGATTTTAAATATTTAATATATTTTGAATGTTGCACTTATGCACTTGACTGTAATAGCGTGTGTAGGAAATAATGCAATTCGCCAAAGTTATAATCCCCACTACAAATTTCACGCGCATTTTTCACGCCCGGCCACGAAATATCTGTTGGACAGTACATAACCTAACATAATGTCATCATTAACAAATCTTGCTCAAAATTACAATGACGGATAGTAAATATGATCAATTTAGGTAATTAGGTTAGATTTAGTTAGTTAAAATCTAAGACAACAGAATTATAAAAACGATAATACATAGAAAACATTTTACGAAGCCATGTAGTTGGTTTAAAGAAACACAGATGTCAGACTATTCGTAAAACATTAATTTCAACCACTGTGAACGGTACGTAGAACGTTAAAACAATGCATAAAACATAACTTACAACGTGACAACGAACAATTTACAACGTGTTAATTTAAAGAGCTCTGAATGCGGCTTTAATGTTGAAGAAGATACACTCATTCAAAATTTTCAGTTCAAAGCATGAATTACATGTGCATACTTTTTATATTACATATAATCTACCAAAGGTGGCACGATTAAACAAACAGAAAATATTAATTTTTGTAATGGTAAACTCATTCAATTATTTGAAATTGTATTTCTATATATCGGTTACCGAAAATATTTTATTGTTTTAACGTAATTAAACTGAATCAAATTAACAATAATTTATAGTGTAAATATAAAATCAAACAATATTCGATTTTAAATGAAATCAAGTTGAAAGAAATGCGATAATTTTTAAATGACAGATTAATTAAAATGTAAAGCCAATTTTAATTTGAATTAATTTTTTTTTTAAATATTTTACCTTGGAATTAAGATTATTACATTTCTTATTTTTCATTTCTCATTTCATTTCATAAATGTTTCATGAAATAATTTTATAATCTCTTTTAATGACGTACCTAATTGGTAATACAAATTTGAAAACTTTTAAAAAGAAAATGAAAATTGGTTAAAACTTATTCGTTAATTTTATCTATACTGAAAAAAACGGATTATACTTATCTGTAGCCTATAGCTGTAGCACTTAATTAGGAAATTTTCGTTTCTTTTTGAGAAAAAGTTCCGAGCATGATGCAACAGAGAAATTGAAGCAATATTAAATAAGGTCAAGAATTGAGATTATACGAGGGTTACCTTTTATATTTTTACAAACGACCACTAGATGACAATATTGAAATGTGTCATTACTATATTCGTAAAATTTGACATTCGTTATTGTGAAATAAGTGGCATCTTATAAACCGAACGAGTAGTTTGTTGACTGTGGAGTTTGTGATACCTATTGTAGTTGCTAGTATATTACAATATAATAATTTTTTTAATGGGACGATTGCCCTGTATAGTGTTCTATAATACTTCAATATTTGGTGAATATTCAGTAATCTTTAACTTAAGGCAGCACACTAGTTTCAGGTCAGTAATATTACTTCTTAACTGACTCTTTATTAATTTCATATGTGAAAAGATTTGCTTACAGTAATATGTGGATCCGAAAATTGTCAGTAACCCAAAAGCATAATTTTTTAAAAGATTGAACGATTCCAAGACGGTTCCAAGCTTCGAAAAGAACTTTATCTACATTTTGAAGATTGCGAATTTCGGTCCACTTATGCTGGGAAGATAAAATTCACTTTTTTCTTTCTAAATTTTCCAGTTCAGAATTAAGTTTTAAGAATACCTATGTAATTCCATAAACCTTTGGATTTCAAATCCACTAATTGAAGGTGATAAATGTAATTGCTACATATCTACTTCAATTGGTTTTGTCAAAAAAGCTAGTGTAGCTTTATATTTTCTAAACTCTTTAAATCTATCTCGAAAAGCTTCTTGCATGTTAACAATAGTTTATGCAAAAAAAAAATTGCAGTAATAACATGTTTTTGTAAATTAATAAAATGTAAAAATGTTTTTGCACGTAAATCATTCACAAATACAGATAACTTTTTTTCGAAACAAATAACTTCTTCTAATAGGGAATATGCAGTAGCTTGGGGAATTACCGGGCGTGAATTGCACTGTAAAACTTTCTGAATAATACAAAACCTGTATAGTACAGGCAGAAAGTTGAAAATTAAAAAATAGATTATCTATATATATAAAAGGCAGTGTCCTGACTGACTGACTCACTCATCACCGCCCAGCCCAAACCCCTGGGCCTAGAAACTTGAAATTCGGAGAGTACATTCCCTTCATGATGTAAGCACCCAATAAGAAGGGATTTTTCGAAATTCCACTCCTAAGGGATGAAAAGGGGTGAAATGTGATTTCACGAATTACTTAATATCTCTTAGGGCCGATGGGATATCGACTTAGTTTTTGCTTACAAGTATTACCCATACAAATGCCGAAAAACCAATTTCGGGATATTGCCCTAATCAACCCCTAAAGGGGTGAACCTACAATCGGGGTGGATTATACATCCCGTTGTATTTCCTGTGTTCGTTTAGTTGCAAGATTACTTTTTGGCACATAGGTGTCTTTTTAAAATATCTCGAAATGGTATTGACAGTTTTTTGAAATTTCACCCCTAAAGGGTGAAAAGGGGTGAATTGTGATTTTAAGGATTCTTTAATATCTCTTAGGACCAATAAGATATCGACTTGCTTTTTGCTTACAAAAATTACCTATACAAATACCGAATCACCAATTTCAGGATTTTGTCCTAATCAACCCCTAAAGGGGTGGATCTACAATCAGGGTGAATTATACATCCCGTCGTAATTCCTGTTTTCGTTTCGTTGCAACATTACTTTTTGGCACATATGTGTCTTTTTAAAATATCTCGAAATCGGTTTGACAGTTTTTTAAAATTCCATCCCTAAGGGTTGAAAAGGGGTGAATTGTGATTTCAAGGATGCCTTAATATCTCTTAGGATCAATAAGATATCGATTTACTGTTTGCTTGCAAAAATTATCCATACAATTACCGAAAAAATTATTTCAGGAATTTGTTCTAATCATCCCCTAAAGGGGTGGATGTACAATCGGGGTGAGTTATACATTCCGTCATATTTCCTGTGTTCGTTTAGTTGCAAGATTACTTTTTGGCACATAGGTGTCTTTTTAAAATATCTCGAAATGGTATTGACAGTTTTTTGAAATTTCACCCCTAAAGGGTGAAACGGGGTGAATTGTGATTTTAAGGATTCTTTAATATCTCTTAGGACCAATAAGATATCGACTTGCTTTTTGCTTACAAATATTACCCATACAAATACCGAATCAACAATTTCAGGATTTTGTTCTAATCAACCCCTAAAGGGGTGGATCTACAATCGTGGAGAATTATATATCCCGCCGTAATTCCTGTGTTCGTTTAGTTGCAACATTACTTTTTGGCACATAGGTGTCTTTTTAAAATATCTCGAAATGGGTTTGACAGTTTTTTAAAATTCCATCCCTAAGGGTTGAAAAGGGGTGAATTGTGATTTCAAGGATTCCTTAATATCTTTTAGGATCAATAAGATATCGACTTACTGTTTGCTTGCAAAGATTATCCATACAATTACCGAAAAACTTATTTCAGCAGTTTGTCCTAATCAACCCCTAAAGGGGTGGATCTACAATCGGGGTGAGTTATACATTCCGTCGTATTTCCTGTGTTCGTTTAGTTGCAACATTACTTTTTAGCCCATAGGAGTATTTTTAGAATATCTCGGAAAGGTATTGGTAGTTTTTTTAAATTTCACCCCTATAGGGTGAAAAGGGGTGAATTATGATTTCAAGTATTCCTTAATATCTTTTAGAACAAATAAGATATCGACTTGCTTTTTGCTTACAAAGATTACCCATACAAATACCGAAAAACGTATTTCAGGGTTTTGTCGTAATCAACCCCTAAAGGGGTGGATCTACAATCGGGGTGAATTATACATCCCGTCGTATTTCCTGTGTTCATTAGTTGCAGCATTACTTTTTGGCACATAGGTGTCTTTTTAAAATATCTCGAAATGAGTTTGGTAGTTTTTTAAAATTTCACCCCTAAGGGTGAAAAGGGGTGAATTGTGATTTCAAGGATTCCTTAATATCTCTTAGGACCAATAAGATATGGACTTGCTTTTTGCTTACAAAGATTACCCATGCAAATACCGAAAAACATGTTTCAGGTTTTTGTCCTAATCAACCCCTAAAGGGGTGGATCTACAATCGGGGTGAATTATACATCCCGTCGTAATTCCTGTGTTCGTTTAGTTGCAACATTACTTTTCGGCACATAAGAGTCTTTTTAAAATATCTCAAAATGGATATTGATAGTTTTTTGAAATTTCACCCCTAAAGGGTGAAAAGGGTTAAATTGTGATTTTAAGGATTCTTTAATATCTCTTAGGATCAATAAGATATCGACTTGCTTCTTGCTTACAAAGATTACCCATACAAATACCGAATCATCAATTTCAGGATTTTGTCCTAATGAACCCCTAAAGGGGTGGATCTACAATCGGGGTGAATTATACATCCCGTCGTAATTCCTGTGTTCCTTTAGTTGCAACATTACTTTTTGGCACATAAGTGTCTTTTTAAAATATCTCGAAATGGGTTTGACAGTTTTTTAAAATTCCACCCCTAAGGGTTGAAAAGGGGTGAATTGTGATGTCAAGGATTCCTTAATATCTCTTAGGATCAATAAGATATCGACTTACTGTTTGCTTGCAAAGATTATCCATACAATTACCGAAAAACTTATTTCAGGAATTTGTCCTAATCAACCCCTAAAGGGGTGGATCTACAATCGGGGTGAATTAAACATCCCGTCGTAATTCCTGTGTTCCTTTAGTTGCAACATTACTTTTTGGCACATAAGAGTCTTTGTAAAATATCTCAAAATGGTATTGACAGTTTTTTTAAATTTCACCCCTAAAGGGTGAAAAGGGTTAAATTGTGATTTTAAGGATTCTTTAATATCTCTTAGGATCAATAAGATATCGACTTGCTTCTTGCTTACAAAGATTACCCATACAAATACCGAATCATCAATTTCAGGATTTTGTCCTAATCAACCCCTAAAGGGGTGGATCTACAATCGGGGTGAATTATACATCCCGTCGTAATTCCTGTGTTCCTTTAGTTGCAACATTACTTTTTGGCACATAAGTGTCTTTTTAAAATATCTCGAAATGGGTTTGACCGTTTTTTAAAATTCCACCCCTAAGGGTTGAAAAGGGGTGAATTGTGATTTCAAGGATTCCTTAATATCTCTTAGGATCAATAAGATATCGACTTACTGTTTGCTTGCAAAGATTATCCATACAATTACCGAAAAACTTATTTCAGGAATTTGTCCTAATCAACCCCTAAAGGGGTGGATCTACAATCGGGGTGAGTTATACATTCCGTCGTATTTCCTGTGTTCGTTTAGTTGCAACATTACTTTTTAGCACATAGGAGTCTTTTTAAAATATCTCGAAAAGGTTTTGGTAGTTTTTTAAAATTTCACCCCTATAGGGTGAAAAGGGGTGAATTGTGATTTCAAGGATTCCTTAAATCTCTTAGGGCCAATAAGATATTGACTCGCTTTTTGCTTACAAAGATTACCCATACAAATACCGAAAAATATATTTCAGGATTTTGTCCTAATCAACCCCTAAAGGATGGATCTACAATCGGGGTGAATTATACATCCCGTCGTATTTCCTCTGTTCGTTTAGTTGCAACATTAATTTTTGGCACATAGGTATCTTTTTAAAATATCTCGAAATAGTTTTGACAGTTTTTTAAAATTACTCCCTAAAGGGTGAAAAGAGGTGAATTGTGATTTCAAGGATTCCTTAATATATCTTAGGACCAATAAGATATCGACTTGCTTTTTGCTTACGAAGATTACCCATACAAATACCGAAAAACTTATTTCAGAATTTAATCCTAATCAACCCCTAAACGGATGAACCTACACCCATTGTATTTCCTGTGTTCGTTTAGTTGCAACATTAATTTTTGGCACATAGGTGTCCTTTTAAAATATCTCGAAATGGTATTGACAGTTTTTTTAAATTTCACCCCTAAAGGGTGAAAAGGGGTGAATTGTAATATCAAGGTTCCTTAATATCTCTTAGGACCAATAAGATAACGACTTGCTTTTTGCTTACAAAGATTACCAATACAAATACGGAAAAATATATTACAGGATTTTGTCCTAATCAACCCCTAAAGGGTGAATCTACAATTGGGGTGAATTATACATCCCGTCGTATTCCCTGTGTTTGTTGAGTTATAAGGTTTCTTTTTGGCACATAGGCGTATTTTTAAAATATCTCGAAATGGTTTTGACAATTTTTTTAAATTTAACCCCTAAAGGGTGAAAAGGGGTAAAATGTGATTTCAAGGATTGTTAAACATTTTTAAGGACCAATAAGATATTGACTTGGTTTTTGCTTACAAAAACTACCCATGCAAATACCGAAAAACTAAATTTTTGATTTTGTCCTAATCAACCCCTTAAGGGGTGGATCTACAATCGGGATGAATTATACATCCCGTCGTATTTCCTGTGTTCGTTTAGTTGCAACATTACTTTTTGGCACATAGGTATTTTTTTTTAAATATCTCGAAATGATTTTGCTATTTTTTTTAATTTCACCCCTTAAGGTTGAAAAGGGGTGAAATGTGATTTCAATAATACCTTAATTCTTTTAGGACCAATAAGATATCGACTTGGTGTTTGCTTATAAAAATTATCCATACAAATGCCGAAAAACTTATTTCAGGATTTCGTCATAATCAACCCTTAAAGGGGTGATTCTACAAACGGGGTAGATTATAAATCGCGTCGTATTTCCTGTGTTTGTGGAGTTATAACGTTTCTTTTTGGCACATAGGTGTCTTTTTAAAATATCTCGAAATGGTTTTAACAGTTTTTTACCTTTAACAAATATCACCCCTAAAGGGTGAAAAGAGGGAATTGTGATTTCAAGGACTCCTTAATATCTTCTAGGATCAATAAGATATAGACTTGGTTTTTGCTTATAAAGATTACCCATAGAAATGCCGAAAAATGTATTTCAGGATTTTATCTTAATCAACCCCTAAAGGGGTGAATCTACATTCGGGGTGAATTATAGAACCCTTTGTATATCCAGCGGTTGTTGAGTTATAACATTCCATTTTGGCATATATGTGTTTTGACAGTTTTCTTTCACTCCTAAAGGGTAAATTAGTATTTTTTTGTTAGAAATAAAAAATTACGGGAGTACATTTTTAAAATAAAAATATATAAAAATAAAATTAAAATAAAAAATTATAGGAGAGTACATTTTTCAGTATGACGTAAGAACCCACTAAGAAAGGATTTTTTCAAGTTCGACCCCTATCTGGTGAAAAGAGTAAACTGTTTTTTCACGGATACCTCAATATCTCTTAGGACAGATGAGATATCGACTAGATTTTTTTTTACAAAGGTTACCCATACACAAGTTTAAAAACAAACTGCGGATTTTATGCCAATGAGACCATCAATATACCGTAGCGAAGCACGGGTTTTCAGCTAGTATTAATATAAAAACCAGCCAATTTTCAAAGAGCCACAAAATTTTCTAAAACAGCCGCAGGTTGCCGACCCCTGTTCTAGGTCTATTGTAGTCTATTAAATAATAAAAGTCCGGTAAATTTATAAATTTTCTTCACCGGAGGAAACTTCTAACAACACTGCAAATCTCAAGTGAGTACTAGTACTCATTTAAAGTGCGTACATTGCTTGTCCTCGTTTTTACTCACATACAAGTGAGTACTTTTGTACGCACTTTAAATGAGTACTAGTACTCACTTAAAGTGAGTACTAGTACGCGTTTTAAATGGGTAGTGGAAAGGAAGATAGGATAGTAATACGCACTTATAGTGCGTACATAGGTATAAAACTCTTTTCTTGAGTGACGTCACAATAAAGCTTTAAAATTCAGGAAAAGTAAAAATGTTGATTGAACATCAGAAAAATAGTTTTTAAATTATTATAATCAATAATTTATACACTTTTTTGCCAATTTTCAATACCATCCTTTTCCAGAATTTATGAAGCTTCATATTTTTCTGTAAATAATAAAATGCGATTATTATTATTTCTTGAATATATTTATTTAAAAAAATTTCAAACCTTTCAGATATTACAACTAAAATAATCATAATGATTAAGTATAAGTATGAACTTAGTTATCATCTAAAATTCAATAAATTATTCTAAACAATTTCTACGAATAATAGAAGATAAAAATTATGATTTTCTCCTTAGTTACATTTTGAAACGTATTATTTTAGTATCTAAAATATAATGTAATTGTCTCGGTAATTATGTCGTATAATAGAATCAATGTTAAATCTTTAAACATATCTAGAAGGTACCTGAATTAATCTGAGCGCATTTATTCCTAAAATAATGCAATCATCACATGTGCTATTATTATATCGCATTTAAATTAAAACTGCATATTTGTATAACTAACTTTGAGGCTTCCGAACCTTCTTAAACAAAAACTATGCAAAAATAAATTCTGGCTTCAGCAGCCTCTCAATGCAACATTTCACTTTATTATTATTATTTTTCACTTTTACTTAACTTTAAATTCACTTATTAATCAGCAGATATTTTGGCACTTTTTTTTTAATTTTGAATTGTCTAATAAACGTTAGTATTGTACTATTATTTGGTTGTTTAGTTTTAAAGAGCTTATATGACAGGAAATTTAATATGTTAGGTTAGGTTACTCACACATAACGCGTATTAAATGTACGCATTTAAAATGAGTATTAGAACTCACATATAACGCGTAGTTTCAGTTCCGCTTTGGAAGTGAGTACTTGTACTCGTTTTACGTGAGTATTTTGAAGTAATCATTTATAACGAGTACTAGTACTCACTTCAAGTGCGTACACTTATCTCCTTCTTCAAAGTGAGTACAAGTACGCACTTTAAATGAGTAATATAAAAAGTACTCATTTAAAAGGAGTACTATTACTCACTAAGATTTGCAGTGAACCTAAATTATATTTTATATAAGGTAAACTATCCTGGGGGACAAATGCCCCCTATGCCCCCCCTGGCTACGTTCCTGTCTTTGCCATTAAATTTATTTGCTAAATAAATCTCACGTGAGCTGATATCTATGTCAAAAAAATTTGAGTGAAGAGATGTAAAAACAATCACAAGTGATTTTGAAATATATTGGTTCCACGAATAATGTTTCATAAATTTTCAATGTGAATCATTTCCTTTGTAAAATTATATTTCAAGTGTTTTTAGAAAAATTTGACTGATGTACAGTTAATTGCATTGATTTAATTAAAATATAATTAATAATTAATATTATTTATTTGTTGTTCTGAATATTTCAGTTACAAAAATCATTGTTTTGTGTTATTAATTTTATAGTTATTTTATTTGCTACTAGCAGTATACCCGCTGCTTCGCTACCGAAAAAGTAGTCGTAGCTGGCTTAGACCGGACCCATGGCAGAATCGGTTTAAGACTGGCTTGGTGCGAATTATTTTTGGAAGATTCAAATATATTTATTTGTTTTAATCTACTATTGTATTGATATGTGCTTCTTACACAAATAATCTAAGTAAGGGCTTCTTTGTAAACATTGATAGTACAGTCACTTGGTAACAGCACGTATAAGTGTCCCGTTGTACTAACCTAGGAAAATGCCACAATCAGTTGCCCATGTGAGAATCACTCATCGCCCAAGGCGGCGCTAGTCACGTGAAGCATTTTATCTTGTACCTTATGAACTTATTTGTTATGATATTTATTATAATTATTCCGTGATTACTCCTGGTCTATAAATCGTACCTATATATGTCAGAGCACTTTTTTACCGTTAATAAATGCTCTTGTCACCGAAGAAAGTTTTATTCGTATAGTTTTAGAGGCTACGAAAATGTTCAACAGCAAATTTAATGTTATAATTGTCGTCGAAAAATGAAAATAAAAAATCTGGGATATATATCCTCGGGAACATTTTTGTAACAATATTAAACCCTAAAAGTCCTTCATAAATATATTGAATATGTATATCTTTTAAAGTTTCACCGCTATAGCATTTTAATGTGAATAATGTAAAATTCTCAATTATATTTTTGTACATGTGTATGGGTAACTTATATCATCAAAAACCAAGTCTATATCTCTCATTGGGCCTAAGAGATATTGAGGAATCAGTGAAAAAGCATTTTGCCACCTTAGCGCTGAAATTATTTAAAAAAAAAACTGAATAAGTTTCTAAAGATTTTAAAAAGACACTGATATACCGAAACGGAATGTTATCTCAATAAACATAGAAAATGCGAATCGTTGTACAATTGACCCCGAATATAGATTTAAGGGTTGTTTAGGGCAAAATCCTGAATTTCGTTCATAAATATTTGTAACCTTTATAAGCAAAAACTCGATATCTTATTGGTTTCAAGATATATTGAGGAATCCTTGAAATCATATTTCACCCCTTTTCACCCCATTAGGGGTCGAATTTCAAAAAAAATCTCTTGTTTGTGTGCTTACATCATGGAGAGAATATGCTTTCCGAATTTCATGACTGTGTCCAAGGGACGTTTTATAGAATAAAAAATGGCAATTTACTCCTTTCGGGGTGCAATTAAAAAAATATGTTAAAAAGATAGTTTAAGTTTTTAAGTTGACAGTTTTAATCCCGAAACACTCCCTTAGAATGATAATTTTGAGATGCTATATGGCCTCTGTTCGAATCCTGGTTTTACTCTATTATCATACTAAATTTGGTTAAAATATGTCAACTGTTTTTAAAAGATTCGTCAAAAGCAAAAATAAATAAACCAAAATAATAAAGTTCATAAATATCAGCAAAAATAAAAAAATATAATATATGTAGACGTTTTCTCGTTCTACATAGACTAATCATAGTTTTGCTAAATAACTTTGCTATAAGAATAAAGCTCAGTGCTGTTTACCGACAACATTTAAGCCGAACATATCCGATGCCACCCGAAGAGCCACTATCTGAATATAGTCATCCAATCAACTACTGAGCAAAAATTCATATCCCCTCACTGCATATTTAATGGATATTCCAATGGTCCAATATAATTAAAAACAAAATTATTAATTTCTCGTTTCTGGTGGGACTTTTTTGAGATTTTAGATTTTTCTAGTTATGATGAAGACATTTCCTACCTGTATGCAAAATTTCAACTCGGTAGCATATCTGGAAGTGGGTTAGAATTTCCGGACATAGCCACAAATATTCATTTTTATATATAAAGATTTGAATTTCATAAATTATTATTGGATTTAATAGGTTACAGTGGCGTAGCAAATAGAAAATCAATGAGCTGAAGTCTCATTTACTTATGCATGGATAATTGACCGTTAAATGTAAATACTTTCTGGAAACCAACAAATATATGTAACTATCTGTCATCATGGGCGGTGTCAATAAAAGTAACTAATGAGCAAAAAAAAAGAAAACCAATTGATGACAAGAAAAGGGGGATTGATCGAAGTGATGACCAAAAAGAAGAATGAGTTGAAATGATTACAAAAAATTGATGTGAAGTGTGAATTTTAACACATTTCAGGGTTTTGCAGGTATTTAGTAACTGAATGATGATTATTTGAGACGCCAAAACAAATTTTATGTCAAAATATTTTTTTATGAATTTTAATTCGACTGCCTAATACCATTATTTAAGTTTCTAAATATGTGCAGTATTTTTTTTTATATAGCAAGGTTAGGTTAGGTTAGATTTTGAAAATTGCGCCTACCGCTTCCATTGGTTGCTTAAATCATAAGCCCCGCCCTCTGATTTCGTATACATTCAAACATAAAATTTAATTATAATTTCAACACTTCCCACTGGTTATTAAATTTACGCTTTTAAAAATTAAATGCAACATTTATCTAAATATAACTAGAATTTTGACAAAATAATTTAAACAAAATAAAAATGCAAAAAAAACAGATATAAAAGCGCTTTGTAAGAATATCTGCTCCAGGCGCCAAAATTCTACAGCACATCTCTCCATTTAGGCGCAGAGTGGAGAAAGAATTGCGCGAAATGGGAAAGGGTGAAATCAAGAACTTAGTCCAAAACCGCACCAAATGAAAATGCTAGAGGCCCTTTACTCCTCTTGAGGAGTTGAAGGAACTAATATATAAAAGAAAATTAAAATATCTAAATATCTTTAAACATCTCGTGGAAAAACTAATGCATAAAAAAACAAATTAATGTAACTAAAATCTTTGTTAACAAAATAAAAAATTGATGTGAAGTGTGAATTTTCACACATTTCAGGGTTTTGCAGGTATTTAATAACTGAATGATGATTATTTGGGATGCCAAAACAAATTTTATGTCAAAATATTTTTTTATGAATTTTAATTCGAATGCCTAATACCATTATTTAAGTTTCTAAATATGTGCAGTATTTTTTTTACATAGCAAGGTTCATTAAGATTTTGAAAATTGCGCCTATGGCTTCTATTGGTTGCTTAAATTATTAGCCCCGCCCTCTGATTTCGTATACATCAAACAGAATTAAATTACAATTTCAACACTTCCCACTGGTTATTAAATTTACGCTTTTAAAAATGCAACATTTACCAAAATATAACTAGAATTTTGACAAAATGATTTAAACAAATGAAAACTGCAAAAAAAAAAACAAAAAAAATAAAATTGACAGGATTCGAACTCTAGTTTGCAAGTTACCTGTTTGAAAAATTAGAAAACCAATGATTAAACGCACATCGCTATGAGCGCTGACGTATCAACTTCGTTACATAGCGAATTAAATATTTAACATATTTTGGTTAAAAACACAAAAAATGCATTATTTTCCGAAAACATAATCTGATCAAAATTTCCTGTTGTACTATTCCGGTTCACACCAATATACATTACTTAGAATTGTTTCAGATTTTTAGTTTAAACCATCTGTGTAAATTTATTTTGCAAAAATAAAATTTCTATCGTTAATCCACGTACTAAGGACTTTCATTTGATACCCTACTCAGAATTTAAAAAAAATATTTTTTTTTTCGATGAGCACATATTTGTTTATATTTTTAGGGGGATATGTTTTTTAGATGTTTTAGTATTTTTCCTATGTGCGGGTCAAAAAGTTGTACAAGCATGCCAAATTTCAACTCTCTAGGTTTAGCCGTTTGGCTACAATTTTTACCGAACAGAGACAGACAGACAGACAGACAGACAGACGACAAAATGACGGTATAAGGGTTTTTTGGTCATACCTACAAAACCCTAAAAACAACTACCTAAAATATAATGTGGTGTTCAAACACTCCACCATCATATCAGTTATGTGAATAAAAATCATTGCACAAGTTGAGAGTTAATAACGACGTAGGTGTAGCAAACTACACAATTCAAAAGCAAATGAACTATTTAAAAGTGAATATTGAATATGCACAAAAACGAAAAAAACAATTGATAACGATATAAAAAAAATGACAGCTACAGTAAAAGCAATAAACAAGCTTTGTTATTGCAAATTTTAACGGAAAAATGTCTACTGGCGACGAGACTATTGTTCAATATAACAAATATTTTTTGTTACGACGTAAATGTGCAACATAAAATGACAATTCAGAGGTGAGTCTGAATGATTCTGATTTGGTCAACAATTTTTGCTCGTCAGATAAAAACTCAGTATCGAAATTAGTATACAGGGCGGTTGAAGTGCTTTTACCCTATCCCCAACGTCTTGTGAAAAAGTGTTAAGTCGACATCATCAAGCAATGTAGTATCCATAAACACAGAAATGTCAAGTAATTCATATACGAGGGAAAGTGAGTAATTAAATCACAGAAGGTTATTAAAAAAAATACTCAAAGACATACTTAGCCGAAAACAAGTTTTATTTTTCAACAAAGTCTCCACCAACATTAATACACTTATCCTATCCGTTTGTTGCACAGAATGTCATGTGACACGCAATCAAATGCTTTGGTAAGGTCGCAAAAAGTAGCTGCAACATGGAAACTATTTTCCAATCCCTCCATCATGCCGGGTTTACATTGGTAGAGTAAAAGAGTTAATAACTAGCGCAAGTAACTAGAAACTAGTTACTATCCCTGTGTAAACAGTTGACATTGTGACTAGTAGAGTACTAACTGCCAGTAGTTGGGCTAGGATAGCAGCTAGCTCGTCGACGTATTTACTAGCTACTGTCTTTTTCCCCACTACGCAAAATTGATTAATTTCAAATTGGCGGCAAGCGGTAACCTGTCATAACAAATAGAAAAAACCCATATCAGGTAAGTTACAATTTATTTACATAAATTGCGTAACACATAATTAATTAAATAATTACATAAATTTGATACACGAAAAAGATGTTGTAGACCAGTGTTTCTCGACCAAAAACGCACCGTGAACCAGAATAATATATAATTTTCTAACGCGGACTACTAATAATAATTGTTGGTTTATTTTTTGCATGAAAACAAATATATTCAATGTGCTACTAAACACATTTATTTTATTTGTAGAAAATCACAGAAAGTTTACAGAAAATAAACAAAATATAAACTATCTACATAAAAAATGTGCAAAATAAATTAAAAATAAAACTGCAAAAAACACATATAAAAACTTTCGCGGACCACTAACATTTTTCTGGGGACCACTGGTGGTCCGCGGACCAGCTGTTGAGAAACACTGTTGTAGACTACAATAACTATTTCCTGTGGCTAGGAAATAAAGCGTTAATTCCAATTTTATTTTTGCTGGAATCGCATCCCTTATTAGTGTATCAGTTCGTTGTATTAATGGACTAACTAAATTTAATAGCCTATTAAAATCATCTGGTGTCTTTCTTAAACACAGTCTGTACTCTTTTTGATCTTCCACGGCTAATTCACGAAATAGAAGGACTGATGCGCCATGGGTAGTTCTTCTATCAATCCATTTTTTAACCCATTTTTGTTTAGGATTATATTCTGTACCGAATACTTCAATAAGACAATCAATTATTTCCTCCACAAGAAATGATGTAATTCAAAATACCACTTCTTTAATGGCATCACGCCGGCGACGATGTATATCCACATTCATAAACTATTTTTTGCAAAAAGATAATTTCACTACAAAATGAAGCACAATGACACAGTGAAGATGTCAAATGTGTTTTGACACTTACTATCCAGAACATATTTATGTCAATTGCGTATGAACACCTACTATCCTGAAAATAAGATAGTAGAGTAAAGCGCATAGTACTTGCGCTAGTTACTAGCTCTTTTACTCTACCAATGTAAACCCGGCATAACTGTTAGCAAGTTAAAAATATTAACTAAAGGTTTGGAAATAAATTCTGCTGTCGACTTGAGTAGAGTTGCGTTAATATCATAGATGTCTGTGCTTGTAAAGTAAGTCTGTGAAAATGTAAGACGGCGTAAACAAGAACTAAAGATCGTAAAAAATAGAAATTACAAAAGGCAGTATGAAAAATATGTTGCAAATGTTTATTGTATATTTTATATTATAACACTGATCCAATAATAACTGGTACAACTCCCCGATTTAATTTTTATCTTTCTGGTGTCTGAAACTGAGCCTCTTCGAAATGCAGGTGGGAAACACTATAAGATAAAGATCTGAACGACAACTACAATAAATAACTTTTATTATACTAACCTATTTTTCCCATAATATTTCAAATTGGCTTTAAAACCACAAAAAAGTTATTTTATAAATACTATAAACAATTTTTATTACGTTCATAATCATTCCTTATACACGAACACAGATCTGTTTCACAGAAATGTGATATTGGACGTTTCAGTGTAATCTACGTTATTCGCTCGACGTTGCATTTCATATTATTGGTAATAAATTTGCAATATGGCCCTTTCTACCATTTAAAACTCAATTCAAAATGAAAACTAGAGATCCTGTATGGAAGCCCATATATTAAATTCTCCTAGAATTTATTTTAAATATAAAAAACAATCCGCAAAACCGGTTAACCAGTTATTTAAAAGGGTTAACTGAATTCAAAAGACCATTACAAAATATCAGATTACAAAGCGATTAAATTTTAACCAACATAAATTTCGGTTTCCAACCCTGATGAGCTTTCAGAGGTAAGTCCCGTTTTGTTATTACCCCTATTTTTAATCCCATTTTACCCGAACTAGCGCAGCTCGCAATACAGTCTACACTCTAGTCCAGGGGTCGGCAACGCGGTGCCCGCGAAGCAATTTCTAAGTGCCCGCCTAACCATGCGAAATTCTATTTCCGAGCCGCTTTTAGTAATAAAAGTACTGTCAAGAAGACTAGAAGTGTTATAGTTTTATAAATAAATATAATTTAATATTAATTAAATTTTATTGTAAAACAAAATTTTAAAACTATTCCCAATATAGACCCAATATGAAAGAAAGCAATAATAAAAATGGTAATAGAAAATTATTGCGATGGAAATGCTATCACCCATCAATTTGCCAAACATTTTGATACATTATTGGAAGAATTTAATACCAGATATGAAGACTTCTACGAATTGGAGGCATTTTTTACATTTTTATTAGTCCTTCTTCTGAAAGAGAGGATGATGTGACTAATAAAATCGCAACATATTTCGGTATTTCCAATAAGGAAGACTTAGAATTGGAAGTTATAAATATAACAAATGACAATGAATTAAAATCACATCGTAACGAAGAAAAATTCTGGAACTTGGTGAATGGCAATAGCTATCCATTGTTGAGAAAATGTGCTCTAAAATTGAAGTCTCTCTGCGCGTCGACATATGCTTGTGAATTTATGTTTTCTAATATGAAATACTTAAAATCAAAATACCGAACAGGCCTCACTGACGCTCATTTGGACCAATGCCTGAGAACTGGAAATTCTACTTATGTCCCACATTACAACGAATTGGCCACGAATTTTCATTGTCAAATATCGCATTAATTATCACTTTGATATTATGTATTTTTTTTTCATGAAAATTAAAATTTTAAATTGCATTAATATTTTTGTTTAAATTTTAAAACCCTTCCCCCCCCCTTGTCCCATGGTGCCCACCGAACTCCCGCATTTCTGAAATATGCCCACTTAGTAAAAAAGGTTGCCGCCCCCTGCTCTAGTCGTTTCTCTTGACGTTACCTTCAGTGTCGACGCAACAACGATATTTCGTATCTTCTTCTTCTATTTTTTGTCATGACATCATTGGCGATGTATTGTGATTTATATGGATTGCGATTTACTTAAGGATTTTCATTTTGATTAAGTTTTTCCACATTTCTCTGTCCTAATGTCGCAGGAAGGGCCGATCCAAAAGGATCATGAAGTAATTTTTTTGTAACATCGAACCACCGTTGTGATGGTCGTACTCGCCTTTGTTTTCCATTTGCTTTACCTTGGATAATATTTTTTTCAATATTGTTGGTTCCGCGGGTTTTGTAACCCAAAAAACGGAAAATGCACGTGGATGCGATTTGAGATAGGCGGATGTGGTTGTTTCTCATTTAGTACGGATATGTTTGTTCGTCAGTCCATGGTATTTGTAGAATTCTTCGCAAGTAGTACATTTCAAACGCATTAAAACTAAGATGTATTGAATAGTTGATAGTTTTACTTGGTGAAACTCGAATATTCGCGACTGAAACTAACGTTGGCGGCGCTGCGTACAACAGTTAATGGTTGACGAGAAGCGTATTTGTCAGAAGTTTTTTCTTAATATTTATCTGTTCAAACAATATTTCGGCAAAAAAGCACTGTATTTAAGTCACTATATTTAAAAATACATCTTAATTCACATAAACTGCAGCACAACACACTAAAAATATTATCCAAATATACGCTTCTGTTTAATTTAGCCAGTCACTACCAGATGTCTCACTGTTATTTACAGTCGCGAATAGGTAAACGGTTATTAAATGAATTGCTTGGTAAAGTTTCACAACCTGTTTTATTTAACATGCTGACTACAGTTTCGGTAATATTTACCAATTTCAAAGCAACAATACCTTATACAATAACTTACATGCTATATTTATACAAGAACAAACGGGAGGTGGAAGCAGGTATAGTTAACAAATGTATAACAGGAAAACCAGAGCTATAAACTAATCTTAAGACCTATTAACGGCCAAGTGGTGAATTCCGTCATTTCATTCAGGGGGTTTATTGTCTTCATGATATCGGTGTACCACAAGAGTCTATTCTTGCAGCATTACTATTTATTATATACGTGAAGGACTTTCCATCCGCTGTAAATAATAAATGTGTATTATATGCTGATGACACTAACATAACAGTGACATCTAATTCCTTAGAAAGTACGATTAGTAAAAATAAGGCAGTTGTTAACAAAGGAAACATCAAACGGCCTCATCTTAAATGATAACAAAACTCAACACCTTCTATTTGCCTTGAGAAACCATAATTTTGACAACCCAGACTTCGTAAATTTCTTGGGTGTTCATCTCGACCCCACCCTTAAGTGGCATCATCACGTTAGCTCCCTATCCAATAAATTATGTAGCACTGTATATCTATTAAGAAATCGTATGGCCTCAGTTTCCAGAGAAATTGTTCGCATTACTTATTTTGCATTGTTCCAGTCGCAAATCTTATGGCCTCAGTTTCCAGAGAAATTGTTCGCATTACTTATTTTGCATTGTTCCAGTCGCAAATATCTATGCAATTTTAGTTTGGGGACATTCTCCTGTGGCAGAAAGAATCTTTTCCTTACAACGAGGAGCTGTAAGAATTCTGGCTGAAGTCTCTTACCAAAGTGATTGTAGGCTTTGTTTCCCTGAACTGGAAATTATGACACTGCCTTCTCTATTTATTTACAATTCCCTACTGTATGCCCACAGAAACTTCAATGAACTTGTAACACATGAGCAGGTACATAACTACAACACTCGAAATAAAGGCAAAATCTATCCAATCTATATAAGACTCCAATCAAGACTAAATCAAGAAATAGTACTAACTATTATTCAGCAAAGTTCATGAATTTACTGCCTGATAATTTTAAATCTGACTGTTTTAATATTTTTAAAAATAAAATTAAAAAAAATGTAACAGACAATCCATTTTATTCTGTCAATGAATTCTTGTCTTATAAATTTTAACGCGCTTGCTAGCTAGTCTCTCTGAACTCTTGTTTTAATATTTAGTACTATATCTATTTATTTTTTCTTCTATTTTAAATTATTATTTTGTGTATATTATGTGTAATTACGACTGACTTTAAACAATTTATGTATTGTAACATAGTCAATAAATTATATTATTATGATGGGGTTTGTCAGGTCTTGACAAGCGTCCACTAATCTCAAACTTCAGCAACCTTTTGAGCCGCGTCATACTAGAGACTAGTGGAGCTAAATACACACGACTGCATCCCAAACCCTGGCAATATGCAGCCAGGAAATTACGCTAGATCCAGTGCCTGCACAATGCGGAGTGGCCCGAGTAGCACTGCTTTCTGCATCCTGCAGATCAAAGAGTTGGCAGAAGATCTGCAGACGGGAATGGACTCGATTTCCCTTCGATAGGAGGCTTTCATACCACCCAAAACACCAACTATCAGGACTACAAGCTTAACTTTATACCCGGGATACAGCTTTCTAAGCTCGGACAAGAGGTCCATATACTTGGATCTCTTTCCTCCTCCTTGAGAGAGATATTCTTTTCAGCTGGACTTGAGAATTCGATCACAAACATCTGTTTGGTCTCGATATCCAGGAGGGTTATGTCCGGCTTAGTGGCTGTCAGTAACCTCGAGGTGGGGAAGGAGTAATTCCAATAAATTCGGCACTTGGAATTTTCCACCACCGATTCTATGTCAGAAAGGACGTACGGTATAACCGGTATTTGGTCAATACTATAGGCATGTCTAAGATGATAGTAGAGCACGCGGAGAGCAGCATTATATCGAGACACGTAACTCGACGCTGCAAGAGATGGACAAGCAGACAGAATGTGCATTATCGTTTCAGAATGGTGGTGGCACAACCTACAGAGTGTGGCCTCCGCTATTTGGAATATGCGGGCCCTGTACGCCAAAGTATTTATAACACCATCCTGACACGCAAACACAAAACTTTCTGTTTCCGATCTCAAGCCAGCAGACTTAAGAAACGAGAACGTGAGTTCGGTGGACAATTCTAGACTTTTAATATGTTTGAAGAACACAGAGTGCATACTTTTACTCATGTGTTTTTTTGTCAACATGTCTTTATATATTATTATTATTATTATTATTATTATTATTATTATTTCGTATACACCAACCCAAAAACAGTTGTTATTTTTTAATTTCATTTATTATAAAATTAATTCATAAAGCTTTTAGCAGTAGGTACAAAATTCTGTAAAAACAAAAATTGTTTACATTTTATTAAAGTTATGTATATCGAATATATGTAGGTACGTTTATACATATAGTGAATATTCTAAGGGTTTACAATTTTCTTTGAAGTTTTATTTGCGCAGAAACTAATTATCCAAGTCCAGCAGAAAATAAATGAGAGGGATAAGGTGGAAGGAGAGGTAGGTTTTTAAAAATGATGGTTTCTAATTCATAAGTCTTCATGGGCAATCATCTCGCAAAGAGCAGACACACGCGACGGCAGCCTTGCAGGTATAACTTTGTGTGATATACTGAGATATTGCTCGACTTGGAATATAACACACCGTCCGGATTTAGCAGGAATTCATCTCAAAATATCAACACTATTTCACGAAAAGATGAAGAAATCAAGTATATATTTATTGCTTGTTCAGTAACAGTATTTTCTCCCGACCGGGTTTAAAACCGACTTTATGCACATAGTTTTGGACATATAAAGTGTTACTTTAGTCCCTAGGAATTTTTTAGAGACGGGACTACCTGCGGAGGATTAACGACCGGATTAAGGTTGTTTGTCACATTATTGTGTGGTAATGAGTTGTTTGTTACCGGATTAGTGACTTGAGTAGGGTGACCAGACGTACTCTTTTTTAGAGTATTATACTCTTTTTTAAGTCTCTATACTCTTACTTTTTATGAAAAACCATGAATACAGTACCTAGATAAAATATTATAACCACTTACAAAAACAACTGTTTATTAAAAATGCCGACATATAATCATATGCTACTTTATTTATTTCTTTAACAAATCGTGTATTTATTAAAAGATAAGCTATTTTAAACATCTTCAACTCTGTATTTTTATTCTGAGACTGATTTGCAAGAACAGTCCTATCGAAAACGTTTGGAACCTCCTGAAAAGACTTGTTTATGATTTAAATAATACTAATAAACAAGTTTTAATAGATGATATTAAAAAAGTATGGCATGGCTCTCCAAAAATTGAAAATTGTATTAGGGCATGTATTGAGAGTATGCCTCGAAGAATTGCGGCAGTAATAAAAGCAAAGGGGGGCAACACAAAATATTAAAAAGCATTTTATAAATGTACTAAAATAAATTGAAATAAAAAACTACAAAATAAAAATAAAATTGGTGTATTACTATTATGTTGATTTTGAGTAAAACAATGAATTTTTAAAAATTCATAAGTGGTTATAATATTTTGTCTAGGTACTGTATACTCTTTTTTGCTCGTCACTTGTGTTTTTTTTTTTTTTGTAGAGATTGAGGACTTTTTTATGCTCATCACTTCTATTTTTGGGGTAAGGACCTTTTTTTTTGCTCATCAGTTCTATTTTGGGAGTGAGGACCTTTTTTTTGCTCATCAGTTCTATTTTGGGAGTGAGGACCTTTTTTTGTTTTGCTCATCACTTCTATTTTGGGAGTGAGAACCTTTTATTTTTTAATATAATCTTTTTCTGTAAAAAAATTCTGGTCAGCCTAGACTTGAGGATTAGAAAGATTGTTTTGTATAATGGAAAGCCAGAGTTGAGAAAATTCTATGTTAGCTTGGCTGACAGTATCTCCAGAGTTTTCGATCAAAGCAGACTCTTTCAATTTTCTTTTGAACTTGTTTTCCTTATACATTAAGGGTTTAGCATCTTTAGTCATTTAGTCATTAGAAATGGTGTTCATTTTCCCAGGCATGTTCAGCCAGTTTGGAACTGTAAATTTCGCCCTGCTTAACTTTTTTCTTATGCTCGTTTACCCTCACATGCAAAGTTCGACTTTAAGATCTGTTCTATCATGTACGAAACCCAAATCTGTCCTAAACAAAAACTGTGTCTACTCTATTCCCTGCCAGTGCGGGAAACAATATATTGGCAAGACTTGCAGACCTTTGCATTCTAAAGAATTGTATTTACGGAACTAAACCCCAAAATATCCAAGGAAAACGTTTGAACAGAAATATGAGCAATGGATGGAAATGTACTGAAAAGGGCACGCGGAAAATGGAGGCCATTTGCGTGACATCATCTTCCATAATTAGACCAACAAAATTCCAAATATTATATTGTCATATACAAAAACCTTATTTTATTTAATAAAGAAATAAAAAAGTCTTTCAGTGTTTAAATGGTAACGCGACTTTTGGGCCATCTGTAATACAAAATAATGATACTGTCAGCTTATAATTTAACAAATTCATTCCATGGCTTTCTAGACGCTTATTTTTTTCGATCATATTATACAATTAAGTTTTCAAGGTTAATATTTTTATACATAAAAAGCTTGTGAAATCTCTTATTTCATTTTAATCCGTCTCTGTCTAGTAATAAACTCCACGTAGTTTAACAAAAACGACAACGTCTCTTTTCATTTCAGCAAACAAAGCAACTTTAATTTAAAATTTTAAATATATTGTACCTTAAAAATGTATCATTGATGCAGTTTTGATCTGTGTCGACATGTCACAATACTTTAAACACATGAAACAGATTTAAAACAATTTTTTACAATACAACAAAGGTTTTGACGTTTTTACAGATTTAATTAAATTTACAAAATATCAACTTTAACAAGTATAAAAACCAACTGCCAGACACCTATAGGCTATTGAAAACTTTTAGGTGGAACTAGATTTTGAAATCTAGTAATTTTTATTTATTAATTCTGACTTTTGGTCATTTTGTTCAAGCTTTGTAAATCATACTCACATTACAAATTTTAGATTAAATTGGTTGTCATTATAAAATGTCTTTTTCATTAGGTATGTTCGATTTGCACCTTCGCGTTATACTGCTAAACGCTAGCAGTAAAACGATGCAGTTAGCAGTTTACTACTAAAAACTGGTAACATACAGCGAGTTTAATTTTCTGTTTGATTTTTTTATACGTAAAGAATAAAAAGTACGTCTGACGTAAATGTTAAATGTCAGATAGATGTCAGATAACTTTCCAGGTTAAGAATATTTTTACGATTTGGTTCGGAGATTATCTTGTGTGTCGAATAGGGTGACCAGACGTACTCTTTTTAAGAGTATTATACTCTTTTTTGAGTAATATTTTCTATACTCTTACTTTTTATAAAAAAAAACTGAATATACTCTTTTTTGATGGTCACTTGTTTTTATTACTTCTAGTTTAGAAGTGAGGAAAAATCTGGTCAGCCTAGTGTCGAAAGGGTGAAAAATATTAGATATATTTAATGGATCTTGAAATATTATCAAATCCAGAATCATCTGATTCAGATTTAGATTTTTCGAGTTCGGATGATGAAGTTATGAACTGTATTTGCGAGGTTTACAAAATGCCCCAGGATAGAAAAAATGAAAAATTTTGTAGAAACTATTGTCCCAGGATATTCAAAAAAATTGATGTGAAGTGTGAATTTTCACACATTTCAGGGTTTTGCAGGTATTTAGTAAGTGAATGATTATTTGGGATGCCAAAACAAATTTTATGTCAAAATATTTTTTTATGAATTTTGATTCGAATGCCTATTACCATTATTTAAGTTTCTGAAGATGTGCAGTATTTTTTTATATATATCAAGGTTCATTAAGATTTTGAAAATTGCGCCTATGGCTTCCATTGCTTGTTTTTAGTCATAGCTCCTCCCCTTTGATTTCGTGTACATTCAAATATAGAATTAAATTATAATTTCAACAATTCCCACTGGTTATTAAATTTACGCTTTTAAAAATTAAATGCAACAATTGCCAAAATATAACTAGAATTTTGAAAAAATAATTTAAATAATATAAAAATGCAAAAAAAAAATGAAAAATAATATTGTCTCCTCTCGTAGGATTCGAACTCATTTTCTTGGGCAGAATGCCAGTATCTTAGCCACTGCATCAAGATACACGTTACTGTTTAGCGTGTTATATAACTATAAATTTTCAACATTATTAGCAAAAAAACACAAAAAATGCTTTTTTTTCCAAAAACATAATCTGATAAAAAAATCCTGTTGTACTATTCCGGTTCACACCAATGTACATTACTTAGAATTTTTTCAGATTTTTAGTTTAAACCATCTGGGCTACAGGATGTGGGACAAAATTTTTTTTTGCACAATTTTGGCAAAAATCGCTTCAAAATAATTTATTTTGCAAAAATAAAAATATGATCGTTAATCCACGTACCAAGGGCTTTCATTTGATACCCTTCCCAGAATTTAAAAAATATATATTTTTTTTTTCGATGAGCACATATTTGTTTATATTTTTAGTGGGATGTTTTTTAGATGTTTTAGTATTTTTCCTATGTGCGGGTCAAAGAGTTGTATAAGCATGCCAAATTTCAACTCTCTAGGTTTAGCCGTTTGGCTACAATTTTTACCGAACAGACAGACAGACAGACAGACAGACAGACAGACAGACAGACAGACAGACAGACGACAAAATGACGGTATAAGGGTTTTTTGGTCATACCTACAAAACCCTAAAAAGAATTTATAAGACATTAGCCATCAAAGAATATAGTATAAATATCAAAACAAATATGCTAGCCATATTCCTGTCAAAAAGTCAAAAACAAAGTACCAACCATTTATTCTTTATCTACGGTACCAACTCAAAAAGGTAAACAAACACAGCCGTAACAAATAATTCGCAAGAGAAGCAGCTGTAACTTATTCACAGTAGCGTCATAAACTGGCAGTAAATTACGACCAATCGAACAGATTTGTAGTTACTGCGAAACAAAACGAACAGATTTTTTTAACGCGGCAGTAAACAGTAACTGCAAATGTGCAAATCGAACACACCTATTGCAATTTTATTTTTTGTCATTCGTAGGGTGACCAGCCGTCCCACTTTGGGAGGACATGTCCTACAATTAAACCTTTTGTCCTACGTCCTACCGCCTTACGAAAATGTCCTACTTTCACAGTCTAACTTTTAATGTCTAATTTTCCTTTTTTGTAATAAATAAAATGGATGTGTTAATTTATACCGTTGATCAAATTACACCAATTCAAATAATTTAGTATAGATCAGTGGCTCAGCCAGGGTTTGTCTTGGGGAGAGCTGAATCAAATATCGAGGGCACGCGGGCCGCATACGGCCCTCAACTTTATTTTTTGTGGCCCCTGAAGTGGTAATCAAAATCACTTGAGCTTATTTAGGGGAAAAATATATTTAAAAATGTAAAATATACTCTCTTCCCCTATTCTGTTTAAAAAAAATGTCAAGAAACCCTTCGGGATATTTAAAGTTCCGTTACTGCTTATCATTTTGTATGTAAAATAGACTGCGACCCAAATCAGTTCGATACCCCTGCTGTTGGATATTGATGTTTATATCAAATAATAATTCAATTATTTGTTGATAAAAAAATGTAATTGTTAATCCATGTATCAAAAACTTGATTTTTTCTTCGATAAATACATATTTATTTATATTTTTCGCGGGATATATTTTTGAAGTCTCAATATTTTTCTTACTTATGTTCAGTTCTCAAAATCAGCCGCTTGGCCACAATTTGTACCGAACGAACAGACTCGTGTGAAGGTTATACCGTCAAGAAAGTTATAAGTCAGATTTCCACTTTATCTTATCTGAATCGAGTAATTAGTTGTTTAAAACAGTTTTACCATTTGACCGGGCGAATGTTTTAGTCGATGTGTCAGAGGGAAAAAGGATTAACGCTCCCCTTCATATAATTTGTTGGAGCATATTTGGAAAGTGATGTATTTTCACTTGAACAATAACGACTCCTAACAAGAGTAGGCAATCTTAAAAAAATATTTATTTATACGAAAAAAAAAAAAATGCCAATATTGTTTACAATGAAGTAATTTCAAAATTTGTTGTATAGTGCGTTCGAAGGTGAGTTTGCAGTATAGCTCTTATGGAAAAAGGGAGCGGTGTTGCCAAATGTTGTAAAAGTGTCAAATGTGTCAATTATAATAATATGAAAAACTCGTATGATTTACAAAAATCAACTTTTATAAAACTCAAAATAACAGTCAACAAAAACAAATGGCCATTTGTAGAATACTGCGTCTTCACAGATCAGCGCGTTTTAGAGCTGGCAACGTCGACAAGCAAGAAAAGGATAGTGTCATTGTGTAAACCCATTAGAGAGTATGAAAAAGAACTACTCCATATGCCCTGTACTGCAAACTCACCTTCGAACGCACTATAGTTAACAAATTTTATCTTCAACTCTCCAAGCAGCGCCGTGTAATCTGCTGGTCCTGGGCCCTACCAGGCCCGTCGCTCCCCCCCCCCCCCGTGGGAGGGACCCAGGCCCGTCGCCCCCCCCCCCTTGGCTGCGCCACTGGTATAGGTAGTCATTAATAATAACAATAAACTTTTTTTTTCATATTTTTATATTAATTAATGGGTACAATTTGCAACAAAGAGTTGTATTTAAAACAACAAGAGTAGTATATCAATTTAAAATTAGTTACTTATCAATTTTTAGTGTTTTGTGCTTTTTTTACTACCGATTTTTATTGTTTTAAGCTGGGTTGTCAAATGTCCTACTAGGATGCGTTACAAAACTTCAAATGTCCTACTTCGACTATGTCAATATCTGGTCACCCTAGTCATTCGTTGCTATGGTTTCACTGTTGGAATTTTAAATTTTCACATACCAACGTGATGTCAGTTGCTTTAGGTGACGACAGAGTACCCATGGACAGGCTGATACTCTTCCTGAGAGAATCGAACTTACTGTTCTATGTGTGAAGTGTTGCATCTTATTTTAATGTGTTCTATTTCTAAACTGTAATATTCGATGGTAATTGGTCCCTTACAGCCTCTTACCATCACCCTGAGTCTGTTCATATTTTCGAACAGACTTTTTATCTTATTTATTTGTGTTTGTCTGTGCAAGATTTCTTTTATTGAGTATGCGTAATTTTATTGATTTTATCTATTTATTGTTTTTTTTTTCTTTGTTTTTACCGACCGCCAACATATACCATATAAGGGAGGTATTGTGATCATACCGATTTTGACATTTCGAGATTTCGATGGATCTCCACGAATTGAGGTCCCTATATAACGTTTTGACTATTTTTAGCATGATGTCTGTCGGTCTGTCTGTACGTCCGTCTGTCTGTCTGTCTGTCTGTCTGTCTGTCCGTCTGTCTGTCTGTGTACACGTGCAGAGCAAATTCGGCTGAAAGGATTATTATAAAACTTCATATATAAGCTTCTGCCATGAATGGCACGAGTTGATCAACTTTTGGTAAAAATTGGTTGACTAGAAATGGGAGTTTACTCATGTCGATTTTAAGATTTTTGCGACTATTTAGTAACAGAAAAATATTTCGAAAGAAATTATTGAACAAAAGTTGCTATAAATACAATAACTAATAACTTTTATTTGGGATGTTTTTTGATAAAACGAAAAATTTCGAAAAAAAATTGTAAAACTTTTCGAAATTTTTCCAAGTATCTGTTTTTTCCTACTTATATGTAACCTTTCCATGGTCATGATAAATAATATATCTGTTAGAAAATATTAGGCCAAGTTATTTCTATTGTGCTGCTAGAATGTATTTTATACAAGTAGTTTGTGATGGCGGTCCTGTGGTGGCTACAGCTGATTTTTTTTATGTAGTGTAGTTATTTAAATGGGCTGCGTTAGGCGCAAATAACATTTGTTGCTGTACGCCAAAAATTATAACTAACTAACATACCAACGTGAAACATGAAATAACCCAAGCAAGGTCCCTTCTCGTGACAACCTAAAAGAACGAAACTCCCATTTAGTTCCACCTAAACGTTTGGAATAGCCTGTAGTATAGAAATTATATATATTTTAATAATCGAAACAATTAATACTGGCAAATAAAAGAAAAGCAAAAAAGCGTCACAGTAATTTGCCTTGGGTTATCTAGTGATTTTTATTTGTGATTGGTAAACAATTAACCTGTGTTTCTTTGGGAGTTCGACGAAGTGAAGATTTTACTAATTGGTAGTTTGGAATTAAGCTAAATAAACAAAATCGTTAAGTAAAAAATAGAAATACTAGACAGCGAGGTAAAATCCACTTGTGTGTAAATTTAATGGTAGATGTGTCGAAAGCTAATTAAAAAATCTGGCTTATTGCTAAGAGCGCCGTCATTTTGCAATTCGCTTGGCTAAGTGGAAAATTATGTAGCACTTTTTAATAATAATAATAATATTTATTTGCATGCTAGACACCTTACGATGTTTACATTTGTCTGTACATACATGATAAACACATTGAAAAATGAAAATACAATATTAAATGTGATAGATACAAAAAAAATCAGCTGTGACCGCCATCACAAAGTACTTGTATAAAATACATTCTAGCAGCAAAGTAGAAATAACTTGGCCTAATATTTTCTAACAGAGATATTATTTATCATGACCATGGAAACGTTACATATAATAAGGTGACCATTCGTACTGGTTTTACCAGTACTCAGTGACGGATCAAGTCTTCCCCGGGCCCAAGACATTTTTGATTTACGGGCCCTTAACCTATGATTTACAGGCCCTCAACCTAGAGGCGTTCAAAGTGAAGAGCAAAAAAAAAAGGTTCTCACCTCCCAAATCCAAGTGAAGAGCAAAAAAAAACCTTCTCACCTCCCAAATCCGGGCCCTTGAAAATTACGGGCCCAAGACAAATGTCTTTTTTGTCTCTGTGAAAGTCCGCCACTGCCAGTACTGTACTGTTTTTTGGTCATTGGTCCTGGTTAGTCGTGAAATATAACCAGTACAGTTTACGGACACAAAATCAAAAATTATTAATTTTTCAAAAGATCGAGTAATTGTTCCATCTTTTAGTACACGCGTAAATTTAAATACAAAATACGGTTCAGCAGTGTAGCGGCCTTTACAAAATTACTTTCTTAATCTATAATATATATAAAAGAAGTACATTTTATTGCTTCACTTAAAGGCAAAAAATTAAGCTTACTCTGCAATATTTTTTTAATATATATTCAACGATAGCCACTTTTCTTCATGCTGACTGAGCAGGCGCGCTCCTAGAAAAATTAACTGAGGGGGGTCTATTTCTAAAAAATTATCCGATAAATAATATAAAATTTATTATTGCCTCTTTACGGGGAGGGGTGGTCTTATATGTTAATTACATTTTGACTATGATTTGTTTTTTATCAACTTAGTTTTTATTAAGTATATGATTTTTAAGTTCCTGGGGGGGGGGGGGGTCAGGACCCAAGGACCCCTCTCCTATTGCACGCGCCTGTTCTTGGGCTATTTTAAATGTCCTGGTTTTATATTTGACAAAAAATGGTCACCTTACATATAAGTATGAAAAAATAGATACTTACAGACCAATTCTATAACTCAGTTACTATGATCATAGTAACTAAATTTGTCACTATGAGCAAGGTCAGTTACTATCATGAATGAAAGTCATTATACTTGTTTAATATTTTATCTTGTAGCAACGTTACTACACAGAATTCATGCCAAATAAGGCGAATGCCAAATAAGGCGAAACATGTTAGATATTTCCAAACAGGCAGCAAATCCTGTGCGGATTGTGCGGATATTTTTGCGGATGCGGATTCTATATTTACAAAGGATGCGGTACGGATGCTGATCCTGTCTATGCGGATGCGGATCGGATGCGGATACAGATACATGTATCCGCGCAGGGCTCTATTAATAATGAACGGAAAACATGGATTTCCTTTTACTTTCTCGCACAAATATCATTATAATTTTGTAACTACTGAACCGATGTTAATAAAACGCAGCCGAAATCATTCTAGCTACTTACAAAAAGTGATACTTATAAAAAGTGCATTTTTGTTGGCTGGCTACAAGCCTTTAATTAATTGCTAGTTACGCCTCTGCCTTTAATTATAAAATCCTCGAAACTTATGTGTATATTAACAATGTTTACTTCATATCTGTCACTTTAAAGTTGAAGTATTCAAAATGTTAGTTAAATTAAATAAATATGTCAGCAAAGGTGTTTAATATTTATTTACAAAATTTCATATTTAATTAAGTTGTTAAACTCGGAGATCAAAAAGCAAATAAATAGACATTCTGTAGGTCATGTTGTTAAATTTAATAAAAGCATATTGATAAGAGAGATACTAAAATTAATATAAATGATAATGAACGAGTTGTAAATTTTATTTCAATTTTGTTCATATTACAATGATCTCAATACAAATTACCTACAGAATGATTGTAAAATGTTGTTATTACATAACGAGGAATCACATAATACTTTTTGTGTCTGATTTATTGATCTACTATTTCCGATAAGTGGGATATAAGTTCAGTGATTTACCTAGCCATTTCTAAATTAGATTTTTTTTCTTCTGTAGACCAATTTTGCAACTTTTAAGTATATTTGGGTACATTATCTGGACGGTTCATTCACATCTAAATTTTTACCGACCGCCAACATATATAAGGGAGGTATTGTGATCATACCGATTTTGACATTTCGAGATTTTGATGGATCTCCACGAATTGAGTTCCCTACATAACTTTTTGACTATTTTTAGCATGATGTATGTCTGTCCGTCCGTCTGTCTGTCCGTCTGTCCGTCTGTCTGTGTAAACGTGCAGAGCAAATTCGGCTAGAAGGATTTTTATGAAACTTCATATTTAAGCTTCGTTTTAAGCTATTAAGCATACTGAAGCTTAATTTTGAAAAACTTTTCGAATTTTTTTCTAAGTATCTATTTTTTCATACTTATATGTAACGTTTCCATGGTCATGATAAATAATATCTCTGTTAGAAAATATTAGACCAAGTTATTTCTACTCTGCTGCTAGAATGTATTTTATACAAGTACTTTATGATGGCGGTCGGTCCTGTGGTGGCCACAGCTGTTTTTTTATTATTACATTATTAAAAAGTATTATTAGCACCTTACTAAAAATCTAGATGTGATATGGTCGCCTGTAGCATTTCAAAAAATTTATGTCCAGTGTGATTTTTCACACATTTCAGGGTTTTGTAGGTATTTTATAATTGTAAGAAGCCAACATAATACTGAATGTCTAAGAATATTGGTCTATTATAACCAGATCAAAATCAAGTCTTTTGATAATAATTTTTAGTCGTTATTTAATTCCATTTAATTTTTTTAACAAAATTTAAATAATTTACTAAAAATCCCAGCGTTTTTTTCTACATTTGCGCCGTATTCAAGACTTCATTAGATTAAAAAGAAATATATTGATAAATGGCTCAAAAACAAAAATCTAAAGTCATTCAAATAATAAAATAACTGAACACTCTAACACTACACTCTATAGATTATATTGTGGTGTGGTGTGTATAACCCAGTACGCAACTTTTAAAATTAAATTATTTTATTTTTTTTTATATTTTTAATTTCAAAAAAATACAAGCACTGTCTTAGCTATAAATTCAAAAATTCTATAACATTATTAGCTATAATTTAGCCATGAATTAAAAAAATTATTAGTTTTGTCAAAAACACAAAAACTGCAATATTTTTCAAAAACACTCTTGTATTGTACGAAGGTATTCGAAAAAATAACTTTTCTAGAAGGTCCGAACAATCAATTTTGTTATTTAATATTTTGTAAATAAAGTTTATATCCATAATAGTTCGTCTATTTTCTAGAGTCAATTGAAAGTTTGGAAATCTGTAATTAATATTTTTAATAAATCTCTTTTGTAAATTTTCTAACCTTTCTATGTAAACAAAATATTGATGAGAGTAACATATAGTGCAAAATTCTAACTAATTTCTAACTAATGAGTAATACAGAGAAAGAAGAGTTTTATGGCATTTGAAATCTTTACTTATTCGATATATGAAACCCAGCATTCTATATGACTTTTTGATAATTAGATCCATATGTGTATCAAATATTAACTTCTGATGGAAAGTAATACCTAAACCCTTTATGAATGAAACGAAAGAAATGTTTTCATCGTTGACGTAATAACTGTAATTGATAGAGGTCCTGTTTCTCGTGAAAGAAATTGTTGAGCATTTGGAAATATTTACATTTAATTTGTTGACTTTAAGATAGTTTTCTAACCTATTTAAATCAGATTGTATATTACGGCAATTTTGTAGAGAAACTATTTGTTGAAAGATTTTTAAATCATCAGCGTAGAGAAGGAATCGAGAATTCTGAAAGCAGGCACCTATATCGTTTATAAAGATATAGAAAAGCAAGGGTCCTAAGTGACTTCCCTGCGGAACACCGGAAGTAATATTCTTAACTTGCGATTTAAACCCATTTACTACAACACTTTGTGTCCTTCCAGTAAAATATGATATGAACCAGTTGAACATATTACCATGTATCCCTATAAGATTCAATTTATTAAATAGAACATCATGAACAATTTTGTCAAATTTTACTGAATTCTGTGTACACGGCATCAACCTGAATACGTTGGTTCATGGAATTTAATATGAAATTTGTATATAAAATAATTGCGAGTGTCCAACTGCATTATTGTATTTAATAAAATATGTGTATATATATATATATTTTATTAAATACAATAATGCAGTTGTTATTGTATTTAATAATATATATATATATATACACAGATAGAAATGGCGAGTAGATATTTCTTTGGAGAGGAGGGTAGGGGTTCCTAAAAAATGTCCCGCATTAAGTTCGTAAAAAGTTGGCAGCCTTAAAATATAAGAGAGGTGTAGGATACAATTTCCTGCATCATGTCTCTTGTTTTTTATTTTTTTATTTGACTTTAACGTGCTTCACCTTATTTAGGTATTAGCACTTTAGATAATTGACCTCTAAATTATGTACAATTCAGGTTCTTACAATTATAAATTAACAATAACGGTTCATATAACAGTGACAGATATCATATCTCTTTTAAAAATGTTTTGAGTTTAGTTCAGTTTTTTTCAATAGGATTTTATAAACTACATTCACAATAAACGTGAGATGACGTCACACTTGGTTTATTTAAGTACCAACGTTATGATATGTTTTAATCAACATCAATCCATAACTCAGTTAGTACATTTATTTATTTCATGTTGGTAATTTTTTACAGTGATGTCGGTTTTAAATTGGATAGTTTAATCGTTATTTTGACGTCAGGTTGACGTTTAGTGAGAAATTAAGTGAGGTTATATTTTATACTTTTTAAATATATTTGTAATTTAAAAGTAAAAATGCCCAAAGGTCTTAGTAGCCGTGCTCAAAGGATGGTTTTGTCTCTTATTAATTATTTTGAAAGAGAGCGAGACAATGGTGGACCTTTAATGGATGTGAAATGTGTCAGAGATGTGAGTAAATATAAAATTTAGTTTATATCTATGGTCTTTTCACTTGAATATATTTCTACAAATAATTGTTAATTAACTTTTTAGTGTTGCAGCTGCTTTATATGTCAGTATTTCTAAAGTAAATAAGATGGTATTACAACAAGCGAGAAATGAAACTGTCAGTAGCCCGAAAAAGAATCGAACACATACTAAATCTGTTGTAGAATTAGACAATTTTACAACAGTTGGGATACGTAATGTAATTTATGAGATGTACCGTAATAGTAAGGATACAACATCTCTACGTGAGGCCTCTTAATAAATTAATTTGATTTTAGGGGAGCATGTTACTGTCGACACTATTAATATAAAATTACATGAAAGGAGACTGTATGATGGTGGAAAGACTTCCCTTTGGAAGATTTTAAGAAATATAGGTTTTAAATATAAAAAGGACGATCCAAGACGTGGTCTAATGGAACCTTCCCAAATCGTTCAATCAATATCAAATTTTAGCTTGATTGTAGCAACAGTTTTCGAGATATTGGTCGAGTTAAATTTTAAAAATTGCAATGATACCTTAGTAAACTACCATTTCTAACAGAGCGATTGAAACCAAAATTTAAGTGTTTTTTAAAACTCATAAAAGAGTTGTAGATATCAAATTTTAGCTTAATCGTACCAACAGTTTTCAAGATATTGGTCGAGTAAATTTTTAAAAATTGCAGTGGTACCTTAGTAAACTACCATTTCTAACAGAGCGATTGAAACCAAAATTTAAGTGTTTTTTAGAACTCATAAAAGAGTTGTTGATATCAAATTTTAGCTTAATCGTACCAACAGTTTTCAAGATATTGGTCGAGTAAATTTTTAAAAATTGCAGTGGTACCTTAGTAAACTACCATTTCTAACAGAGCGATTGAAACCAAAATTTAAGTGTTTTTTAAAACTCATAAAAGAGTTGTAGATATCAAATTTTAGCTTAATCGTACCAACAGTTTTCAAGATATTGGTCGAGTAAATTTTTAAAAATTGCAGTGGTACCTTAGTAAACTACCATTTCTAACAGAGCGATTGAAACCAAAATTTAAGTGTTTTTTAAAACTCATAAAAGAGTTGTAGATATCAAATTTTAGCTTGATTGTAGCAATGGTTTTTGAGATATTGGTAGAATAAATTTTTAAAAATTGCAATGGTACCTTAGTAAACTACCATTTCTAACAGAGCGTTTGAGTCCAAAATTTAAGGGTTTTTTAAAACTCATAAAAGAGTAATAGATATCAAATATGATGGGTGATATTTCTATTACGTACTTTTATCTGTATATTGTGTTTGTATATTTTAAAAGATTTTATAATTTGTAATGTAAGTGAACAAAAACAATATTTAATTTTGTATCTTGGTCGATACACTAATATTATATATGATTAATAAAATATATTCTATTTACATTTGTTACGTTCTTTTTTTTTTGTAATTTTAACCTACAGGTCTGTTACGTAGAACGGTTTATTATCATCGAAAAATAATTTTAGCATACTCATGAAATTTACACTTGCAGCTAGTGGCAATAAACTGTTCGACTGGAAATAATATTTGAATATTCATTATTCGAAACAAAATTGTATCTAACATCTGAAATTAAAAAATTTATATCCGAATAATAAAAAATTTGACTCTTTATCATTGCTTTCCGATATCATTTAGTGAGTGTAGAAAGCAAGCTTGGAGCGTTCGAGAAAAGGTCTAAACGCGTTTATTTGAGCGGTCTGGAGTTAAAAAGTGTGACTCGTAACACTCCGCGTTTGCTTCCCGAACCCGCTGTGTCAATGTGACACCAGGCGAAAAAATAAAGTAAATTGTATTAAAAGAACACGACACATTTCTAAAAACAAATATTTCTGATGATTCTTATGCACTGAAATTTATTTATTTTTTTTTAAAATACTACATTACACACTTAATATAATATAAACCATAAATTTCGCGACAAATCGGTTAGCAAGAACTGCTGTGCATCATAATTTACATTAATTCTTTTCCTCCATAGGAAATATTGGTTTTCAATATATTTTTACAAGTTGTTCTATATAACCTAACTTTTTTTGACACTTTACGAATTGGCAACAAGGTGAGTTTTTCAACTGTGACGTCATTTCAGAGTTACGGTAAATGGAGTTTATCCGTCTCACTTAATACCAGAATGTTATCAGTGTTTTTTGTAAAAATAAAAATAATAAAAAGTAAACAACCTTTCTTTTGACATTTGTGATAATTCTGAAATGTAAATAACTTTATTTTGATTCAATTTCGTTAAAACAACACGTTACAATAAATTGCTGAAGCTGCTTTTACGAACACGTTAGGAAGCAATGCTCAAATTGATATTTTTAAATATTGATAACGTATTTCTAAGAACAAAATATTTATAGCACCGATATTTTTATAAAAATTATTTGTATGTTTATTAGGATCAGGATTAGTTGTCGGTTGTCCCTTGTAATATGTAACGATAGCAACTATAATGTGATAACAAATATGTGACAGATTGTAAATAAACGTTATAATAACTGCTCGTTTATGCCTGAATATGTGTGTTTTAATTGCTATTGCTACAAACGATATAAAGCGTTTACATCAGAAGTGGGATCTCCTTACAGTTACAACTAATTTTCACCAGTTTTTGTTGTTCCATACATAAATTATTTACAAAATGATTGAAAGATGAAATGACAAAAAGATTGTTTGTTGAAAAAATAAAATAATTTTTGTGATATTAAAATATCAAGATTGGCTCATAAGAGTTTTTAAAATGGAAAACACAAAGGTTATATTATAATTAAATCGTAAAAAGGAAATAACCCAAAAACTTTTAGCACTATAACATGGTACACCACAATGATGGGTAGATATTGAAAAAATAATAATAATAATAATAATATATTAGGAGAAAGTAAGTTATGGTTAGTAATGAGGGCTAGAAAAACACTATAAAGATGCAAAGAAATTATTCGATAACATTGCGAAGATTAAATAAAAAAATAAGCTAAAAGTGGTATTCGAATTATAAACCAGGTAAAAAGAGAATTATGAGATATATTTGACTAAATGATAAGGCACTAAGTATGAAGCTTGAGACAGTCACTGGGCTTGTTGGGTACTGTATACAGTCTGTATTGAGATAAACTGATAGATAGTTGAGTTGAGAATTGATAGTTTGTTGAGTACCGCAAGACACACTGTACTAGAGATGTGTCGTTCGCGAACGATTCGTTCCAAAAGTGAATTAATACGACCGAATCATTTAATGCAGCGAACGAATCTTCAGTACGTGAACTCACGAACCAATGCTAGCGAGTGGCGAGTGTGACTCAATATGGTATGGAACGTAACGAGGGTCGGGTACAGAGCTCAGTCTGGTAATGTGTAGTGTGGAACACACGGACATCTATGTCTGTAGTCTGGTATGTAGGTTCAGTCTGGATGGGCGAACTTAGAACATGGCACGAGCGAAAGCTGAACGGTAGACGCGAGACACTGCGCAGTACAATGTGTGTACGTGACACGTACACGTGTCACGGCCCGAAGAATGCCAAATATGGCTTTGATTTTTCTTAGGTTATATTCATTCAAAAATTACAAATGAAAGATTGTCATTAAGGTCAATTAATTGTCAAATATTTTGAAAGGTGTCATCTCAGAATTACCACTCTAAGATTATATAAATATACAACATACAAAATGAAGTTTCCCTCTTAGTTATGTATTACCAAGTCAAATAGAGTATACTTATAATTTTATTTAAAATTCTCATTGAACCCGAACCCGAACATGAAAAAATTAAGGTTCTTGAACCTAAAAAAATTCTGTTATGGAAAATGAACCTTAATTACCACATTGAACCTGAATCCGAACCTGAACCTAAATAAATTCAGCTTCAGGTCCCTGGTATATCAGCAAAATAAACATAACCTTTCTTTTGACATTTTGATAATTCCAGAATGTAAATAACTTTATTTTGATTCAATTTAATTTAAACAACACGGTACAATAAACTACTGTGTTTTCGAATGTATTAGAAAGCAGTGCTGAATTTGATACTTTTTAATGCTACAAACGTTTGTATTCATAGGAACAAAATAATTGTAATTACAACATGCATAATAATAATAATAAAGTGCTGAAGCGTATAATTATACACCGTTCACAATTCTGTAAATGAAAGTGCGTAGGAGTTTCGTATTTCTCTAATTAATATTTGATGTGAATCTTGTCACATTTGTGGCACGACTCCAGATTAAAAGATAATAAAATTTATTTCATATACTTTTAAGCTTTCGTGGTTGGATATTATAAATAAACTGTTAAGGGTTATATGTTTTCCGCCTCCACTAATCTTGAGCATGAGGTTTTTATTAATTTTTAAATTAAATTAAAAATGTAGATAACCACTACGTTCTATTTTAGCTTCACTGTCTTGCAACTGAAAATTAAGATAGATTGACAATGACAATGTTTAGCTAGATAGTTAAAAAATTTGGCGCATTTAAATGACTAGAGAAGATATGCCTAGATCCGCGGGTATCCGCGGATTATCCGCGGATATCCGCAACTTTTCTGCGGATGCGGATAAATTATCATTTAAACCATGCGGATGCGGATCGGATGCGGATTAAATGTCATATCCGCTTATCCGCAATATCCGCGTGAACATTAAATCTTCGGTTACTTTCGGAGAAACAAGCAATTGTGTTCTGACTGCGCAGTCCTCGACATGATATTTTGTAGCATTCAATCTCACTTTATGTTATTTTTATTAAGACAATTGTCCATGATCAAGACTGAGTTGAGACAATCAACTTAACTTTCTTTTTATTATTGAATATATTATAGAAAATAATATTTTGGACAAAAGTTTCCTGGTACACTTTCGATGTAATTCTTCCTACCTCTGCTCTAATTCTGGCTTTTGAATCTGATAAAGGTTATTTTTTACATAAAACTGATTAGTAAGTTTTATTTAAATACCAAAATTTACCTACATAATTTTTTCTCGAAAATTTTATTATGTAACCTGCCAATTTTTTACCCGTAGTAAAAAGTCTTGTAGATCCCAAAAATTTGAAAAATGACACATGTTGCTATTTGAAAAAGTTGTAACGCCTAACTCATGCGCGAAATGGCGTAAGAGAATTACTTGATCCTAAAAATATGAAGCACCTTCTATCAAGTAACTTTTCTGATTTTTTTTAAAATTCAATATTTAAAAAAGCAGCACGCCACTTACTCCCTACGAAAAAGAACGCTTAGGCCCCCCAAAATTGTTATCTCTCTCTAGATTTAAATAAGTTATTAGCGCATCTAGGCTTTAAAACTTTTGGGATCCCTTAGGTTAGGTTAGTAATAAATAGGCTGGTAAATCCAAAAATTTTCAGTAGCGTCTTAGAGCAGAGATTACCTAAACAGGCGAAATATGTTAGTTCTTTCCAAACTGACAGCAAAACCGGTAGTGCGGATAGTGCGGATATTTTTGCGGATGCGGATCGGATGCGGATTTGTTATTTACAAAAACTGCGGATGCGGATCGGATGCGGATCATGGATGTGCGGATGCGGATCATGGATGTGCGGATGCGGATCGGATGCGGATACAGAAAAGCTTATCCGCGCAGGGCTCTAGATATGCCCAACCCGTAGCTCGAGAGCTACGTATTACTTCCTTCAGGGACGTAGCCAGGATTTCAGCTTGGGGGGGGCCAAATTAACAAAACATTCTAAATTGGTCGGTACGACCTTAATTACATGGCTTGGGTAGAAAATAACAGCGTTCTAAGTCAGGGGCCGGCAACCTTTCAGTGATAAAGAGCCAAATCTATATTGAAAAAAAAAACACAATAACATGGAATAGCCGCTAAAAAATATATGCTATATTTAAGAAAAAAACGTAAAAATTGTGTATTTGTTTTAAAATAATCAAGTATTACAATAAATTAATATTTACTTATACATTTAGTTTGTGATACCTATTGTAGTTGCCAGTAAATTACAATATAATGTTTTAATGGGACGATTGCTCCTGTAAAGTGTTCTATAAGACTTCAATATTTGGTGAATATTCAGTAATCTTTAACTTAAGGCAGCACTCTAGTTTCAGGTCAGTAAGATTACTTTTTAACTGACTCTTTATTAATTTCATATGTGAAAAGATTTGCTTATATGTGGATCCGAAAATTGTCAGTAGCCCAAAAGCATAATTTTTTAAAAGATTGAACGATTCTGGAAGACGGTTCCAAGCTTCGAAAAGAACTTTATCTACATTTTGATGATTGCGAATTTCGGTCCACTTCGGCTGGGAATATAAAATTCACTTTTTTCTTTCTAAATTTTCTAGTTCAGAATTAAGTTTTAAGAATATATAATTCCATAAACCTTTGGATTTCAAATCAACTAATTGAAGGTGATTGTAATTGCTACATATCTACTTCAATTGGTTATGTCAAAAAAGCTAGTATAGCTTTATATTTTCTAAACTCTTTAAATCTATCTCGAAAAGCTTCTTTCATGTTAACAATAGTTTGTGCAAAAAAAAAATTGCATTAATAACATGTTATTGTAAATTAATAAAATGTAAAAATGTTTTTGCACGTAAATCATTCACAAATACAGATAACTTTTTTTCGAAACAAATAACTTCTTCTAAAAGGAAATATGCAGTAACTCGGAGAATTACCAGGCGTGAATTGCACCGTAAAACATTCTGAAAAATACAAAACCTGTATTCGCGACTGCAAATAACAGTGAGACGTCTGGTGGTGACTAGCTAAATTAAACAGAAGCGTATATTTGGATAATATTTGTAGCGTGTTGTGCTGCAGTTTATGTGAATTAAGAAGTATTTTAAAATATAGTGACTTAAATACAGTGAATTTTTGCCGAAATATTGTTTGAACAGATAAATATTAAGAAAAAACTTCTGACATATACGCTTCTCGTGCGCCATTAGCTGTTGTACGCAGCGCCGCCAACGTTAGTTTCAGTCGCGAATAGTACAGGCAGAAAGTTGAAAATTAAAAAATAGATTGTATTAAAATAAAAACCAGCCAATTTTCAAAGAGCCACAAAATTTTCTAGGTCTTTTGTAGTATATTAAATAATAAAAGTCCGGTAAATTTATAAATTTTCTTCCCCTCTGGTGAAGAAAACTTCTAACAACCTAAATTATATTTTATATAAGGTAAACTATCCTGGGGGGGGGGGGGGCAAATGGGGGGACGTAGCCAGGGGGGGCAAATGCCTTGGGATTATATCCGAGATGATTCCAGTCACTCCTTTGCCATTGGTCAGTTTTTGATAAGATATTCAATTTTTATACGCTACACTATTTGTCAGCAGGGCACATTACAAATATATATAATTACATTTTATTTCTACAGATAACACATGTGCCGCTCTTTATCAAAAAACACCTACTAAAAGTACCGTTGCATATATTTGCCGGACTCTACCTATTAGTATTTTAATTTTTTTATAAGCATATAAAAGGTTCTCTTAACAAAGTTTTATGACGCTAATCCGATAATTTTATTATCAAACCTCAAATCGCTAATTTGTCATATGACCTTTATTTAAATGGTATCACATAATCTTTACCTTGTTCTGTTTTGATTAACCCTTTATAAATACAGTTTTATCAACTATATTTAAAATTAGAACATAGGGGTGTTACTTACTTTAGGTTGTAATTAATTTTTGATAACATCTTTGTCACATTCGTTTCACTAATCCAGATCAAAAGATAGTAAAATTTATATCAAGACAGTTTTCTTACTGGTAGGAGAAAGGTTTTAAAAGATTATATAGTTTGAAAGCAGTGCAAATCTTTTAATATCAGCCCACAAGCGTTTTCTTTGAAGAAAAAATATATAAAATAAAATAAAGCAAAAAAAATACTAAAAAGAAACTGAAGTATATTTTAAGGAGTAAAGAAAAATAAATAAAATATATATTTTATAATTACAATTTCCTTTAAAGCGTAAAGTGATATAAAGGGGCAAGGTAAATTTCTCAGTTAAAAATACTTTGACGTAGGTAGATCGTAATCACCCTCTCAAATTCCAAATGATACCACAAACAAGTAATAGTAGAATGGCAGTGTATATTTACGTCATTCAAAGAGGAGAAATTATAAAAAAAGAAGTAAACTCTGATGTTGCCAGCAAATATATTCCAATTAGGGATGTTATATCAGGATATGAAACTCAACGGCAGTTAGCTCAAAAGTGACAGCTGAATCATAACGTGTGATTAAAAAAATATATATTATACCTATATATTCAAATAATAAATGCACTATATAAATACATAAAACTGCTCACCCGTGAATAATGAACTTTTTACCGACTGCCAACATATATAAGGGAGGTATACAGATCAATTCTGTAAAAAATTACTGTGTAGTAACTAGAGATGGGTCGTTCATGAACGAACCGGCTCACTGAGCCCGCTCAGTACACTGACCGAAGTGACACGGTTCACCAAATTGAAATGAGCCGGCTCACGGCTCATTGTATAGTTTCAAGTTTCAAAAATACGATAGGTCGGGCGATTGTGAACAGTGACCGGAGTGATCCGGATCTGGGTCGATGTCATGTTGAACTTCGCGAGAACTTGGCTTGTAATGTATTATCATAAAGTGTATTTTGTCATCAATTTGTAGGGCAGTTTATTTGAAACTAATCGGCTTAGTCTGTATTTTCTTACAACCATACTATATAAAAATATTAAAAATATTGCCCAAATCCCAGATGTCCGATTTATAAGGGCAATAAACATCGCCATAAACTTAACACATCTGGTTTAAAATACAGTAGCTACATAAAGTGAATTGTTTGTTTCAAAAATGTTAGATAAGAGTCGGGGCTAAACGACGTTCTACCTACGACCGAACGACCGGCAACTGACTGACCTGTGTCTCGGGATCATGTTTAAAAGAACCGGCTCTAAGCAAGAGTCGGTTCTAAGCGACGTTCTACCTACGACCGAACGACCGACCGACCTGTGTCTCGGGATCATGTTTACAAGAACCGGCTCTAAGCAAGAGTCGGCACTAAGCGACGTTCTACCTACGACCGAACGACCGACCGACCTGTGTCTCGGGATCATGTTTACAGTTCATATATTGCAAGAACCGGCTCTAAGCAAGAGCCGACTGTAAACGACGTTCTACCTACGACCGAACGACCGACCGACCTGTGTCTCGGGATCATATTTACAGTTCATATATTGCAAGAACCGGCTCTAAGCAAGAACCGGCTCTAAGCGACTTTCTACCTACGAACTAACGACCGTCCTGTGTTTTGGAAACATGTTTACTTAACCGGATCACTGAGCCGGATCAATGAACCGGCTCAACAAACTGAACGACCTCCACTGATCCGGTTCCGCAAACTGAGCCGAAATTCCCATCTCTAGTAGTAACGTTACTACAAGATAAAATATTATAAAAAGTATAATGACTTTCATTCATGATGGTAACTGACCTTGCTCATAGAGACAAATTTAGTTACTATAATCATAGTAACTGAGTTACAAAATTGGCCTGATTGTGATCATACCGATTTTGACATTTCGAGATTTCGATGGATCTCCACGAATTGAGGTCCCTACATAACGTTTTGACTATTTTTAGCATGATGTCTGTCGGTCTGTTTGTCCGTTCGTCCGTCTGTCCGTCCGTCCGTCCGTCCGTCTGTCTGTCTGTCTGTCTGTCTGTCTGTGTGCACGTGCAGAGCAAATTCGGCTGAAAGTATTTTTATGAAACTGCATATTTTGACATCAATGGCACAAGTTGTTCAACTTTTGATAAAAATCGGTTGACTAGAAATGGGAGTTTACTCGTGTCGATTTTAAGATTTTTGCGAATATTTAGCAACAGAAAAATATTTCGAAAAAATTTATTTAACAAAAATTATTATAAATGCAATAATTAACAACTTTTATTTGAGACATTTTTTGATAAAACATTTTTGAAATTTTTGAAATTTTTTTCGAATTTTCAAGTATCTATTTTTCATATTTTTCATAGAAAATATTGGGCCAAGTTATTTCTACTGCGCTGCTAGAATGTATTTTATCCCAAAACCTTCATGCGCCATTTATACTGGGAAAACTGGGAAGCGGTGCGGCAGATGCTGTCAGCCATTATGAAGAGGAAGGAGACAGACGAACGAGAAAGAATAGGGGAATGTGAAGATAGGTTGATCTAGCCTGTTCCCTACAATATGAAAATTACCACAGATAGATCCTTGGTGCTGGAAAAAAAGGGGCAAGCAGGGTTTTTAGTCGGTAGGCCAATTGAAGGAGATTCCGACACTACCAGATTTGTGTCTATAAGATAAGATTTTCCCTGAATCAAAAAAAAGGTTAGGCAAATGTAAAAGGTTATATTTTAATTTCAGATTCATTAAAGCTTGATTTTTAGGGTTTTGTAGGTATGACCAAAAAACCCTTATACCATCATTTTGTCGTCTGTCTGTCTGTCTGTCTGTCTGTCTGTCTGTCTGTCTGTCTGTCTGTCTGTCTGTCTGTCTGTCTGTATGTTCTGTAAAAATTGTAGCCAAACGGCTAAACCTAGAGAGTTGAAATTTGGCATGCTTATACAACTCTTTGACCCGCACATAGGAAAAATACTAAAACATCTAAAAAACATACCCCCCTAAAAATATAAACAAATATGTGCTCATCGAAAACAAAAATATTTTTTTTAAATTCTGAGTAGGGTATCAAATGAAAGCCCTTAGTACGTGGATTAACGATCAAATTTTTATTTTTGCAAAATAAATTATTTTGATGCGATTTTTGCCAAAAATGTGCAAAAAAATTTTTGTCCCACACCTGTAGCCCAGATGGTTTAAACTAAAAATCTAAAAAAATTCTAAGTAATGTATATTGGTGTGAACCGAAATAGTACAACAGGAATTTTTGATCAGATTATGTTTTTGGAAAATAACGCATTTTTTGTGGTTTTTGGTTCACAAAGTACAAAAGTTATACTAATGTAAGACACTCACATGCATGGCGTGCGATGGCGACATGCGTTAAGGCACTCTTAAACTGGCTGGAAAACGAAGGGTTTCGAGTTCGAGTACGGAGTGAATTTTATTTTTTCTGTTTTTTTTTTGCATTTTTATTATGTTGAAATTATTTTGTCAAAATTCTAGTTATATTTTGACAAATGTTGTATTTAATTTTTAAGAGCGTAAATTTAATAACCAGTCTTATATGATTAACAGACGATAAATTATTTTAAAAATATCGTTCATTTTGCCGTGATTACTACAAAGTAAAATTTGTCCTACACACTCAGCATACCGCCTTCACTTATTATATACCTGCGAAACCCTGAAATGTGTGAATATTCACACTTCACATCAATTTTTTTATATTAATAAAGAAGTTGTTTAGTTGCCATAGAGAAAAAAATATTTTATTTGTAGTTCAATAATAGAATATCAAAGTACGTGTACGTCATAATCTAATATTTTTAATATTAAAGTTTTTCTTATTTCTTTATTCTTCATAAAATTGGAAAAGCATTTTGTTGAAATAATATTACGGTATTGTTTCCATGGTTTCTATTTATCTATCACATATATGATTGTTGTAACAGACAAAATATTAGTGGTTCCTCAACGGTGGTACTGCATCGATTATCAAGCGATATATGCATCTTATCCAAAAATGGTTGAGGACTTTTTATCTCTAAATGGGCCAACAATGCTGCCTTTAAAATTGTGCCGGACATTTACCTAACACCCTGTATATTATCGTACAAAACGATACAGGAGACAGACTTGATGTAACCACACACATATAATTCATTTGTTTACAAAAAAAAAAAAAATAGGTTAGAATAATAGTTTGAACAACTGCACAATTTGAACAAAGCGTTCGTTTTTGACTTACTTGCACAGTGGTCACGTGACAAAAAAAACTTGCACGACACAGAGTTAACACTGCACAGTTATGCCGAACGCACCTAGGAATGCTCGATTTTTAGGAATAGTTGTTTATTTTTGTATGCGAACATACACAGAGATAGAATATATTTTGCTGGTTGGGTTAATATATTAAGTTGGGTGAAGTATTCCTTGCACGAGTCTCTGAAGTTCAGCGATTGAAGGAATCGTATTGCTGACTTTTGGAGGCGAAATACTTGTTTGGAATTAATTGATTGGCCCTAGTGGATAACACATGCATTCGCAGAAAAATGGTAAATACCCGCAGAATGTCCGCGGATATCCGCGGATTTGCAGGGCTCTAGTCATCAACTAAAAGTCAGAACAAACTGTGCGATGAAACACAGTATTCGTAATTAGTTTTCTCTATAAAGAAGGGAAATCTAGTAGTAAAATTCCAATTATAGTTCACTGCAATCAAACATCAATGACTGTTTAATAACTAAATATAATTTGCGAAACGTAAAATCTGGAGGATAATACCTTTTACTACCACTGTACATATGATAGAAAGACAGAAATAAAAACCGAGAACTCCACTATAGCGGCTTTAGAAGCTGTGATGGCAGAGCTTGGAGCATGTAAAGCGGGACACAAAGAAGTTGAAAATCATTGGAATAAAATAAAATTGATATTTCAAAACTATATGAAGCAATATGTATGACATTCAATTGCTCTGAATTCCAGACAAAAATATTAAATCAAATAAAATCAGAATGTAGAATAACAAAAAATAGTTCGAACGAAATTCTTTATTAGGTCTGTTTCGCTATTTTGCGTTTACGGTTTACGGCTACATCAAAAAAATGTATTCGTTTGAATTGACAGTTTACTGAAAAGTAACTAGACGTTCGTTTCGTTAAAACATTTTTTGGCAGTAAGACGCCGTGTCAAGAAATCTTACAGCTACTTTTAAGCCAGTTGAATGGAAAGAAATCGGCAGAAATCGTAAATTGAAATTCGGCAGAAGTGTGTCCTGTACGAGGGTTACTTTTTATGTTTTTACAAACGACCACTAGATGGCAATATTGAAATGTGTCATTACTATATTCGTAAAATTTGACATTTGTTATTGTGAAATCAGTGGCAGCTTATAAATTGACCGAGTAGTTTTTGACAGAGAACGTTAAAAAAAACAAGTTTGTGAAAGAATGGATATTACTCGTGAAGGTTTTCGTTGGATATTTTTTTACGATTTTAGTAGAGACCTAACTCAACAACAATGCATAGATTCGCTTCGTTCAACATTTGGTAATGAAGAACCATCAGAAAAAACTGTTTACAATTAGTTTGCAGAATTTCGTCGTGGTCATGCATCCGTCAGTGATGAATCTCGTAAAAGTCGACCAAAATCGGTTGTGTTTCAAAAAAACATCGATGCTGTCCGCAAAATGATTGAAGAAAATCGGCATGTGACTTACCGTGAGATAGAAGCATCCTTTGGCATATCGCAGACTGCAATACATTCAATTTTGCATGAATATTTAGTTGTGAAAACGATCTGTTCCCGATGGATTCCGCATAATTTGACCGAAGCTCAAAAAAGGCTCGTGTTGATTGGCGTAAGGGAATGCCGTAAAAAGTCAACCTAGGCACTGCAAAATCCCTATACAACATCGTTACAGGTGACGAAACTTGGATTTATTCATATGAACCTGAAAGTAAGCAACAATAATCCACTGTTTGGGTCTTCTAAGATGAACCGAAAACCACAAAAGTTGTTCGTACACGAAGCACTTCCAAGAAAATGATCGCTTGTTTCTTCGGTTGTACTGGACATGTCGCAACCATTCCTTTAAAGGATCGGATAATACAAGGTGTCTCAAAAGAAATTTTATATTTATTTAGCTTACTGCGTGAACGCAACGTATCCGAGGGGCGCGGGGGTTATGTCAATCGGTAGCCTGGCTCTTGGGAATTCAGTCGCTATGGAGCGTTTCTCGGGAGCAGACCGCGCGTTATGCGTGCGAGAGTTTTATAAAAACGGTGATTCGGCGACTGTAGCGCGTAGAAAATTCTGCAGAATTCGAGGTTTTCGTCACTTAAATGATGCGCCACGCATTCCTCTCATTCGACATTGGGTTAAAAAGTTTGAAGAGACTGGTACAACGCTGGATAAATCAAAATCCGGGCGACCTAGGTCATCAAGAACGGTAGAAACCGTGGAGAATGTTAATCAGTCTGTTCGTGACGACCCGAACCATTCAATTCGGAAGCGCGCAAGTGCTTTAAATGTGTATAGATCATCATTACATCGCATTATGCACAAAGACTTAAAGCTGCACCCCTACAAAATTCAATTGGTGCAAGATTTAAAGCCCCAAGATGCCAGTCAGAGGCTTAATTTCGTAAATCAGGTGATTGAGCGATTTTCGACGTTTACCAACATTTTGTTTTCGGATGAAGCTCATTTTCATCTTAATGGCCACGTAAATAAGCAGAACTGCCGCTACTGGAGTGCAACGAATCCGAAACGCAAACATCAGAAACCCCTACATTCGCCTAAAGTGACCGTATGGGCTGCGATGTCGGCGCGAGGAATTATTGGCCCTTACTTTTTTGAAGACGAAAGGGGGCGTGCAGTTACAGTGAATTCAGAGCGTTATGTGGAGATGTTAGACAACTTCTTGGTACCTGAACTAAAAAACTTTCCTGGCTATAACCAAAGAACATGGTTCCAACAGGACGGAGCAACTTCACACACGTCCAATATGTCTCTTCCACGTGTTCGTGAAATTTTCTCAGGCAAATTGATCTCCCGGAGAGGTGACATAAATTGGCTTCCACGCAGTCCAGATTTAACCCCTATGGACTTTTTCCTATGGGGTTATCTTAAATCTAAAGTTTACGCTAATAAACCGACTTCACTGGCGCATTTGAAAGAAACTATCCGTCACGAAATGGCAGCCATCCCTGAGTCCACCTTCCGAGACGTCATAAGTAATTTTACTGTTCGATTAAATGAGTGCCGAGAACGCGAGGGTCTACATTTAGACGATATTATTTTTAAGAAATAAATCCCCAAAAAGTGTATTTTAATAATTAATAAACATTTTTTCTATATACGGCTTACTTTTTTTTTAATCGATCCACTAAATATAAAATTTCTTTTGAGACACCTTGTAGTTAATGCTGAATGGTATATAACAATTTATTTGCCAGAAGTCATCGACAAAATCAAGAAAAACAACAAAAAACCAGAATGTCGCATCATTCTTCATCATGACAATGCAAACTCCCACACAGCACGTGACTCTCCTAAACTTTATGTGAAATTAAATTATTCGCATTAAATTATATTACCAATTCAAAATCACATGTAAAATGTCAAAGGTATTAATTTAATGAAATGTTGAAAATATATATTATTATTTTAATATTAATAAAAGCTTGCTAAATAGTTTCATAATTAACTATTGTGTCACTTTTAATCGTATAACTGGATTATTTGATCAAAGAAATAAATTTAAAAATCATATTTTTTATAAAAAGCTTCAGGGTTGCACTCAAAAACAAAAAAAAAAGAACAAACAAAATTGCAATTAAAAGCGTAATCAAATTTATTAATAATACTGGAAATGTCGATTTCACGAGTTTGACAAGACTACACAGAATTGTTAGTTATCCAAAGGTATGACTATAAAATTGCGTTCACAGCTCTAAAATTAGTCGACTATGCACTGTACGTTTTGGATAAATTTAGTAGACAGTTTTAACGTTTAATGACACACAGAAGTTCCCAGCTATGAAAACCAATAGACCGGGAGCTCATGACAGTTTTTGGTCTCCGATTTCATACAGCATCATGCCTTTTGGAGGAGAGAATATTTACACTGTGACAACAAAAAAGGGATGGTACTAAACCCCTGCACGCTTTCCGGTCATAGGGAAAATTGAATTTCCACTTAAACACAAAATTTTTGTGCTTTTCTCTGATTTAATATTGCTTGCCCTTTTGTCAAAAGAAAGTTATAACAAATTTAAAGTCTTTTAAATATATGCATGCGATTCGGAGGGTCCCAAAGGGCTCAAACGGTCATGTGATCTTGTAATAAAAAAAATATGATTTTCCACGTTTTCATACAGCATGCCTATAATTAAAAGACTTTAAATTTGTTATAACTTTCTTTTGACAAAAGGGCAAGCAATATTAAATCAGAGAAAAACACAAAAATTTTGTGCAAGTGGAAATGCAATTTTCCCTATGACCGGAAAGCGTGCAGGGGTTTAGTACCATCCCTTTTTTGTTGTCACAGTGTAAATATTCTCTCCTCCAAAAGGTATGCTGTATGAAATCGGAGACCAAAAATGTCATGAACTCCCGGTCTACAACGCGTAACTAATGTTGTGACATCTATGTGGCGTCCGCTACTAGCCTAAGTAAGGTATGGTGGCCAGACAGTTACACAAATGGTCTTCGCAGCCGCGACTACGAAGGACCACCAGCAGAAGGCTGGAATATAGAATGAAAACAGTGATGGTTATACGCAGACGCACCGAGTTGAGCACCTGGGGAAGACACGGACGACCTAGAGGAAGGGAATATAAACTTCTGCTCCTAGGGGCTGCTCTAGGAGACTAATACAAGGGAAATGGTAGCCCTAGCTGGAGTGTAGACGGGTAAAATCCTAGACCCACAAGTAATGGCTATGGGGGAACCAAACTTAGAAAATTCCACGATGTCTCTGAAAACCCTAGCCAAGCGACAAACAACGCGTATACGTTGCTCAACACATGATCAAGAGACCAGCGTGTGCGAACCAAAATGTACAAGTTACGGGGCTGATGCAATAACTTGCAGAATAGAATTATATGTTATCAAAATTATTAATAAACAATGAATTTGAACTGATGTAAAATTGGAATGGACTTACAATAGATGTTTACCTTTTATGTTTTTACAAACAACCACTAGATGGCAATATTGAAACATGTTATTACTATATACGTAAAATTTAACATTTGTTATTGTGAAATCAGTGGAAGCTTATAAATTGACCGAGTAGTTTGTTGACAGTGAGCGTTTAAAAAAAACAAGTTTGTGGAAAAATGGATATTACTGGTGACGGTTTTTGTTGGATGATTTTTTACGATTATAGTAAAGGCCAAAGTCAACAACAATGCATAGATTCGCTTCGTTCAATTTTTGATAATGAAGCACCATCAAAAAAGACTGTTTACAATTGGTTTGCAGAATTTTGTCGTGGTCGTGCGTCCGTCAGTGATGAATCTCGTGAAGGTCAACCAAAATCGGTTGTGATTCAACAAAACATTGATGCTGTGATTAAATGATTGAAGAAGATCATTATGTGACTTACCGTGCAATACATTCGATTTTGCATGAACATTTAGCTGTGAAACAGATCTGTTCCTGATGGATTCTGCATAATTTAACTGTAGCTCAAAAAAAGGCTCGTGTTGATTGGTGCAAGGGAATGCTAAAAAATTCAACCTAGGCCACTGCAAAATCCGTATACATCGTTACAGGTGACGAAACTTGGATTTATTCATATGAACCGGAAACTAAGTAACAATCCACTGTTTGGGTCTTCCAAGATGAACCGAAACCCGCAAAAGTTGTTCGTTCACGAAGCACTTCCAAGAAAATGATCGCTTGTTTCTTCGCTTGTACTGGACATATCGCAACCATTCCTTTAGAGGGTCGGAGAACAGTTAATGCTGAATGGCATACAACAATTTGTTTGTCAGAATTCATCGACAAAATCATAAAAAACAACCAAAAACGTCGCATCATTCTTCATCATGACAATGCAAGCTCCCACACAGCACGTCAAACAATTGATTATTTGAACGAGAAAAATATCGAATTAATGTCTCATTGCCCGTATTCACCTGATTTATCCCCTAACGACTTTTTTTTGTTCCCCAATGTCAGACAAAAAATGCGTGGAAAAAAGCGATTTTCATCACTTTAAGAAGCTGTTAAAGCCTTCGAAAACCATGTTTTTGAGATACCAAATTCAGAGTGGAAAAAATGTTTCGAGAATTGATTTGAACACATGCAAAAGTATATAAATCTTAAAAGCGAATATTTTGAAAAGCAATAAAACAGTTTGATCAAAAAAAAAATTCTTTCTTAGTTTTTGTAAAAACTTAAAAGGAACAATCGTACCCACGATTTGTTATCACTTATTCAGTACCTACAAACTTTGAAATGTGAAAAAAATTACACTTCACATCATTTTTAGGGTTTTGTAGGTATGACCAAAAAACCCTTATACCGTCATTTTGTCGTCTGTCTGTCTGTCTGTCTGTCTGTCTGTCTGTCTGTCTGTCTGTCTGTCTGTCTGTCTGTCTGTCTGTCTGTCTGTCTGTCTGTCTGTCTGTCTGTCTGTCTGTTTGTCTCTCTGTCTGTCTGTCTCTCTGTCTGTCTGTCTGTTCGGTAAAAATTGTAGCCAAACGGCTAAATCTAGAGAGTTGAAATTTGGCAAGCTTATACAACTCTTTGACCCGCACATAGGTAAGATACTAAAACATCTAAAAAATATATGCCCTAAAAATATAAACAAATACGTGCTCATCGAAAAAAAAATTTTTTTTTATAATTCTAAGTAGAGTGTCAAATGAAAGCCCTTGGTACGTGGTTTAACGATCAAATTTTTATTTTTGCAAAATAAATTAATTTGATGCGATTTTTTCCAAAATTGTGCAAATTTTTTTTTGTCCCACACCCTGTAGCCCAGATGGTTTACACTAAAAATCTGAAAAAATTCTAAGTAATGTACATTGGTGTGAGCCGGAATATTACAACAGGAATTTTTGATCAGATTATGTTTTTGGAAAAAAACGCATTTTTTGTAATTTTTTGCTAATAATGTACACAAGTTATAGCTTTGTAACAAGCTACACTGGAACGTGTATGCTGGTATTGTGGTTTTTGACGCTGGTTTTTCACCCAAGTAACTCGATCCGAAAGGGATCGAACCCTGCGAGAAGAGACAATATTATTTTTTGTTTTTTTTTTTTAAATTTTTATATTGTTAATATTATTTTTTCAAAATTCTAGTTATATTTTGGCAAATGTTGCATTTAATTTTTAAAAGCGTAAATTTAATAACCAGTGGAAATTGTTTAAATTATAATTTAATTCTGTTTCAATGTACACGAAATCAGAGGGGCGGAACTTATAACAACCAATGGAAGCTATAGGCGCAATTTTTAAAATTCTTAATGAACCTTGCTATATAAAAAAAAAATACTGCACATATTTAGAAACCTAAATAATGGTATTAGGCGTTTTTTTAAATATAAACTATTTAAAATATTTTAATATAAAATTTGTTTTCGCATCCAAAATAATCATCATTCACTTACTAAATACCTGCAAAACCCTGAAATATATGAAAATTCACACTTCACATCAAATTTTTTTTTTATTTTTTACTAGCCCGACCTTAATATATAAGGGACAAGTATTGTAATCGCGAAAATTTTCGATGTCGAGATTTTGACGGATGACCACGTTTCATGGTCCAGGGAATCCAAAAAACCTATTTTCGAAGTGCCGTCCGTATGTGTGTGTGTCTGTGTGTGTGTGTGTGTCTGTGTGTGTGTGTGTCTGTGTGTGTGTGTGTCTGTGTGTATACACGATAACTCAAAAACGGTTTAACTTAAAGAGTTCGTTCTGGTACTTAAAGATTCTCCTAATAATTAAGAAGAACCCTATTGTTTTTTATTAAAATCCAAAACCGGAAACGGAAACTATTAAACTTTAAAATTAAAAAAAAAATCGTAACTAGTAAACCAAGCCTTGTTCAAAAAATTGTATAGGACATAATTTGATGTATTTTTGAAGGTTTACCTAAATATTTTTTTAAATTAAAAAAATATATATATGTATTTTTTTTATTATTTTTTTTATGGGAGGGCAAGTCTAGCGGAGGTCTGCCTTCGCCACTGGTTGCCTTTTATAATCCTTTGTTCGATATGTGATCTAATGCTGTAATTCTGATACAACAGTAGTTACGCTCGTGTGTTTGCTATCTACCTAATGCTTGGAATAAAACGAAAGTTTGTATGTTAAAATGGATCAGGGTGACCCGTTGTGGAATGATTTTTCTGAGTGCTCTATAATTAAATCGATAAAAAATTCATGAAAATTCTAGGTTTCATTTCTAGGAAAACTGTTATTGATATTTCTGAATCAATTCTATAAAACTTTACTTCCCATTGTCTATTTACTTTTCATTCAATAGCATCTCATCTAATTTATTAAATCTTTGTTTACCTGAATAATAAAACAATAAATTTTATTAAAGATGTTATATTTTTAATAAGTTCAGTTATTTATTTTACTTATTTTTAGTATTTAAAAATATTATTTAAAAGTTTTTAAAAAAGTTAGTAATTATCATGCGAATGATAAACCTACTACCATTTATATCTCAAACTCTGATTGAAGCAAAAATATGATTTGTCTATACAGGGTGGTTAAAGTTACATTACCCAATGCACTACTTTTTATTATTGTCTAGCTGGAGTACCCGTACTTTGGACGGTTTTTGTGATTTTGTGAAAGATAAGTGAGACATTTCAGTTTCAAGTAGAACACCAAATAATCATATCTTTATTCTAAACAACTATTTTGTATATATTTTTAATATTAAGTAAGTGAGATACTTGGTTTATAGGTAGCTCTCCCATAGCTCCCCAAATATATATGTATAAGGGAGGTATTGTGATCATACCGATTTTGACATTTCGAGATTTCGATGGATCTCCACGAATTGAGCTCTCTACATAACGTTTTGACTATTTTTAGCATGATGTCTATCGGTCTGTCTGTCCGTCCGTCCGTCTGTCTGTGTACACGTGCAGAGAAAATTTGGCTGAAGGGATTTTTATGAAACTGTATTTTTAAACTTTTAACATCAATGGCACGAGTTGATCAACTTTTGGTAAAAATCGGTTGACTAGAAATGGGAGTTTACTCGTGTCGATTTTGAGATTTTTGCGAATATTTAGCAACAGAAAAATATTTCGAAAAAATTTATTTAACAAAAATTGCTATAAATGCAATAAATAATAACTTTTATTTGAAACGTATTTTGATAAAACTCAATTTTTTCATACTTAAGGCCTTATCACACTAGAACGCTATCCAAGTCTTATTTTTGTAGGTTTTTTTTCAGGATCCAAGTCTTCAGGTCTTGACATATCACACGGTATTTGAATATTAGTTAAAACTTGGAAATTGTTTGTTTACCCATGCGCACATTGTGACATTATGACAGTTGACAGTTATATTTTGACATAAACAAAAGACAAAGACGCGTCAGCTGTAAGACCTGGGTAAAAAGACCGAGAAATTGTATCCTGTTTCATTTGCCTGGTCTTCAAAACCTAGGTTTTTTCTTCATACTATCACACGCACAAGACTTCGATTCGAATGCAAAAACTTTAATTTTCCAAGTTTAGACTTGAATAATAACTCTAGTGTGATAAGGCTTTTATATGTAACGTTTCCATGGTCACGATAAATAATATCTCTGTTAGGAAATATTAGGCCAAGTTATTTCTACTCTGCTGCTAGAATGTATTTTATACAAGTACTTTATGATGGCGGTCGGTCCTGTGTTGACCACAGCTGTTTTTTTTTCCTGTATTAGCTATTAGCTATTTATTAATATCAAAGAATATTCTGAAATTTTCCACGATTTTTAGATTTTTTACTTTTTTTCCCCTTTTTCCCACAACACAAGATATAGTGCCTATTTTTCCCTCGTTATGGGATATTTCCTACGACTTGGCAACACTGATTTAAAATTACAACAGTTGTAATTAAAACTAGATATAAGAATATTTATGCAAATGGGCATTAAAGTATCACAAAAGTTATAGGTAAGAATATTTAAAGTCTAATATTTATAACTTAATAAAACCGCCAATGCTGTAAAACTTAAGATGCCGTCCAAAACTTTTGTTCGATATATTTTCTAGATTAATTATTCCATAGCTTTTAAATCTAAATCTTCACGAACTTTAGGATAGAGTTAGTAGAATTTGTAATGTATATAACTTTTCTCTTATTTTATACCAAAAAATAATAAAAGAAAGCAGATTACGCGAACTAACTTTGATTTCTACAAAGAGTCACGCCTTGAGTTATAGAGTGTTCCTAATTGATTGAACGATTGAGCGTGAATTAAGTCCTTATTCTAATCAAAATTGATTTTCCTGGCGCAAACAATGGCAGATTAAAAATATCTTCCATTATTCTGATATGAATATACCAGGTCTACAAGTATGAAATGCGGATTTTTTTCAAACTTGCCGCGCAAACAGAGTGTATAGGGATTTGCAGCTAAGCACCCTACCATCTGGTGAGCGTTTCATGAACTTGTGTACATCATATAACATTTCGTTTTGTGTATTGGTTTTGTATGAAGTTTGTTTTTAAAGTTTTATTATAATCATTGAAAAATGTATAATACATATTGTTGTGTGCCTATGTGCAATTCATTGAAAAGAAGAAACCCGGAAATATCGTTTCATTTGTTTCCACTAATATCAGACACCGTACGGTTCGAAACAAAATTGGGAAAGCAAGAGGTTAGGAATCGACGCGATGTTTAGATAAACAATTTAAAAATTGGAAAAAAAGTGAGCCCTTATATCAAAGTTTGCTCATTACATTTTAATGATAGTGACTACAAAAAATATTTTCAATTTTGTATTTATTATCGCATACCTTGAAAATTCCTGTTATTGTGTGTGGGTTTGTAATGCACAAGAGTCTAGGCAAAATGCATAAATCTTTATGAACTCTCTGTTTTTTTTCAGTGACTCCACACAATATTATATGCCCAGCATTGTAGATTTCTATCCCTTGGTAAACAACACGGGAATTATTATTTCCCCCAATATAGTTAAAATAATCGACAATGGAAAATCGCCATAACTTAAAACCAGATCACAAAATGTAGTATTTTAGATGTTTACAAGTGTTGTCACTTCACAAAATCAGAAAATCCCAAACAATTATTTATTTTTTGTCGTTTTTTGATACACTTTTCGCTATTATTTACTAGTAAATGTCAAGTGGTATCTGATTTAGAATGGTTTCAAAAAAATCCGCGTGGCGCTACGATCTTAAAATTTTTCCCCTATAGTTCAAAGTTTCAACACATATGGCGTTTTGTTAAGTTATAATTAAGTGTCAAATGCGTATAGGTTATAATTTGAAAAGTGATGATATAGTTTTGTTTTACTGTGTTAAAAATGTCAAATTTTGTGCCAAATAAAGAGCATTCGCGGACAGTACTACTGTTGTGTTTTCATTTGAAAAAAAATGCTGCTGAATCATACCGACTGCTTCGAGAAGCTTATGGTGAATATGCTCCATCGCAAGATACGTGTGAACGATTGTTTCGGCGTTTCAAAAGTGGTGACTTTGATCTTACAGACAAAGAACATGGAAAACCTCCAAAAAAATATGAAGATACAAAATTGAAAACATTGCTACAGGAAGACGATAGTCAATCATAAAAACAACTAGCAGAGCAGTTAGGCGTTAGTCAACAAGCTGTTTCCAATCGCCTACGAGAGATGGGTAAGATCCAGAAAGTCGGCAGATGGGTTCCACATGCATTGAATGAGAGGCAAATGGAAAAACGCAAAAACACTTGTGAAATTTTGCTTGCACGATACAAAAGAAAGTCTTTTTTGCATCGTATCATTACTGGCAATGAAAAATGGATTTATTTTGAAAATCCCAAACGCAAAAAATCATGGGTGAACCCAGGCTCACCATCCACATCAACTGCAAGACCGAATCGCTTTGGCGAAAAGACAATGCTCTGTACTTGGTGGGACCAAAAGGGTGTGGTCTATTATGAATTGTTAAAACCTGGTGAAATAGTTAATACCCAACGCTACCAACAACAACTGATCGAATTGTACCATTCGCTGTTCATAAAACGACCAAAATACGAAAGAAGACAGCACAAGGTAATCTTTCTTCACGATAACGGTCCATCACATAAGGCAAAAGCAGTTTGCAACACATTGGAGGTACTCAAGTGGGAAGTGCTACCCCATGCCGCTTACTCACCAGACTTGGCCCCTTCAGATTATCACTTGTTCGCATCGATGGGTCACGCACTTGTCGAGCAGCACTTTTGTTCATATGAAAATGTGAAAGAATGGCTAGATGAATGGTTTGCGGGGAAAGGGGAAGAGTTCTACTGGCGAGGTATTCACAAATTGCCTGAAAGATGGGAAAAATGTATAACTTCTAATGGAGCATACTTTGAATAAATAAACTTTCACTGTTCGTTTGAGTTTAATGTGTTTTATTAAAAAAAAAAAAAAATCTGCATTTCATACTTGTAGACCTGGTATATCCGGGGAGGATTTATTTGACCCGCTAAAGAAAGGGTATGGTTCTAATCTAGGAGGTGATAAAACTTAAGCGATACTATTGGATCGGATGGTGAGAAAGAACTATAGTCTTGTTTCATTCGCTCTAGTCACAGCTTTGTAGCAAGCCTCTGATACGTTACTTTAATATCGTAGCTTTTATTATCAACTAGGTAGCGAGCCTGTGATATAATATGAAGTCTGATCTCAAACTGAAATGAGATTCCTGACTAAAGGAGTTCGAATACTAGGCCTGAGTGTTATCTAAGGTCATCATTACGATATGTGAATTAAATGATATCTATTAGTACCTCCAACCGACTGATCAGGCATCTTGTAATTAGTCTGGATCTTAACTGATCACTTAAGTTCTTAAAGGTGAAGGTTTACACACGTTAAGTAAGACTGTTTAAAATTAATGAATTTTATTTATTATAATCAGAGACCGGCAAATATATGCAACGGTACTTTTGCCATAGGCGTGCTATTTTAAACTTTATTTTGAACGAATAATTCTGTAATAATTTTTAACTTCTTTTTACTTATAAAGCACCCTCTCTAATATTAGCATACTATATATAGACTATATTGGGTATATAAACTGTTCACCTTTGTAAGAACAAACTAGATCTGGTTATTTTGGTTACTTTTATAGTGTATTACTGTACACTGTAAAACCGACTTTAGGTTTCGATCAACATTTTAAAAAAGTCACATTTTTTAATACCAACATGACATACAATTTCGTCTTAGTTTGTTATTACAAAAGTGAAATGCTTATACCAGGTTCTTTTCTCAAAGCATATTTGACATAGGAGCATGGTAAAAAAGGGTAGTGCCATTAAGAGTATCCTTATATAAAGAATTATGTCCCTTAATTTACCCTTACCACCAAATCCTGTTGTGACACGTTGAGGAACTTGGCTTGAAGCGGCGTTATTTTATGTTTACAATTTTGATGTTTTAAGTTTTTTTATTTTCAATCTAACTCCGGATGCTCAAAGCATTATAATACCAAAAAATATTATATAAAAACCAAATATTTATGAAGAGTGAAAGTTTATAAAGACTAATTCTGAATTTCTTCCTTCAACCATAGTAAATTTAGAAAAACAAAACCGGCCGTTGTCAGAATCTTTAAATATTATTTATTGGACAGAAAACAAACTGAAATCTGTTCCCGGCAAGTTTGGTTTGCATTTATCTGCAAAAATTGATAGTTGATTTAATAAATATCATGACCTACAAGTATTACTACAATTTTCTATCAATTTATTATCAAATCAGGATATATTTAATAAATATAAAGTATATAAAAAAAATTTTATATACTTTTTATAATTATGCACCAATAACAAGTTTTGATATAGAGAGGTCTTTTTCTTTTTTCAAGGGAGTATATACATCGAAAAGAACTAATTTTTCTGATGAAAATTTAGAAAAATACTTATTGATTTCTTTAAATAATTAATAACTTATTATTTTCATAAATATTATTATTAATTATTATTATTATTATTGAGAAAAGAAAAAAAACTCACTACAACACACACCAAGTCGAAAAATTTATTACTGTTATTATTGTTGATATTAAAATTGCATTTATTTTGCTTGTGTATACTATTTATTAATAATAAATAATATCGTTTATAAACTTTTTCATTTTTAAATTTTTTACTATTTGGAAATAAAGACCAACAAAAAACAAAAGAATAAAACACTTGTACCGCAATGAATTCTTATCTCAATAACGACACCTCATTATTTTGGGATTATATCCGAGATGATTCCAGTCACTCCTTTGTCATTGTCAGTTTTTGATAAGATATTCAATTTTTATACGCTACACTATTTGTCATTACAAATATATATAATTACATTTTATTTCTACAGATAACACATGTGCCGCTTTTTATCGAAAGATTAAAAAAAAGTACCGTTACATATATTTGCCGGACTCTAATTATAATATATTATTTACAAGAGTAAGCTTCAAAGTTAAAACTGTAGGTATTAAAATAATGAAAATTTTAAAACAAATAGAATCGAATAGACACCAGAATGCCGACACAGTGCCTCTAAGAATTCAATAATTTACATGTTTACGCTAACCGGACCGAATACTTTCTGATCTCGTCTTCAAAGAAACGGGTGTATTTATAAGACATTTCTACGAATAAGGGTATGAAAAACTGTTCAAGGAATTGTCAAAGTTATTAGGTAATAACTTTTCCAGATGAACTGAAACCCACAAAAGTTGTTCGTTTACGAAGCACTTCCAAGGAAATGATCCCTTGTTTCGTCGGTTGCACTGGACATGTCGCAACCATTCCTTTAGAGGATTGGAGAACAGTTAATGCTGAATGGTATACAACAATTTGTTTGCCAGAAGTCATCGACAAAATCAGGAAAAACAACCAAAAACGTCGCATTCATTACGATGCCATTGTCATTCATCATGGCAATGCAAGCTCCCACACAGCACGTCAAACAATTGATTATTTGAAGGAGAAAAACATCGAATTAATGTCTCATTGCTCGTATTCACCTAATTTATCCCCTAAAGACTTTTTTCTTCCCCAATGTCAAACAAAATTTTTTTTTGAGATATCAACTTTAGAGTGGAAAAAATGTTTCGAGAATTGGTTTGACCCACGTTCGTAACCCACTTTATTTCGATTTTGGGATTATGAGCTATTCCCATGGCAAAAAGTGCGTTGGATCGATTGGAAAATATCTCGTAAGTCGCAGGGGATTGACTTTATTGCTATATCCTGTGAAAAACAACCTCTCATTCAAAACTGGTACTGTTGTTGGTACTGGTACTGGTACCCCTTTTGTTTCCCAATGTCAAACAAAAAATGCATGGACAGCGAATTTCATCACCTAAAGAAGTTGTTGAAGCCTTCGAAAACCATGTTTTTGAGATACCAACTTCAGAGTGGAAAAAATGTATCGAGAATCGGTTTGAATGCATGCAAAACTGTATAAATCTTAAAGGCGAATATTTTGAAAAGCAATAAAACAGTTTGTTACAAAAAAAAATTATTCGTTCTTAGTTTTTGTAAAAACTTAAAAGGTAGCTCTTGTACAATAAATTTAATAAGTTTTTAGGTGATTGTTGTCAACTACAAAATTTATTAATTGTGTAATGCAGCGTTTCCCAACCTGTGGTACGCGTACCACTGGTGGTACGCGAGTTGCTGGTTAGTAGTACACGAAAAATAATCAATAATGGCGGACATACAAAATTTTAAAAAATTATATCAAAAATATCATAGAAACGTTTTTTTTCTACAATTCATAAAAATATGTACAGTCGATGATCGAAAATCCGGCAATCGATATCGTAAACCCCTTCTATGTAGAAAATTTGGAAAAAGCTAAATCATTATCAGTAAGAGATAAAGAAAATTTAATACAATTATCATGTGACAGAACTTTACAAGTAGAATTCAAACGACACAATCTAATTAATTTTTGGTTAAACATTGATAAAGAATATGAACAACTTTCTGAGAATGCTCTTAAATTATTATTACCGTTTACTAGCACGGAATTAGTAGAAAGAGCTTTTTCTTCATATATTTTTTTTAAAAATAAGTATCGAAACAGATTGAACGCAGCTGTAGACTTAAGGGTATACCTCGCATCTTTTGAACCAAATTTAAAAAAATTATGTTCTTCGAAACAAGCACAAGGATCTCATTAAATTTATTTTATAAAAATATTTGATTACAATAATAATAAAAATATAGAAAATATATTAAGTGGTTTTTTATAATTCTGTATTTTTATTAAAACCATTTCTTCTACTATTCATCTACTATTATATCTACTTAGTAAATAAATATACGAAATACAATAATTTTTTGAAGTGGTACAATTTAGCGTGATGCACTACCAAGTGCTACGCGAGCCAAAAAAGGTTGGGAAACGCTGGTGTAATGGATACTGAACGAACAAATTCGTACCCCATAAAAATGTAGTATTAAATTTAAAAAGTTATTAAATTTGTATTTTTCAAATAAATGACATCTGTTATTTCCCTATAAATCACGTTTACTGTCTAGACAGTAAACGTAAAAGAAAACACTGACCTAGGTCAGAGTTTTCTTTTCAAAGTCTCGAAATATTTTTATAAAACATTCTTTTGTAGAACAGCGACATCAATAACATATCAATACATAAAGGAGGTAACCCAAAACACAAATAAAAATCAGGAAGATAAAAACAATCATCATAAACGTCCCATAGTAGTCTCACCGAGCCGTAGTTTTCACTACCGTACTGCTACTTTATATTGGGCACGGGCCTTTCACTTCGAAGAGTGAAGTTTCAGGTCTACAACTTCCACGGTGACCCAGTCCGGATTGGGAGCGGCGATAAATTTGTGATGTGTTTTTTAGGGTTTTGTATATATGACCAAAAACCCTTATACCGTCATTTTGTCGTCTGTCTGTCTGTTCAGTAAAAATTGTAGCCAAACGGCTAAACCTAGAGAGTTGAAATTTGGCATGCTTATACAACTCTTTGACTCGCACATAGGAAAAATACTAAAACATCTAAACAACATATCCCCCTAAAAATATAAACAAATTTGTGCTCATCGAAAAAAAATATATTTTTTTATAATTCTGAGTAGGATATCAAATGAAAGCCCTTGGTGCGTGGATTAACGATCAAATTTTTATTTTAGCAAAATAAATTATTTTGAAGCGATTTTTGCCAAAATTGTGCAAAAAATTTTTTGTCCCAGACCCTGTAGCCCAGATGGTTTAAACTAAAAATGTGAAAAAATTCTAAGTAATGTACATTGGTGTGAACCGGAATAGTACAACAGGAATTTTTGATCAAATAATGTTTTTGGAAAAAAACGCATTTTTTGTGTTTTTTGGCTAATAATGTACACAAGTTATAGCTTTGTAACACGCTACACTGACACGTGTATGTTGGTTTAGTGGTTATGACGCTGGGTTTTCACCCAAGTAACTCGATCCGAAAGGGATCGAACCCTGCGAGAAGAGAATATTATTATTATTATTTTTTTAATTTTCATATTGTTTAAATTATTTTTTCAAAATTCTAGTTATATTTTGGCAAATGTTTAATTTTTAAAAGCGTAAATTTAATAACCAGTGGCAATTGTTTAAATTATAATTTAATTCTGTTTCAATGTACACGAAATCAGAGGGGCGGAACTTATAACAACCAATGGAAGCCATAGGCGCAATTTTTAAAATTCGTAATGAACCTTGCTATATAAAAAGAATACTGCACATATTTAGAAACCTAAATGATGGTATTAGGCGTTCGAATTAAAATTAACAAAAAAATGATTTTAGTATAAAATTTGTTTTGGCATCCCAAATTTGGCATCATTCACTTATACAATGTTCCATTACTCGACGAAAGTAACCGCGGTTGAAGTTTCTCGTTCCGAAAGTGTACGACATTAACCTTTTCAGGAAAATTGTTAGGTTTCGGAACGCGGTTACTAAAAATTTTGGTTACTTTTTTGTAACCAAACTAACCGTGGAAATATCGCGGTTAGTGTGATTATTTCCTCCCACTACAAACTTCAGATCTAATGTAAACTACAAAAGGCGGGAATTTCAGAACAATTACAATAAGACGAGAGTTAAGTGGAAGGAATTAATCGTTTCTTTATAGTGCAAGTAGTAAATTATAGTATTATTTTACTATAGTCTATAATTAAAACAGTAAGAATGAGTGTAAGTAACTGATTTTTAGTAATATTGATCGATGTCGTGAAAAATAATATCGGGAAAAATCATATATGTTCTTATATAATGTGCCATTGTAAACAAGTACTAATAAAACAAATATTTTTATAAATAAGTTTGTAAGAGAATATCTATAACTTATAACGTCCATAAAATGACAGTTCAGTTGTCCGTTTTATCAACTGTGAGGTGTGACTACCGTTCCGTAACTAAAACGCGTTTTCAGGTAACCACAACTTACCACGACTTTACCGTAACCGAGACGGCGGTAGATAGGTGTGCAGTTACGGAACATTGTATAACTAAACCCTGAAATGTGTGAAAATTCACACTTCACATAATTTTTTTAAAAATGAGGATGAGGAGAAAAGTACAAATACAAATATCCATGCCCTCACCGGAATTTGAACCTGGGACCTTTAAAACGAGAAACAGGGTCGTTTTTTCTACGCTACCGAGTTCGGCGATAAAAACAAACTCATAAATTTTGCTAATAAATGTTGCAAAAATTACAGTAGCGTATGTGTAAATACTCACAAATATGATCTATTCAATAACGTAAACGTGCGAAATGTATTCATTTACAATTTAGTAGTGTAAACAACAATGGCGGCTCGTGACTTTTTGGGACCCAGAGCTGCAAATTATAATACAAGGATAGGTTTAGGTGTTTAACCACGACGTTTTATCATATAAGACTCTGTTGAATTTCCTCTTATAATTAATTTTAGCACTTTCTGAAATATTTAAATTTGGTGTGTGTCGCCCCAATTTTTTAATATCATTTTTTTCTTCTAACGTTCGTCTTTTAAATGGAATTTCCAATAATGATTTGACAGTATTCATTTTTAATTTTATTGTTTTATAATCTAAAATACGAAACGTATTTTTTAAGCTAAGATACTTATATAAATTTAAAAGAAAAAGTTAGAAAATACTAATTATTAATACCTACCTAAACAATAAATTTTTAGAGATAATATAGGTATAGTGATTTCAGTTACGACTTAAATAAATAGATTCAATAATTTCATAATACTGTGATCCCTGTTATTGTGACGCTAACAGCATTCTAGCTCCTGCCCCACCAGTTTATCACTACTGCCTACGCACCGCTACCCCTTCACAAGCCTATATTTGTACTTTCCTTGACGCTAGGATATAAGCAGCGCGACGTAGACTTATTCAAAGGAAACTTGTAAATATTTATAAAACAATAGCATTCAATGTTCAAAATATATTTTAAAAAAGCATTTTCACACCACAATTACTATGTTAAATGCATGTTGAGTTTTAAAAAAGATTTTTTTTTATTATTTTCAAGTAAGAGCTGCTGCTCCGCAGTGCGTAATCAGCAGCCGCCACTGGCAAACAAGTTGAAGCTAATAATGTGAACAGTTATAGATTCTCCCAGAAGGCAGAGAGCAGATTTGAAATGTATACGACAAGGGAGGTATATGATTGTTTAATATCAGGTCAGTTTTACACTGCCAAAATGGTAGTGCCGTTCCTGGTGTATACCTTATTTCTCAAGTTTCTCCCCCCAAGCATAGTGTTTTTTTGTTGAGTAATGCAAAACGATAAGCAGACCATAGTAATTTGACTTGTTGAAACATCCCTAAAGAATAAATGAACATTTAACTATCGTACAACAGTCTGGTTTGCACCAACGTGTTCTGAAAATCTTTCTGCAGTCTACTCCTCTTTTGTACGCCTTAAAACTTTTGTTAATCACATTTATGGAGGATACCTGAGATTGTTTTTTGAGAGTGTTTGATTTCCTTTACGTTTTCATTGTTGTAAATGTCATGTAAAGTAGATATAGTCCGTTCAAAGGTGAGAATGCAGTATTGCTCTTATGGCAAATGGGAGCGGTGTTGCCAAATGTTATAAAAGTGTCCAATGTGTAAATTATAATAATATGAAAAACTCGTATGATTTACAAAAATCAACTCTTATAAAACTCAAATAACACTCAACAAAAACAAATGACCATTTGTAGAATACTGCGTCTTCACAGATCAGCGCGTTTTAGAGCTGGCAACGTCGACAAGCAAGAAAAGGATAGCGTCATTGTGTAAACCCATTAGAGAGTATGAAAAAGAACGACTCCATATGTCCTGTACTGCATACTCACCTTTGAACGGACTATAGAAATATGTGAAGCGTGTGAAAATGTGTGTAGGAAAAGTTAACCCAAGCCGAAAGGAAATAAATTATATACAGACGATTCCGCTTAATTGGGCCACCGCTTAATTGGGGCAGCCGCTTATTTGGGCCAAATCTCAAAGAACAGAAACCAAACCAAGGAACCAACAGTAAATTTACATGTTTAATTGGGACAACATTCCGCTTAATTGGGACAGTAAATTTAAGATCACAGTACATATCATGTTACACATATTCTCAAGAAAAAATATGTACAAAGTATTTAATATTACAGCGTTATTTTATGCAGGAAGGAAATGAAGGGAGCCCTACATCCGCACTGAATACCTGTGCTGATTTTGTAGAAGTGAAATGTTACAAAAACAAAAGACAGACTACACTTGCCGCATTTTTGCATTGAATTAAATTGTATGTACCTATTTATTATTTTATTTTGGAATTTATTATTATTTTTTCTTAAAAGTTTATATTTTTTGGTTATATGTAATTTATAGTTTTGTCCAAGAGTTTATAAAATAAAATTATTGAAAGAAAAATATGCATAGTTCAATTTTATGTGAAATTCGTCTAATTGGGGCAGCCGCTTAATTGGGCCAAAATGTCTAAATCCCGATGTGTCCCAATTAAGCGGAATCGACTGTAAAAAGTTTATATTTTTTGGTTATATGTAATTTATAGTTTTGTCCAAGAGTTTATAAAATAAAATTATTGAAAGAAAAATATGCATAGTTTAATTTTATGTGGAATTCGCTTAATTGGGGCAGCCGCTTAATTGGGCCAAAATGCCTAAGTCCCAATGTGTCCCTATTAAGCGGAATCGACTGTATATATATCATACTATTATTGAATTAACTGAAAAAATTACATGTTTTAAAAATAAACTTAAATAATGGAAAAATAAGGTTAAAGTAAAGAAACTTGCTACATTTCCGACTCTTAATTTACTTCTTGAAGACAATAATATTAATATCACAGATTTTGAAATATAGAAAATTATTATTAATCATTTAGAATATCTAATAGCAGGCTTTGATCGATATTTCCCAGCAGCCGATATTTTCAAATATAATTGGGTTCGAATGTTATTTAATTTTGACGTACCGTATTTTTCGGACCATAAGATGCACCCCAAATTTATGAGACAATTTTTAGAAATAATATTTATCGTTACAATAACTTGTACCAGCAACATTTCGTTCATCTTCACTCTCTGTACTATCACTCATCTCGTTAATGTCATTGTTCGTATTATTTTCGTCTGAACTATTGTAGTCAATCTCTTCAAAAACCAAGTCATCTTCGATACTATCCAATGAGTTGCTTATACCGACTTTCGTAAAAGACTTTATAATAGTCTTTTCTTTTACAACTTCCCATGAATTTTTTACCCAGGTACTTTTGAAATTGTCGTCCGGTTCATCCGTTGCTGTAATATCGCGATTTGGCTTTATCATTCGTTTGTTCCACTCTTCCCGCATAAAATTATTAAATGGTTTATTAATCGACCCAAGGGTTGTCGTTGACTTGTAAGGCCTCCAGAAATTACTAATTCTGTATTCATTTCTATTATAATTTCTTGGTTGATTCTGTTTTATGCGCTCCGAATTGATTCCACATTAATATCGCACATTTTTGAAACAACGCACTTGTATCTTCGGACCATAAGACGCACCCCAATTGTGAGTCGATTTTTCTGTGTAAAAATGTGCGTCTTATGGTTCGAAAAATACGGTAAGTGATTTGTTAATATTAATCAATTTCAAGAACAATTAATAGAAATGCAAAGTGACCAAGCAGTTCGATACAATTTCGAAAAAAACACTGGATCTTCATGATTTCTGGTTAAAACAACATATATGTGCGAGGCTGGTTTTTCGGCTCTGTGTGTGATCAAAAACAAATAACGGAACACGTTACATCCTGAAATAGATGCTTCTTAAAGTGGCTCCTTGACAAGCATTCGACCGAGGTTTGTAGATCTTTCAAAATGTATTCAAGCACAAGGTTATTATTAAAAATGTATGATTTGCATTTAAAATGTAAAAAATTGATGTGAAGTGTGAATTTTCACACATTTCAGGGTTTTGCAGGTATTTAGTAAGTGAATGATGATTATTTTGGACGCGAAAGCAAATTTTATATTAAAATTTTTTTTTTGTTAATTTTAATTCGAACGCCTAATACCATTATTTAAGTTTCTAAATATGTGCAGTATTTTTTTTTTATATAGCAAGGTTCATTAGAATTCTAAAAATTGCGCCTATGGCTTCCATTGGTTGTTATAAGTTCCGTCCCTTTGATTTCGTGTACATTGAAACAGAATTAAATTATAATTTAAACAATTTCCACTGGTTATTAAATTTACGCTTTTAAAAATTAAATGCAACATTTGCCAAAATATAACTAGAATTTAAAAAAAATAATTTAACAATATAAAAATTAAATATATATATATATAGTCTTTTCTCACAGGGTTCGATCCCTTTCGGATCGGGTTACTTGGTTGAAAAATCAGCTACTAATACCACTACACCAGCATACACGTTCCAGTGTGGTGTGTTACAAAGCTATAACTTGTGTATATTATTAGCCAAAAAATCACAAAAAATGCGTTTTTCTCCAAAAACATAATCTGATCAAAAATTCCTGTTGTACTATTCCGGTTCACACCAATGTACATTACTTAGAATTTTTTCAGATTTTTAGTTTAAACCTTCTGGATTACAGGGTGTGGGACAAAACAAATTTTGCACAATTTTGGCAAAAATCGCTTCAAAATAATTTATTTTGCAAAAATAAAAATTTGATCGTTAATCCACGTACTAAGGGCTTTCATTTGATACCCTACTCAGAATTATAAAAAAATATTTTTTTTTTCGATGAGCACATATTTGTTTATATTTTTAGGGGGATATGTTTTTTAGATGTTTTAGTATTTTTCCTATGTGCGGGTCAAAGAGTTGTATAAGCATGCCAAATTTCAACTCTCTAGGTTTAGCCGTTTGGCTACAATTTTTACCGAACAGACAGACAGACAGACAGACAGACAGATAGACAGACAGACAGACAGACAGACAGACAGACAGACAGACAGACAGACAGACAGACAGACAGACAGACAGACAGACAGACAGACAGACAGACAGACAGACAGACGAAAAAATTACGGTATAAGGGTTTTTTGGTCATACCTACAAAACCCTAAAAACTTAACATATGTATTGATATTTATTATTTTAAGAATAAGTTAAACTACATTTATTTTCATAAAGTATAAATATATTTTAATTTGGTCAATAAAAATTATTAAAAACACGTGATTATTCATTAAATTTCCCTTGGATCGAAAAGTACTTTTGTTTATCTTTATTATTTAATAAAAAATTCATGTGAGTTAAAAAGTTATCATTGTAAAATAGAAGAATTTTTTAAAAATATGATCTAAAAAAAAACGTAATGAAAAAAATTGGCTTTTTTTTGGGTTGCGACATGAACATATTTCTCAAATTTGGGTCGAGGGTTAAAAAGGTTAAGAACCACTGCTGTAAAGGACTCATTAAAAATCTTTGTGACTTTTTCATGAAAACTAATCCATGGGAACAAGCCATCCATGGGAAGAAAAAAACTGACGAAGTAATTTCTAAATATCAAGTTATAGGATTTGTTTTGTCTAAAACTGCCTAAACCTTTCAACTCGTATATAGATACGATTTGTTCTTCGTCCTATAAAATGCTAGGATTTATTATCAGGAATTCACGCACTTTTTCGAATATAAACGTTAACTTCACACTTTACTATGCATTCATTCGCTCTAAAATTGAATATTGTTCAACAGTATGGGATTCCATTTATGAGATTCAAAAGAATACCATTGAAAAAGTGCAACATAATTTTTTAAAGTTCATCTACTTTAAAGTTATGGGATCCTACCCCCCTTTCGATCTCTCATATAGTACTCGTCTTAATATTTTTTCCACCAAATCTTTAAGTAAGCGTCGTGAGTTAAGCTCCACAAATTATCTAAAAAATTAGCATCAAATCTAATTGACAATCTACTTTCCTTTCAACAATTAAATTTCCACATCCCATCTTTCCGTACAAGGCATTCCTCACTTTTTTCTCTTCCCCAGGCACATACCAATCTATTCCTTAAATCCCCATTGAACAGGATGTGTTCATATTATGAGCAGAATACAATAATTGAACTGTTCTAATAATTACTTATTTTTTTTTTATTTTTTTTTTTTTTGCCTTTGCTACTTTGTCAATTAGCCAGGACAATTTTTTACTTATTTTTGTGTATTATAATTTCTTATGTTTAACAGTTTTTAATTTTTAAGTCTTAATATTGTTAATTATGTTCCTGTCCAATTTTGGCTATGCTGTTGGGACAGATGTATTAAATAAATAAATAAATAAAAATTTAACTTCGATTTGTTAAAATAGGTCTTATTCAAGGTTTTTGTAATCATTTATCTTTATTTTTTTCTTGTAATCGTGGAATCTCCTTTAACCCCTATACATTTTACCACCCCGTATCATGGTTTCTGTATTCGCGGCTTATTGGCCAAACGTATCCTCCACAAGTACATAGCTTTTATTTTATACACATTTTGATTAAATCATAATTTCGCACACCCGTAACAAGTTCACACTAATGTCCGTAAAATTTTCACACTATAGTCGGATTGCTGATAGGTGACTGTTCGTTGCTACAAGTATCGATATACAATACTATATGCTTTCTCTGTCTATATCATTATAATTATTTGCATACCCATAGTAACGTATAGTGACGCCAGTTGACAACTAACCTTCCAAATTATTTTAATAAAAAACAAAGCATTAGAAAGAAACGGCATGATTCGTAGATATATTTACTAATTATAGCACGAAAATAAATTCACAGCAGTACTCAAACAAAGTTATTAATTTTTTAGGTAATAATTATAAATATAAACTGTTCACTTTTGTAAGAACAAACTAACAGGAAAATATGTTTTCAATAGTTTGCATCTTTGAAGCTGTATGTCATGTTGGTATTAAAAAATGTCACTTTTTTAAAATGTCAATCCATTTGACATATGCCATAATGAAAAATGTTATCTTAATTATAATGATCATAACCTTATCAACCTGAAGTCGGTTTTACAACGTATGGAATATTTTTAATTGACATTTAAAGTCAGTAATACACTATAAAAGTAACCAAATTAACCAGATTTTGTTTGTTCTTACAAAAGTGAACAGCTTATAAGGAAAATTTATACTATTTTTGGATTATAATTTGTTGTTTAATTAAATTAAATTTTTATGTTCCCCCTAAGTATAAAGTAATAAAATATTAAGTAAAAATATATTTATTCATATAATATATTGCTACAAGTTGTATTAAAATGTTTATTTTTATTTAAAAAAAAATAGTCACTGTAATGCATGATATCGTTGTCATCTGAACTATCGCTGTCATTTCTTGTATTTATTATTATTGGATTAATATCATCAACAATCCTTTCCCACCATTCATTTATTAAATTTTCGATTTTTTTAATAGATTTTGCCCAAGTTTCAGAACTAATTTGAAGCCATATTTTAATTAATATTTATTACTAGACACTGACAGCTAAGACAAATAACAAAAAACATTTTTAAAATCGCTGAAAAATGGTAACTAGATTATTATATGAATGCACTACATGATACATACATGTAACAGTCACCTATAGTCGGATTGCTGATAAGTGACTGTTCGTTGCTACAAGTATCGATATTCAATACTATATGCTTTCTCTGTCTATATCATTATAATTATTTGCATACCCATAGTAACGTATAGTAACGCAAGTTGACAACTAACCTTCCAAATTATTTGAATAAAAAACAAAACATTAGAAAGAAATGGCAAGATTCGTAGATATCTTTACTAATTAGAGCGCGAAAATAAATTTACAGCAGTACTCAAACAAACAAAATTATTAATTTTAAGGTTATAATTATAAATAAGGAAAAAATTATAATCATACGTAAATTTTGGATTATAATTTATTGTTTATTCCAGCAGATTTAAAATTAAAGTTTGTGAATTTGATAATTGGCCGCAAGCCGTATTTTAATTAATATTTATTACCAGACACTGACAGTTAACACAAATAACAAAAAACATTTTTAAAATCGCTGAAAAATGGTAACTAGATTATTATATGAAAGCACTACTTGATACATACAAGTAGGGCTTACAATACCGGGATTCCGGGATCCCGAATACCGGAATCCCGGACGATTTTTGTCCGTTACTAAAAACCGGTATTTATGTAAAAATGCCGGTATTTTGGTATTACATTAGTTGATAAAAATTGAATTTATGCACAATATAAATCTAATTTAAAATAATATTAATTAATTACAAGAATTTTTTTTTGAAGATAAACAAACAATTTCAAAGATGAAATTACTTTTTTTGAAAAAACAGGAACAAAAGGAACATATTTACAAAATGTGTATGATTTCTTAATGACAATAGTGCCGACAAGTCTAGAATCAGAAAGAGCTTTTTCGGCGGCTGGTTATATTTGTACGAAAATTCGGTCCTCGCTTGATGATGAAACGATTGATTGTTTATGGTTTTTAAGAGCATACTTTAATAAACAAAACGCAAGTTATTAATATTATTTCATAAATACTTTCAATTTAATTATATTTTTTGCTTATTTAATTATATAATGCCATACGAGCCTATTATATGTAAAACGTAACATAGAATTTAATATGTACTTTTTTTTACTTGCACGTTTTTTTGTATCTATCTACTCCTACTCTCTATGTAATAAAATAAATAATATCTACTCATTTCAGAACAATATTTATTGGATTTTATATATTATTTGTTAACAAGTCAATATAACAACTGAGGTAAGTAAAAATATAACTAGTAATTTTTTTATTAATAATACCGGTTTTAATACCGGTATCCCGATATTTCAAATTTCAAATATCAAATACCGGTATTCAGATTTTAGTTCGGTATTGTAAGCCCTACATACAAGTAAGAGTCACCTATCAGCAATCCGACTATATCAGCAATCCGACTATAATGTTTAAAACTTTTAATGTCACTCGGTGATAAAATTAATTTAAAAAATTATAAAATATTTTTGTCGTACTCACCCAAAATAAGCCATATCTCGTATCAACAGGTGCTTGTTATATTCACTGTATTACGCGCTGTTATTTAGACGGTCGGTAGCGAACTGACAGGACGGTGGTGCTTATCTCGCGGCGCCGAGAGACGCTGGAGTCCAGCGCAGACGCCCTTTGGATCAAACAAAGTATCACCAACGCTATGCAACACGACCAAGACGTATTAAACCGAAAGATAGTGGAGAATTAATAAGGGACATTTATTAGAAATATTGAACGTTGAGGTATAAATATTGGAGCTAAGTAAATTTGCTTACTTATTTTTTATATTGTGATTTAGTATACGTAATTTAAAAGAGTAATCTTAAGATAGTGGGTTTGAGTAATAACACGCTTAAAAAGACTTAGCTTTTATAAATTGCAGAGGTTTTCAACTTACAAAGTTGAAAAGATTATCTGTAGTAATAATGGACTGAGAACGGAAATAACGATATTAACCGAAATTTAAAAAAATTGATGTGAAGTGTGAATTTTCATACATTTCAGGGTTTTGCAGGTATTTAGTAAGTGAATGATGATTATTTTGGATGCGAAAACAAATTTTATATTAAAATATTTTTTTTGTTAATTTTAATTCGAACGCCTTATACCATTATTTAGGTTTCTAAATATGTGCAGTATTTTTTTTTTATATAGCAAGGTTCATTAAGAATTTCAAAATTGCGCCTATGGCTTCCATTGGTTGTTATAAGTTCCGCCCCTCTGATTTCGTGTACATTGAAACAGAATTAAATTATAATTTAAACAATTTCCACTGGCTATTAAATTTACGCTTTTAAAAATTAAATGCAACATTTGCCAAAATATAATTAGAATTTTGAAAAAATAATTTAAACAATATAGAAATTAAAAAATATATATATATATATAGTCTCTTCTCCAGGGTTCGATCCCCATCGGATCGGGTTACATGGGTGAAAAGTCAGCGTCAAATACCACTAGACCAGCACACACGTTAGAGTGTTACTTGTTACAAAGCTATAACTTGTGTACATTATTAGCCAAAAATCACAAAAAATGCGTTTTTTTCCAAAAACCTAATCTGATCAAAAATTCCTGTTGAACTATTCCGGTTCACACCAATGTACATTACTTAGAATTTTTTCAGATTTTTAGTTTAAACCATCTGGGCTACAAGGTGTGAGACAAAAAAATTTTTGCACAATTTTGGCAAAAATCGCTTCAAAATAATTTATTTTGCAAAAATAAAAATTTGATCATTAATCCACGTACCAAGGGCTTTTATTTGATACCCTATTCAGAATTTTAAAAAAATATATTTTTTTTTTGATGAGCACATTTTTGTTTATATTTTTAGGGGGATATGTTTTTTAGATGTTTTAGTATTTTTCCTATGTGTGGGTCAAAGAGTTGTATAAGCATGCCAAACTTCAACTCTCTAGGTTTAGCCGTTTGGCTACAATTTTTACCGAACAGACAGACAGACAGACAGACAGACAGACAGAGTGTTATTATTGAGAGGTATTATTGAGAGTTTATGCAATAGTGTAAATAATAATGCAATGGTACAACATTTAGTAAGATAGTTAAGTTAGAGAAATAGTGTATACACGATAACTCGAGAACGGTTTAACTTAGAGAGTTCGTTCTGGTTCCAAAAAATTCTCCTAATAATTGAGAAGAACCCTATTGTTTTATAGTTTTTGTTATAGTATTTGTTATAGTTTTTTTATAAAAATCCGAAACCGGAAACGGAAGTTATGAAACTTTAAAATTTAATTTTTTTTTTTAAACTATTAAACCAAGTCTTGTACAAAAATTTGTATAAAACATAATTTGATGTATTTTTGAAGATTTACCCAAATCTTTTTTTATATATATTTTTTTTTTGTGGTTGGGCAAGTCTAGCGGAGGTTTGCCTTCGCCACTGGTTTTATTTATATACTAGGTTATTACCCGTCAACAATGACGGATTTATAATATAAAAATTTCAATTGTTTGTATGTGTATTTGGTTTTTTTTTAACTTATCCTAATTTCGTCGCCAGTCTGCGAATCATGGGACAGGATATCACCAATTAGCTAATCACGGGAGAGGGCGTCACCTGTCAGTCAATCAAGAAACAGGGTGTCCCCAGTTAGCCAATCACGAGAACTTTAGAAAAATTGACGTCATAATGTTACCGACACTACATACAGACACTTGCTAATTATATAGTTAGATTATTTATTCATTAACTTTTTAAGATGAGAAATCGATTCATTTTTACTTAGTACATTACATTTATATTGTTAAAACTAAAAATAATTTGAGATGTTAATTTATGCCTACGAAACCCTAGACATTTATATATGTAATTATATTCGTAGATACTTAGAGAATAAATCTGCAAAATATTGTTCATACCAATTAAAGGATATAGGCTTGTCTAGAGTTTCTCGTTTATGCCAACGAAACCCAAAACATTTATAAATAAAATTTTATCCGCAGTTTCTTAGAGAATAAATCTGCAAAATATTGTTCATATCGGTCAAAGGAAACAGGAGTATCTACAGTCTATTGTTTATGCCTACGAAACCCTAGATATTTATTTATGTAATTATATTCGTAGATTCTTATAGAATAAATGTGCAAAATATTGCTCATATCGGTCAAAGGAAACAGGAGTATCTAGAGTCTCTTGTTTATGGCTACGAAACCCTAGGCAGTTATGTATGTAATTATTTTCGTGGATTCTTAGAGAATCAATTTGCAAAATATTGTTTATATCGGTCAAAGGAAACAGGAGTACCTAGAGTCTCTTGTTTATGCCTACGAAACTCTAGATATTTATGCATATAATTATATTCGTAGATTCTTAGAAAATAAATCTGAAAAATACTGTTCATATCGGTCAAAGGATATAAGAGTACCCTAGGGTTTTTTGTTTATGCCCACGAAACCCTATACATTTCTATAGGTTATTTTATCCGCAGATTTTTAAATAATAAATCAGCAAAATATTTTTCATATCGATCAAAGAATATAGAAGTGTCTACAGTTTCTTATTTATGCCTACGAAACTCTAGATATTTCTATACGATGTTTTATCCGCAGATTTTTAGAGATTAAATTTGCAAATGTTTTTCATATCGATCAAAAAATATAGGAGTGTCTAGTGTTTCTATTTATATCTACGAAATCCTAGATATTTCTGTATGTTATTTTATCCGCAGATTCTTAGAGAATAAATCTGAAAAATATTGTTCATATCGGTCAAAGGATATAGGAGTCTCTTGTTTATGCCTACGAAAACCTAGACATGTATGTAATTATATTTGTAGATTCTTATAGAATATATCTGCAAAATATTGTTCATATTGGTCAAAGGATGTAGCAGTGTCCAGAGTTTCTTGTTTTTGCCTACGAAATCCTAGGTATTTCTGTAAATAATTATATTTGTAGATTCTAAGAAAATAAATTTGCAAAATATTATTCATATTGGTCGAAGGATAAAGCAGTGTATATAGTTTCTTGTTTATGCCTACGAAACCCTAGACATTTCTATAAGTAATTATATTCGTAGATTCTAAGAGAATATATCTGCAAAATACCCGTCAATCAAGTCAAACTGGGAACACCCTGTTTCCCAGTTAACCAATCACGAGAACCTTAGAAAAAATGACGTCACAGTGTTACAGAATCACTAACATACGGTAGCTAATTATATATGTACGATTAATGTATTTTTTTTTAAATAAATTAATTGAAAAAGTATTTAAAATTACTTACTACAATTACAATAGTAATTAGTAATTGAATTACTTTTTTCCTAGCAGTAATTATTTCAAAATTATTTTAATTACTTTTTTGTCAGAGTAATTAGTAATTGTAATTAATTACTTTTTGTAAGTAATTTGCCCAGGTCTGGTGCAAACTTTGATGAATAAAATAATTCCTTATATTTATAAGTTATCAACCAATTTTGACTTTTTTTCTACAAAAAAATTCCTCCCTTTACATGAGGGTGATGGTTTCTACCGGAGTTTAAAGATAATATTTTTGTTTTGAATTGCCAGGTGTGGATAAATAGGTTCTTTTGAATAAAAATTGATTAAAAAATACTCATACTTGTTTTTCCAGTTCTTTTTTATTTTTCTAAAGCTTAAAATCGTTTTACAGAATAAACAAAGTCTCGGCGGGAAACATAATCGAATTGACAGCTCTAATATTTGAAGTTAATAATATATATTTGAAATTGTTGATAAAACATAAACCTTTAAAACACATCAATTTTACAATTTACGTTCTATCAATCTCCGAGTTCCAGGTACTCCACATTTTTATTCTATTTTAACAAACAATGAAAATGTTACATTTTTCAGTCAAATAGGTATTGTCAATATTTTCAATTTTGTACTAATGTATTTATAATACAATATAGGTGTACTCCAGATTAGATCCAAAATGCGTTCCATCAAATAATTGTTGTATCGTGAATAGGGGATACGCATAAAATTTGTATTTCCTTAAAAATACATTATTTTGATATGTTAATGTTAGTTATGTCACTTAACAAAACAAAAATTACATTTTAATTAATATTATAGCCAAATTTTTGAATTAAAATATTGTAAATTTGAAATAAGCCGACCACGGAGCGAAGGTTGCCGAGTAAAACGACTGAGTATGACGTCAAACGATAGGGGTTTCACCTAGGATGATTAAGTAAAGGATGCGCTATTCGTATACTAACAACATTGACGATTGTGTGGAAACCCCTGTTGAGAAAGAAGGCAATATATGTCTATACTGTGCACACTGCAACTACGTAATACGCATGTGCTACATTTGCATTTGGAACAAGCATATTTTTAAATTAAAATAATTATGGAATTTCATAGAAATTATTCTAAAATCTCGTAATTTCACAGCAAATTTTATAACATATTTGAGAAATTTGTATAACACGGTGTTAATTTTCTGCGTATCGTGTCAAACGGACCTGAAACTGTATAAATGTGTATTTAAAATTTATCTAATCATTTTAAAATAATATTATTTGTCATTAAAACAATCTTTAATGATATTTTAAAAATTAAAGACTGCCAATAAAGGAGGCAGTATTATGAATTTAATCAGAAAGTTAAAGGATAAAGTGGTAGTTACAATAAACTAAAATAGGCTTGAAAAATATTAGTGCCAAATAATACTACCCAAACATCTTGTTGCGAAAATTACATGACTACGGCCCGATTGCAAGAATCTCTATTAAATTTAATGATTCAAAATACCAGAGGTGGCTAGCTATGGGTCCTTTTCAAATATTCCGATAAGACGTTGAAGGGCCACATCCTTTGATTATCCCCCCACAAACCAGAAATTAATTTAATTTTTATCGTTCGATTAATGAAGGATTGAAAGACGGATGTACAAAATGAAATATATGGGGGAGGGGGCGCAGAGAGGTTAATTTTGATATATATTTTTTTACATTACATAGAAATATTCTAATCTTTACCTATAAGGGATGGTTTGATAATTTTTATTTGGTTGTGATAATTGATTAAATGAAAGTATGGAAATAAAATATATAACACAAATAGATACACATATTTTTATTCGTTTTGAAATATCACAAGTCTGTTGAACATTTTTCTTTTCGCCACCTTGTGTATATCTAACAATTTAGCACAGTAATAGCGTCTTACGTGTGTACGCAGTACCGCGATATATATCTTTCTCACTCAGTAAGGGTTTCCACACATTTTACACACGAATAGCGCATCCTTTACTTAATCATCCTAGGGTTTCACATCACAGATTCAGCTACAACATAATCTTTACACGTGTGCGTATTGTATTGTTCGAGAGTTTTGTATTTGTTTTTAAGCAATTTTTCACACATTTATTATTAAAATGGCAGATAAAGATTTTGTTAGGGCTCAGAGTGATAATTTACCCAACATTGATGCATTTATGCTCATGGAATATATGAAAAATAATGAATGCTACAGTGCTGAGGAAATACGTGGTGTCAAAGTAATTTTTATTTTATATTCTATAACTTTATGTAAACAAACGCTGCAACTCTGTAAAATGTAAATATTTATGTAATTTAGATGTCAGAATTTTACTACATTGTTTAAATGAAGTTACAAAACGTTAGAGGCATAATTGAAATACTGCAATATAAGTTATCTATTTTAATATAAAATTTAATTCGGTAAACATGTATAAATTGTTTTTATAGAATTAAACTTTATTTTAACTAAAATCACTCTAACTTTACATAACCTATGAAAGTTATACAAACAAATAAGTTCACAACAGACTATGTACGCCGGTAAGCTAGTAGTGTCATACGTCAGTTAGAAGGGGTATGACGTCACACGTCGTTTTCGCGCGCTTCATACATTTATGATTTTTTTAAGCCTTCAAATTACAAAAAAAAAAAAACTGTTTTTTATGTTTATATGCAACAAGAGGAATATAATAAAAAATAAAAAAAAATCATGCCTATCCCCTATTGCAATTTTCAATAAATTTACATTTTTAGGATTTTGTAGGTATGTCCCTGAAGTTCAGAAAGAAGGAAGACGAAAGACGAGATTGTAAGACAACGTAAAGGATATAGAGTTCATTTACCATATGAGATGACGTCACAGTTGCAAAAATTCTGTTGCCACTTCTCTCATTGTCAAAAAAGTTAGGTTATATCGAACTACTTCTAAAAAAAGATTGAAAACCAATATTTCCCATGGAGGAAAGCAATTAGCAGTTCTTTCCAACAGATTTGCCGCAAAATTTATGGTTTAAATTATGACTGTGAATATATGTTATGCCTATGTATGATTAAGTGTGAATGTAATAAAACAGCAAATGTCACATGTTAATACAAGGTGTCTCAAAAGAAATTTTATATTTATTTAGCTTACTGCGTGAACGCAACGTATCCGAGGGGCGCGGGGGTTATGTCAATCGGTAGCCTGGCTCTTGGGAATTAAGTCGCTATGGAGCGTTTCTCGGGAGCAGACCGCGCGTTATGCGTGCGAGAGTTTTACAAAAACGGTGAATCGGCGACTGTAGCGCGTTTAAAATTCTGCAGTATTCGAGGTTTTCGCCACTTAAATGATGCGCCAAGTATTCCTCTCATTCGACATTGGGTTAAAAAGTTTGAAGAGACTGGTACAACGCTGGATAAATCAAAATCCGGGCGACCTAGGTCATCAAGAACGGTAGAAAACGTGGAGAATGTTAATCAGTCTGTTCGTGACGACCCGAACCTTTCAATTCGGAAGCGCGCAAGTGCTTTAAATGTGTATAGATCATCATTACATCGCATTATGCACAAAGACCTAAAGCTGCACCCCTACAAAATTCAATTGGTGCAAGAATTAAAGCCCCAAGATGCCAGTCAGAGGCTTAATTTCGTAAATCAGGTGATTGAGCGATTTTCAACGTTTACCAACATTTTGTTTTCGGATGAAGCTCATTTTCATCTTAATGGCCACGTAAATAAGCAGAACTGCCGCTACTGGAGTGCAACGAATCCGAAACGCAAACATCAGAAACCCCTACATTCGCCTAAAGTGACCGTATGGGCTGCGATGTCGGCGCGAAGAATTATCGGCCCTTACTTTTTTGAAGACGAAAGGGGGCGTGCAGTTACAGTGAATTCAGAGCGTTATGTGGAGATGTTAGACAACTTCTTGGTACCTGAACTGCAAAACTTTCCTGGCTATAACCAAAGAACATGGTTCCAACAGGACGGAGCAACTTCACACACGTCCAATATGTCTCTGCCACGTGTTCGTGAAATTTTCTCAGGCAAATTGATCTCCCGGAGAGGTGACATAAATTGGCCTCCACGCAGTCCAGATTTAACCCCTATGGACTTTTTCCTATGGGGTTATCTTAAATCTAAAGTTTACGCCAATAAACCGACTTCACTGGCGCATTTGAAAGAAAATATCCGTCACGAAATGGCAGCCATCCCTGAGTCCACCTGCCGAGACATCATAAGTAATTTTACTGTTCGATTAAATGAGTGCCGAGAACGCGAGGGTCTACATTTAGACGATATTATTTTTAAGAAATAAATCCCCAAAAAGTGTATTTTAATAATTAATAAACATTTTTTCTATATACGGCTTACTTTTCTTTTAATCGATCCACTAAATATAAAATTTCTTTTGAGAGACCTTGTACAAAATAAAATGAAAATTTCAGTGTATAAGAATCAACAGAAATATTTGTTTTTAGAAATGTGTCGTGTTCTTTTCATCCTTTTTATACAATTTACTTTAATTTTTCACCTGGTGTCACATAGACACAGTGGGTTCGGTAAACAAACTCTGAGTGTCCCGAGTCACTCTGTTTAACTCCAGACCGCGCTAGAGTTAAACAGAGTGACTTACTTGTCGAACCCACCTAAAGAGATCGGAAAGCAATGATAAAAAATCAAATTTTTTATTCGAATAGAAAATTTTGAATATTTGAATTTTTCGAATTAGCATTTTTTGAAACAGATTTGAAAATCTAGAGAGGCACAGTGAAAAGAAAATGACTATATACAAGGTGTCTCAAAAGAAATTTTATATTTATTTATCTTACTGCGTAAACGCAACGTATCCGATGGGCGCGGGGATTATGTCAATCGGTAGCCTGGCTCTTGGGAATTCAATCGCTATGGAGCGTTTCTCGGGAGCAGACCGCGCGTTATGCGTGCGAGAATTTTACAAAAACGGTGATTCGGCGACTGTAGCGCGTAGAAAATTCTGCAGTATTCGAGGTTTTCGCCACTTAAATGATGCGCCAAGCATTCCTCTCATTCGACATTGGGTTAGAAAGTTTGAAGAGACTGATACAACGCTGGATAAATCAAAATCCAGGCGACCTAGGTCATCAAGAACGGTAGAAAACGTGGAGAATGTTAATCAGTCTGTTCGTGACGACCCGAACCTTTCAATTCGGAATCGCGCAAGTGCTTTAAATGTGCATAGATCATCATTACATGCCATTATGTACAAAGACCTAAAGCTGCTCCCCTACAAAATTCAATTGGTGCAAGAATTAAAGCCCCAAGATGCCAGTCAGAGGCTTAATTTCGTAAATCAGGTGATTGAGCGATTTTCAACGTTTACCAACATTTTGTTTTTGGATGAAGCTCATTTTCATCTTAATGGCCACGTAAATAAGCAGAACTGCCGCTACTGGAGTGCAACGAATCCGAAACGCAAACATCAGAAACCCCTACATTCGCCTAAAGTGACCGTATGGGCTGCGATGTCGGCGCGAGGAATTATCGGCCCTTACTTTTTTGAAGACGAAAGGGGGCGTGCAGTTACAGTGAATTCAGAGCGTTATGTGGAGATGTTAGACAACTTCTTGGTACCTGAACTGCAAACCTTTCCTGGCTATAACCAAAGAACATGGTTCCAACAGGACGGAGCAACTTCACACACGTCCAGGCACGTTTCTCAGGCAAATTGATCTCCCGGAGAGGTGACATAAATTGGCCTCCATGCAGTCCAGATTTAACCCCTATGGACTTTTTCCTATGGGGTTATCTTAAATCTAAAGTTTACGCCAATAAACCGACTTCACTGGCGCATTTGAAAGAAAATATCCGTCACGAAATGGCAGCCATCCCTGAGTCCACCTGCCGAGACGTCATAAGTAATTTTACTGTTCGATTAAATGAGTGCCGAGAACGCGAGGGTCTACATTTAGACGATATTATTTTTAAGAAACAAATCCCCAAAAAGTGTATTTTAATAATTAATAAACATTTTTTCTATACACGGCTTACTTTTCTTTTAATCGATCCACTAAATATAACATTTCTTTTGAGACACCTTGTATAATGTATTCTAAAAGATTTTTCAGCCATTTGCATTTTCCTGTGCATGACAATGCATTGCTCTGATTGTAGACAGAATCAGTAGACTTCTGGTGGCTGGATTTGATTTATGCTAATTTATATTATTATAATAATTTACCTAAATTGTATAAAATTTTATAAAACGTTATCAATTATTGAAATTTATTTTACTGTAAATAATAATAAACGTAAATTGACTATGCCATTTTTGAATAACAATTTAATAATTGCGGTCTTTATTTACTAAACCAGAAGTCCCCTAGCGTTATGAGCTGTTACTCCATCTTGTTGGAACCACATTCCTATCCTATCAGCAAGTGGTAAATCATCCAACAAATCCTCCACTTCATTTTGTAAAAAAATTAAATACCTGTTAGCTCTATGGCTGCCATGGTAAATAATTGGACCTACAATTTTTGTCCGTAGAATTCCCAGCCAAACATTGAATCCAAACCTGTGTTGGAATCTGGAAGATCTTAATTCCCTGGGATTTTCCGTCGACCAACGTCTTACATTATTCCTATTGAATAAACCATATCTGGTAAAATTGGATTCGTCCGAAAACATTATTTAATAATGGAAACGATTATCATTTTCCCACATACCCAAAAACCAATTACAAAAGTTCAGTCGGCGATCTTCATCATTTGCGTGGATAAATTGGCTTACATGCGGTTTATAAGGCTTAAACCCATGTTTTTTTAAAACCTTCCAGGCTTTCCATTGTGAAACACTGCATTCTTTTGCAATCTCTCGCACCGACACTTCCGAGTCGTAGTGGACGTAAGCCAATATTCTTTTTTCGTCATTTTCTACATGGTTTGCTCTTTCTGGACGTCGTTTTTTAATTTCGAAAGAACCTCGCTGGCTTAATTTGTTCACTAATTTGGCAAAATACTGTCTTCTCGGCTGAGCTCTATCAGGATACCTTTCCTAATAGAGTCGCTGGGCCCTAACCGCATTTCTTTGGCACTCTCCGTATATCAGAACCATATCTGTCATCTCTTCATTGGTATATCGTACATAAACCATAATTAGGTACAAATAACGACTTACTACCAATTAATACAATTTTTTTTTCAAACAAAAATAAGCAAAATAAACTATTAAACTCTTGTAATTTATAAAACATTTAATTGAAAAATTAAAATTTAAGTTATTTCATGTTATTTCATGTAATAACTAGTTATAACAGTTTATTTTAGAGATATTTTGTTTCTTTTTTTATTGTTTTCAAAGCTTGCTACGTTCAACTTTGTAAAACTTATGTTGATTATTATTTTGTAAATAACTGGTCGCCATTTTGAAATGGTTAACATAAAATATGACTTTTTGGTGTCATTGTAAAGCTAATTTAATGTACTTTTAGGAAAAAAATATAAAATTATCGATTCCCTATGCTAGATCAAAAGTTGACATCATTTCCGGTGAAACCGGAAGTGCCTCAGAATTCTTATAGTAACCTTTAGATGGGCCTTTTTGTCTAGTTTAACTTTTGTTCTGAAGATTTTTTGTATCTTTACAAATAAAGGAGATTGTCGGGGTGCCCCGTTTCAAACAAACACCCTGTATAGAGGTGCTCATATCTCGAGGTTCCACTGTACTTATTTTCTATTGTTTTCAGTTTCTTTGGTTCTCCCAACCCCTTACCTCTGCACTGTAATTTGCAACTGTATTAATTTGTGATACTGATTCGTTATTAAAGAAATGCGAAGGTGAAGAACAAAGTCGAAGGATCCATTAACTAACTTTAATTATTATTTCCAGTTGTATTTGTATTATTTATAATCCAACTTTTAATGAAATATCACGTAAACAGCAGTAAAGTTTTATAACATTTAGTTATCAGTATTATTTTACTCGGGTAATAAAATGCCATACAGTTACAATTTAGTTTCTCATTCAAGTAAATATTTTGTTTCCGATACAATTCTTGTAACAGTAAAAGTAAACTGATGGAAGTTATCCATTGTATTAATTAACCAAATTGAATATAAACTTAAAATTTGTTTTAATCTTGAAAATATTTGATAAAATCTGTTCCAAATGGTTAGGCGGAACTAGATTTTGCAGTCTAGTTACTTTCATCGTTTAAATCGTGCTTTTCGGCCGTTTTGTTTAAGCTTTGTAAATCATACTTACAATAAACATTTTTTTGTTAAGGTTAATATCATTTTAAAATGTCATTTTCTTTATATTTTGATTTTTTGTGTCTTTCTTAATACAAATTTCTCATTTATTTATTTATTTTTTTTATTAAAATATGTAAAAAAATAATTTAATGTCATTCGTTTCCATGGTTTCAATGTTGGAATTTTAAATTTTTACATTCCAACGTGTAAAATGAAATAACCCAAGCAAGGTCCCTTCTCGTGACAACCTAAAAGAACGAAATTCCCATTTAGTTCCGCCTAACCGTTTGAAACAGACTGTATAACCTCTGTCTGGGGTAGTACCCGGTAAAACTCTCGTAAAGTTAATTTTCCGAACGCTAAATCTTTGAAAGCAAATTTTTTTAATTCGTTTTTAATAATTCTGATTAGTGGAAACAAAATGTACATATGTGTTTCTATATTGTCGATAGAAGCACATTCTACATAACAATGACTTACAATATAAAATTAACAAAAATTTCTACAAATACCTTTCCAGTCGCTCCAATTTTGGTCTGCATGGAGTTCAAACACTAAAATTCACACTATAACACACTATTTCAAGTATTTTCTGCACTTTTATCACTTAAAAATAACTAAAAACGTCAGAAAAAAATGAAGACGCCACTTGCAAAAATCACGTATCACTACATATCAAGATGGTTAATCCTGATAAAGCTCATTAAGGAATATAGTCATTAACAATTAATACATAAGGAACAGAATTGCTTAAAATAATTCTTTATGAGAATAAACACATATATTAATATTTTATCAATAGTATACAGGTGGTTAAATTTGGAAGTTACTTGGTACTACATGATCTAAAATAGTTTATATTTTGTTACTTTCTTTCTTTATATAAATAGATATACATTTTGATTGAGGATTTATTACAATTTCAGAGCTATAGCGTTGGAGACACGGCCTATATGGTAAAATGGGAGGACAGAGGTGATAATAGAATGACTTTTGGGCTATCAATGATAATTCTGAGATCTCAGAAAGGGATGAAAATTACTATTGGAAGTATAATGGAGTTATCTCTCGAGAATTTTATAGAGGTTAATTTTTTTATTTACGGGTTCATTTGGAGGGCTAAGGTGTCCCCCCCCGTGCATTATGACCTTAAGGCCCGGTCTTTCCACCTTCATTTAAACCACTAGGTAACTATCCGACAGATAATGTTATCTGGAACTTTATCTTCTGAATAAATGTCATTACCAAGCAGTGAATTCAATACATCAGTCTCATTATCCGTTAGATAACTATCCGATAGATACATTTGTATTGAAAGATGGGATGACATTTATTCAGCACAGAAAGTATCATATAACCTTATCTGTCAGATAGATACCTGGAGCAGTGTTTCCCAACCACCGGTCCTGTATATATATATATATATATATATATATATATATATATATATATATATATATATACATACATATATAGAGAGGGGGAGCGAGGGAGGGATCTCAAGGTGTATCAAGATAGAGGAAAAGTAGCTCGGAGCATAACAAAAATTATTGCAAGTTCAAGTCGTACCTACTTGAAAGTACTTGAAGTACCTCCAACGCGAACGGTTTTATTTAGTTTAAATTAGTTGTCAAAATAAGTATAATTTATTTTATTTAAGTTTAAAAGGTATATTTTAATGAATATAAATGTCATATATTTATGAATATATCTTGCAAAATTGAGCGTTTTTCTATTATAATTTCATGCTTCGATTTTATATGACTTCGCGGCCCCCCGACGAAACTTTCACGGCCCCCCGGTTGAGAAACGCTGCTCTAAAGGAATAGTTACGACATTTCCAGTACAACCAAAAAAAGATCAATTTCTGGGAAGTGCTTCGTGAAAGAACAACTTTTGTGGGTTTCGGTTCACCTTGGAAGACCCAGACAGTGGATTGTTGCTTAGTTTTCGGTTCACATGAATAAATCCAAGTTTCGTCACCTATTGAATTTTTTTAGCATTCCCTTACACCAATCAACACGAGCCTTTTTTTGAGCTTCTGTCAAATTATGCGGAATCTATCGGGAACAGATCTTTTTCACAGCTAAATGTTCATGCAAAGTCGAATGTATTGCAGTCTGCGATATGCCAAAGGATGTCTCTATCTCACGATAAGTCACGTGCCGATCTTCTTCATTTTGCGCACAGCATCGATGGTTTTTTGAATCACAACCGATTTTTGTTGACCTTCACGAGATTCATCACTGACGGACGCACGACCACGACGAAATTCTGCAAACCAATTGTTAACAGTCTTTTCTGATTGTGCTTCATTACCAAAAGTTGAACGAGGCGAATCTATGCATTGTTGTTGAGTTAGGCCTTTACTAAATTCGTAAAAAATCAACCAACGAAATCCTTCACGAGTAATATCCATTTTTTCACTAACTCGTTTTTTTTTTAATGCTCACTGTCAATAAACTACTCGGTCAATTTATAAGCTGCCACTGATTTCACAATAACTAATGTCAAATTTTACGAATATAGTAATGACATATTTCAATATTGCCATCTAATGGTCGTTTGTAAAAAACATAAAGAGTGACCCTCGCAGGGCCGGACCTAGCCAAAATTTCACCTGAGACAGAAGGGTAAATTGCCCCCCCCCCTATAAAAAAAATATATAAATAAAAACTATGATTAGTAGAACAACATAACAATTTTATTAATATTGCACAAAATTTCACAATTTATTTCAATAAGTTTGACAAAGTGAAAATTAACAAATTTTTTAAATTAATTATTTTTATAATCATTTAAGATAATTAAATAATTAATACATAATAATATACTTATAACTTTATTTTTCTTGCCTTTGGCGATGCAAAATCGTTTATTCTAAGTCAATTTGATTCACTAAATCTTTCTTGATAGATAAAATGGCCATGTTACTCACTTTTTCTTGGGCAAGGCATTTTAAAGTGGCGCGAATTTTCATCAATTTGGCGCCCTGAGGTAAGTGCCTCACTCGCCTCACCTTCAATCCGGCCCTGGACCCTCTAATTTTGCGGTGTTTTCTTTTTTTAATTCAATAAATTTTTCCTATATGTGGGTCAAAGAGTTGAACAAGCTGGCCAAATTTCAAGTTTTCATATTCAGACGTTTGGCTACAATTTCTACAGGAGAGACAGACAGACAGACAGACAGACAGACAGACAGACAGACAGACAGATAAACATACAGACATACAGACAGATATACAGATAGACAGATAGACAGACAGACCGACAGATAGGCAGATAGGCAGACAGACACATGAATGACGTTATAAGTTTTTTATGGTGGTCATACTTACAAAACCTTAAAAATGGGCTTGGGCTGGTCATGTAATTGAGGAGCTAAGGGCCCATGGACCAAAAAGCATATTGTCTCAAATATTGTATTTTGTCGTTTGTAAGTTAATAATATTAGATTTTCGAATGATATTTTTAGTAATTTCTCGCAAATTAAAAAAGTTTATTGGCGAAAGTTTCAATATTAGTTTCCCAAACAATAATTATAATCTGTGCCTGTTGAATTCGAACTAATGGAACAACAGTTCATTAGTTATAATTAATATGCGTATTTACGAGTATATTTCATTACAATTTTAATTACAAACATATTTAATTATTATATAACAATCATGGGAAAATTCTTGTTAAATTCTAATTTAAAGTTTTTATTAAATATTGCAATATATGGGGTCTGTTCTGTAACTTGTCAACAATAACACTAGGCAACAAATTTGAATTTATAACATGGTGAATACGCTCGGCGACACACATAAGTGATCCGGGTGGTCTACTCTATTCAAAGCAGGGGTCCAATTTTTTTGAGTGTAACAATATTTATATAGTAACTCAGTGAATATGTTGTTATCATATTTGGGAGATTTATATAAACTAGTGATTGCAAATTTTTTACCTGCCAAATTAATCGTAGTTCTCATAAATTTAAAATTATCATATTGTAATATTTCAGTATTAGAATTAAGTTTATTTTTTACCTAGATGATGGTTCCATCATTTTGATTGAAGTCAATGTCGTTTTTAAAATTTGTGTATTCATCTAAGCTGAAATTGTCTAGATCAGCAACCCATGTTTCTGTTAAGATAATAATATCAAATTCACTAGTGAAAAAATTTATGTAAACCTCAAGTTCATCGAAATGTTTATTCAGACTTGGTATATTAAAATAAACTAAATTTAAACTATTTTTAGCATTAATGAATTTATGAATTAGGTTGGAAATTAATGCTGTAAAATAATTTTGAAATTAACACGTTTTGTATCTGTAATATATCCATTTGGTAGTATCCAAGCCAACTCGTTATTCAAATTAATTTTTTGTGCCACTGTTAAAAATCTTTGAGCTTTGTAAATACTTTTAGGAGCTTTAAACATGATATTGCTTTCAGTTTTTGAAACATTGTGAAGTGGAAAATGTTTGCCTTGGGTTAGCAAAACGTATGTTACATACCAATTAAAAAAAAATTAATGAACTTATAAAGTTTGTAGATATAAAGTAAATATGTAGCTAAAAAAAATCATTTGCTCGTAGAAAAAATATCACAATCTCTTTGGTGTGCTTATTATTTATTTTCCTTCTTTATGGCAAAAAATGAGTGAATATCGTGTTTCGTAGCACAATTTTCTCTAACCTTTCTTCGATGACGTGTTGACGATCTCAAGACACAAGGATTTCTTGTCCTTGTGTCTTGAGAAGCATCATAAACTGCAAAAAGCTTATATAGTAAGTTTTGGAATGCACTAGATCCTTTATAATTAGTAGAACCCTTTAAATAGAGTAAATCATCCCTTAATGACGAAACCGAATCCTTTGTTAAAACTAGGTATTTGCATAGTTAGGATATTGTAGGCTATTAGTCGGCTAATTATTATATAATTACACCGCAACTTTCAGGAAATGTAACTAGAAAGTTATCAGAGAAATATTTAAAATGTCGGTGTAAAATGTAAAAGCTGCAGGATGAAATGTGTCTACCACCATTGTATTTTTAAATTGGAATATAGAATTAAATTTTGGAATTATAATCTATATGGCAAAAAATCGAATTATTTTATTTTTGTGAACCATTTATTATAAAAATAACCTGGGGTCTATTCTATAAGCTTTTCGGCAATTCTTTTTATTGTGTCCTGTTGACAGTTCGGACTTTCAACACCTGTTATGTAACTATGGTTTATTTCAAAGTATAAAAATTGATGTGAAGTGTGAATATTCACACATTTCAGGGTTTCGCAGGCATATAATAAGTGAAGGCGGTATGCTGAGTGTGTAGGACAAATTTTACTTTGTAGTAATTTTAATTTATCGTCTGTTAATCATATAATAAGATAATTATTAAATTTACGCTCTTAAAAATTAAATACAACATTTGTCAAAATATAACTAGAATTTTGACAAAATAATTTCATCATAATAAAAATACAAAAAAAAAAACAGAAAAAATAAAATTCACTCAGTATTCGAACTCGAAACCCTTCGTTTACTAGCGAGTTTTAGCTTATGACACCAGTGCTCTAACCAATAACGCCATCGTACGCCTTGCATGTGAGTGTCTTACACTGGTATAACTTTTGTACTTTGTGAACCAAAAACCACAAAAAATGCGTTATTTTCCGAAAACATAATCTGATCTAAAATTCCTGTTGTACTATTTCGGTTAACACCAATATACATTACTTAGAATTTTTTTAGATTTTTAGTTTAAACCATCTGGGCTACAGGGTGTGGGACAAATTTTTTTTTGCACAATTTTGGCAAAAATCGCATCAAAATAATTTATTTTTCAAAAATAAAATTTGGTCGTTAATCCACGTACTAAGGGCTTTCATTTGATACCCTACTCATAATTAAAAAAAAAATATTTTTGTTTTCGATGAGCACATATTTGTTTATATTTTTAGGGGGGTATGTTTTTTAGATGTTTTAGTATTTTTCCTATGTGCGGGTCAAAGAGTTGTATAAGCATACCAAATTTCAACTCTCTAGGTTTAGCCGTTTGGCTACAATTTTTACCGAACAGACAGACAGACAGACAGACAGACAGACAGACAGACAGACAGACAGACAGACGACAAAATGACGGTATAAGGGTTTTTTGGTCATACCTACAAAACCCTAAAAATGTATGTAAGAAGATAGGAGCTGTTTGTCCTTGCTTCGGATTGGTTTAGATCGTCATCCCTATTACACTGTAAAAATATTATTTTTAGTCGAAGTTGACAGATCTTCAGTGTCGTACATTGGAAATGTATATTATTTATATTATTTAATTTTTCTCATATATTTTGTTATTATTTTCATATTCAGACTTTTATTTATATTCTTGGCGTAGATTTTATGGAGAAAATTCTCCATGTAATTTGTTTTTACGCAGTTATATATTTTTTATTTTTTATCTGACATATAAATATTTTTTGACACTTGATAATTAACAGATCAAGATAATGTGAGGCCAAAAGACAGCCCAGCTGATTGTGCCCAAAGAAGAAGTTATTGATATAATTTTTAGACCTTTATATATACATATATTTTTAATTTTTATTTACAATAATTATTTAAATAAGAAACTTTAGCTCTGAAGATATATTGTTTGTTTTATTGCTTTATTTAAACTGTTTTGGCCAAATCTCTTATTTGATACATATATAGTACATAATTTTTAAAATTAATATTTTTTTAACTTTTTCAAATTTCCCATTAAACTGAATTTATGTCGTATAAATAACGTAAGTGTATTATCTGCCTTGTTTATTTCAATATCTTATTAACCTTTTTTAAATTAAAAAAAAAAAAAAATCATTTGCTAACCCAGTTGCTACGCCCATGCCCTAGTTGTAACTTATTTTAAATTTCCCGCTAGCCACTAAGCCGGACATAACCCTCCTGGATATCGAGACCAAACAGATGTTTGTGATCGAATTCTCAAGTCCAGCTGAGAAGAATATCTCTCTCAAGGAGGAGGAAAGAGGTCCAAGTATATGGACCTCTTGTCCGAGCTTAGAAAGCTGTATCCCGGGTATAAAGTTAAGCTTGTAGTCCTGATAGTTAGTGTTTTGGGTGGCATGAAAGCCTCCTATCGAAGGAAAATCGAGTCCATTCCCGCCTGTAGATCTTCTGCCAACTCTTTGATCTGCAGAATGCAGAAAGCAGTGCTGCTCGGGTCGCTCCGTATTGTGCGGGCACTGGATCTGGCGTAATTTCCGCGGCTGCATATCGCCAGGGTTTGGGATGCAGTCGTATGTATTTAGCTCCACTAGTCTCTAGTATGACGCGGCTCAAAAGGTTGCTGAAGTTTGAGATTAGTGGACGCTTGTCAAAACCTGACAAACCCCAAAATAATGATAATCTTTATTTTTATAAACTTATTACACATAAAATAATATATAAGTTAAACAATAATTATATAAATAAAGACAAAGTGCCATTTCAAGGCAATCTAAACAACCACTGAGGCCAGTAGAGGTCTGTGTGTGGTTTCTTTCTGATATATGCACTTTAATGGTCTATATCTTACAACAGTATAATAATAATATACAGTAATAAATTTATAAACATTTTACATACATATACAATTAATTATACCAAACTATACAAAACTGAGCGCAAACTTGAACAAAACTGAAAGCACAAAACACAATAATCGGGGTTTCTATTTGTTATAATTTACGTTTGATTATTTCAATCCGATATTTAAAAGTTTTTAAATATGATTTGTAATTTATCTTCCGTAAGGTTTCTTACGAAGAGTTTTATAATTTTTTTATAGTTATTATTGTGTAACAAAATATCTTGGCTATTGGTGTATGTTTTAAATTCATTATACACCTTATGGCTATAATAAAGGAAACTTGTCTTGCCCAGTTCTTTATTTAATTTGCTGGGCCGTGCTTGATTTTGACTTCACGTATTATAAGTATGTTCGGAAAAATTTAATAAACTGTTGTCTTTATACAAATATTTTAATATTGTCAACTGACAATAACTGAGGCGCCGCTATTGAGATTTTGAGAAACTGACTGGTGGAGGATAGTCGAGTTTGTTTACTGTTGTTTTCATAGCGAGTTTTTAAAAAATGTCTTTAAAATTGCAAGAAAAAAATAAATGCAACGTGTATTGTTGTGTTTATCTTTGCAATGCAAAAGTAGGTCGTGATAAAGACCTAAGTTTTCATCGTGTTCCGAAACGTGGCAAAAAAGCCTTATTACCTTCAATTATAACCCTAGAGGTTACTTGGGCACTGAGAAAACGGAAAATTTCATTTAACACAACCCTCATATTGAATAATAAATTAATTTCAATAAATATCACATGAAGATACCATGGAACCTGTCAAAAATATCCTATCTGCGTCAGCCATGATGTACAACGCAGTGGCGCCTCTATCGGTAGTGTCAGATGACAATAGCTGATGCGTATATTTGTGATACGTGACTTATCGAGAAGTTATGAAATAAATTTTTTGATGGGTATCTTCTATTTTTTTATGAATTATTTTAACTATTATCTTTTGTAATATTATGATATTTCTAATGATTTTTTTACCTGACCCACCCCAGACTATTATTCCATAGTCAATAACTGATTCTGTCAAGGCATAATACACAACTTTTAGTTTACTAACTGAAAGTATTATTTATATATACTCATAATAACAACTGCAGCTAGGTCGAAACGAGTTATTCGATTTTAGCATTTCTTTAAATACTGCTCCTCGTCTATCGCTCTACATTAACGACTGTTTACTGACTGTCTTACAGGCTTATAGGGAGGAAATGAGTAGGCACGTAAACTAACAACAACTAATACAGGTGCTTTCTCTTAGAAGGAAACAATTAAATACATTTCACCTTTCTTAGGCCCGGTATTTCCACCTTACTGTTATCTATAAGAATAACTATCAATGGGATAATATTATCCATTTGATAGTCGCTAGGATAAATTGCTTTCTGTATTTCCAACTCTAGTTATTCCGTAGATAGCTATTCCGATTGATAATAATATTTTCGAATGTTTTTTATGTTGGTATTAGTAGCGTTATCTTAAACAAAGAGAGACATATACGCAACTCGCACGAATAAAAGAGAGATAGATACAACTGTCAAAATAAATGACAACTGTCAAAATTTTGTTCAGAAAAATGTGCGATAAACGCCCAAGAAGCGCAAATTTCAATATTTCCGAAACAAGGCAACTTTTAAATCTCGTGTTAAAATGTAAAAATGTTATAGAAAATAAAGCTACTGACGCAGTAAATCTAAAAGATAAATAAGGGGCCTGGGAAAAAAAATTGTATTATGTTTAATGCATCCTGCATACAGAATAGAAATGCAAAAACACTGAAAATTAAATACGATCGTTTATTTATTTTTATTTTTTAATTGATTGAAATCGATTAATAAATTCTTTCTCATCCCAATGGTTCATATTAAAGTCACTAGATTATACAAAGTACCGCAACAGCGGCCATGCTGGGGTTAAAAATGTCGCCAACACAAATGTTGTTCAGTGATTCCAACATTACAAAAATAAGAAACTAGTTTTTATTTTAAACATTGTAATCACGATTTTTTTAATCAAAGATGCACTATAACAAAATTGTGGTACAATTTCAATTATTTTTTTTATTTTTATTAAATAAAATGGATATAATATATAAATTTAAATTAAACTTAACCTTAAATATTCAAACCGCTGACAAAGAAGGTTATTAAATGAGAGCGAGAGAGGGAGATGTGACAGCGCAGACGTAAACTTAAGAACGTAAAAATTGGTGCTTTAGTTTGCTTAATAGGGGAAGCAATGTTGCCAGTCAAACCCTGGGGTCTGTCGGCTTCTTCAAAGGCTTGCTGTAATTTGTATAATCCAGTGACTTAGTTCATATGATTTGCTCTACATTTTCTTCATCATCGTCTGCTTGCAAATCTTCTAAATCAGCATCCATGATTTCTTTATTTAAAAATAAATGTAAATTATCTAAAAATAATCGATAATATTTTGTACATATTATCATAATATTTGTTACATATTTGAATTTGTTACATTTTGCATATATTATTTGTACATAATATTTGTTACATATTTGAATGAAAAAAACTCTCCAAAAAAAGTTTAATAATATTAACATTAAAGTCATAACACACTCACTTATTTAACTTTTTAATGACCAAAAGTTTTTGAATAAGCAAACAAGATCCTGTTCCTCTAGAAAAGCTTTTGATTATCAAAGCGCTGAGGTTAGCTCCGCTCTCAGTTGGGTACTACAGTGTAATTAGAAAATTAATTTATTTAATTATATTAAGGACGCCTCAGTGATCACATGACCTCAAATAGTCTATTAACACTTAATATAATCGTCCTCCCTTTGTAAAACATTGATGTGAAGTGTTAATTATCACACATTTTAAGCAGTGCCGGATGTTGCTTTAATTTGCAGGTTTATGTAACCCCTACTAAAGACATCGAAAACATATTTAATTTTTCGTCATATTAATCAACGTCATATTAATATATTCGTTATAATATAAAATTTGCCAAAAATACCGAGTGCTTTTTCTTAAATTCCTACTGTAACATATGCTACGAGAGTAGGTCAATAACTCCTTACAAAATCTAAGAGATGGCGCCAGTACAGGGGTCGGCAACCTTTCAGCAATTAACGCAACATGTGGCCGAGAATTATCCTGGGCAAGATGCAACTGATCACCAACAGCACCACGAAATGGGCGCACAATTGGTTGAAGAATATTATCCAAATATTGTTGTGTTGTTAAAAATCCATTGGAAAAAACGAGATCAGTTTTACCGCCAATGATTATCCCACCCCATGCCATCCCACACAATAATGTATCCCACACCATGCCATAACAGTACCACCTCTGTAACTGTGAACTTCCTGGACGTGCCTCAAACGGTCCAAATTACCGGATATTTTCCATACCCTTGTTCGACGTGAATCTGGATATATTCCATCTGGACTCAACAGTAAACAAAACTGTAGCCCTATCATTATCACACCAATATTGAAAATTGTGACACCAGTCTAATCTTGCTCGGCGAGGGGTTGACATCTGATTGGTCGTCGAAATAGAATATTAGCTTCGTGGAGACGATTTCTTACAGTATCGCGACTAACGGTTAAGTTAAGCGTTCGTTGTAACTCCCTTACCAAGTCGGGTGCTGTAATAGTAGGTTGTCTTCTAGAATTTAAGACCAAAAATCTGTCTTGACGTACTGTTGTACAGCGACAACGTCCTGGATGTTTTCGGCCGGACTTCCTGTTTCCCTGTAACGCCTCCATAACCGACTGATGACACTTTGAGAAACTCCTATCTGCTCGGTACATTAACTTGCCTGAAATCAGCTTGGAGAAGTCCCACCACACGATTCATCTCGTGGATATTTAAATGCTATCGCTACATTATTAAAAAAGAATTCCACTACTTAAAAACACTGCAATTATTAATATAAACGTTTTAAATTGAATTAAAATGAAACATGTGATCAACCTACGGATCATGTACTGAATCAAATTTGTCAAATTTGTTTGTTTTTTAGGGTTTTGTAGGTATGACCAAAAAACCCTTATACCGTCATTTTGTCGTCTGTCTGTCTGTTCGGTAAAAATTGTAGCCAAACGGCTAAACCTAGAGAGTTGAAATTTGGGATGCTTATACAACTCTTTGACCCGCACATAGGAAAAATACTAAAACATCTAAAAAACATATCCCCCTAAAAATATAAACAAATATGTAGTCATCGAAAAAAAATATATTTTTTTTAAATTCTGAGTAGGGTGTCAAATAAAAGCCCTTGGTACGTGGATTAACGATCAAATTTTTATTTTTGCAAAATAAATTATTATGAAGCGATTTTTGCCAAAATTGTGCAAAAAAAATGTTGTCCCACACCCTGTAGCCCAGATGGTTTAAACTGAAAATCTGAAAAAATTCTAAGTAATGTACATTAGTGTGAACCGGAATAGTACAACAGGAATTTTTGATCAGATTATGTTTTTGGAAAAAAAGCATTTTTTGTGTTTTTTTGCTAATAATGTTGAAAACTTATAGTTATATAACACGCTAAACAGTAACGTGTATCTTGGTGCAGTGGCTAAGGTACTGGCATTCTGCCCAAGAAAATGAGTTCAAATCCTACGAGAGGAGACAATATTATTTTTTATTTTTTTTTTTGCATTTTTATATTGTTTAAATTATTTTTTCAAAATTCTAGTTATATTTTGGCAATCGTTGCATTTAATTTTTAAAAGCGCAAATTTAATAACCAGTGGAAATTGTTGAAATTATAATTTAATTCTATATTTGAATGTACACGCAATCAAAGGGGAGGAGCTATGACTAAAAACAACCAATGGAAGCCATAGGCGCAATTTTCAAAATCTTAATGAACCTTGATATATAAAAAAATACTGCACATCTTTAGAAACTTAAATAATGGTAATAGGCATTCGAATTAAAATTCATAAAGAAATATTTTGACATAAAATTTGTTTTGGCATCCCAAATAATCATTATGTACTTACTAAATACCTGCAAAACCCCGAAAAATGTGTGAAAAATCACACTTCAAATCAATTTTTCTTGTCGGTTATTATTTTTACTTGTTTTCCATAGTCAACTACTCATAATTGCCTACTTTAATTGAAATACAACATTAGATGTACAGTAAGCAATATATTTTCATATATTTTTTTTTAATATCCCTAGACATTTCCGATGTGTGTATATAAAAAATAAGGTACCAAAAATAACATTTTTGTTTAAGCTTAATGTCAATATGTCGGAGTAATCTACGTCATCTGAGTCTACAGCTTCAGACTCAGATGATAGTTTTATTGGAAATGTACTTTTGTCACTGTCAAGTTCTCGTATTTTTAGAAACAGAAGTAATCCTTATTATATATGCGAGGAATTTGAATTTAAAAAATGCCGGTTGGAAAAAGCAATTGTTTTACATGAATGTAATACACATAACGCAGAACGAACAATATTGAAAAAAAAGACATTGTTCAAGATAAATCAAATGGCAAAGTAATGCAAGGAAGATCATTACAACAATGATTGGTTCCTCTCGTATCTAAATAGTAGGCAGCAATATGTAGAAATTGGAGATTCAAAGTCACTTATTGGGCTCAACAGCGCTATGAAGTGACGCCTAAGTGACGGACTATAACTGAACTAAGCGAAACGAGTAATAGTTTATTGTTTACATCTGGTTTACATGTGTTTTCTCGTGTAGTTTGTATTGCTTTTAAAAGTTAGTGTTGCAGTTTGTTTGTTATATTAACTTTTGATATCAATTATTATTCTTTTTTATATTACTTTATGTTATAATGAGTTATTATAACACAAATTGGTGTGTGTTTGGCTGTCACTCTAGAAAAGGAAGTAACAAAAATATTTACTTCCACTATTTTCCAAATGAGAAACAATTTGTGAACTGTTAATAAATTTGGTGCTGTGGAAGTGATAATAACAAACTAGTATTTATTAAACAAATTAAATAAAAAACAAACACTAAATTATAAAAATCCTTCTCGAACATAATTAAATATCTACCCGGGTAATTTTAATGCAGAATTAGGGCAAGCGGTCTCAAATTCTGTACGCAGCTTTTCTAATACATTTTCACTGAACTTTCAGTGCCTGCTTTTGTTTTTAATCAATTTATTTAGGCAAGGAGTTTCTAACAGAGGTTTCGGTTCATACTGTTGTAAGACAGGTTTCTTAAAAGTAGACCACAGGCATTTTAAATCTGTGCTGGTTAATATTTCCATACTCAATATATTATTTCTGGAACAAAAAGTAAAACCAACAGAAACCACACAAAAAAAATAAAAATCAAATATTTCACAATCAATCAATGCCCTGATCTTGGCTTCTTTCATTTTGGTTTGTTAACCACCTGGCACAAAATAATAGGATAGCTGAAATGTGTTTGCATGTAGTTCCTGCTTTACATGTGCAGGACATATTTAAAACTTCAACATCATTACTAAATTTTAATTTCCCAGTGACTTCGTGAGGTGGTGTTCTCAAACTGCTTGTTTGTAAACATAACCCACATATGTAGACATGCTCATCATTTTTGTCCAAAATTCCGCACAACATAAGATTTCCGGCGTTTAACAACTCTTCTCCTTCAACTACACACCTAGAAGAAGGTGTTGCACTTAAAAAATTAAAATAATTTAATAAAGATAGCTGTTTATTATCCACTGCAAATCGATGATTTAACATGTAAACAAATATGGACAACTTTCACATTACTCGTTTCAATTAGCTGTTCACAGCGCTCGTAGCGCCGCCATCGGGCATTGTTGTACCCAATATGTAACACAAGGAGTTCCGCAAGGAAGTGTGTTAGGACCACTTGTTTATATTTTATATGTTAATGACGTTGTGGAAGATGCTTTGAGTTTGGAACTTGTGGCCTTTGCGGATGACACCACATTAATGAGTTCCGATTCATTGTAGTACCCTTGTATCGAAAGTAAATGGCGACATAAAGTTACTGAATAATTGGCTAACTTCAAATGAACTAATATTAAATGAATAAAATAGTAGTTTCATAAAATTTGTAAAAAGAATACCTACATACCTATGGGGCTAGCCAATTAATAAAAAATAAAAAATCTATTAAATATGATTCAACGGTTAAATTATTAGGAATTCATTTGGATGAACAGCTTACATGGGATACTCAAATAGATAGTCTATGTAAAAAAATGTCCCAAGAATGATGGAAAATTAAATTACTAGCAAAATCATGTAGTCAAGTAGTAGTGTGGACATATTATTTTGCTAACATATACTCAGTGCTATCATATGGCTTACTATGCTGGGGCACAAGTTCCGAACTCATTAGATTATTTAGACTGCAAAAACGCATTCTTCGTAATATGGTTGGATGCAGTAATAGAGCATCATGTGTTCCAGTTTTTAAAAATTTACATCTCTTGACATTACAATGTATGTATATCTATCAAGCTTGCCTGTATGTAAGACAAAACTTGTCAGATTTTGATGGCTTCATTACCAAAAGTTGAACGAAGCGAATCTTTGCATTGTTGTTGAGTTAGGCCTTTACTAAAATAGTACAAAATCATCCAACGAAAACCTTCACAAGTAATATCCATTTTTTCACAAACGTGTTTTTGAAACGCTCATTGTCAACAAACTACTTGGTCAATTTATAGGTCAATATGGTCAATTTTAAGTTGCCACTGATTTCACAATAACAAATGTCAAATATTACGAATAAAGTAATGACACATTTCAATATTGCCATCTAGTGGTCGTTTGTAAAAACATAAATTGTAACCCTCGTATTATAAATGTATCATAAATATACAAGATAAAAATAAAGTATATAATAGAATTGAAAATCTAGTTCCGCTTAAACCAAAGAAACAGTCTATACAGGTGTTATATTTTAGTGGACGCAGCAAATATCTCGCTTATTTACTAAGTTAGTAATTTATTTCATATAACATGATTTATGCAGAAACATGTAAGCTACTTGATGACGGATGTACATTCATGATACCACTTCCGGTTTATAAGTAATTAATATCAACTTTGAAATTTCAAACGGAACATACTACATTTTTTTACAAATTTGAAAAGTACATCAAATTTGCTTTACAATCATATAAAATAATCCATATGTTACATTATTGAAAAGTAAAATGGCGGGCACTTTTTTATACACCTAGTCGAAAAAAGAACAGTGAGCCATGACTAAAAATTAACTAATGGCTGGTATTATAAAGCAAAATAGTTTGCTACTAAATTTTAGTTAAGAGTTAAACTAATTTAACCCATAGATTTCGGTATTATAAAATTTGTTTTAAAAAAGTTACCAACTAAATCTACAAACTAAATTAGTTGACAGATTTTCTGGGTACTAAATTATAGTTGGCAACTATATTTGTATTACATTTAAATAGTTAGCATTTTGTTTACATTGAAATAACTTGTTTTTACTATTTATACTAAAATATATATTTGATAATTAATAACTGCAAAGTAAGTAATAATATTGTACATAAAAAAATACATATGAATAGATTTATATATATATAAACAACACAAAATTTACAGGTTAGGTCATCAGTATATGTCAGTAGTGTATCATCACCATCCGTAAACGAAATACTGTTTACGGATGGATGACAGTAATAATTATGAAAATTCAAGAATACGTCATCCTAGAGAATTTCTTGAAAGAAGACACCCCTTTAATTATTATAATGATGAACAATTTAAACACAGATTTCGGTTTTCAAAAGATACTGTTTTTGAATTAATTGATAATTAAATTAAGTCCTTAACTTATATTACATTAGGTATATCTATTAATTGTTCTTTTTCAATTTCTGTATAATTTTTGCCTCTATCCCATTTTTTTTTTTCCATTTGAAATACTTTTTAACTTTTACGAATTCTTTTTCACTGTCAAAATTATAGGTTATAAACGTTAAACTGTTAAAACTACAACAGAAAAACCGCGAAATTTAGTATAGGCATCTACCGGTCAGTTGTATACTAACGTTCGGTCGGTAAATCTTGAGACTAAATTATTTTAGTTGCGAACTAGTTGATTAGTTGGCTGTTCTGATTTATAATACCGAAATTAAATAACTTGTTATATTAGTTATCAACTAAATTTAGTTTACAACTATTTAGTTGGGTCTTAAGTTATGTTTTTATAATACCGGCCATTAAACGATTAACTAAAACAATTGTAACTATTATTATTAAACGATAATTTTTTTTTTTTTAACTTAGAAAATACACGTCTAGCATGTCAACATTTTCTGAGTTAGAAAAATTTTTTTTATAATAAATTAATAAGGTACTACAATGAAACTTGCTAATAATAAAGGTTAGAACAATTATTACTTAGTAAATACTCAGTAACAATTGTCAACCTGTAAATACAGGTTTACAATTGTTTTAGTTAATTTTTAGTCATGGCTCACTATTCTTTTTTCGACTAGGTGTATAAAAAAGTGCCCGCCATTTTACTTTTTAATAATGTAACATATGGATTATTTTACATGATTGTAAAGCAAATTTGATGTACTTTTCAAATTTGTAAAAGAATGTAGTATGTTCCGTTTGAAACTTCAAAGTTGATATTAATTACTAATAAACCGGAAGTGGTATCATGAATGTACATCCGTCATCAAGTAGCTTACATGTTGCTGTATAAATCATGTTATATGAAATAAATTACTAACTAAATAAATAAGCGAGATATTTGCTGGGTCCACTAAAATATAACACACTGTATATGAATCTCATGCATAAAGTATCTTTTTTCACTCATGGGATTTCTACACCCGCCTACGTCTCGTGCTATCAAACTCCCTAATCATGAAAAAAAGTACTGGCTTACCTGTTGCATAAATATTGTTTAATCGGCTGCCTAGAAATGAACATAAATTCAAATATAATTACAACAAGCTAAAAAGTGCGCATAAAACTAAACCATTTTAAATTGGTTTTTATTTTTATTACCAACTTACTTACCTGTATCAGCCACTTGATGAAGCAGTGTTGTTTATTTTTCTTATGTTGGTATGTTTAGTGGTGGAATGTTTTTCATTGTTTTAGAGTTCGTAAATAGGATAAATAGCGCTGAAAATTCTTATCTGCTTAAACTGATTAAATAACTGAATTGTTAACTAGTTTACTGTGTTCGTAATTGTTTATGAAATCACAGGCCTGGACTTATATAATAATTACATGTTTACCCTTTTACCCTTTGGCATATTAAATTCAATTATCGGTTTTAATTAGATATTTGAAATAGACCACAACAAAAACAAATTATAAATCTTAAAATGACCGCTATAGGTACTTTGCCAAAACATGAGTAATGCTCTGTTTTACTTTCTACTTGAATTATATAGTAATACTTCGATTTTTGTAGTTAACCCTGACGTTCTGAAATAAGTGAAACAAATATCGCACGATATTACCAAATAATCTTTATCTCTTCTCCCTATATATATATATATATATATATATATATATATATCTATATATATATTTAGCTTAACAAGCCTTTATATATATATATATATATATATATATATATATATATATATATATATATACCATTGATCTCTTATTAATTCCATACCATTGATTACTTATTAATTGACCAATATATTTTACAATTTGACGACCGATTTAGAAGTTTTATTTTACTATATATATATATATATATTTATAAGAGACGTTTCGACTACTCAAGCGTAGTCATCTTCAGTCTACAATAAAATAATAGAAAATAATGTTAAAATGTAGTAAAAAAACAATTAAAAAAAAAAACAATATTCAGAAGTAATGTACTAAAATAAAAAATTAAGTTAGCTTACCAACGATGTGTGAAGGAGGTTCACACATGTCTAAACAGAAAAAACACAGTCCGGTAGGAATGGAAACATGTCAAAGGTAGAAACATGCGCATAAATCAAAAAACTAGACTTTGAAAAAGTCAGTTAGTGACGTATAACATGTACTTAAATTTTGTGTGTCGCTACGTTTGTTGACGTTATTATGGAAGGTACTTTGAATATGTAGCATTTCTGAGATAAGCCTTTTTCCACTATGTTTCTCAATGTCTAATATTTGCACCTGATTGTAGTCAAATTTATGGTTGCTTTTGTTGGCATGAATAGCCAAACCGGTGCTTTGTGGTTTAAGCCTGGTGTCGCCATGTTGAGTAAGCCTACATTTAAGCGCTTGGCTAGTGGTGCCAACATAAATTATATATATATATATATATATATATATATATATATATATATTATACAAAAAAGAATCTATTATTTCAAAACCCAATGTCAACAGCCAGGACCGGATTCAATATAAATAAGGCCCGAAGCTGAAAAATTTTTGGAGGCCTTTTTGTATTAAAGTTTTATTTAAGTTCGTGTATTATTTATATGCCTTTGCAAACGTGAGGCCCTAAGCTAAAACTTGTTTAGCTTAATAGTAAATCCGGTCCTGAATACAGCCCATCTTTACAACTAGAATATTATTTATAAGTTATAATAAATAAAACAATAAATAATAGTCTTTTAAACATTATTGTTACAATCAAAATCAAAACTGGACGTTCGGTAACCATCTTGATTACGTATGTTCTGAAGTTTTACAATTAACGCTCAGAATTTCTGTATTTTTAAATTAAATTTACTATTTTTTTAAAGATAAAACTATTAGGTAGTCAAGGATGAAATTTGTAGAAAAAAGGCAAAGTTGTTTGATAACTTACAAATATAAGGAATTATTTAATTCATCAAAGTATGCACCCATATTGTCTATACACTTTTGCCATTTAAGCGGCAGGTTGTTCAGGCCGGTGGTATAAAACCCTGGCGGACGAGAGACAATGAATTCCTGCAAGGCCGGTTTTACAGCATTGTCGGAACTAAACTGTTTTTCTATTAAAAAGTTGTCCAAATTGCGGAAGAAATGGTAGTCAATGGGGGCTAGGTCTGGTGAGCATGGAGGATGATGAAGAAGTTCCAACTCCAATTCCTATAGTTTTGCCACAGTTATTTGTGTAGTGTATGGTCTAGCGTCATCATGCAATAAGATAGGAGTCGATCTGTTGACCAATCTAGGCGGTTTTTCTTTAAGTTTTTGCATCATTTCGTCCAGTTGGTAGCAGTATGTTTCTCCTGTGATCGATGAGCCAGATATATTTTTTTTTTTTGTTTTAAAGTTACCTGTACGAAATTTGGCGAACCAATTTGATATTGTCTGCTGCGTAATAACACTAGATCCAAATACACTATTAATGTTTCGCGCGGTCTGCCAGGCCGTAGTTCCACGTAGGAACTCATAATTCATAATTGCGAATTTCCGACCGTTCCATTTTCAACAAAATTAATTTTTAAAAAAAGTTTTTGATATTTTTTAGAGCACTCAATGATTTTTTTTTACCCCTTCAGTAATCATTAAAAAATTTAAAAATGAAAAAAAAAACACAATTTTATTTACTGAACATATATATCCTTCATAAAAGCCATTTCGGGCCCAAAATGTGATAGAAAATTGATATTATGGTGTATAGTGTGGGTCGAGAAATAAAATAAATTCATAAAAAAAAAATCATTTTCTCGTACCTCGTTTGAATCATCGTAGCTGTCTTTTGTATCTGTTCCACATACCATGAATCGTATTTATTTTCGCCCGAGATTTGCTGGAGTAATCTTTTCTGCTGTGAGGATATCTTTAGCTACCACAGCGTTTGGAAGATTGAGGAAATTGGTCTGGAATGTCTGAGGTCTACAGTATCACACCAAGATAAATGTTTACAAGGCGGTGGACCTCTTAGTACTCCTATATAGTAGCGAATCTTGGTGTCTCTATCGTAGACACATCAGATTGTTGGAAAGATTTCATCAGAGATGTGTACGATCTATTCTGAAGATTAAATGGCAGGATTACGTGCCTGATACGGACATTCTAAAAAAAGCAGGCATGTTGAGCATTGAAGCTGTAAAATTTGACTCGCATATAATGGCTATATTTCACTTGAATGATTACAACCCTTGCTTACGGCTCGGGTGGTAAACTTCATCTTCGTGCCTCCATAGCTCCTATTATATGCTTATTAAATAAAATACTATTGTGCCCCATTTTTTCCCGGAGCACGCCAATGACTCATATGCGTTTCTATTATAAAATAGTGTATAAGAGTGTCTGAGACTTTATTTTATTTCCTTCTTAATCTTTCCATATATCCTGAATCTGTGTGTACTGGTCTACATATCAGGTAGCTGAAATAACTCGAGATTGTATGCATCCGGGTACACCAGTCTTTATTCTCAAATAAAAATAAATCATTACAAAACGATGCAAAATACTCGGTATCAGAATCGCTACCATTGTACATTCTTATTCTGTTACTCAATAGAACGTTTCCGACATCATAACATTTTTGTCAAATGATAAAAATATCACGAATATAGGATAAATTTATAGAAATTGGTTTTAGGAATAAGTCTGTGAAAAATGGTTGTCAAGGAAACTGGGGTATTATTCGGTTTCATTCATATATTGGTAAATATAGCTAATACAAAATGTTTCGATTGTAACGTCAACGTATTTAGAAAATTAGAGAATTTATTACTATAGTCGGATTGCTGATAGGTGACTGTTACATGTATGTATCAAGTAGTGCATTCATATAATAATCTAGTTACCATTTTTCAGCGATTTTAAAAATGTTTTTTGTTATTTGTCTTAGCTGTCAGTGTCTGTTAATAATATTAATTAGTAGAGCTTGCGGCCAATTATTAAATTCACAAACTTTAATTTTAAATCTGCTGGGATATTTTAATTCAGAAAAAGAGAACAACGGGCCACTTATTTCTCTATCTTGTGTCCATAAAAGAGTAGCAGATGCCTTAAAGATTTCGGAATCAACAATTCGTAGAATTATAAAATGTAATAAATCTGAATTTCTCACTAACAAAATCACGAGAAAACGAAGGAAATTAAAATCTGAACCAGTTTATTTTATTGATACATTGGCACAAAAGTATGGTCATGAAGTACTGAGATTACCTCCTTATCACTGCCAGTTTAACCCCATTGAACTAATTTGGGGTATAACATAAAATTATTATGATAGACATATTGGTCAAAACGGATATAGTGATAACGAAGTTTTGAAAATGTGGCAAGTAGCCTGTGATCAAATTAGTTGTGAAACTTAGGCAAAATCTGTTAAAAAAATCGAAAATTTAATAAATGAATGGTGGGAAAAGGAAAGGATTGTTGATGATATTAATCCAATAATAATAAATACAAGAAATGACAGCGATAGTTCAGATGACGACGATATCATGCATTACAGTGACTAATTTTTTTAAAATAAAAATACACATTTAAATACAACTTGTAGCAATATATTATATGAATAAATATATTTTTACTTAATATTTTATTACTTTGTACTTAGGGGAAACATAAAAATTTAATTTAATTAAACAACAAATTATAATTAAGGCTTCAACAGCTTCTTGGGTGATGAAAATCGCTGTCCACGCATTTTTTTGTTTGTTATTGGGGAACAAAAAAAATCGTTAGGGGATAAATCAGGTGAATACGGGCAATGAGACATTAATACAATGTTTTTCTCCTTCAAATAATCAATTGTTTGACGTGCTGTGTGGGAGCTAGCATTGTCATGATGAAGAATGTTGTGACGTTTTTAGTTGTTTTTCCTGATTTTGTCGATGACTTCTGGCAAACAAATTGTTGTATACCAATTAGTATTAACTGTTCTCCGATCCTCTCAAGCAGAGTTTCCCAAACTTCGAGCCGCGGAGCACTTTTCACGAGAAGAATTCGTCGCGGAGCACTATCATTGCTATATATATAGCAACAGTACTAGATCGCGGAGTTTGGGAAACTCTGAAATTGGGAAACTTTGTCTTTTTGAAATAAAATAATTAACTATTATTAAGACCTAGATCACAGCTCATAATTGTACACATTTTTTTTGAAGGTTTTTTCAATATTTTCATTTTGAAAAATATGTAAAAAACATGTTTTACAATAGGTAATATAAAAGTTTTCAAAAAAATTGATAAACAAATTATTGTATGAAAAGTGTTCAATTTATTTCTAAGGTTATCAATAAATTGGTCAATTAATTGATCAACTGTGTAAATCCGAATTAAGTCTAAAGCAGAGGAAAGAGTTGACAGATCTCAAACAAATATTCAGAATTGTGAATAATATGAATGATGATATTCCTTACATTAATTATTTAAATTTTCATATCCTTCAATACATATCACGACTAATTATACTTTCAGCGTAAACCTCTTTACCAATTATGATCTAAATTCCCCCATCAATCGTGTAAGTAGACTGTAAAATATCTATAGTGCTGAAGTTGATTTAGATCTATTTAATTCTTTCCTCAGCAGTTACACTAGAAAACTGACGACAGCGCCTTAGTAGAGAACACACCAATTCGTTTGCATGAAGCCATCATCAAATTTGCTGATGCTACAAAAGATTTCGGCCTTGCAGTAAATCTCGATAAGACGTTTATCCTGTCTAACCAACCTCAATAAATGCATAAGTTCTACCTCGCTGGCACCGACCTTAAAGAGGTGAATGCTTTCAAATATCTCGGTAGCATAGTTACATCGAAAGGCACGATCGATGACGAAATTACTGAGAGGATATCTTAAGCTACCGCAGCGTTTGGAAGATTGAGGAAATTGGTCTGGAATGTCAGAGGTCTACAGTATCACACCACGATAAAGTTTTACAGAGCGGTGGTCCTCTCAGTACTCCTATATAGTAGCGAATCTTGGTGTCTCTATCGCAGACACATCAGATTGTTGGAAAGATTTCATCAGAGATGTTTACGATCTATTCTGAAGATTAAATGGCAGGATTAGGTGCCTGATACTGACATTCTAAAAAAAAGGAAGGCATGTTGAGCCTTGAAGCTACCCTAATCCAGAAACATCTTAAATGGACAGGACATGTAATTAGAATGCCAGAAAACCGTATGCCTAAGCAGGTACTGTATTCAGAGCTATCACATGGCAGTAGAAACCCTGGAGCCTCGTACAGAAGATATAAAGATATGGTCAAGAGTTCACTCAAATCATGTCACCTCCTACATTCATCTTGGGAAAAGGTATGTACTGATCGCTCCAAGTGGAAACACTCGGTGTTTTGTGCAGTGAACCAGATTGAACGGCAGAGAATAACACTAGCTGAGACTGCTCGTGCTCGAAGGAAAGACAGACTTAATAGTATGCCTGTGTCATCTGGAGAGTATTTGTGCTGTGTGTGCGGAAAAACTTTTGTGTCGCGTATTGGACTCTACAGTCATGAAAAGGCACATTCATGAAGGAATGTGTAGATTTGCAAAAGCACCCATCGACGTTCGACGGGGTTGGATATATATACAATAGAAAAATTGAAAATTATCTACTCTTCACAGTTACACTTAAGTATTACATTATACACTATTGTTATATTATATTTTATTGTTTCATTATACATTATTGTTACATTATTGTTATTTTCTCTTGTACTGTACTTATTAATTATTTAGTGACTGCCTATAATTGAGTATGGCAATTCACATCTACTGGTAGCCCAAATAAAATTAAAAAAATTATGTTAAACATTTAAAATATCTTATTTTTTAAAATTTAATAGCATTTTCCAGAAATACAAACCTCTGCAACCACTTCAATAATAAACACCATAGAAGAAATGATTAATCCCAAAATTAGTAAATAGAATGCAGTCAGCAAATCATATACATTTAAAACTTTAATTTTACCTTCATCAAAAACCATTTCTTTCCTCTTTTCATTTATAAATGCTTCTACAGTATCCGTATTCCATTTCAGCAATAGCCCAGATTCTCTAAATTTTGATATAACATGATCAAACACCTTTAAATAAGGACTACCTCTATAAACGATATAAGAAACATAAGCACTTGTTGGACATTCTTTGACGATATGCAATAATTGAAAACCGTCAGATACTGTGTATTTAGTTTCTATTTTTGTTTTAGCGTCAGCTTGTCTCTCAAAAGCTCCTATATCTCGTTTGTAAGCAGCACGATCCAAAGAACCACCTTCACTCAAATATATAGTCTTCTGCTTTAAACTACGAGCTAAAGCATTATCTTCATAATCAAAAAATGCATAAAAACTTGCTGATGAAGTACCAATCTTAAGACCAGATTCATCAAATTCTTGCATTGTTTTTATATTCTTATAATAAGTAACAGTTGTGTAAGATGTCACTAAAGAACTTTGAAAAGTATTATCGATAACCAAGGAATATAGTAAGCAAAAAGCGACGAACATTTTTTGTGAATCCAAAGTTGGAAGCGTTATACTTTGTGTTAGAGTGGAGGCAAATATTTCTAAAGCTGGTAGTGTACCACATCTCACAATCCTTCTCTCAAAATTAATTGGTTTTATAAAGTACCAATAGAAGGTGCTTAGCAGATAAATGCCAAAAATTCCCAACCAAGCATCAAGAGTGAAGCAATGAAATATTTTTAACCATTGTGGTACTCTTTCCGCTGATGGAACAATTAAACATATATTATCAAAAGTTGTAGAGGTTGTAAATTCAATTTTATTAGTTCCATAGTTATGTATAAATCTTCCATTCATAGCAATTTCTACTTTTCTGTAAATAACATCGCCTAAACTACCAGTAAATGATCCATTTTCCAGCTTAGACCCATAATCTTCACTTTGTGTTGGACTAACGATTACTGCTTCAAAATTCAAATAATCCGCTAAAACTGCCAGTACAGTACCATCCAAACCACCAAAAAATCCACTGTGTTTTAGTATATTATATATTTTATAATCCTTAATCCCACTAGGAAGTTCACGAACAGCAGTTGGCGTTCTTTCAAACAATGAAACTTTTAAAGGATATCGTTTAAAATTCCTTAATATTTTTCTAAACTGTTTCTTCTTTTGGGTTGTATTAAACCATTGAACACTCCCCCACTTGCTGTCTTTATAATCAAAAGGATCATATACATAATTGTTTTTATTAGTAGAGCATATTTTTTTGAATAAAATACTTAGGACTCCCTTTTCATTCCAGATTTTTCGTAGCAAAATATCTACTGCTTGCAGATCGAAATTTGTTGGTGATATGAAGAGTACCATGTAGGTACCACGTGGTTTTGGGAAAAGACGGATGTTTTCTTTTAGAAATCTTTCAAAATCATACTCATCCCATGTTATGAAGAGAAAAGCATCTTCTGGGTCCCCGGAAAATCGCCTCATCCTTTGAAATTTTATAAATTCATGGTCATACTTAAAATTTATTTTTTCAGATGTGTTAAGATCTTTTCTACAACCACAATCCCCAAATTCTATGTTCAAATAATTAATCTTTTCTTCACTTCTTTTTTTGAGTACATAATTTTTAATTTCAAATGTTTTTGTTAATAGTTTATGTAGGTATAAATGTTGCATGAAAGCACTGGTGAACTCTTTTATGTTGTTCTCGTAATAATTATGTAATAATGATATTTTTATTGAAGTAGCATTTCCAAAATGCCATCTATATATTTTCCAGAAATCATCATCTTCTATATTGCATTTTATAACGTTTTTTTCTTTAAATGAAACGACGTACGTTAAGAATAATATAAAGAGAACAGCAACTTTCATTATGTTATAATTTGATGTTCAAAAATAAGAATTTAATTTTCTTTATGATGACGCCAGGCTGAAAAATAAAAAGCAAAGTGAGGTTATTGAGAAATGAAAAGCAAAACAAATTAAAGTTACAATTCTTTCTTATTTGAAAGGAGGTGATTTTCAGAAAAGTATGTATCGAGTCAATAAAATTCATTCAACTGATTGAATCTTATTTACTCTATATGGACCGCTTATTATGAAAGTGGTGTAAGCCCATATTTATTCGTTTCAATATATTACGAGGGTTGTTTTTTATATTTCGGGATTTGAGATTAAAAGAAATTATTGATCAACAAAACTGACTATTATTTTTCAAAATGTTGGGCCCCTGCCAGGACCAACAGATTACTCGGCGCTCTCCGGATAGTTGAAGATAGAATTTGTTAACCACAACCAGTGGCGTAGGCAAGGGGGGCGACGGGCCTGGGCCCCTCCCAGGACCAGCAGATTACACGGCACTGCCTGGGGAGTTGAAGATAAAATTTAACCACAACAGTAGTTAATTTTTCAATTTATTCATTGTAAACGATATTGGCATTTTCTTTTTTTTTTCGTATAAATAAACATCTTTTTAAGATTGCCTACTCTTGATAAAGTGACATAATTATTGTTCAAGTGAAAATACATCACTTTCCAAATATGCTCCAACGAATTATATGAAGGGGAGCGTTGATCCTTTTTCCCCCTGACACATCGACTAAAATATTCGCCCAGTCAAATGATAAAACTGTTTTAAACAACTAATGACTCGATTCAGATAAGATAAAGTGGAAATCTGACTTCGGTATAACCTTCAGAATGTAATTTTAAAATGACACCTCAAACGTGAAATAGAGTAAAAATAGTAGAAATATAATAAAGAGAGTAGTTTTGGAGACAATCGCGCTCTTAAAATCGGTATTTGGTTTTATTTTGTAGATAAATGTGAATATCAATATCTTCTTAGGTATTTTTGAAATTATAATGTTTTACACACAAAAAGAACTGATATAAGTTGTACTGAATAACAGTGGTGTATTCAGATGGAGGGGGGGGGGCACAAGCCCCCTCTGAAGGTCCAATGAAATGAAAATTTAACAATTTTATCATAATCGTACAGCAAAATAACTTATGTATTTTACAATAATAATAAGCTATATTTTATTATGATTAGTGTTGGAATTAACAGAAAATGCACATTTACATGTTATTTTTAGGTTTTCGTAGGTATAATCAAGAAATCCTTATTCCGTTACATGAGTCTGTTCGTTCTGTACAAATTGTGGCCAAGCTGCTGATTTAGAGAACTGAACATAAGTAAGAGAAATATTGAGACTTCAAAAATATATCCCGCGAAAAATATAAATAAATATGTATTTATCGAAGAAAAAATCAAGTGAAAGTTTTTGATACAGGGATTAACAATTACATTTTTTTATCAACAAATAATGGAATTATTATTTGATATAAACATCAGTATCCAACAGCAGGGGTGTCGAACTGATTTGGGTCGCAGTCTATTTTACATACAAAATGATAAGCAGTGATGGAACTTTAAATATCCCGAAGGGTTTCTTGACATTTTTTTATAAACAGAAAAGGGGAAGAGAGTATATTTTACATTTTTAAATATATTTTTCCCCTAAATAAGCTCAAGTGATTTTGATTACCACTTCAGGGGCCATAAAAAATAAGGTTCAGGGCCGTATGTGGCCCGCGTGCCTTCGAAATTTGATTCGGCCCTCCCCAAGACAAAATCCTGGCTGCGCCACTGTTTATAATAGATATATTATGGAACATAAGCATAAAAATTACACTACTATCTTTGTTCTGTTTATTACAAACAGATGTTTTGAAGGGTCAAATCCATTGTTCAGTGCATATGCGTTTATGCTATGGGCTTATTATAAACCAGGCTTTATAGTTGATGCATATGAATTAAAATTTTTCTTATGTACTCGTACAATACGTTGGAGTTATTATGTCCTTTCTTATAATCCTTATTTTCATTAAATTGTTAATCCTGACATATAAATAGATCAGTTAATATTTGTATTGCGTTTTTCCATAACCTTGAAACCATAACTTGTTTTTGTGAAACATTCTGCCTGCGTATAATTTTATTTATTAAATCCCAAGATTAGTACCAGGGAAATACGTACATATTGTGATTTAACATGATTTTAAACTTGTGAACAGTGCAGCTGTTGCAACTCGTAAACAAAAAACAAAGCATACGTGAAGGCTATTGTAAACAAACGAACCGTACAACGTTGCTTTCAAAAGTTTTGTTCTGGGAATGAGTCACTCCAAACTGAGCCTCGAGGTACACCCGAAACAATTGTTAACTAAGAAGATTTTGTTTTGTCAGAAGATGATTTCAGTCAGACTCCTCGAGAACTTGCAGATATGATAAACGTTGACCATACTATAATATTATAAAGGAGACTTTAGTTGACAGATGACGGTTAATTAAAGCGTATGGTTCAATGGGAGAGAACTAAAGCAATAACATTTCCATTTTTTAATAGAGCCATATCATTTGTTCACAGACAAAGATAGAAATAGAGAAAGAGATACTATTTGTTTCACTTGACACGCCTGTCTTCCATCTAGTGGTGGTGGGTTAATTTGACAAGACAATATATGTGTGATTACCTAAAAAAGATTATTTGTTTGTAAATTTTGTCATAATACATGCATATATTATTTAAATAAAACTTTTAGAAAGATTAGGGGAAATAGGGTAACTGCAGCGAATTTCGACTACGCAGGTAATTTCGACTATCCCATTATTTCTCTAAATAATTGCTGCCATATAGCGGTAGTATAACGTAACACTACGTTTATGCGAAAAACTAATCACACTTTATTTTAAGCCACGTCTGAATGTCGTTAGACGAACAGTGTAGATATTTATATTATTTAGGTGTTAAAATATTTTTTTATTGGTTTTAATTAGCAGTTGTTTATCAAAGGAAAGTTGAACAAAATATTTTGCATTGAATAAACTGATAAGAACTGATCCAAATACATATATATTAGCTGGTAAAATTTGATTTTCATAATATTTTGTTACAATATCACAGGCTAAATAAAACAGATTTGATTGCAGGTAATATCGACTAGAGGAATGAAGCTACTATGGACTAGTCGATATTACATGCATGCATGTTTCACTTACCTAATTTGACGACAGTTAAAATCACGTCTTAATAAAAGTTTCTATTATTATATTCTTTTACCTAAATAAAATGTAAAAGAGACAAGAAACGTTGATTATCTTAAAATTTTAGGGTAGTCGATATTAACATCACTTTTTTGAAATCAACGTTTTTTTCATATTTTTTTTATGTCGAACTTAAGTTGTAATAACAGCTTGTTTCATCGTGAAAATATTTAGCACCTAAAGACAAGTGAATGAGGTATCGATTGGGACTACTTTCCTACCAAAATATTGAATAGTACGTAAATTAAAAAATAAATAAATTTGGTAGTCGAAATTCGCTGTAGTTACCCTATAATATGAAAGTAATTTTTGAAAATATTTTGATAATTGTGAGTAAATAATAAACAACTGACCTATAACGTGTAATAAACAACAAAATTCAATTTTAAAATTCTGACTGTAACAGAAATGCATTGTCAACTTACACTGGTGTATTCGGTGTTTACCAAGTTGAATGGAGCTGGTTGTAGCGTAAATTTAAAAGAAATTGAATTACAAATACTTTAACAAAGAGCTGACAGTCATACACTTGGGCGAACAAATGAAATATAAACAACATAATGTTTAAATAATCTATTTTGATTTTAAAATTACCGAGTTGAAAAGTTTTTAAGAAACTATGTCCAGAAATACACGTGGAACTCCTTCCACTACACCATTAGCGACCGCCCAGAGCTGAATGCCCGCGCGTGTATTCAAAGGGACAGACGTTGAAGTTACCATATTATAATATAACAAAAAAAAAAAACTATGAACGTACGTTACAGTAAGAAGCAAAAATACGTTCTTGACATCTTACATAAAACTGTGTGAAATAGATATATATTTCTTTATCGGTTTTCAATCGATCAATCTGTCAAGTAAATTCTCCTTTACTATAACTTCAATCCCCCCCCCCCGCAGGATTTTCTCTACTAGGGCAGTCAACTTTGTCCAAGCGAAGAAAATATGATGCAAAGTGTGAATTTTCACACATTTCAGGGTTATGAAGGCATTTAATAAGTGTAAGTCAAAACAATGCTTGATGTCTAAGAATATTTTTTTGATAAAAAGTTTATTGATAATCATTTTTACTCGTTATTTGAGTACTAAGAGCTAGGGATGGGAAAAAAGCATCGATGTATCGAAAACATCGATGTTTGTTTTAAAAACATCGATGTTTTTACCATCGATGGTCAGCTGGCGATAGTATCGATAAAACATCGATGTGTACTACCGATGTCGATGTTAAACTTTGAAATTCAGAAACTACTGCTACAGCGCTCGAATCTTAAAATTTTAATTTTTATTCATATTAGTACACAAAATATAAGAGCTATCTATTGTGATATAACAATACTAATAGAGTAAGTTCTTATTCTTTTTAGCAGTTAGCAGAATAATAAAAAAAATAAGAAGAAACTAATAATCTAATAAAAAAATCTAATTTTTGCAAACAATGCAACAACCAACGACGCCAACAAACTTGTTGCTTTTTGAATCTTGTTGACACTTTCCCAGTTGTTATTCCTCCACTCCCTGGAATTACCGTATTGGGAAATATAATTATAATTTATTTATTAATAAAACAATTATTAGGATTATTATATTGTAATGTTAGTGTAAAATTTATATTAGGATTGCTATGTTAGTGTTATAAAAAATGTAATATTTATTTCAACTTAAAAAAGTGAAAAAAAAATGTGTATGACAGTATGTTATTTTTATGTTAAATAATATAAAATTAACATTAAGATTACTATATTAGTATTATAATAAAATGCTGTATTTTATTTTAGAAATGTAAAAATAGTAAGAACAAATTAGGATTATTAAATTGGGTAATGTTAATGTGAAATTAATTACTATTAAAAAAGATTGATATTTCTATTTAAAAATCTAATAAATGCTTTTTGTGTATTATAAGTTACTTTTTTTCGTATTTTATCTTTAAATTATTAAATAAAGCCTATATATTATAAATAAATAGCTTTTTTAATATTAATAAAACATCGATGTATCGGAAACATCGATGTTTTTCCTTCGATGTTTTTTCAACATCGATAGTAAGGCGCCGATGTTAACATCGATGTTAAACATCGATGTTTTGCCTTCGATGTACAATCCTACTAAGAGCTGCCATTTAATATTTTTAAACTAAATTTAAATAATTTGCGAAAATTTATTTGCAATTACTACATTTGCTTTGTATCTTAAGTCTTCATTAAATTAATAAGAAACAGAACCGCAGTAAGTGGGGCGTAGGGGGCGACAGCCCCTAGTGCACTAAGGAAAAGGGCGCCGATGAGCTTGAATAAGGGGCGCCACATTGCGAAAGCGAGGACCTTTTTTTTGCTTTTCACTTGGATTTTGGGAGGTGAGGACCTTTTTTTTGCTCATGATCTACATTTTGGGCGGTGAGAATCTTGATTTTGCTTATCACTTACATTTATTTGCCAAGGGCGCCAAAACGCAGTTTTACCCTAGCGCAAGTTTTCCTTACTGTGCCTCTGATAAGAAATATATTGATAACTGGCTTCATTTCAAAAACGTATTTCTCACTAAATAAAAAATTGAAATAACCAAAAAGGCAAATGAGTTCAGGCCACTGAACATGCTCCCTGCTTGTGAAAAAATACTGGAAAAATTTGTATATCAACAAATTATTCAACATTTGGATAAAAGTAATACTTTACCAAAGTTCCAGTCGGGATTCAGAAGTAAACATTCATGTGTAAGTAAACAGCATGTTATAAATGAATGGAAAGCCTCTTTAGATAAGCAAAAACATGTAGGACTAGTTTTCTTAGATCTAAGAAGAGCTTTCGAAACTATTGATAGATCAATACTTCTGCAGAAACTTTACTGCGATAGTATAAGGGGCACAGTATTGAAATGGTTAAACAGTTACATGCTGAACAGAGAACAAAAGATGAAATGGAATTGTGTGCTTGATGAGAAATTAGAAAACTGTATAGGAGTGCCACAGGGAAGTGTGTTGGGACCTTTGCTATTTATTGTATACATTAATGACATCACAAAAATATTAAAAAAGTGTAAAATAAATATGTTTGCGGATGATACTTTAATATATGTTGAAGGAGATAGTTATAAAGATGTAGTTAGTGGATTAAAAGATGAACTAAAAATAATGAATGAGTATTTGGAAATGAACAGACTGAAACTTAACTTAGATAAATGTAAATATATGATATTATGTAAAAATAGTGAGTACGATTTAGATATAAAAGACAATAGGGTCGAAAGAGTAGAAGTTAATAATTGCGTGTTAGAATTGGTTGATAAATATATTCCGGTGTCCATTAATGTACATTATTGAGATTTTTTCAGATTTTTAGATCAAACTCGCTGGGAGATAGGGAGGGAGAAAAAAGTTTTTTGTAATATTTTTGGCAAAATGCCATAAAAAAAAATCAAAAATAAAAATTTGTTTGGTTATCCAAGCATTGAGAGCTTTCATTTGATACCCCACTCAAAAATTTTAAAAAATATTTAATTTTCCTTTAAATACATATTTGTTTATATTTATCCCGCGCTGTATTTTTTTGTAATAATAATAATAATAATAATAATAATTTATTCAAGTTTTTTGTACATTAAATATACAGTAACTTAAGTCTAATTTAGCCCATCATGCCAGTTCAGTTATACTCATACGGAATTCGTCAACACTGTATAATGCGCGGTTAGAAAGGAATATCTTCATTCTTTTTTAGGGTTTTGTAGGTATGACCAAAAAACCCTTATACCGTCATTTTGTCGTCTGTCTCTCTGTCTGTCTGTCTGTCTGTGTTTTTTTGTGTATTTATCTGTGTTTTTTGTGTTTTTAGCTAAAATATGTTAAATATTTAATTCCCTATGTAACACTTCAGATAAGAAACTCTGGTAGCTCAGATGGTTTCGTAACGCACATTGTAAATTGCAGTGCTGCGAACGTTGCAGAGTTCGAATCCTGTTAATTTTATTTTTTTCTGTTTTTTTTTGCATTTCTATTTTGTTTAAATTATTTTGTCAAAATTCTAGTTATATTTTGGTAAATGTTGCATTTATTTTTTAAAAGCGTAAATTTAATAACCAGTGGGAAGTGTTGAAATTATAATTTAATTCTGTTTGACGAAATCAGAGGGCGGGACTTATGATATAACCTAACCAATGGAAGCCATAGGCGCAATTTTAAAAATCTTACTGAACCTTGCTGTATAAATAAAATACTGTACATATTTAGAAACTTAAATAATGGTATTAGGCATTCGAATTAAAATTCATAAAAAAATATTTTGACATAAAATTTGTTTTGGCATCCCAAATAATCATTATTCAGTTACTAAATACCTGCAAAACCCAGAAATGTGTGGATTCACACTTCACATAAATTTTTTAAATATATTTCTATTAAGATTTTTGATCTGAAGCGGAAGCATATTATACAGGTTGACTCCGATTACCGACGGTAACTGTCTGGTCGTGGTATATCTACACAGAGGCGTCCGACAAAGTTCCTTTTGCCTGGTGTTATAATTGTGAGTGTTCTGGTTTTTTTCCAGAACACTTTCATTGTCTTTAATGTACAAAAGTACATTTAAGATGTACAATGATGGAAGCGTCAATATGTTCAGTTTCCTAAATAGATCTCTACAATGTGCGTAGCGTTTAGCTTTCGCTAAAATGCATATAGCTTTTTTTTTGGACTTTAAATATACGCGTCCATTCAGTGGAGTTGCCCCATAGCTCGACACCGTAAGAGAGTAGACTATGGAAGTAGGCATAATACAACATTCTGACGGTGGTTTCGGAAACACATTCGGTCATTCTCTTTAGCATATACGTAATTCTATTCAGTTTAATAGATAGTACGTGGATATGGTCTTTCCACGTTAGCCGGCAGTCCAAATGAAATCCAAGAAACTTAACGGTATTTTCATTGTACAGAGTATTGTTATTTAACATCCTATTTAAGCTGAAAATAATTGTATTCTGTATATTTTCCTATATGTGGGTCAAAGAATTGTACAAGCGTGTCAAATTTCACTAAGTTCAGTCGTTTGGCTACAATTTATACCATATAGACAGACAGACAGACAGACACATGAGTGACTTTATAAGGGTTTTTTGGTGGTCATACCTACAAAACCTTAAAAATGGTTTCAAATTACTGGACTGATTTGACAGTCCCAGTCCACCCGTGCCTGAAATGTGTGAAAATTCATGCTTCACATATTGTAAATATTTATGATTTAACATTGTCCTAGTATATATACATTGTAAACAATTAAATAAAATAATTATTAAATATATATTTAATTAAATAAATACAGTAAATAATTATTGTAAACAAGAATATATATTGTTAACGGTACGTATAACCATTATCGTGGGCGCTGACTGAATTTATTTCAAGGGGTGGGGGGGTGGGTGTTAAATATAGAGGTATATTTTTGAAAATATTTAGTAATTTATTAAATAAACTTTCATAAATACATAACACTAAAGGCTGCGATCATTAGCAAATAACCTTAATAGACCGGGAGCTCATGACATTTTTGGTCTCCGATTTCATACAGCATGCCTTTTGGAGGAGAGAATATTTACCCTGTGATAACAAAAAAGGGATGGTACTAAACCCCTGCACGCTTTCCGGTCATAGGGAAAATTGCATTTCCACTTGCACAAAATTTTTGTATTTTTCTCAGACTTAATACTGCTTGCTCTTTTGTCAAAAGAGAGTTATAACAAATTTAAAGTCTTTTAATTATAGGCATGCTGTATGAAAACGCGGAAAATCATATTTTTTTATTACAAGATCACATGACCGTTTGAGCCCTTTGGGACCCTCCGAATCGCATGCATATATTTAAAAGACTTTAAATTTGTTATAACTTTCTTTTGACAAAAGGGCAAGCAATATTAAATCAGAGAAAAGCACAAAAATTTTGTGTTTAAGTGGAAATGCAATTTTCCCTATGACCGGAAAGCGTGCAAGGGTTTAGTACCATCCCTTTTTTGTTGTCACAGGGTAAATATTCTCTCCTCCAAAAGGCATGCTGTATGAAATCGGAGACCAAAAACTGTCATGAGCTCCCGGTCTATAATGATTTTTTATATAAAATCTACTCTATTATAAATTATTTTAAAAATATCGTTCATTTTGCCGTGATTACTACAAAGCAAGATTTGTCCTACACACTCAGCATGCCGCCTTCACTTATTATATACCTGCGAAACCCTGCAATATGTGAAAATTCACACTTCATATAAATTTTTTTTATTTGGTCATCACTTGTATTTCTGAAGCGATGACCTTTTTTTTAGATCATCACTTGAAATTTAGAAGTGATGATGCCTCCAAGCCTCCAAGGGCCCCCTCCAAAAAAATTCCTGGATGCGCCACGGAAAATAGGCATAAGAGAAATTGTTTAAATTTTAACAAAAAATCTTTTTAAATTTTTATAATAAATATTGAAACGGTGTACCATACCTCATAAGTCACTAACACTTCTAACTTATTTAGCTTCAATTTCACTTTTTAATAGAAATTACATTGGAAAATATCTTAACATCACTTAAAATTTTACACGACTTTTAAAACTAATATATTCAAAGTAACTGTACACAGATGTCTCTAGTTCAAGCAAAATCCAACACACTAATAACAGTGATTTTCATATTATATTTTGTTACGCTAAATACTATTTATGAATATTTTGATTTAATATTATATTCACAAAATGTTTACATAAGGCTCTGACACAATGTACACTGTGTTTCTCTACGTAACTAAATTAATTTTCCTGTAAATAATGGTTCATTATATTGAACTGTTTTTTTAATAAATAGATTTAATAAACACAATTTTTATACTTTTAGCATGTAGATTTTTATCAGAGAAATATCTATGTGACAATTTAAGCCAATCATAAATTATTTAGGTTCATATTTTATATCAAACACAATAAAGTTAATTTGAAAATATTATATTCGCCGCATTATTTTCAGCTTTCCAGAAAGACCAGCATAATAACCTTCAAAATATGTTATCAGATCTTCATCGAAGAGCTTCAGTCCATCATTGAGAATATTTTGAAAAACAAAGAATTGCCACTAGACTAGAACGAAGGCCTGATTATCAAAAAACCAAAGAAGGGGAACCTGAAAGAGTGGGAAAAGTGGAGAGAAATTTCACAGCTTAATCTTACACAAAATTATAAGCCATGTACTACACCAGGTCCCAAAATGCTCGATACTGACCCCTAGGTGTCAATATGACATTGTTAGAAGTCGATTGGGGGCCAACAAAAAAAAGGTGGGCTTTTGTTATGTGGGAGTGGTAATTTCAGAAATAAAATTTCATTATTATTTAAAGTAAAATTATTCAATTAGTTAAAAAGTATTCAATTTATTCAAATGTTAGAACTAATCTACTTTAAGATAAACTTTCTCAAGGGTTAGTTGAGATATCACATATTTTTCTAGTTAAGCATTAAAAAAGATACAGAGTGATTTACCGGTCGTATATTATATGATTAGTTGAAAGAACGGTATTGTTTAGATCAAAATAGTATCAGTCAAATGTTTATACAAAAGCCGATAGGCGACAATATATTTTCAGTGAGATGGACCGCGTAGTAATTAGAGTCAAAAATTAATCACTTGGGTTTATAAATTATTGGTCATAGAAAGATAAGTTTATAAAAGGGGTTGTTGTTAATGTGGAGAGCTGATTATTTTTACAACGACAAAAAAAGGGGTCAGAGATCAGATAATTAGTTTTAAGTAAAGAGTTGGAAAAATCTTGTGAGAGACAAAGTTAGTGATGAATAAAACGCCACCGTGAACGGACGAACCTCCCAAGTAATTTTGGTAGAGAAACCCGGTAGTTGTCGAGAGTAAACCAGAAGTAATCTGGAAGTGTTGAGGTCTGTTTGAAATTAAATAAACGAACCTCGTAACGGGTTAAACACCGTGAGAGTTGTGAGGCGAATACGGTGATTGTGAGGTTTTTGTGAGTGTCTCTCATGGGATTTTATAGCCAGCGATAATTGTAAGTTCTAATGTAATCATAACCTTTTCGATATTAATTAAACATTAAACGTAGATTAAGTAAAATGCAGACTTTAATTCAAACATCCTTATTCCTCTCATAAAGAGTCTAAGCAACCAACCGGCGGATCCTTTAGATTTTCAGACTTGATACCGCTCGCAAGTTTGGAAATCCACTATGTGGAGGGCCTTTCAAAGTAAGTACCATGTAGTACAAATGAAATTATTTAAATTCATCTAGCCAACCTTGACGTTTCGACCGATCCTAGAAATGCCCCCACAGTTATCCAAGGACTAGTGAGCTATTGTTGGAGCTGTGGTCGGCACATTTGCTATTCTTTTGGATTTCTTATCTTCTCTGGTTATCATTTGAAAAAATTTAAATCCCAGCCCCTGGTTATTACTTGAAAAATTTTGATTTCCCCGATTATCACTTGAAAATTTTAGATTCCTTTCCTCCGGTCATAACTTGCAAATTTTATATTTCTTCCTCCATCAATTGCCACATAATTTTTGTTTAATCCAGTTGTGTGCTTATACAGGGTGGGCCATGGGAACCTGACGATTTTTGAATACATTAATAGTAAATTATACGCCATTTTAATTTTTTTAAATTATATCAGTCATGTGATGACCATTTTGCTCATAACATGTTTCAAGTCTGTTCATAAATTCTTGGTGAATGCGGTCCAGTAGAGCTTCGTAAATCGCCTCTTTTGGACTGTGCAGAAGCCGTTCATGCAGCTGCCGAGGGTTTTCAGAGGCGTAATAACGACAGTTTTGTCGATTAACAAATCCATTCAAATAGAAGTGAGCTTCGTCACTAATAAACAACACTGCATCTTCGTTTACTTCAAGCATCGCGAGCATAGCCAAACAAAAATCATTGCGTTGCGGATAGTCGTTTGGTTTCAGCTCCTGGACTAAAGTCAACTTGTATGGATGAAACTTCAGATCTTGTTTAACAATACGACGGACTGTGGAACGACTTATACTTAAGACTTGAGTGTGTTTTCGTGCAAAACGCCTTAGGCTTCTTTGGAAAGCCTCCCTCACCCTCTCGACGGGTCCAAGCGGGTCCAGGCGGTTTTTTATTCATGATGTTCCCGCTTGTTTGAAAGTCGTTGACCCATTTGAGAATTGTGTTTCGGCTAGGGATGCTTAACGCGTCTTACACAAACACACGATGTCTTACATTCAGTCATGATGTACACTAAACTGCTCGAACTGACGGTTGTAATGGAACCTACCGTTTACTTCTACCCCATCTACCTGCAGAGTACTACCTGTTTCAAAAACGTCAGGTTCCCATGGCCAACCCTGTATATTGCTATGGAATTCGTGGAGTTGCCACTGACTGGTTCTCCTCTTACTTATCTAATAGATCGCAATTTGTTAAAATATCATACAAATCAGGCAATGGTACATTGAAAAATGTACTCTCATTTTTTACCCATAAATATTGGTGTTCCTCAAGGATCGGTATTAGGTTCAATTGTATTTTTACTTTTTGTAAATGCATTGTTCTTTTTTATAAACTCTTTCGTAACTATGTATGCTGGCGATACTTCGGCCTTGATATGTGGACAAAATTGTGGAGAAATACAAGAAGAAGCTAATAAATTACTACATGATACGAATAATTGATTTGTATTTAATAAATTTTATCTTAATTTCGATAAAACTAACTTCTTACATTTTCAAATTATTAATAATAAAAACTTACCAGATATTAAATTAAATGTTGGTACCAAAGATATTACTAAAGTAAATAATACAAAACATTTCTAGGTTTATTAGTTGATGAGAACTTGAACTGGTCTTATCCCTGTCAAAATCTCATCAGCTAATCAAATGTATTATGCTTTCAAATCAGATCTTTAACAAGTCAGTCAATTTCAGTTACTTAAATACATTCTATTATGGCCATGTACATCCCATTATACTGTATGAAATTTGTTTTTGGATTTCAATAAAATTATCTAATGACGTTTTTATTGCTCAAAAAGGGATAATACGATGCATTACTAGAATAAATACTAGAGCGTCCTGTAGGGATTATTTTACTCAATATAAAATCTTAACACTACCCAGTATGTTCATAATAGAGGTACTGTGCTATACATACAAATCAAAACATAATTTGCAAACTAATTCTGATGTTCATGGGTACTACACTCGAAATCGTAATAAGTTTCGTACACCTAGACATAGACTAGAGTTTATAAAAAATGCATACAATTCTGTTGGTTTATATTTATTTAATATGTTACCTGACAAATATAAATGCACTCAAAACAATTAAAAAAATTTAAAATAATCTCATAAATTTACTTCTTGAGCATGCTATATATAACATTGAAGAATTCTGCAATATATGCAAGAAATTATTATAAATATGTAATCCTCTATTACCAGCATTATTTTTATTCTGTTCTTTTTGTATTCCATATGATATTTTGAGCTTTTTTTTGGTTTTAATATATTATTATTATTATTATTTGGGATTTGTCAGGTCTTGACAAGTGTCCACTCATCGCAAACTTCAGCAACCTTTTGAGCCGCGTCATACTAGAGACTAGTGGAGCTAAATACATACGACTGCATCCCAAACTCTAGCGATATGCAGCCGCGAAAATTACGCTAGATCCAGTGCCCGCACAATGCGGAGTGACCCGAGCAGCACTGCTTTCTACACCCTGCAGATCAAAGAGGTAGCAGAAGGTCTGCAGGCGGGAATGGATTCGATTTCCCTGCGATAGGAAGCTTTCATACCACCCAAAATACCAACTATCAGGACTAAAAGCTTAACTTTATATCCTGGATACAACTTTCTAAGCTCGGACAAGAGGTCCATATACTTGGATCTGGTTTTCCAGCATTAAAAACCATGAATGCCACATTGACCTGACGTATCCGAAAACTTAACTACAAAAGAGCTTTCAGTACCTACCACAACATTGGACATCACTCCTAGGTTTCCAATGGGACTATTTTAACTCTATTCATAATATAACTGGTTGAAAAATAAATGATTTAAGTGAGATTGTTAACTCCCAGTTAAATAACTAAGTTCAACAGCTCCATAATTTTAACCAAATTATTGACAGATATTTTTTCTGCTCCTTCTTTACGCACAACAACTTGTTAAACTAAATGTTGACAAAATGCGTATAAACATGCTAAACAAATAGCTAATAAACAATTTGGTGGGCAATTCCTCAAATTTAAATAATATTATTTCAAGATTAATGGCATTTATATAAACAAGGAACAATAATTTAGTTGTCACTGGTATATTTTGATTTATTGAGTAAACACTCTGTCATATGCACATTTATTATTCTGAGTACAGAACTGTCATACACGAGTAATAAAAATAAACTACAGTTTATATTGATTATTAAGTATCACAGATAATTCCTAGCCGGACATTCTATTAATTGACTCTAAGCTTTGATACGGTCAACCATAAACGGCTATTAACTCAACTTGAAAAAATGGTTTAAGAGGTCATAATTTAAATTTATTGGAAAGTTATCTTATCGAACGAGTTCAAATGACTTCAGTAAATGGTGTTCTGAGTGATATAGGTTATGTGACAACAGGGGTCCCACAAGGAACTTGCTTAGGACCGCTTCTATTTATAGTATATATTAATGACCTACTTAAAAAATTGATGTGAAGTGTGAATATACACACATTTCAGGGTTTCGCAGGTATATAATAAGTGAAGGCGGTATGCTGAGTGTGTAGGACAAATTTTACTTTGTAGTAATCACGGCAAAATGAACGATATTTTTAAAATAATTTATCGTCTGTTAATCATATAATAAGATAATTATTAAATTTACGCTCTTAAAAATTAAATACAACATTTGTCAAAATATAACTAGAATTTTGACAAAATAATTTCAACATAATAAAAATGCAAAAAAAAAAACAGAAAAAATAAAATTCACTCAGTACTCAAACTCGAAACCCTTCGTTTACCAGCGAGTTTTAGCTTACGACACCAGTGCTCTAACCAATAACCCCATCGTACGCCTTGCATGTGAGTGTCTTACATTGGTATAACTTTTGTACTTTGTGAACCAAAAACCACAAAAAATGCGTTATTTTCCGAAAACATAATCTGATCAAAAATTCCTGTTGTACTATTTCGGTTCACACCAATATACATTACTTAGAATTTTTTTAGATTTTTAGTTTAAACCATCTGGGCTACAGGGTGTGGGACAAAAAACTTTTTGCACAATTTTGGCAAAAATCGCTTCAAAATAATTTATTTTGCAAAAATAAAAATTTGATCGTTAATCCACGTACTAAGGGCTTTCATTTGATACCCTACTCAGAATTTAAAAAAAATATTTTTGTTTTCGATGAGCACATATTTGTTTATATTTTTAGGGGAGTATGTTTTTTAGATGTTTTAGTATTTTTCCTATGTGCGGGTCAAAGAGTTGTATAAGCATACCAAATTTCAACTCTCTAGGTGTAGCCGTTTGGCTACAATTTTTACCGAACAGACAGACAGACAGACAGACAGACAGACAGACAGACAGACAGACAGACAGACAGACAGACAGACAGACAGACAGACAGACAGACAGACAGACAGACAGACAGACAGACAGACAGACAGACGACAAAATGACGGTATAAGGGTTTTTTGGTCATACCTACAAAACCAGGGATGGGGAGTCGACAGAAAAATTATCGACTCCCGACTCTCGACTCCGGAGTCGGTATTTTTGAAAATCGACTCCGACTCCGACTCCGACTCCCGACTCCTTTCACTGGTAAATTGTAAAGTCTATTCCAAATGTTTAAGCGGAACTAAATGGAATTTTTATTTTCTCAAATTATCACGAGTTTACTTTTTAACTATGAAAGTGGGCTTTTGTTAAACAAAATGATACAAAGCTTCATTCAATCCTTAAAAGTTAGTAGATTTCGATATCTAATTCCGCTTAAACCAAGCCAACAGACTATACTTACATTAAATATCTTGGGTTGGGGCGAGCTGTTTTTATAAAATTTCATTTTCATTTCATCTTGACTATTGAGTCATTTTTAATAAAAATTTTCAAATATATTAGTTTTAAAAAAAAATTGTTTTGTATTTTATATAAAGTCTGTTTTTTTGGTTTAAGCGGAACTAGATTTTCAATACTAGTTACTTTTACCGTTTGATTGAAGCTTTGAAAAAATAACTAATGACAACTTGCAAAAATAAAAATTCCAGTTAGTTCCGATAATCGTTTGGAACAAACTGTACTTTATTTTTCATAACATGTCACTTTTTTCTTTTGACATATAGATTTTAGCTGCCAACATGAAACATAAATTAATCACAAAGCCCGTTACAACTTGAGAAAATAAAAATCCAGTTTAGTTTCGTTTTAACATAATAAACAAAGTATACAAAAAAAGAAAAATTAAATATTACGAAAAATTAACTAAATTTTTAACTGAAAAGCATGAAGGAAACCGGAATTGAATATTTTTAATTTCATTTTCGTTCATAAACAGAGAAAAAATGTCGTTCCTGTTCCCATTCTTTAACAAATTCTGGTAGTATGGTATTTTGCTTTCGCTTTCGGATTGTTCTCATCCTTGATAAATATGTAGTCAAAGAGTCGGGAGTCGATAACTTTTTCCGACTCCCGACTCCGACTCCGACTCCTCCAAAAAGCTTCCACTCCTCGACTCCCGACTCCCGACTCCCGACTCCCGACTCCGACTCCGACTCCGACTCCCCATCCCTGTACAAAACCCTAAAAATTAGATGGTTTGATAAACATCGTTTGCCGATGATACGGTCAGCTATGTCTGTGGTTATAGCTGGAATGAAGTATTTAATAATATATCTAGTAATTTAACCAAAAGCAAAGAATGGCTAGATGATAAATTATTAACCCTAAATATATCTAAAACTTATATCGTTCCCTTTTCTTGTCAAAAAAATGCACTACCGAATATACAAAATGTATTTTTAGGGTTTTGTAGGTATGACCAAAAAACCCTTATACCGTCATTTTGTCGTCTGTCTGTCTGTCTGTCTGTCGTGATAATTTGAGAAAATAAAAATTCCATTTAGTTCCGCTTAAACATTTGGAATAGACTTTACAATTTACCAGTGAAAGGAGTCGGGAGTCGGAGTCGGAGTCGGAGTCGATTTTCAAAAATACCGACTCCGGAGTCGAGAGTCGGGAGTCGATAATTTTTCTGTCGACTCCCCATCCCTGGTTTTGTAGGTATGACCAAAAAACCCTTATACCGTCATTTTGTCGTCTGTCTGTCTGTCTGTCTGTCTGTCTGTCTGTCTGTCTGTCTGTCTGTCTGTCTGTCTGTCTGTCTGTCTGTCTGTCTGTCTGTCTGTCTGTCTGTCTGTCTGTCTGTCTGTCTGTCTGTCTGTCTGTCTGTCTGTCTGTCTGTCTGTCTGTCTGTCTGTCTGTCTGTCTGTCTGTCTGTCTGTCTGTCTGTCTGTCTGTCTGTCTGTCTGTCTGTCTGTCTGTCTGTCTGTCTGTCTGTTCGGTAAAAATTGTAGCCAAACGGCTAAACCTAGAGAGTTGAAAATTGGCATGCTTGTACAACTTTTGACCCGCACATAGGAAAAATACTAAAACATCTAAAAAACATATCCCCCTAAAAATATAAACAAATATGTGCTCATCAAAAAAAAAAAATATTTTTTTAAAATTTTGAGTAGGGTATCAAATGAGAGCCCTTGGTACGTGGATTAACGATCAAAATTTAATTTTTGCAAAATAAATTATTTT